>OY292280.1:0-1232903 GCA_958496175.1 Sisyra terminalis
GCGCTCTTCTATCATCAAAATTCGTGCTCCTAATTCTTATCACAAAGATTCGCCGAGGGGCTCTCAAAAAATCCGTCACTTTATTCGCCGAGGCTCTGTCCTAATTCGTATCACAAAAATTCGCCGAGGGCTCTCAAAAAAAATCCTCACTTAATTCGCCGAGGGCTCTCCTAATTCTATCACAAAATTCGCCGAGGGCTCTCAAAAAAATCCTCACTTAATTCGCCGAGGGCTCTCCTAATTCTATCACAAAATTCGCCGAGGGCTCTCAAAAAAATCCTCACTTAATTCGCCGAGGGCTCTCCTAATTCTATCACAAAATTCGCCGAGGGCTCTCAAAAAAATCCTCACTTAATTCGCCGAGGGCTCTCCTAATTCTATCACAAAATTCGCCGAGGGCTCTCAACAAAAATCCTCACTTAATTCGCCGAGGGCTCTCCTAATTCTATCACAAAATTCGCCGAGGGCTCTCAAAAAAATCCTCACTTAATTCGCCGAGGGCTCTCCTAATTCTATCACAAAATTCGCCGAGGGCTCTCAAAAAAATCCTCACTTAATTCGCCGAGGGCTCTCCTAATTCTATCACAAAATTCGCCGAGGGCTCTCAAAAAAATCCTCACTTAATTCGCCGAGGGCTCTCCTAATTCTATCACAAAATTCGCCGAGGGCTCTCAACAAAAATCCTCACTTAATTCGCCGAGGGCTCTCCTAATTCTATCACAAAATTCGCCGAGGGCTCTCAAAAAAATCCTCACTTAATTCGCCGAGGGCTCTCCTAATTCTATCACAAAATTCGCCGAGGGCTCTCAAAAAAATCCTCACTTAATTCGCCGAGGGCTCTCCTAATTCTATCACAAAATTCGCCGAGGGCTCTCAAAAAAATCCTCACTTAATTCGCCGAGGGCTCTCCTAATTCTATCACAAAATTCGCCGAGGGCTCTCAAAAAAATCCTCACTTAATTCGCCGAGGGCTCTCCTAATTCTATCACAAAATTCGCCGAGGGCTCTCAACAAAAATCCTCACTTAATTCGCCGAGGGCTCTCCTAATTCTATCACAAAATTCGCCGAGGGCTCTCAAAAAAATCCTCACTTAATTCGCCGAGGGCTCTCCTAATTCTATCACAAAATTCGCCGAGGGCTCTCAAAAAAATCCTCACTTAATTCGCCGAGGGCTCTCCTAATTCTATCACAAAATTCGCCGAGGGCTCTCAAAAAAATCCTCACTTAATTCGCCGAGGGCTCTCCTAATTCTATCACAAAATTCGCCGAGGGCTCTCAACAAAAATCCTCACTTAATTCGCCGAGGGCTCTCCTAATTCTATCACAAAATTCGCCGAGGGCTCTCAAAAAAATCCTCACTTAATTCGCCGAGGGCTCTCCTAATTCTATCACAAAATTCGCCGAGGGCTCTCAAAAAAATCCTCACTTAATTCGCCGAGGGCTCTCCTAATTCTATCACAAAATTCGCCGAGGGCTCTCAAAAAAATCCTCACTTAATTCGCCGAGGGCTCTCCTAATTCTATCACAAAATTCGCCGAGGGCTCTCAAAAAAATCCTCACTTAATTCGCCGAGGGCTCTCCTAATTCTATCACAAAATTCGCCGAGGGCTCTCAAAAAAATCCTCACTTAATTCGCCGAGGGCTCTCCTAATTCTATCACAAAATTCGCCGAGGGCTCTCAAAAAAATCCTCACTTAATTCGCCGAGGGCTCTCCTAATTCTATCACAAAATTCGCCGAGGGCTCTCAAAAAAATCCTCACTTAATTCGCCGAGGGCTCTCCTAATTCTATCACAAAATTCGCCGAGGGCTCTCAAAAAAATCCTCACTTAATTCGCCGAGGGCTCTCCTAATTCTATCACAAAATTCGCCGAGGGCTCTCAAAAAAATCCTCACTTAATTCGCCGAGGGCTCTCCTAATTCTATCACAAAATTCGCCGAGGGCTCTCAAAAAAATCCTCACTTAATTCGCCGAGGGCTCTCCTAATTCTATCACAAAATTCGCCGAGGGCTCTCAAAAAAATCCTCACTTAATTCGCCGAGGGCTCTCCTAATTCTATCACAAAATTCGCCGAGGGCTCTCAAAAAAATCCTCACTTAATTCGCCGAGGGCTCTCCTAATTCTATCACAAAATTCGCCGAGGGCTCTCAAAAAAATCCTCACTTAATTCGCCGAGGGCTCTCCTAATTCTATCACAAAATTCGCCGAGGGCTCTCAAAAAAATCCTCACTTAATTCGCCGAGGGCTCTCCTAATTCTATCACAAAATTCGCCGAGGGCTCTCAAAAAAATCCTCACTTAATTCGCCGAGGGCTCTCCTAATTCTATCACAAAATTCGCCGAGGGCTCTCAAAAAAATCCTCACTTAATTCGCCGAGGGCTCTCCTAATTCTATCACAAAATTCGCCGAGGGCTCTCAAAAAAATCCTCACTTAATTCGCCGAGGGCTCTCCTAATTCTATCACAAAATTCGCCGAGGGCTCTCAAAAAAATCCTCACTTAATTCGCCGAGGGCTCTCCTAATTCTATCACAAAATTCGCCGAGGGCTCTCAAAAAAATCCTCACTTAATTCGCCGAGGGCTCTCCTAATTCTATCACAAAATTCGCCGAGGGCTCTCAAAAAAATCCTCACTTAATTCGCCGAGGGCTCTCCTAATTCTATCACAAAATTCGCCGAGGGCTCTCAAAAAAATCCTCACTTAATTCGCCGAGGGCTCTCCTAATTCTATCACAAAATTCGCCGAGGGCTCTCAAAAAAATCCTCACTTAATTCGCCGAGGGCTCTCCTAATTCTATCACAAAATTCGCCGAGGGCTCTCAAAAAAATCCTCACTTAATTCGCCGAGGGCTCTCCTAATTCTATCACAAAATTCGCCGAGGGCTCTCAAAAAAATCCTCACTTAATTCGCCGAGGGCTCTCCTAATTCTATCACAAAATTCGCCGAGGGCTCTCAAAAAAATCCTCACTTAATTCGCCGAGGGCTCTCCTAATTCTATCACAAAATTCGCCGAGGGCTCTCAAAAAAATCCTCACTTAATTCGCCGAGGGCTCTCCTAATTCTATCACAAAATTCGCCGAGGGCTCTCAAAAAAATCCTCACTTAATTCGCCGAGGGCTCTCCTAATTCTATCACAAAATTCGCCGAGGGCTCTCAAAAAAATCCTCACTTAATTCGCCGAGGGCTCTCCTAATTCTATCACAAAATTCGCCGAGGGCTCTCAAAAAAATCCTCACTTAATTCGCCGAGGGCTCTCCTAATTCTATCACAAAATTCGCCGAGGGCTCTCAAAAAAATCCTCACTTAATTCGCCGAGGGCTCTCCTAATTCTATCACAAAATTCGCCGAGGGCTCTCAAAAAAATCCTCACTTAATTCGCCGAGGGCTCTCCTAATTCTATCACAAAATTCGCCGAGGGCTCTCAACAAAAATCCTCACTTAATTCGCCGAGGGCTCTCCTAATTCTATCACAAAATTCGCCGAGGGCTCTCAAAAAAATCCTCACTTAATTCGCCGAGGGCTCTCCTAATTCTATCACAAAATTCGCCGAGGGCTCTCAAAAAAATCCTCACTTAATTCGCCGAGGGCTCTCCTAATTCTATCACAAAATTCGCCGAGGGCTCTCAAAAAAATCCTCACTTAATTCGCCGAGGGCTCTCCTAATTCTATCACAAAATTCGCCGAGGGCTCTCAAAAAAATCCTCACTTAATTCGCCGAGGGCTCTCCTAATTCTATCACAAAATTCGCCGAGGGCTCTCAAAAAAATCCTCACTTAATTCGCCGAGGGCTCTCCTAATTCTATCACAAAATTCGCCGAGGGCTCTCAAAAAAATCCTCACTTAATTCGCCGAGGGCTCTCCTAATTCTATCACAAAATTCGCCGAGGGCTCTCAACAAAAATCCTCACTTAATTCGCCGAGGGCTCTCCTAATTCTATCACAAAATTCGCCGAGGGCTCTCAAAAAAATCCTCACTTAATTCGCCGAGGGCTCTCCTAATTCTATCACAAAATTCGCCGAGGGCTCTCAAAAAAATCCTCACTTAATTCGCCGAGGGCTCTCCTAATTCTATCACAAAATTCGCCGAGGGCTCTCAAAAAAATCCTCACTTAATTCGCCGAGGGCTCTCCTAATTCTATCACAAAATTCGCCGAGGGCTCTCAACAAAAATCCTCACTTAATTCGCCGAGGGCTCTCCTAATTCTATCACAAAATTCGCCGAGGGCTCTCAAAAAAATCCTCACTTAATTCGCCGAGGGCTCTCCTAATTCTATCACAAAATTCGCCGAGGGCTCTCAAAAAAATCCTCACTTAATTCGCCGAGGGCTCTCCTAATTCTATCACAAAATTCGCCGAGGGCTCTCAACAAAAATCCTCACTTAATTCGCCGAGGGCTCTCCTAATTCTATCACAAAATTCGCCGAGGGCTCTCAAAAAAATCCTCACTTAATTCGCCGAGGGCTCTCCTAATTCTATCACAAAATTCGCCGAGGGCTCTCAACAAAAATCCTCACTTAATTCGCCGAGGGCTCTCCTAATTCTATCACAAAATTCGCCGAGGGCTCTCAAAAAAATCCTCACTTAATTCGCCGAGGGCTCTCCTAATTCTATCACAAAATTCGCCGAGGGCTCTCAAAAAAATCCTCACTTAATTCGCCGAGGGCTCTCCTAATTCTATCACAAAATTCGCCGAGGGCTCTCAAAAAAATCCTCACTTAATTCGCCGAGGGCTCTCCTAATTCTATCACAAAATTCGCCGAGGGCTCTCAACAAAAATCCTCACTTAATTCGCCGAGGGCTCTCCTAATTCTATCACAAAATTCGCCGAGGGCTCTCAAAAAAATCCTCACTTAATTCGCCGAGGGCTCTCCTAATTCTATCACAAAATTCGCCGAGGGCTCTCAACAAAAATCCTCACTTAATTCGCCGAGGGCTCTCCTAATTCTATCACAAAATTCGCCGAGGGCTCTCAAAAAAATCCTCACTTAATTCGCCGAGGGCTCTCCTAATTCTATCACAAAATTCGCCGAGGGCTCTCAAAAAAATCCTCACTTAATTCGCCGAGGGCTCTCCTAATTCTATCACAAAATTCGCCGAGGGCTCTCAAAAAAATCCTCACTTAATTCGCCGAGGGCTCTCCTAATTCTATCACAAAATTCGCCGAGGGCTCTCAAAAAAATCCTCACTTAATTCGCCGAGGGCTCTCCTAATTCTATCACAAAATTCGCCGAGGGCTCTCAAAAAAATCCTCACTTAATTCGCCGAGGGCTCTCCTAATTCTATCACAAAATTCGCCGAGGGCTCTCAAAAAAATCCTCACTTAATTCGCCGAGGGCTCTCCTAATTCTATCACAAAATTCGCCGAGGGCTCTCAAAAAAATCCTCACTTAATTCGCCGAGGGCTCTCCTAATTCTATCACAAAATTCGCCGAGGGCTCTCAAAAAAATCCTCACTTAATTCGCCGAGGGCTCTCCTAATTCTATCACAAAATTCGCCGAGGGCTCTCAAAAAAATCCTCACTTAATTCGCCGAGGGCTCTCCTAATTCTATCACAAAATTCGCCGAGGGCTCTCAAAAAAATCCTCACTTAATTCGCCGAGGGCTCTCCTAATTCTATCACAAAATTCGCCGAGGGCTCTCAAAAAAATCCTCACTTAATTCGCCGAGGGCTCTCCTAATTCTATCACAAAATTCGCCGAGGGCTCTCAAAAAAATCCTCACTTAATTCGCCGAGGGCTCTCCTAATTCTATCACAAAATTCGCCGAGGGCTCTCAACAAAAATCCTCACTTAATTCGCCGAGGGCTCTCCTAATTCTATCACAAAATTCGCCGAGGGCTCTCAAAAAAATCCTCACTTAATTCGCCGAGGGCTCTCCTAATTCTATCACAAAATTCGCCGAGGGCTCTCAAAAAAATCCTCACTTAATTCGCCGAGGGCTCTCCTAATTCTATCACAAAATTCGCCGAGGGCTCTCAAAAAAATCCTCACTTAATTCGCCGAGGGCTCTCCTAATTCTATCACAAAATTCGCCGAGGGCTCTCAAAAAAATCCTCACTTAATTCGCCGAGGGCTCTCCTAATTCTATCACAAAATTCGCCGAGGGCTCTCAAAAAAATCCTCACTTAATTCGCCGAGGGCTCTCCTAATTCTATCACAAAATTCGCCGAGGGCTCTCAAAAAAATCCTCACTTAATTCGCCGAGGGCTCTCCTAATTCTATCACAAAATTCGCCGAGGGCTCTCAACAAAAATCCTCACTTAATTCGCCGAGGGCTCTCCTAATTCTATCACAAAATTCGCCGAGGGCTCTCAAAAAAATCCTCACTTAATTCGCCGAGGGCTCTCCTAAAAAATATATATATAAAAAATATATAAATATATATATTACAACATTTTCATTTTACCAATTACAAATATTCTACTTTCAAATCTTACCTTCAATAGATTATTTCATTTTTTCATGCATTGTTTTTTTTTTATTATCAAACGTTAGCGTCATAAAAAAACCTTCTTTACTTATTTAACAAACATTTCTATTACATAAGTCTCATTTGCTTGCAATTTTTGTTTCCATATATCACACAATATTTTAAAATATATATACTATATTAGCCCGTATATTACACATACGTTTCCCACATTATACGATTATTTCTATTTCTTTCGTTCAAAAACCGAACGGACTCACGCTAATTCCCGCTTTAAGCAATGTAATATTTACAAGGACATTCTTATCTTCAATATTGAACCATTCAATTCAAAACATAAGTAACTATTTTCGGTTCCAAGTCTTACCTTCTATGCTTTAATTTTTATTCAACTTATATATTTTTCCGAATATTTAACCAGAACATTTCATTTTTCTTCAAATTATCCTACTTATTTATTTTTACATTCACCTAAATATCGTCATTTTTACCTTCCTTTATGCTTTCACTTTTACTGTCTATTAACGACACATGTGTTTTTTTCAAATATCTTTATTAAAATTTCCGAACCGCGTTACATTTGGGCTAATACAATATTTATATCAACTTTAAATTATTGCATATAATTTCTAAAATAATATTTTTATAACAAATGCCATGTTTCTAACTGAAATATATGGGATTAACTTACCAAACTCGACTATTATCTTTGTACAAAATTTTTCACCGTTAAACAAATTATATTTATAAATTTACTCCTGTATTTTTCCAATTCCTCAAAGATTTCATTCTGTTATATTGATTCTCTTTTATTTCTTTAAGTATTATTATTTTACCGTAATAAACAATAATTTGCTTCACAAAACCAAGCATTTCTTCTAAATTATTACTTTATACGTTATAGATTTTTTTTCAAAATACAAAATTTTGTTTTTTCTCCTTCACTATTCTAAAATCCACACGAACTATTTTTTTTATTACTTTGTCAAAATCTTAAGTTAGGCGTCCCTTACGATTACAATTTTCAGAGATGTTTAGCGGTAACAAAACTTTAACTAAACAAATTACACATTTTTATTTTTCCACTTTTTTTACGGGTATTTTGTTAGTTCGCAAAAAAAAATACGAAAATAGAAAATTTCCTTTTTTTCCCATGAAATCCATTTCAGCATTATTATACTGTTTGTATTTACAAATTTCCTACTTTCCACTTCTTATCGATGCAAAGGACCAATCTTTCCAATAAATTTATATGAACGTAGGTATGAACCATAAAAATTACCTATTTTACCAATTTTAGAAAAGGGTGCCTCAGTAATATCGATGCTTTATTTGTAACTTAAGATCATTATTTTTTACTATACTAAAAACAAGAAAGGGCTCGTTGAAAACACGGAAAAGTACACACAAGTAATTTTTTAATGTTATTTTTTTTCAAATTTTAATCATCAGGTGTTGTGTAAATTCTAATTTTAACAACAAATGAATAACAACAAAATTTAAACAAAGTTTGTCTAGATTTGAAAATTGAAAGAAGAAAGTATTTTTCGTCTTTATACAAAATAGGTACCTTTAACCTATTAATTTTTTGATCTTCCTAAAATAATAATGGTTGTGGAAATGAAAAAATATACAAAAGTTATTTTTTTTAATTCCAAAAAGAAAATTCTTATGTTGAAGACCGTTTAAAATCTTAATAGTCGAGTCTGCTAACTTCAGGCTCATACAAAATGGGCTTTATTCTTGAATTTATGATCAATTTTCCACCGCGCTTAATCTCACACATCGTTTTTCGTTGACGAATTGAAAGGAATATTTTCTACGATTTCGGCAATGTTAGTTTGAATATACTTCATTAAAACTGCAGTCATTGTTATTCTCAAAAAATTTCATCACTTTAAAAAATTTATAATATTCGGCAATCAAAATTATCATGGGTTAAAAACTCTTATAAATACACAAACAATAAAGTTTATCACTAAGCCTAAAATGTATAAAAGTAATATCCTAAAATCCTACTAAACAATTGTATAATCTTCAATTTGTTATATTTCCTTATTTTAAAAAAATATTACTTAAATTAACAATTTAAATAATTTTCTATGTATCTTACGCATTCCTCTATTTTTCTATTTACTTTTGTATTTCTTTATTTCATAAAGTAATGTTTGATTTCTACCTTCAATTAAAACTAATTATTAATATTCATCACTTCCTTCTAGTATACAATTTGAACATGACGAATGGTAATACAATTCGACAAGAACAAGCCCTCAATCACCAAATGAGAGAATTCATTTGTGGTCATGGTTTCAGGAAAACAACATTTTGGAAAACGCATGCGGTTTTGCTCAAAACCATGTGCGACATAAGTTCAAAAATAAATCCCAGTTATCTTATGAAGTTGTCGTATGACGCTAACAACACTGTTATTTTACCAAAACCAAAGAAGTATAAATGACAGAAGAACGAACGCTGTATTGCAAAGTCGTCTCAAAATAAGGGCACAGTGCAAAGGACTCCAGTGTCAATAGTATACAAGTATGAATACAAGGGCAATAAACATTTTCATATAATTCACAAGAGATTAATAGATTCATAGAAATATTGTTTTACATATATACATAAGTAGAATTTTATATAATGAATATTAAAGTTAATGAATATTATGTTAATATTAGAGGAATTAAAGTATATGAAGAACATGAAAATAACATTTTCACATCTTTAGCTTCAATTTAAATTACAATCACAAAAAAGGAAACAACCAATAAAATTTCAGTACATTAAGTTCGTCATGCTTCTTAGCGATAATCCCCTCATAATGGCCGAAAAAATAACGTATCCATATCTGGATTTTTGAGGACACAAGAACTAACAAATTGCCTATCTCGTTCGTTCTCCTGTTAATTATTCTTCGTTCCCAAACCGCTCAAATTGGAGACATGATAATGTATTGAACGCTTAGTGTTATTTTTCAAAGTTCCAAGCACTTACCTTTAAAAGGTCTTTTTCAGAAAATAATTAATAGTCCAATTTTTACGCTGACACCAATATTAATGCGAAATTACGATCTAAAGGCTTTCTTCAAAAAGGATTTTTTATTTAGGGAAAAATTTAAACATTTCATTTTTGAAATCAGTTAACAAATTCAAATAATGAAGGTATGAACATTTTTTTACAGTATGTTGTCTTGGTCTTAATTAATTATTGTTTTCACAGTTCATTATTTACGTTACAATTTGTTACAATTATCAACTTATGAATAAATTCACATAATAATGTATATGCAGGAAGGTTTAAGTTAAATAACAGTAAGTAATTTGAAATTTTTCTTTATTTAAGCTATAAAAGTTTACAACAATAAATTTTCTCTTTACAATTTACTCTTTAGTCAACGCAACTTGTTTCTCGGTTGAATCGATTATGCAATGATGTCGATGCAGTACAATGGCCAGGACTGGAACTTTAGTAGGTGGTCAGGATTACGATTGCTGTCAATGCAGTTCGTTGTTTAGAGTTGCTGGTTTCGATTTAGCTTCTGCTGGTTGATGTTCATTAACGTAGGCTTGTTGTGCTGCTCGATGACGACGCATACTGAAGATGGGTTTGGTTCGGAAATAATCCTGGTTTAATTTTTGGGCCGTATGTACGCTGGAAATTCCCAGCCGCATTCTGGATTTCTCTTGGAAACTTTTATTGTGATTTAATCTGCTCACGATATGTGAACTATTCTCAGTTGTCACATTTCATTTCATAACCCTTCAAAAGTTTCAGTGAGAGCAATCACTGTACGGATTTCTCTTTCTCAATGCTTTCGGTGTCTTCATACTCCTCTTGGTACTCAAATTCTTCTTTTAATATAACTCTCCGTTAAGTTACATGCAATATGCTACTCATCATTTCAATCTATTCCTCGTCCTTCAGGCAATTAATATTGATTGAGGATCAATATTTAGCATCTTGCCCGATTTCTAAACATTATTTTTCATAAACTATGTATTCTGTTTTTTTCGTTTTTACGCACGCTGTTGTCCACACGCTGAATCCACTAAATGTTTATGAGCATCAACAAAGGTTCTCTTTTTCATTTTCTTGATCCTTTGTTTATATAAATAGATAGTAATTGCATAACACAATTTTCGGAAGAGGACACTTTTAGAAACGTTAAAGTTAGGTAACGTTCCATTTTCTTTTTCATTTTTCACAATTTTTTTGTTAATTCAATGCTTGCATTGCATACTTTTCTCTTTTGCTGTTAATTTTTCATAATGATACGATTTGTTACCAAACAAATTAAATAAAATGCAAAATAGAAAATGAAACGTTCCTAAATTTTTATATTTCTAAAAGGCACCAACCTGTACCCTATTTTCACTATATTATGTTCACTTTTATTGTTCTTTGCATTACATGGTCATTTCAACTCAATAGCGACCTACCGGATCTATTTTTTTTTTTTACTTATTTTTCTAAATCTGTAATGATACAATTTTTCGCTAAATTGTTCATAAAAGATTTTCAACATAAATCAAACTTCATTTCAGCCACTATCGAGCCGAAGTTTTGGGCATGGGCAGTAATATAAATAACCATTCAATACATTATCATTGAGTAAAGAGCAGAAGCAGTTAAAATTATGTAGGTACAATGAAAATAGAATTAAAAATATTGAATACATGAGCGGTATTGGTCTAGTATAATTGTAAAAAATCAATGCACTGACCTTAGCTATGAATATGAAAAGAAATCCTCTTCTGCCACAATTCTTCTGTAATAATCTCAACGCCACTGCATTGGTTGTTCGATGAATCCAAATCCCTGATTGTTTTCGCAGCTGGATTCGCCAAAAGCAATTGAACTTGATCTTTGATTATAAACACTGAAATAAAGTACGAAAATTAAAAATAAAACATTAATATAAGAACATTTAAAAAAATCTTTCGTTGCAAGCATGTTGTTTTTGTATTGTAAGGGTTTTTGACTAAACTTATTGGTATGTAGTTTGAAATGTTTTTTAAAAAAAACCGTGATTTACTTATGTTAATTAAATTTGCACTGTTGTTTTCTATATAATGTACTATTTGGAAAAATAAATCAATAAATTTTGTAATATTATTGACTTTTAAATTACATCGATCTGTCAAAATTCGCCCCTTATATTAGATTTTAACTAGATAACCTCCAAATAAACAAGCTATTGTTATTGTCACTCATCAATGAAATTCAAGACAATTTTATCTCACCTTCACAATTCGCATATTGAGAATCGATTGAAGAAATTTATTTTTAACAATTCACGATAATTTCCTCGAAAGATCTGGATTTTTTTTAACTTTATAAACACAAACAAATCAGTAACCGTTCACTCTAAACTGTAATATATGATTGTATCCATTGATTCTAGTATAGTTCTAGTAACTTTTTTATCAATCCGTACTAGCATAGAACGGAAAGTTTATGGTTATGTTTCTGATCTTAAATAATTCAAAATTTAAAATATTTGTAATAAAGTGAAACATACTGATGCAAATTAACACAATATATTCATGTTTCGATCGTTTTTCATTGGTATTTACTTTAAATTAATGTGCACTAATTACCTGTCAAACGACGACGCTGTCTGACACGAAAACGCTGAACTATTGCCGATGACACGCCCACCTATCATTACGTCACAATGGGAACGTGTCTAGGATAACTTTTATCCAAGATAAAAACATAACAAAATAGTTCAGCGTTTTGCTGTCAGGTAGCTGTAGTGATTTGACAGCTAATTTCAAATTCAAATTCCATATTAAAGTTTCAAAAAGGACAATTTTCAAAAGGAACAACAGGATATAAGGGATAGTTTCTTTCGCTGCAATTGATTTGAATCATCCTTAACGATGTTAATGAAAAATACTTCATTTTTAAGGAATAGTTTCCCCGGAATTAAAAACGGGAAGTTAAGGAGATGTAAAACAATGCCTTAATTTTCATCCGAAATTAGGCCATTTCAAGGGGTGTTTTTCACTATCAGGCCAAGGTTTCTCAACAAATTTAGATTTGAGGCCTTCTACAGAATTACAATGAGGAGAAATTTTCTTCCTGTGGGTAATAGGACGACCACAATTCCATTTTAAAGTTTTAAAGAGGACCATTTTAAATGGGGAAAAAAAGATATAAGGGATGGTTTCCTTCGCTGAAACTGGGTTGAATATTAATGTTTTAATTATTCTTAACGTTGCTTGTTCACATGCAATGTGCATTGTCTCAAATTCGGCATTTGTGCAAAATTCAAGATCTCAAATTTTCCATCGTTTCAAACCTGCGTGTGAGCATAATTCATCTCGTCGGTTACCGGGAAACAGCGGCGGATGCAGAATTCTGCTAACGTGTCATCTTGGCCAGGTGTTGGATCATCATGTGAACGAGCCAAATCATCGGTACTCACAATTGCCCCATATAAAATATATGATTAGCTCAGCTAATAATTTTGTATATATAGATGTGTAAATTTTGTAATAATTCGCTTTTCACAATAAAGCAACTAGAGATAATCTTGTTTCATTGTTGTGTGGCCAAACTCCTTCAGCTAACTTTCTAAGACACTGGACATCAGGGTATCGTGAGTCTGCGAACCCAGTTAGCTTTCCTTACAATACATTCTTCCTTTGGCTAACTTTCTAAGACACCGGACATCGGGGTATCGTGAGTCTGCGAGCCCGGTTAGCCTTCCAGCAAGAAATCCTTCCTTGCAATTCACTCTTCATCGAGAGGAACTTCCTGGCAAGAAATCCTTCCTTGCAATTGGTTCCTCCGATCAACGAATTACTCGTATTGACAAGAAATCCTTCCTTGCCAATACGTAAATCACATACAGTCAAAACATTGGTCCTTCGAGCAAAAAACCAGAACAATGGACAAAGAACTACGGAAACAAGAGGACGTAGGGAAAGCCATTGAAAAATTACACGAATCCATCAAGCGAGATCTACGTTCGAGAAGAACGCCGGAATATGTAAAGAGACGTCGGGATGAACTGAAAAACCTGTGGGAGGAATTCGATCGGCGTCATGAGTCGCTTATAAAATCGGCGCCTCAGGATAACGAATATATCACAAATGACTTCTATGGCCAGGTTCAACGAATCTATATAGAGGCCAACGAATGTATGATTGGACTACCAAACGTTCCATCGTCGCCCCTTGTAGAACCGTCGGGAGCGACTAAAATTGAAACTCCAATACGATCATTAGATCGTTTGGAACCAACGTTCAATTTGGGTCAACCATCGGGAAGCAAAGACTTGGAAGCAAAGACGGGAGGCAAGGACAATCAGTCAAAATCAATTAGTATAAAATTGTCATTATTAAGGGATGATATAATAAATATTCGTCGGGAGTTAAGTCGGCAAAGACCCGCAAAGTACCTAGAAAACCTGCGGGAAAAAATCGAGCTCGAGTGGCGGGCGATTAAAGAAAAATTCATGGAAGAAGAAAGAGACCGGGAGACAATTGAACATTACAACGAAGTTGGGGGTCAAGTCCTAAGCGTTATAGATGACGTCAACGACGCTATCTTTGAAGAAACCGAGAACATCAAAATGCCACTGCCATCAAGAAATATTCCTGAATTTGACGGGAATTATCTAAATTGGACAGCCTTCCACGACATATTTAATATATACATCCACGAAAATAAAAAACTATCGGGGGCTGAAAAATTGCAATTTCTGAAGTTGTCATTAAGAGGAAAGGCAGCGGAATTGCTCAATCACATTAATATAAGCAACAACAACTATGACACGGCCTGGGAGTTGTTGCTTAATCGATACAACAACAAAAGGTTATTGGTGAGGAATCACATCAACAATATTCTATCATTGGCAGCGATTGGACAGGCTTCGTCCAAGAATATTCGGGTGATGCTTGATACAATCAACAGAAACTTACCAGCGATCGAAAACTTGGGCATTCCGACAAAGGATTGGGGGCCATTAATAGTCCATCTCATGCTGGAAAAATTGGACTCGGACAGCATCAGTTGGTACGAGCAAACCACCAGCTCAAGTAGGGAGGTACCGACGTTGGAGGAATTCACAAAATTCTTGGAAGGTCGATACCAAAGACTGGAGATGATAGAAGCATCTCACAAAAAAACAGGCTTCGGGGATTCAATCGAACAAAAAATTGTGAGATGCTGCTATTGCGAGTTGCCCCATAAAATATATAATTGTAAAAGATTTCTTGGCCTTTCAATATCGGAAAGGTTGAGGTTTGTAAGAAAAATTAATTTCTGTCAAAATTGTCTCAGTCACACAATGGACAAAAAGTGTTCCACTGAGATAAGATGCTATGTGTGCCAAAGACCACATCACACATTGTTACACGTGGAGAGAAACCAGGACCCAAGGAAAAACACGTCTAGCAATGTTCTGACCGAGGAAAACGCACAAAGCGAAGTATTGCTAGCCACGGCAGTCGTCAACATAAAAAATTATGAGGGCACATGGGTGCGCCTCAGAGCCTTAATAGATTCGGGATCACAATCAACGTTCATCTCCGAAAGAGCTGCACAAACCTTAGGACTCCCAAAAACAAGAACGAATATTGAGGTGTCCGGAGTGGGAAACACAAAGGCCGGAAAGGCGATCCACAAAATTGGCACTACTTTGAAACCCAGATTTCCAAGTGAATTTTCATTGGGTTGTGAAATGTTAATTATAAATAAGCTCACACCTTCATTGCCAACGAAAGCATCTCAACGTATAAGAACAGGAAAGATACAAAATTATATTTTGGCCGACCCCAACTACAATATTCCGGGATCAATTGATCTGATAATTGGGGCGGATAACTATTATGCTATTGCCAAAGCGGGCATCCAAAAGTTTTCAAACGGGTACCTAGGACAAAATACCGAGTTTGGATGGATAATTTCAGGAAGATCGAATAATAAAGGAGAAAATCTAGCCCAACCTGGAACAATGATCTCAGTAAATACCATACTGAAGGAGAATCAATTGGAAAAATTTTGGGAATCAGAAGAAATCCAATGTCAACGAAAAATGTCCAGAGATGAAATGGAATGCGAAAACATTTTTAAAAAAACCTTAATTAAGCACAAGAATAAATACATGGTTGCACTTCCATTAAAGGGAAGTGTAACAGAATTGGGCGAGTCACGAAGAATGGCAATGGCTCGACTATTACAAATGGAAAAGAAGTTTCAAACAAACGAAGAATTTCAACAACTATACATAGGTTTTATGAAAGAATATGAGGACTTGGGTCATATGAAGCCAGATGATTCGAAAAACAATGAGGAACAAACATCATATTTTATTCCTCATCATGCTGTGATGAAGAGGGATAGTTCAACGACAAAACTGCGGGTAGTCTTTGACGCATCCTCCAAAACAACATCAGGAAAATCATTAAATGATTTAATGTATACGGGGCCACGACTTCAAGAAAATTTGTCGGACATACTTCTCAGATGGAGAAAACACAAAATTGTCTTATCTGCTGACATAGAAAAAATGTATCGGCAGATATCAATTAATGAAGGGGATCAATCTTTACATAAAATTTTATGGCGTTATAATAGTGGGGAACCAATCAGAGAATATAAGTTAACAACCGTAACATATGGGACAGCAGCCGCCCCATACTTGGCGGTCCGGACGTTACATCAATTAGCACAGGATGAAGAAAAAAATTTTCCAGAAGCTTCTAGAACGGTTCTGCAGGATTTTTATGTGGACGATCTTATCACGGGTTGTGATTCGGAGGGGGAGGCCAAACAATTAGAGACAGATCTAATTGCGCTTCTTCAAAAGGGTAATTTCAACTTAAGAAAATGGAGGAGTAACATGAAGGAACTGGTGGGACAGTTGCCCGAAGATCTACAAGAAAAGCAATTCCTCGAAATCAAGGAAGATGAAACAAGAAAAATGTTGGGAATTCATTGGGCTCCAGTCAACGATATTTTCAAATACTATGTCGAAATGAAAGAGGACAACAATCCAACAAAAAGAAAAATTGCATCCCAGGTGGCAAAAATATATGACCCATTGGGCTGGTTGGCTCCAATTACAATTTGCGCGAAATTATTAATCCAAAAACTTTGGGTTAGTAATCATAAATGGGACGAACCGATATCGGAGGAAGTCCAAAACAAGTGGATAAAAATACAGCGACAGCTATACGAAATTCAAAATATAAGAATACCTCGGTGGATTAAATACGACAAGACAATACAATCTATCGAATTGCATGGATTCTGTGACGCTTCGGAACAGGCTTATGGAGCAGTAGCTTATTCACGAATTATTGATCATCACGGCCAGATATTTGTTACGCTCTTGCAAGCAAAATCCAAAGTGGCACCATTAAAAATAAAAAAAACTCTTGCGCGTTTGGAATTGTGCGGTGCAGTACTATTGTCGAATTTACTCGTACAAATTGTTGCAGCGATGAAAATTGATCGAGTAAATATCAGAGCATGGTCGGATTCAATGATTACACTTGCCTGGATCAGGGGAAGACCGGAAAGATGGAAAACTTTCGTAGCAAATAGAGTGTCGGAGATTTTGGAAAATACAAGTAATGATGATTGGAACTACGTTAAATCAACAGAAAACCCAGCGGATTTAATCACTAGAGGCATTGAACCACAAAAATTGGCGGGGCAATCTCTTTGGTGGAATGGTCCAGCTTGGTTACGCGAAGTTACACTACCTGAACAACTGGACGAGGGGTTGGAAACGAATGAAGAAATAAAAACAACCACCGTCACGTTAATAACCACCGTCAGGGAAACGTTTGATGTTTTGGAAAGATACTCGTCACTTCATAAATTGTTACGAGTAATTGCTTATTGCAAACGATTCATAGAATATTGCAGAAAGCAACCGGGACGAAACGAAGGAATAACGTCACAAGAATTACGTCAATCAAGCAACTGCATTATCCGAATAATACAAAGCATACATTTTCCAAGCGAGGTCGGGGCGCTGAGTCGAAAACAAAACCTTAACAAAAGAAGTCCGCTTTTAACATTACTGCCATTCCTAGACGAGAACGGCATAATACGGGTCGGTGGAAGATTAAAAAACTCATCATTAAGCTTCAACGAAAAACATCCAATTATTATTCCTCGGAACAGCCACGTTACAAAACTGATCATTCACGAGGCTCATATGAAAACACTACATGGGGGCAATCAACATACTCATGCAGTGATCCGCCAAAAATATTGGATATTGAGGGGAAAATCATCTGTTAGGCAGTATATAGGACAGTGCTTAAAATGTGTCCGGGAAAGGGCAACAACAGCAATACAAGTAATGGGACAACTACCGGAGCAAAGGGTCAGGATGTCGCTGCCTTTCACCCATACCGGAGTAGATTATGCCGGGCCTTTTCAGTTGAGAATATCGAAGGGACGTGGCAACAAGTCATACAAGGGATATATCGCAGTTTTTGTTTGCATGGCCACTAAAGCAATTCACTTGGAGGTTGTAAGTGATATGACAACGGAATCATTTCTGGCTGCCTTGCGAAGATTTCAGGCAAGAAGGGGATGTTGCACCAACTTGTATAGTGACAATGGAAAGAATTTTGTTGGTGCCAAACGGGTTCTGGACAAGGAATTACAACTGGCTATGAAACAACAGACATTTCTTCAAAGTTTGGCTTCTGATGGGATTACTTGGCACTTCGCGCCCCCGGCAGCTCCTCACTTTGGAGGATTATGGGAAGCGGGTGTCAAATCATTAAAATATCATTTAAAGAGAATTGTTGGGGACAATACGCTCACCTTTGAGGAAATGAATACGGTGGTGTGTCAAATTGAGGCTGCATTAAACTCCCGACCGCTTTATGCCACAACGGATGATGCTAACGAGGACATGATTCTCACACCAAGCCACTTACTAATAGGTAGATCTCTCGTGACCCAATCGGATGCAATTGACTTGGACCCAGAGGCAAGCATAACAACACGGTGGAAATTAATTCAGAAAATTAAAAGAGACTTCTGGAATGTATGGTCAAGAGAATATCTCCATCGTCTCCAGCAGAGACACAAATGGCACACCCCAACCCCGAATATAAAGGAAGGAGATGTAGTATTACTTAAGGACGAGAATACAACGCCAACTAAATGGCCTCTGGCCAAAGTAGTGGAAGTTTGTCCAGGGCAGGATTCGAGGGTCAGAGTTGCATCGGTGAAAACTGCTGGTGGGGCTGTATACAAGCGTCCCATTGTCAAAATGTGCCCACTACCATTTTTGACCTGCGTTTTGCTGTGCATGGTAACGTTGGTTACTCCCGGATTTACAATGACGACACACACAATAAAAAATCTATCATCCGGACTTTACGTCGAAAAAATGGGAGATGCAGTACTCAATAGGGGACTAGTTCGTATTGATGTACCTCTCAATATATCTACACTCGTCCAACATGAACAAATAATAAATGGCACAATTGAACAATACAAAAGGGTTTGTGATTTGCTAACAACTCGTCAAAATGATTCCCAGTGTCATGAACAATTGTTGGAACTGCAGCAAAGATATGGAGAACTAACTCAACAACGAAGCGTCGCCAAATACGGTTGGGGAGGTCCTCGGACACGACGTGGGTTGCTGGGAAAATTATTGACCTCCATATTTGGAGTTAATGATGAGGTTTATACGGACATAGCTCAATTGGATACTAACCAACGTAAACTCATCCAAGACTCAAATCAACAAGGAAAAATAATGTTGAAAACGCTTGCATCTCTTAACACAACTGAACAGAGAATGATCCAGAAGCTAAATGAATTTGCTGGACGACTTAATCGTGGTTTAAGTCAAATTGCCACTATCGACAGCTGGTACAAACGAGTCGACGTCAATACCCTATCGGTCCATCTCTTGGCGATTTATCAATTGGCCGATGAGGTTCTACGAGTACAGGAACACTTGTATGGAAAATTGCTGGGAGTATTACATGGTGGAGGACATCCTATGGATTTCTTTACCATTGCAGAGTTCAAGACTATCTTGGATCGCATAAATTCATGGTTACCCTTAACATTACGAGTGGTGGTACAGCGAATAAAAGAGGTACAATTGGCTGTAGAGAAAGAAACATCATTTCTGCACATATTCCTGTTCATAGTAGAAAAGATTAAATTTGAACTTATTAATGTGACACCGGTACCTCAATTGGTTCATGGGGATACTTATGTGTCAATCCGGACACAAAATGAGTCACCTATCATTGGAATAGACTACAACAACCAAATTTACTTTGAAATATCTCATCAGGACCTTCACCAGGCTCTCCAATTGGCCTCTGGGGAATTCATGTGCTCACCATCGGAACTGCATAATATAAACTCAAAACCAAACTGTCTTATTGATATAATTTACTCAAGAACTTATGCTGGGGATGTGGCAGCATGTCACCAGAGAACATTTCGAGTTCGGGGGCTGGTATGGAAACGATTGTACATGCCCAATACCTGGATGTTCATTAGCCCTGCACCAACTCGGGTAAGTTTAACATGTAACGGGGGCTTGGAAGACCTTTGGCTGAATGGCACCGGTATCGTACGATTGGATCAGGGATGTACCTTGGATAGTATGGGTACAATTCTGAAGGGAGTGATGACATCAAGGATCGGGGCGATACTAACTCTGCATAAGCCCATTCTGCTCCGGTCAAATGTTACAAGGGATCTTGGCGTGGATACAACGTGGAATCATTCGAGCATATCTTTCATGGATGGTCGTGGTGAATTTCAAGACGTGGTACAGGAAGAAACCATGCTACATAAACAAGTGGAAGAGACAATGTGGGAAAAAATCAAACCTCATGTATCGGGCCCGACCATGGTGACGGCTATCATCATATCACTTACTCTGTGTTTAGGATTTGGTGTCATCCTGTATTTCTGGCGAAGGGGGAGACCAACTCCAAGATTTATATTGGCTAGTCAAACGACCACGGGATGACCTACCACTCCACATCTAATGTGGCCCGGGGAAGATGTTCACATGCAATGTGCATTGTCTCAAATTCGGCATTTGTGCAAAATTCAAGATCTCAAATTTTCCATCGTTTCAAACCTGCGTGTGAGCATAATTCATCTCGTCGGTTACCGGGAAACAGCGGCGGATGCAGAATTCTGCTAACGTGTCATCTTGGCCAGGTGTTGGATCATCATGTGAACGAGCCAAATCATCGGTACTCACAATTGCCCCATATAAAATATATGATTAGCTCAGCTAATAATTTTGTATATATAGATGTGTAAATTTTGTAATAATTCGCTTTTCACAATAAAGCAACTAGAGATAATCTTGTTTCATTGTTGTGTGGCCAAACTCCTTCAGCTAACTTTCTAAGACACTGGACATCAGGGTATCGTGAGTCTGCGAACCCAGTTAGCTTTCCTTACAATACATTCTTCCTTTGGCTAACTTTCTAAGACACCGGACATCGGGGTATCGTGAGTCTGCGAGCCCGGTTAGCCTTCCAGCAAGAAATCCTTCCTTGCAATTCACTCTTCATCGAGAGGAACTTCCTGGCAAGAAATCCTTCCTTGCAATTGGTTCCTCCGATCAACGAATTACTCGTATTGACAAGAAATCCTTCCTTGCCAATACGTAAATCACATACAGTCAAAACATTGCTAAAGAAATAAACTTTAATTTACCGGAAAAGTTTGCCCGGAATTAAAAATGGGAAGTTAAGGAGCTGTAAATTAATGTGAAATTTTCCATCTATTCCTCATCCTTCAGGCAATTAATATTGGCTGAAGATCCATATTTAGCATCTTGCCCGATTTCAAAACATTATTTTTCATAAACTATGTATTCTGATTTTTCCGCTTTTACGCACGCTGTTGTCCACACACTGAATCCACTAAATGTTTATGAGCATCAACAAAGGTTCATTTTCTTAATTTTCTTGATCCTTTGTTTATATAAGTGTATAGTAATTGCATTACACAATTTTCGGAAGAGGACACTTTTAGAAACGTTAAAGTTAGGCATAGTTCCATTTTCTATTTCATTTTTCACAATTTTCTTGTTAATTCAATGCTTGCATTGCATAGTTTTCTCTTTTGCTGTTAAATTTTCATAATGATACGATTTGTTACCAAACAAATTAAATAAAATGCAAAATAGACAATTAAACGTCCCTAAATTTTTAT
Organism: Sisyra terminalis; assembly: GCA_958496175.1. Lineage (NCBI taxonomy): Eukaryota > Metazoa > Arthropoda > Insecta > Neuroptera > Sisyridae > Sisyra > Sisyra terminalis. The sequence continues at coordinate 21,635 of OY292280.1, forward strand.
ATTTCTAAAAGGCACCAACCTGTACCCCATTTACGCTATATTATGTTCACTTTTATTGTTCTTTGCATTACACGGTCATTTCAACTCAATAGCGACTTACCGATCTATCTTTTTATCTAGCGATCTATCTTTTTTTTACATACTTTTATAATTCCGTAATGGTACAATTTTTCGCTAAATTGTTCAATTTGTCAACATAAAGCAAACTTCACTTCAGCTACTACCGAGTCGAATTTTTGGGCATGGGCAGTAATATAAATAACCATTCAATACATTATCATTGAGTAAAGAGCAGAAGCAGTTAAAATTATGTAGGTACAATGAAAATAGAATTACAAATATTGAATACATGAGCGGTATTGGTCTAGTATAATTGTAAAAAATTAATGCACTGACCTTGGCTATGAATATGAGAAGAAATCCTCGTCTGCCACAATTCTTCTGTAATAGGTAGTCCCATCGCCACTGCACTGGTTGTTCGATGAACCCAAATCCCCGATTGTGCTCGCAGCAGGATTAACCAAAACCAATTGAACTTGATCTTTGATTATATACACTGAAATAAAGTATGAACGTTTAAAATGAAGCATTATTAGAAGAACATTTCAAAAAATCTTTCGTCTCAAGCATGTTCGTTTTATATTATAAGGGTTTTTGACTAACCTTATTAATATGTTGATTGAAATGTTTTTAAAAAAAAAAACTGATTTACTTATGTTAATAAATTATGCATTGTTCTTTTCAATATTATGTAGTGTTTGGAAGAATAAATCAATAAATTTCGTAATATTATTGAGTTTTAAATTACATCGATCTGTCAAAATTCGCCCCTTATAGTAGATTTTAAATACATAACCTCCAAATTGACAAGCTATTGTCGTTGTTAATCATCAAACGGAAATTCAAGACAATTTTACCTTTCCTTCACAATTTGAGAATCGATTGAAGAAATTTTTTTTTAACACTTAACGATAATTTCGTCGAAAGATCTTGATTTTTTTTACTTAATTAACATAAAGAATACCAGGGCCCGTTCACTCAATGTTATACGGATCCATTGGTTCTATTATAGTTCTAGTAACTTTTTTATCTACATGGATCTGTACTAGCATAGAACGGAAAGTAAATGTTTATGGTTATGTTTCTAATCATAAATAAATAAATATTTAAAATATTTGTGATAAAGTGAAGTATACCAATGCAACTTAACACAATTTATTCATGGTTCGATTGTTTTTCATTGGTATTTTTTTAATTTAATATACAGTAATAAGCTGTCAAACTACGACGCTGTTTAACACCTCAATTTTAAACCTTAACAACGCCGTTTCTCAATGAAATCCTTCCAGAAATTCCCATTTAAATAAAGGGTCGTTTTGCTTAGCTCCTTATTATTAATCCTCCACTGCCTTATCCTGGAAGCACCTGGAAGAACCAAATTAGTGTTAATAAAACCGAAACTATACCTAAATTAGATAATTACCTAGATTGAAACGAAATGTACCTAGATATTTAATTAACTGTTTTCTCTGAATATTTATTTTTCCTTTCAACTCCTAGTTATCGCCGTAAATCACCGATCAAAGTATCTTACTATCGTTCCCTTTTTGCGAGGCAGATACTCCTTGGTCAAAAAACCTTGAGGTCTTTGCTGCTAATGAGTTTGCAATGTTGAGTTGATCCAGGACCAATAAATAGTTTTCCCAGCTTACCTACAAACAAATGGTATGAGTAATGGAAAAATTGAGAAGCGAAAGCCTTAATGCCTATTACTAATACTCACCAATGTCTTCTTCTTAACATTGTTGCCGATGTAGCAGGATTAATATGGTTGCCACTCGTCGGGGTAGGTATTCCAAAGGATTCCCCAGGACCTGCAGGACAGTCCTTCAAGTAAAGCATTGTTTTTAGAGGATAATGAATTATAGATTGTAATATCACAGGCAATAAAAATTATATTTGAAGAAAAATTATGTTAAACCATTGTCTTACAAAAATAATAAAAAACCATTTAGGTAGTGAAAAAAATTCTCACGTTAAAATCAATACAAGGATTTAAGTATCTAACTATCTTAATTCAACTTTTAAGTTTGCTTTAATTTTGAATAGAAAATATTTTCATCTAGGTACAATGAAGTAATAGCGAAAAGAACAAACTGTCAAGTAATTTGCGATTAACAATAGAAATTATTAAAGGGCAATTTTTATTTTCATAACATCACATTCAAAGAAGAATTATTGTAAAAGTGGACAGTAAATTATTTCTTTAGGTTTGTCCTTATATTGTGTACCTACTTAACGTGAGGTAGGTATATACAATTCGGTCTAATTTTTCTTCTCGAAGAAACTAAGATCAATGGATATTAAATGGAAAATAACTAAAACAGTTGTCCTTGATCTATTTCTCCCTTATTCCTTAAATTATAACATAATAAGTTAATTGAAATAAGGGAAATATGGTAGGTATACCTATTAGGAACTTTCGCGTAAATTTCAATGTCAAGTTAACAACAAAGAAAACCGTTCCCAGTTAAATTCCATTATAATTTCCTATAAAAAATCATATCTACTTCACTATTTTTAGTCTTAATGCAATACTTTCAAAACAATATTTGCGACGCTTTAAAAATCAAAACGAGTTAGTTAATTTTTTAATCACAACAATGCAATTTGCATTTAACAAACATATCGATCGATAGACTTTCTTTTAAGATAATTTCCTATAATGATCTAGTGGAATTATCACAATATGTGGCAAAGGTATGAACTTGAATATCAATTATTACCTCAAGTACATGAACCACTTGAACACATCGAATCATAGTTTTTCACTATTAATTATACAATTAATTAATATCTCAATGCTTTTGGTTGATTACATATAATACAAAAGATATTTTTTTCATCTGCATGCATGAGTTACTTCCCATTACTATCAACAATAAATTAAAGTCAAATTTTTCTTTTGGGGGGAAAACACGGAGTAGTATACGGACTGTACTGCAGTGTAGGCATTAATTCTTCAAATTCAAATTATTTTATTTCACCAGCAGAGAATTGCATGGAGAAACAAATTGATGTTTGTACGATTATTTTACAAACATTGCAACCATTTTTTAATAGATCATTTTGACACCTTTGTGGTGAGAGGTTTCAATAATAAGTATTTTCTGAATGCATTTTTGAAATTATACAATAACTACATATTGTAGGTAAATAAATCTTATTAGTACCATCATAATATCACATATATGGTAAGTACTTCTGTCAATGGTTGTCATTATTAAATTTAACAAAGGTTGGATTATCGCAATGGGATAATCCGAACATTTAATATAGGTACAATTAGTAATCCAATTAGATAAAATTAAGAAAAAAGAGTTAATCCAAGAAATAAGTGCCACAACACTTAATCAGTTTAATTTTTTAAAACAAAATTTTCATTGACAAAACAATAATATCTACTAATTTATCTTATGGTAAGATTGAATCTAATGAATATTTTTCTTTTGTCTCTCCTAATATCTTTGTTCAATATTCAATCAAGTGTTGTTCAATTTAATAGAAATAAAAACATTTTTATATTCTTGTACCTCAGGAATTTAAGTTTGGTGATTTCATTTTAATAATAAATCTTATTCACTTCACTTATTGCTTTGAATGAATTATTGTTGCATTCTTAATTTAATTTTGTAGAAACTAGATGCTCGATTGTTGTGTAGAGTTTTCTGGCCATCTGCTCGTAGGGTGGGTGGGGGGTGGGGTACCTACTTACTGGATTTGTAAGGTTCTTGGTAAACGAACGAAAGTTTTTCAATAAGTATCCTAATGTGATTTTCCTTCTTCCGTTCTTCCGCCGCTCTGTTGTAGTCCGCTAGTTTTAAACATTAAACATTAGAAATGATCCTTCTTATGGTGTTGTCAGATCGCTGATCTTATAGTATCATTGAGAATAATTTTTGTTTCTTTAATCCTCGATGGAGGGATTCTTGGTGGTAAGTACTGGTTTGTAGGTATTGCGTAGGTATATTGGATCCTAGTCCTACTCCATATTATGGTATAATGAAGAAATCGATACCTACTGGTTTTCTCGAGAAAATATTTGAGTATGGTATATAGCTCTTCTAGCTCTTTGCTGATTCGTTCTAGAGCTCCTTAGAACACCACTTCCTACAAAAACCTACAACAATTTCCAAAAATCAATCATTGCTCTTTCCACCTCACCTCACCACGATTTTGATTAACTTTCAAATAGTTTTATGATAAATCTTACCTACGTTCCCTTGTTCCATAGTTTCCGTTTCACTTAAATGTTTACATGTGGTGGTATAGTTGCCTCCATTACTACATGTTCTTTGACAATATCTCGATTCGATTGGCTACAAGGTCTTTTTTTTTGTCGTTCTCATTTCCTAAGTGGTTTCCTAAGTCCACAAAGAAAGATCCTAAAGAATGAAGCTCTCCTGAAGAGAATTCGAAGAATGCTACCTTCTCCTCTTCACATTTAAATATCTTCTTTACAAATTATTTCAACTGCAGTTGAGTTATTTAAATAACGCGGACTTCCTATATACATTTGCCAATCATTTATGCTAAAAAATAAAACACAGAATCTAGATCTAGATGTCTCAATTTTTATATCTTATAAGTTGTACCAAGTTTATTAAAAAAAGACAATAGTAGGTATGTAGATACTGGTAGATACTGACACTTTACTTCGAGAGTTCGAAGAAGAAGAAGAAGAAGAAGACCATTTTTTGAGACATTTCGAGTATTAAACTTATTTTCATTTCAGCAAACATTTCCCACTGATTTTTCCTTGACCATATATCATCTACATAAATAAGAAAGACAACAACTTTAAGTTAAACAATCAATGTTTTTACCTATCCTAACTGTATATACCTTTTAGAAACATTTCTTTTAATTTCTTTCTCCAAACACCTGTTGAAGACCCTGGATCTTTTTATTCGTACAAAATCGACGATTAAACTTAGGTTATAGTTAGAAAATTCTTTTAACTTATAACTTGGTTGTCGTCAAGACGTCATCAAGACTTCAGCTTCAACTGACCACCATTGTGGGTGGTGTGGTCCGATAATCCAATAATCGATCGAACTGTTCCAAGTCCTTTACTTCCTAAAAAAATAATAATCGCTGTATAAACACGAAAACAATAGTACCTACGTTGGGTACTTACTATATGATGAACTTACGAAAACTTTTTCAAGTTTAAACTCCACAGAAAATATTATCAATCATACAATATAATTTAGCTGTATTTGTACAAAAACGGCAATGATAATACGTTATTACCTTTTTTAAAACTATTTCATTGATTTCACTAATCAATAATGGTAAAACTTGTTCTTTAAAGTCAACAAATATCGGCTTGTTTTGTTTGTTATGCTACTTATATGATGCGGTCCATCCAGGGGAATAGTGATAAATATTTTTAACCATATCGGAAAATCGATGATTTTTTTTTTGAAATTTAGGCAAGTGAACCGTAGTTGATTGTAGCGCAATCTATGCAAGATACACGCAACTATTTTAATAAAAATGGTACACTAACATTTGACTTTATCGGCTTTATCTATTATGAAGTAGAAAACTGTTTAAAAAATTAATATTTCTTTTTATAATTTAAAAGAAGATCAAAAAGTTCAGTGAATTATTCACAAAAAAAAAAGTGAATTTGAAAATCAACTTTCTATAGCGATACCATTAAAAGTAAACTCACTACCTATGGAAAAAATTTCTTCGATTTTCTTTGGACATTTTTCAATTATATGCAAACCACATTTTCTTGAAACTGATTTGAGATATATTAAGAATAATTGATGTAATTAACTTGTGAATTGTTGGTGGAAAACTTACAGCATAAACAACCAGAACAAAGCTTCTTAGTTAAATTTCTCAATATGTTACAGATTATTTATTTTTTGTATCAAAACGCTTGATTTTTTACTATTCAAAACTAATAATAATACATTGAAATAAAGAGAAAAAAAAAATAATAAAATGTCTATGAATTTTAATTAATTACCATAATATTATTAAGCCTTACATATTACCTATAAGTGATAACATTTCTTATCAAATTATAACTTTATGAATCAATTAGAAAAAAAATTGCTGCGCTGAAAGAATGACATTTTTTTTTTGTTAACTTTTTTTGTTAACAATTAGTTCAATTTAGATATTAATTTCAATAGCTTTTCTTTTACGATGATTTCCAATCTGCAACGGCATTAAATTTCAGTCAATCAGAATACGAGTTGTATTGTTGTACCTCAGAAATTTAAGTTTGGTGATTTTCTTTGTGTTAATATGGTTTAACAATATCTTATCGTTGTTCTTCCTCTTCTGGTACCATGTTTTACCAACACACTAGAATTGGTTCTGTTGGTTTTTAAAATTGCTGATATGATTCGACTGAGAATGATTCGTTAGTTTTTATTTCCTTGATGAAGAGATTTTTGGTACTGATGTGTATTATATATATCAAGATGCTTTTTGCAATCAATTGTAAAACATCTAGTTGATACTTCGAGTTGAAGAAATCGGCTCTGATTTTCTTGTTGAAATGGGTAAGTGGATAGCTCCTTTATGGTCCATTTTTAAGCTCAACAAGACCACCTGTTTTGCCTACAAAAATTTCCAAAATCAGTAATCAATCTTCCCACTTCGATGGGTAGTCTTAGATAATCTTAAGATAAACCTACTTCCTATCTACGTTTCCTTGTATAGTGGTCCTTTTACGTAGATGAGTGCATGTTATATAGTCGCTGTCGTCATTAGGTATGTTTCTCTCGGTAAAAGCTCAATTGATTGTTTTGTCACTGTCATTTCCTAAACAGTTAGAAACCCACATTGAAGTCTTAATTTTAGTTAAATTTTCATGTCAAAGACTATGTGTTATTTTGGAGTATTTATTTTTACCTTTAAAAACATGCAATTTGTTTTGAGCGTCAGTACACATTTGTAGTGTGATGGAGAATTTGAGACATAGCTATGGAGGTGGCTGATATGTTAAATGAATCGTTATCTTGAAGCTACACCTTGTGTTCCTATATATCCATGGATAATGATGTTTTACTTATGTGAAAAATACGATTAATAATTGAGTTGAGTAGAATAATACCTATGGTTTGCAAATGTATTGCTTTAGAGCAGTTTTTGGTGTCGAATGCATATCTCACACCAGTCGCTAACATTAAAGTCCAAAAATCTTCAAATGAAATCTCCATATGCGGAAAGAACCAAGGAACACTAAAAGAAAAAAATAACATTTGAGATTGATTGCATGAATTCAATCTTATAAGCCTTATGAAGAAACGATCAATTAATAATGTTTATAGATAAAATAATAAAAATATATAACAAGAAGCTAAAATTTATAGCAGAAAAGAGGACAGTTGAAATTGTAATCAAATATTTAACCATAAAAATTTTAAATTTTTAATCATATTATGACTATTATGAACTAATAATTTTTCACGATAAATTCTTTGTAACATAAACTACATACAATAATAAAATTATCCATATCAACCAGTAGATAGCAATGTAAATTAGTGAGTGAATAATTTCAACTTACATACTTGAATATTGTCTACTTATCGTTAATGAAATGACTTCCTAAGTTCTGAATGCACTCCTTCTGATTTCTTCTGTAGATACTGCGGTGTTGCATGTAAGGACTTGGACGGTGTCCAACGTTATTCTGAGATTCATTAGAATTCATTACTTCAGTCTATACCTTCGACCAATAACTGAGTTCTAATTTTCTGAATCCATGTATCGTGTATTCCAAGATTCGTTCAAAAAGCGTTTTCACTAAAACCATTTGTTTGTGGATGTACACCAAAACTTAACTTTTATATGTAAAGAGCTTCTGTCTTTCATTTCCATCTAAAATAAAAGTTTTTAATATTGTAGTCTACTGTTACTATGTTTTAAAGGTCTTTATACTTACTTACCGAAAAAGCTTATTGCCTTTAGACATGTATCATTTTATTTTTTTGCAGTTGCCTACAAGGGACTTGAAGTGACGTCAAACTTGAAGTAATCTCACAAAATCTTGGTAAATTTTTTACATCTTATTGTCGTAGAAAGGTAGGTAGGAAGGTACCATTAATTTCATCTTAGGACTCGAAAAAAAGGCGAAGACAGCAACTTGCAAAAGCAAGAACCGAGGAAGGTTTCTTTTGAAAGCTGGTCCAGTTTTAATCGTAACGAATTCGGTTTGTTGTCCAATAGATACTGCTAACGTTAGTACAGCAGTTTCTTGATGAAAATGGCCGTATGGCCGTTTCCAAGGAACTCGAATTGGGGAAAAACTTGGAAATATTGTTCACTATCCTCATATATTCGACATCTTATTTCCGCATTGTTGCATTGTTCCATGTTGAGGACAGCAATTTGTAGAAGCAAGAACCATGTAGAGCTTCGTTGGTAGGTAGGTACCAACAATTCTCGTCAAATCTTCATCATGATCTGATCCGTATAGTAGGTAGTATGGATCTGGTAACTAAACAAAGAGTCAATATTCCTGATTCCAGTATGGTACCTACTACCAAATGGTTCCAACAAATCCAAAGGGAATTATTTAGAATAATTTTTCAATGACGTCATTGAACATTAGGGGCAATATATAATAAACCCTGAGATTGCCAATAGAACAGAACACAAGGTATTGTTACAACACCTAATATATTAAGTTCAATAATTATTATAACACATGAAAAACTACCTCAATTTCGGAAACATAATAATGTAGTTGATAAAACCTAATCAAACAATGACAATTAACACAGTTTAAAGGAAATTATTAAGAGAAAATTACTTTTTTTTTGTGCATGAAAAACTAACCTCATTGTAGGTTAGTGTAGGAGTGTGCAATTTTTATCGATCGACAATTTGATAAATTTACTTACAATTTTCCATATTCTAATGGATGCACCAAACACTCAACTATCATTATGTATATTAATTTCGCTATTAATTAGGAAATTTATTTAATAATGGACAAACTTTTATCACACACTTGCAATCCTTACTGACTTAAAGTCATTGAAACTTGGTTGAAAAAAACAACAGGTGGTTGATTGCCAGTTGTTTACATCAAGTGCGCATGTCAATGTTTAGTAAGGTGTGGGGTAATTTCAAATTTTAATTTACTAATTAGAAGTTGGTTTAATTTACTATTTCTTATTATTTTATGGAAAGAATTATACTTAATAATGTACGTCTAGAATAGAAACAATAGAAAGATCTAAAGTAACAAGTTCACCATTTACCTAAGTGAATATATGCTACCATGTGTGTAGATATCGTACCTACGTATGTATGTATATAAATAATGAAATAAGTAGATGAGATCGATGAGATGCAAGTATGAGAGAGAAATGAATAGTATACACAAAAATAAACCTTGAATAATTCTAACCATAAAAATAAAGGATTATCATTGCACAGCGAATTCATTTCACAAAAATAAATAAGTAAAAGTTTAATTACCGACATTCATTCCCATGCATATGAATAACAGCATTAATTTGCAGTAGTTTTTAGAATTATTGCAATTTTAAAAATAGTTAATGATCGTAGAAATAGTAGCAACTGCATTTAAGGGTGGTTTTCCCCCCTTATTTTATTGAATCCGATTATAATTGGGGTATTAATTGAAAGCTAATGAGTTACTCTATTGATTGATCTCAAAAAATTACCAATATTTCTAAACAATTACTTGACAACAATTGCTTTTATTGTTTGAATTTTGAGAACTTTTGCGAACCGATATTACCGCTACCTGACAACAAAACGCTGAAGTATTTTGAAAGCCACGCCCACTTTGGTTTGTATCTAACACTTATCCAAGATACAAACCAGTTCTACGTACAAGTGGGCGCGGTTTCCAAAATAGTTCAGCGTTTTGTTGTCAGGCAGCGGTAATATCGGTTCGCAAAAGTTCTCAAAATTCAAACAAATAAAAGCCGTATGTAGGCTTATGAAAGTGACCTAAAAACCCTAATAACTCGACAAGTTGACCTTTCATCAAAATTCTAATTACATATTTGGTTTTAATGCATCGGATATTATCTAAAAATCATATTTTCACTTAATTCTGTTATCCAAAATTATTGGAAAGTTGTGAATTTTTCGACGGGTCTAGAATAATTTTTTTTCTCATTTATTTGGAAAGGGAAAATGTGGTAAGAATTAATGCAATCTCTCTGAATGTGATGTTACTTCATGATGAATATGTCACTTCACGACCATATAAATGCTCGATTCCAGATGAAGAAGAAATAAGAACACAAATTAAAGCACTATTGCAAGCCGAAATCATCGAAGAATCCGAATCTCCATTCGCCTCTCCGGTTACTCTGGCGTACAAGAAAGAAGAGAATAGAAAATCTCGTCTTTACATAGATTTTAGAAAACTTAATAAATTGGTGGTTCCTGAATGTTTTCCTTTCCCTACGATTCAAGATATTATAGACAGAGTGACAAACTGAATATTTTACAGTTATAGATGTGAATTCCGCGTTTTGGTGTATACCTCTGAAATCACAAGATCGAGAAAAAACTTCATTTATTACCAAATATGGAAAATTTATGTTCAAAGTTTTGCCATTTGGCCTGGAGACTGCTCCTGCCATATTCCAGAGAATATTATCAAATATTATTCGAAAAAATGATATGGACGAATTTTGTGTTAATTATATCGATGACATTTTTTATATTTTCAAAATCCTGGGAAGATCATCTTCAACATATTGAGAAAATTTTACAAGTTGCAGCCATAGAAGGTTTTTAACTGAAACTGGCTAAATTTTTAATTGCAACTAAATCAGTTAAATATCTAGGACATGAAATATCAAAGAACAAAGTTTCACCATCTCAGGGAAATTTAGTGTCGATTCAAAAACTTCAAAGACCATCGGATAAGGCTGGAGTGCGTAGCATTCTGGGTTCTATAATTTTTTTTTTGAGATATATAGAAAATAGTTCTCAAAAACTGGAACCACTTCATAGATTACTAAGAAGTGATGTTAGATTTGAATGGTCCGAAGATTGTGAAAAAACATTAAATATGATTAAGGATCATTTGTGTTCTGCACCAATTTTAGCCATTTACAATATAAATAAGCCAGTTTTCATAGAGACCGATGTTAGTTTTAAAGGCATCGGCGCAACACTCAAACAACCACAAGAAGACGGTCTATTGCATCCTGTAGCATATTACTCACGAAAGCTATCGGAAAGAGAAAAACGATTTGATATTATTCATCTCGAATGCAAAGCCATCAAAGATGCTATCAAATTTTGGCAATATTACTTGATTGGGCGTCAGTTCACAGTTTATACTGACCACAAACCTTTGGAAAATTTAAAAACAAAAGCTAGAACTGATGAAATCCTGGGAGATTTAGTTCTTCATTTATCCCAATTTAACTTCAACATCATATATAAAAAAGGCAATTTTAAAAAATTAAAAGGTAGATCGAGAATATTTGTGTCTACTTCATTTGGAATAAAATTAATCCAACGAGTTCATAAGTATTACGGCCATATTGGTGTTGCACAATTAAGAGAGAAAATACGACCACTTTATTATTTCAGAAACCTTGACAACTTAATAATAAAATTTTGCAAGAATTGTTCGATTTGTAGGGAAAATAAAGTTCCTCGAGGTAGACAGATTGGTTTAATGTCAAAATTGGGTCCTGCGAAGGAACCATATCAAATTATGTCCATAGACTCTGTAGGTGGTTTTAACGGAAATAAGTCATCCAAGAAATTCATGCATATCTTGGTGGACCACTTCAGTCGTTATACGTGGATATCTACTGCCGGTGGACAATGTGCAAGAGACTTCATTAAACTCATCGATCCAATTGCACAGAAAAATAAAATTACTATGATTTTAGCTGATCAATACACCGAGATAAATTCTGAGGAACTTAGACAATACCTACAAAGAATGAACACAAAATTGTTATTCACTTCAATTGATTGTCCTCAATCTAACGGTCTAAATGAGAGACTCAACCAAACTCTTGTTAATAGAATCAGGTGTAAAATTAATAGTGGCGATCGTAGATCTTGGCCAAAGATAGCAGAAGATTGTGTTACGGAATATAACAGAACCATTCATAGTTTCACAAAATTCGAACCACAATATTTACTGTTTGGAAAATCATCCAATATTTCTCCAGTTGAATTTATAGAAAAAAGAGATTTAGCTTGTGATCGAGAAGAAGCTCTTAGAAATTCTTACAAAAATTTTGAAAGAAATAAAACGAGAGTTGATAAAAACAAAAATAAATATGATTTTCAAATAGGCGATCAAGTTTATATAGAAAATGGAAGCAAACTAAACCGAAAAAAAACAGATAAAGTTAGGATTGGACCATTTCGGATATTACGACGGATTTCATCCACTATGTATGAAGTCGACTGCGGAAAAACGAAGAAAATTTCTAATTGTTTCCACAGTAGCAAACTATCACTGTATCCTACGGAAAAGTGACCTAAAAGGGGGAGGTGTAAATACCATGGTTACACCTGTATTTATGTTTGACAGTTAGTGTTTAATTACAGTTGAGTATTAACGTGTAATTTAATTATTTTATAGGTAAGATATTATTAATATACTATTATTATTAATTATAAACTAATATATTTTGTACATTTTATAGAATAAATAAATCGGTTATAAAATCAACTTTATATACATAAGGTCAATATTAAGTATTAGAACTATATCAAATGGCCTTTTGCTAAAATATATCTCATTAGAAATTTCCTTTAAATTTGTTGTTTCAATATAAATATCTGTGACTATCACTTGTTTCAGCACATACGCACTGGGGTGGACTACAAACATAAGTGTGCGCAAGTCAAATAAAAAAATATTGAAACAATTTAAACGTCTACAACAAATATTACTAAATACGAATGTTTCAAGAGAAAAAATAAATATTTGAAATAATTAAAAAATTACTGTAGTTAGCTAACCGTCAGATAGAAATATCTTTAGGTTTATACAAAAAAATAAAGTTGTTTGCTCTGACGAACAGTTGAGAACTGGTTGGGAATTAGACGGTCCAAATTTCTCTATTTTGAGACTTAACTCGCGGATTCGGTAAGGGAGGCATCAAATGTTCTAGTTGATGATTCACTTCACTCGTAGATGTTCCTGTTATTAATAAAAAATAGATTACTAACTTGAGGCCAAAGAAAATACACTAAGTAACAACAAAAATGTAACTAATCTAACAGATATTTTTTTAAATTTGATAATGATTAATATTAATTAGTATTAACTGGTAAATATTAAAGTTATTTGGCTGGCCTGTGAGGCTTTTTCAGTATGAAATATAGAACAATGAAAATTTCGAAAATTAAATTAAAAGAAACTTGTTAGCTAGTCTTTATATGTAAGCATTAGTTACTAGGTTTCGAAAAAAATATATATCTAATTAATGAAATATTTATGTTAAAGTTATTATTTAAGGCCTCACGTAGTTAATATAGTTTTAAGGACTCACGTCCCTTTTAGCAACAACATTATCTAGTTACGTTTCATTTTCAACTTTATTCTTAATATAATTCGCGAATAAGCCAGACCATAATGAAAATTTAGCAATAAAAGAGAAAATTATACGATATTAGAATTGACTAAACGAAAAAGTCGCGAGTTAAATTAAAAACAAAGTAGAAAATTAAACGTGGCCAGATAATGTCGTCGTTAAAAGAGACATGAGCTGTTTTAAGATATATTTATAATACCTAATATTGTAAATGTTAAGGATAACATATAATGTAGAAATCATTTTTAGTTGGAAAAGTTTTGATATTATAACGAAACAGTAGTTGATTATTATATTATATGTAATTTCTGAATTTGAAAGTAATGTAAATAATTAATTTAGGTGTGTTTAAAAAAGTTGTAAATATTGTGTGAAACTAAAAAACAAAACAAAATAATATCTGTACAAATTTTTATGAATAATAAAAAAACATTATACTTGAAAACCATTCTTTATTTTATTTGCGTATCCATATTCTCAGAATGAACTTGTCTCATATTTTTTTCATTTTAAAAGTTAGCAAAGATAAAAACCTTCAATATCCCACCAACTCTATGATATGTTTGTTTCACGGGCTACCGACTCTATAGCAAGGTTTATAAAATACACAGGTGGCCTCATGGTGGCTACGTGACGTATCCAGAAGAAATTCGTACATATCTTCAGACTGATCAATTTCAAAATTCTTCGTATGACGTCATTTTTTTTTTCTAATGGAGCAACCTGTGTAATTTACAAACCTTGCGTCACGTATCCATGAGGCCCCCTGTGTATTTTATAAACCTTGCCCTGCTAGTAACACTGAGTTAAACCCCCCTGGCTTTGTTGGCTTTGTTTGTGTAGGTGTGTATCTTCGATAATAGTTCAGTGTTTGTTTGTCAGATGGTTTCGTTTTGACAGCTAATTATTGCAAATTAAATTGATGAAAAATTCAATTAAAAACGATGAAGGACGTCATTTTTAACCGCACTGATTTTTGATATGACTATCCTCTAACTGCTCCCTTGTTCTTTTTAGGCCGTCTATGTAGTTTATACCCCTTGGCTCTTATTGTCGAAGAAACGCATAATATCTTCTCTAGTTACTTTCTTTTTGGCATATAACAGATAAACATAACCTACAACAAAAATTTTTACACTCAACCACTTAGATTTCTATCTTTTTTTAAAGAGAACTTTGGTACTTGGACTTTGCAGTCGCACAAAATAGCCGATTGAATTACATTTTTTATCAAATTTGATTAAACAATCGCACGGCAAATATCGCTACTTACAAATAAAACCAGTTGAATTAACTTAAACGTGTTCATTTTTGGAAAAAATTCCTCAAGACCGTCCGTTTGAAAAAAAAGAAATAGATTAATATATTTTTATATTTAAAATAAAATGGGAGATAATGAGGTAAATGCTTTCAAATATTTTTTGGCCGGTGGAGTTGGAGGGACCTGTGCGGTTTTGGTCGGACATCCGATGGATACTGTTAAGGTAAGTAGAACATAGACTACGTCTTCTAGACAATCGGAGTACATTGAACTTACATATCAGATTTTCGACTACCAACCATGCTTATTTATATCAATAAAATATTTCAGGTGCGACTTCAAACTATGCCAAAGCCTCCAGCAGGCGAAAAGCCTCTATATACTGGCACATTCGATTGCATCACCAAAACCATCAAACATGAAGGATTCCGGGGTTTGTACAAAGGAATGGGTGCTCCACTACTGGGTGTTGCACCTATGTTTGCCCTGTCATTCTTCGGGTTTGGTGTCGGCAAGAAGTTGCAACAGTTCCATCCTAACGATGAGCTATCCCTTGTCCAATTGGCTGCAGCAGGAGCTTTTTCAGGGATCTTCACAACCATTATAATGGCGCCTGGTGAACGTATTAAGTGTCTTCTACAAGTCCAACATGCCGGTGGTGTTAAATTATACGACGGTCCAATGGATTGCGTTAAAAAACTATACAAGCAAGGTGGAATTGCCTCGATTTATCGAGGATCATGTGCCACCCTTTTAAGAGGTAAAGTTCCAATTCTGAATAACATAATAGCCCTTAATTTTATCAAATCTTTTAAAATGCGGTCAACTGATAAATAACTGCACAAATTTTCTGAGCAATTGTTAGATTTCCAACTACCAGAGCATAATGCGACTTAGTGTCACATAATACCACTTGAGAATAGCACCTGAGATCTAAACTATATTTAGTACCCGATTGTGTAATGTATTATTGAACATTGTCGGAACATTTAATGTTCAACATTATGTCGCATAATACGCTTTTTAAAAAATTGGAAAACTACCTATTATCTTCGGACAAAAAATGTACCAATTAGATACTCAAAATGATCTTATAAAATCCCTACGATAGTTATATCGAGTAGTAATAATTTCATTTTTTTAGTAAAAGCAAAAACTCTTAGGCATCACTTTATGTTTCACTTTTTTTCAACTCATTTTGATGAAATTTGTTATTTACATAATACTCGTTTTTTCATATCATAATATCAATACAGGAAGATATCTACTACATATAAATGAAGAATTTAAAAATAAAAGGTCTACATAATTGTGTCATAATTTTGGGATAAGTCTTTTTAAAATAAACAAAATGAATCATAACTATTTTTATTAAACTCAAAATTAGTGAGATATACGCTTTTAAAATATAAATATCGTAGCTTAAATGTTTGTATGACAAAGCAAAACAATAACGGAACGAAACATGATAGAAGGAAATATTCAATATTTATTTTGTCTAATTATTGGGAAAAACATTGACATTTTATGAAAAAATCAAATAAATATTTTTTCGACCTTTTTTTGCAAATTTGACTACATAGTTTTGGCTCATTGAAAAAAAAACATTGCATATTTCAGTGATATAGAATCTTCAATTTGGTACTAAAAGAATTATTAATTAATTAAATAACATGAATACTTCTTTTGTTGTTAAAAGTTGCAAATCTGGATATTTAAAGGAATTAATGTTGTAAGTGGTGGTCAATTTATTTTGTGTAAAAGAATCGACTCCTTCAATTTATTCTTTTACTGAAACCAAAAGTATACACCTAAAACAAAGCATTCATTTTTATTTACTAACGTTAAATAAAACCTTAAATATTAAAAACGAAAAGACAATAAAGTTAATGTAGTCCACCTGGTAGTGTATGATAGTTATTTTGAAATGGCGAAATATGTTTTCGAAAACTGGCAATTTAAATGCTTATGAAATAACTATTACGTTTTTTTTTAATTTTTATACAGACAGCATACATTTATATTACAATTAAAACTGCTAGCACAAAAAAAAATCGTACTTTCTTTAGTCTTTATGTTCATTGTTAGCGTTAATTATTTAGCTCGGTGTTTTAAATTTACACTTATCACCAATACTTGAAATCTAGACTATGTATAATCACTGAAAATTTTGTACTTGGCAATCGAAATACCGTTGCTGGAGCGATATGTCAAGATTTTGTTGAACATTTTGAAGGAAAAAAAGGAAATTCTATCTTGTTATTTCTTATACAATCAGGCATTTTACCTCTGTGGTTATGTGTGACCATTTTTCTAATTATCTGAAAAAAAATCAATAGTAAAACAGTACATAGTAACAACGATTTGCAAAAAAAAAGTTTATTGAGACATGTTTGAAAGTTATACTGCAAAATTTATTGACAAAAATTGCTATGTCTATTCACTTTAATAACGGTCAGTTTGAGCGTTTTTTTACTTCCCTTCTTGTTCGTAACTATTATAGAAAAATACCTTATACTTATTGCAAATGTGAATAAATTGCAACCCTGGGTATATTAGTGTTCAAATTATTTGTTCATGAAAGAATTGAATACAAAAAATATAATTTTTCAATAAGTAATCGCAAAAATAAACCATTTTCAATCAGAAATTATTTGACGTGATGTAATTTAATTTAAATAGTGTAATTTGTGAAAAAAAAATTTTTTTGCTGTATTTCTATATTAGTGCAATAATATGGCTGTCAAAAATGGTTATTGATTATTCTAAGAAAAAAATATAGATAATTTAATTAGAAGATTATAATTTAAAAAAAAATCTTAAATTATATTATTCATTTCATTGTTGTCGATATGGTTGGACAATTGATAATCTGGGTCTAATTTCTGGATCTTGTTAATTCTTTTACCTTTTCGATATTTCTTGTAAATTGGTTTACGAAAAATTTGAAATGTTGATGGTTCAGGGGTTGAGAGTTTATTGCTATTTGGTCCCGATGCGATAGTTACATTTAAAATTATCTCTGTTGAGGAGTGCATATTTATACGTGACCCTGATTCATTGGAAATGTTGTCATTGCTTTTTAAATACTCCTTTACTTTCTTGGTATACTTTGGTAATTTTTTGTAGCTTTTCAGGCATCGCAACTTTTTGGTTATTACTTGAAAAACTCCAAGTTTTTTGAATTCTAATGGAGTGGCACATATCGGGGCAACTCGCCGGTCGTAAATATACTGTGCGTCATTTTCGTGTTCACAATCGATGCCTTTATCATAATCCAGATGACACATTTTTGGTCGATTTCGTTTTATTTTGTTCACAATTGTCGGATTCCAAAACATCAAATCACAGGTACAATCCCACGGATTCCCGTATAACCGAATCAATTTTGCTGGTGAATGGTAAAAAATTCCTTTGGGCAATTTTGAAAATAAATTATTATTTAAGTAGATCTCCTTGATTCGAATTAAGGGATCGAAAAGTCCAGGAGTTAACGTTTCGAGATTATTCCAGGACAGATCAAGAGTTTCTAAACATTCCAAACCGAAAAATGCATCGATCGAAACACTTTCAAGTTTAGAATGACTTAAAACCAGAATTTCTAAAATGTTCATATCCAGAAATGTGTCATACTCGATACTTTTAATATCCCCATTTAATTCTAATTCAGTTAAGCTTTTCATTCCTATAAACAGTTCTCGTTTTAGAGATCCAATTTGGAAGTTGTTGATTTTCAGAGTTTTCAGTTGGATTAAGCCTACGAAAGCGTTCGGTGTTATCGAAACTGGTGTTTTGATGTTCCCTAAAATGATCGATTTAGTAGTATTCATCACTTCGAAAGTATTCGGATAAATTATCGTAATGGGATTATTACGAAAATCAGCTACTTTTAAATTTGGAAAAGGAGGAAATGTCAATTCGGATAACTGCGAAAAGTTGTTATATGATAAGTCAAGATATTCTAGGTTTAACAATCCGGATAGATCAGCGATGGTTATATCCAACAACCAGTTTTTGGCCAATGACAACATTTCTAGTTTTGGAGTCCCAAAAAATGCGAATTTTGGAATAAACTTCAAAAGATTGTCTTCTAAATATAAATATTTTAGTTTGTTGAGGCCTTCGAACATTTCGTAGATAATTTCACTTAAGTTGCAGCCACTTATGCGTAGCATAACCAAATTTTCAAAACCCTTAAAAACGGGTAATTGGTTCCGATGTTTCTGTTTCACATACTCTTCATATGCCAAAATTTCGTTTGTTTCTTTTATTTCCTGAACGACAGGAATCACCAGTTTTCCCCGGTTTTGATCAGCCTCCAACTTTTCAATCGGATCGAGAATATTTCTGTGTTCTATCTGAGACTTTTCCACATGAATGTTCGCCAGATTCATGTGGGTGATATATTTCAATGGTTCGTTTATTGCAAAATTTAATTTATTGTGAAAAGTTTCGGTACCCTTAATTTCCAGAAGCTTCAAATCTTCAAATCGAGTCAAATAGTGAGAGTAAATTGTGGTTATAGCATCGCCAGATCCTTGAATTATTGTTAAGGCTTCGGTATTGATTGGAAGGTTTTGAAAGAATTCGACCAATGAAACATTTGGTTGGAGTACACAAATTATGATTTTCACCAACGGATTATCCTCCATTAAAACATTATAATAATGAGCCTGAAAATCAATATATATATATATATATTAGGGTGATTTTTTTTTTACTTTTTTTGGTCCCATCGTGAAATTTCGTTGGAAATACCAAAAAAAAAATATCCCTGAAAGTTTGAGCCCTTAATATTAATTTTAAGTCCTCGACCAAGACGTGTAAAGATTTCCCATTGAAAATACACGGAAACTCTGATTTTTTATTTTTAAATTTCTATATCTCAGCGGCATTTCATGGGATCGCTTTTACCGAAGATGGTTTTTTCTCAGAATTAAACGCTCTACAAAAGTGCCCATTGCGACAAAGTCGTAACTCACATCGGTGAGGTAGTACGGGCCAATGAACCTGATTTTTCCATAAAATTCGCGTTTTTTTTTTGCATTTATCTCGTAAATAACAAGAGCTACGTTAAAATTATAAATGAAAAACTTGTAGAGAATTTGATTTCCTACAAAAAAGGTTCTGTAGACCAAATCGCTAAGATCAATATTAAACGAGATATTAAGTTTATATCAATATATTTTTTTTATGTCAATTTATAAGTTATGATCGGCAAAAATTTCACAGAAAAATCAATTCAAGGCTTAATATCTCGTTTAATATTGATCTTAGCGATTTGGTCTACAGGACCTTTTTTGTAGGAAATCAAATTCTCTACAAGTTTTTCATTTATATTTTTTCCGTAGCTCTTGTTATTTACGAGATAAATGCAAAAAAAAACGCGAATTTTATGGAAAAATCAGGTTCAGTGGCCCGTACTACCTCACAGGTGTGAGTTACGACTTTGTCGCAATGGGCACTTTTGTAGAGCGTTTAATTCTGAGAAAAAAACATCTTCGGTAAAAGCGATCCCATGAAATGCCGCTGAGATATAGAAATTTAAAAATAAAAAATCAGAGTTTCCGTGTATTTTCAATGGGAAATCTTTACACGTCTTGGTCGAGGACTTAAAATTAATATTAAGGGCTCAAACTTTCAGAGAATTTTTTTTTTTTTGGTATTTCCAACAAAATTTCACGATGGGACCAAAAAAGAAAAGTAAAAAAAAATCACCCTAATATATATATAATATAATATTAAAGAAAAACGGTTACCCAATAGGGAATAGTAATAAAACTGATATTTTGTTACACATAAAAAAAAGTGGTGCAGTATTTGAATTAGATAGAACTATCTGAGATATCTGCTGATTGCAGGAGAATTAATCTGAAAGTAATTATGTGTATGGAATCAAAAATTAATTTGAAACTGAAAAATGTCTATTTTAATCTATAAAATCACCCGAAGATTACATCTTCAGAAAAATATGTCGAATATGTTTTCTTGCTTCCTGAAAACTTGTTACTTACGTCATTCGTATAGATGTAAGATCTATCATCTTTGTGGTAATCCTGGCGCAAATACTGATGAATTGACATGTCGGACCAGTGTTGAAAGTCGCATAGACACCCTTTCGAACAAAGCATAGTAGTATCCTCCGTCTAAAAACACAGCCAATTCTAGTATAATTCATCCAAAAAGTCTGATTCTGTTACTCACAGTAACTAATCCGAGAAAGGCCCACATGAATAAACTCAACATTTTTTCCATAACTGCCACACCGTCCACATTTAAATCAAAATTGAAATGATTTCGATGTTAGTCAGGATGTGTAGTATTCCGGAGACTGATAAACTGATAAAACAGGATGTATCTGAACAAATTCATGATTAGCTCTGATTGGATATTAGCTCGAATTTTAATCTCATAGTATAAACGCATGCCTGAATCATTTATCATTTATTTCAGATGTTCCTGCTAGCGGAGCTTATTTTATGACATATGATGGACTTAAACGGTATATGGCTAAGGAGGGTGAAACGCTCAGTTATTCCAAAACGATTTTCGCTGGAGGAATGGCCGGGATTACCAACTGGCTCGTGGCCATTCCAGCTGATGTCTTGAAAAGCAAATATCAGACAGGTGAGGGTTAAAAGTTCTACTTATATAAAAACTGCTCTTTTCTAATTAGCCATCTATTCAGCAATTTAACAACTAAACAATTTAATGAGTTAAAATTGTTCCTCTTTCAATTCTATAGAATTATAATATTCTATAACAGATCATGATTCATTTGTTTAGCTCCTGAAGGAACGTACAAGAATGGAATCCGAGACGTTTTCAGAGAAGTGATACGAATCGATGGAATTAGCGGCCTGTATAGAGGTGTCACCCCAATTTTACTGCGAGCATTCCCTGCAAATGCGGCCTGTTTTGTAGGATTCGAATTAGCATTGAATTCTATGAACATTGCCGAGCAATATTTAAAGGGTTCCTTATAAAAAATTCAAGCAGTTCGGAAAGTTTCACTGAAACTGCAAGGAAATCTGTCATATGAATATGTTAAAGTATCTTACATCGACGAATTTATAAATAAAGACATTTCTTATCAATTGTTTATTTGTATCTTTTTTTATATAATTTATGAAAAAATGTTATATTGGACGCCATTAGTGCCTTAAACGTAATCTGTAAGTGAGTTATTTACGAAATAAAATTATTAAAAATACAACCTCAAAGTATTTGTTTCAATTTAATGCTGTCCAAGAATACTCTAGTCTACGTGTCAAGGCTATTCTCGAAGGTAGCTGTTGAAAGTAAAAACTTCTGGTTGGACCAGATTTAACGAAATTTAACAGCACTACTATTCAATTTTTGAGTATCTAAGTGCCTAGTTGTAACTAGGCACGGGCAATGAAGCCATCGTCCTCTTGTAAAATGTTTATAAATATTTTTTTCATACAGTTAAAGAATAATATTTTTCGATTTGATATCCCTTCGTTTGGGGTAGTCTTATATTTATTTTTTTTTCAAGATTTTAATCCTTAATCATTTTTTCTTGGGTGAATTGAATTAAAACAAAATAAGGGATGGTATATTGGCTGATTG
This sequence comes from Sisyra terminalis, assembly GCA_958496175.1. Classification (NCBI taxonomy): domain Eukaryota; kingdom Metazoa; phylum Arthropoda; class Insecta; order Neuroptera; family Sisyridae; genus Sisyra; species Sisyra terminalis. Next base: position 44,096 of record OY292280.1, read on the forward strand.
TACTGATATAAAATAAAACTGCCAAATAAAATATATGAAATGATAACTCCTAAAATTAAACGCGTAAACGTTTCATGGTAATACCTGAATGCCATAATATCACATATACAAGTCACTATTCTTAATTATATATGTTGAATTTCATACGAGTTATGCTCAAAACTAAGTATTTTTTGAAGAAAAAAATCGCAAAACTCATCTTGATTTACGTATATAAATAAAATTATTTATTAAAAGTTAGTATAACAATTTATTTTTAGTTCAACAATGGTGGATTATTATTTCCACTATTGTTACCCATTTGTAGATTTAAAAAATTGGCAAATAATGCTTTATCTGATTTTTTTGTTTGATATCCGTTGACAAAAATAGCAGTTTGAGTAAGTATATCGTTTGGTAGAACAAAGGATTTATTCGTTTAATTTATATGATAACCAGAAAATGCAAATTAACAAAATAAAAATTTGGTAATTAGTTGAAGGTGAGTTTACGGCAATAAGTTTTGAATTTTCCCAGAAAGGATATTTTTGATTTTTAAATTAAAAACTTTTGTAAAAATATCGTGTAAGTATCATAAAATTGAAATTATTAGACTAATAGATTACAATATTTTGGAATTATGCCAATATTGTTTAGTAGTATTGATAAGATTGTTTTGTTGGGTAATTGTTAGAATCCAGATTTATGATTGAATTTTTGGGAAAAAAGTTGATGTTTTAACTATATAGATTATTTGACGATAGTTTGATAGAAAATTATTTTCGCGATAATTTTTTTCGGTATCAGTTCAAATCAGTTCAATTTTCTCGGAAACATATTTATGCAAAAATGTGTGCCAAGTAAGGCCAAGTGGTGTCACCTGGTACATAAACTGAAACTTAAAAATGTAGTTACAATTCTGAGCAATGGGGGTCTCTGTAATGCATTTTAGATATTGCGCCACCTTCAAATCAAACAAAACTGGGGGAAAAATTTTTGGTGTTCATAAATCTGAGTAATGTTACATCTGTCGAATAATTTTTCTGCGAAACTGCGCTTTTTTGCAGTAGCTTTACCTGTTAAAGATTTAATAACGCTTTACGTAAAACGCCAATAGACTACTTAATCCAATTAAAATTATTTTCTTCAGCTCAGTAAAAAACTGAATATTTGTTGATTTTAAAGAAGGATTAACCAGTATAGCCATTACACCAGCAATTCTCAGACTATTTGTTTCAAAATGAACATAAAGACAGCATAATTCCCAAAAAATGTTTTATGGAGTTGCTGCTTATTATTGAAGGAAACAGAAGTAAAACCACTCTCGACAAAAGTTAAGAATAATGAACATTTTCTATATATTTGTTTAGGCAAGAAAAAAAATTAATCTTACCTTGATCAGTTTTAATCTCATCCTCTATTTTAAGCGACAATTTACATTTTCAGCATCAGTCGTTCCGATAAAGTTAACACCACCATACAATATATAATTCGAATACTAATTTATTTGCCAGGCATTTACTTCTCCAATGTTTTTTTATTGTTAAAGACAATTTATAAAAATCTTAAGTATAAGCTTGGATCAGGAACGTCGAAATTTGAAAATTGTTTTTGAATAGTTTCGATATTATTCCTGTACGTATAGTTCACTCGAATGCAATTTGTACGTAAATTTTGACATGTCAGAAATGAAGTAGCGACTGTTATTTTCAAATATGTATTTATATTGTATTATGATATATTAAATTTTCTAAATAAAGTTTACATTGGCTTAAGTCTATTTCAGCACACCCACAATTTGGCAACGCTGCATTTTCGACTTTGTTTTAATTTAATTCGCGATTAAATCGGTCCATAATAAAAATTTAGCCACAAAAGTGAGAATTATACCATATTAGAATTGAATTAACAAAAATATCGCGAATTAAATTAAAAACAAAATCGAAAATGCAACGTTGGCAGATTGTGGGTGTGCTAAAATGAACTTGAGACGAACATTTCATTTTACACATTATAATATAAATGCATATTTGAAAATAAGCGTTGCTTCTCCATTTCTGGCATGTCAAAGTTTACGTACAAATTGCATTCGAGTGAACAATACGTACCCATTCGGAATAGTTCTCTTCAGTTCTGAAAATCTCGACGTTCCTGATCCAAGCTTATACCAAAAATACTTTTTTGCAATTGTTTTAGGTAAAAAAAATATAAAACAAAAAGCATTGAATTTTTTTCGAATTTGAGCCTTTTCCAATTTCTGAAATTAATTTATTTAAGAAAAATTGTGAGTAAAAACCAATAAATTTCGAAAGTTTTTTTTTGGGTAATTTTAGGTACAAACAGTAGGTGATGTGTTGGGCCATCACAAGGACCAAATCAAAAGGTTGCAGCCACTGCAAACAACTGTCCGCTTCATTCAAGGCTATCCGCATTGATTTAAAATCTTCTGATATTATCTCTCTTTCTGATTTTTTCATGTTTTGGTATCTTGGTTTTATCAAAAATTTTCAATATAAACATTCAAAACTGCCTCTGAAGCGTTTTAGTCCAGAATTATTCAAAAAGAACAGTTGTTCTATATCTACATAATATCTCTATACAAACACATTTAATAGTTTCCCAGTTTATAACAATAATCAACAAAATATACGTGCAAGTTGAAAAAACTGAAAAAGAAAAAATTACTTTATTTTTGAGGGAAAAAACTAAATTATTTTAATTACACGTATTGATCGGGGAAACTAATCAGCGTTACAAAAATATTACCTTTTTTGTTCCTGTATCTAAACATAAATTCTACCCTCATAATTTAAAAAAAAATGCCTATTAAACGAAATAAGCCATAATAAAAGGAACGGGAGTAATAATATTAATAGAGGAAATAAGCTTTAGACTTTTGGAAAGCTAGAAGTCAACCCCATTAGGGATGAATTGGATATAACTACCAAAAAAACTCCTAATGACACCTGCCTCAAATCCGCAAAGTTAGAAAAATAACATTTTTTAAGGATATTTCTACCGAGTGTCTCAACACATAAAGTAAGAAGGAATAGATCTAATTTATTGAAGAACTAAACTTTGTGTGCTTGACAAACTTCATTAATTTCTGAAAAATATGTACTTTAATTCAATTTATAACTCAAACCTTTAAAAATTTTAGGAGTGGCATTTTTTAATTTAATTAATCTAGGAATTCTAATTTGTATTAGAACTTAAGCCATGAAAATCTAGATCTACATTTGCTTGTGGTACAAACTTCAAAGTAATTTACCAGCAATAAAATTCGTCGCTAGTTAAAATCTAAAGAGTGGTTTTAATCAACTGCAGTAATTAACAACGAAAATGTCTTTTTCGGGATCCTGGAGCCTTTAATGTGGGATATCATGATAAATTTGAAAATGGAAAAGGTTTGTCTAAAATTGCAACGAAAACTGCTAAAATATTTGGATTCTTAAAGATAAATATAGCAAATTTTATTTTTTGAGATTCTAAAGTACTTTGGCCACAGTTTCTCAATGCTTGCAAAATGAATTCTGAACAGTTATTGTCTAAAATTCAAACTTTTAAAGTGAAAATCAATATTTTTAAATTTCTGAAAACAAGATCCCCATCAAATATTTAAACAAACTTAACCCTCATATTTGAAAAACTTTTTACTTTTATTAGTTTCCGTGTCGTCTCATCTTTTTAAAGGAAAACGTATCTCAAACAGATTCTGTACTCCAATATAATTTTTTTGAATCAATCAAGGGATTGTACAACAAAATGAACAAGATTCCATAAAAGCTGTGTCTACTCCTATCCTTGGTTCCATTAAAATTAAATAAGAAATCACGAAATGCCAGAAAAATGATGATTTTTGTTTATTACAAAAAAAATATAAACATTTGATTTAAAAAACAGATCTTCTAATAAGCAGTTCAACTTAAATATGGTACCCAAAAGCATATTAGTTTTTGAAGGAAGTTTTTGTTGTCCTATTTATTATTGGTAACAAAAATTTTAGTGTGGTGATTATTTTAAAAAATAATAGGAAGTTAAAAGGAATTTTTTTGCAATAAAAACGAGTCTGAAAATGAAAAGTGGTAGGCATCTGTGATTTCATTTCAATATGATCCTACATTTTCAGATTGATCTGAAGAATAGAATGTTGTAAATATAGTTGAAAACCCGAAATTGACCTGAAGTGTTTTTCCAGAAGTGGAAAATATTTGCAATCTTTTACAACAGGTATGTGGGTAAAATAATTGCGGTGATTGGGGGGAGGGTGGATTTAAAATGAAGTTAATATTTAGGCTTATTGAGAGTGTGAATATGACACAATAAAATAAGTTGGTTATAGTAATGTAATGCGTTAATAGCGATGATAATAGGGCTCGAAGCAGACAAATGGGCCTGAATGGGGCCTGTTGGTTGGATAGGGTCATTGGCTGATTGAGAAATAGTCGTTGCCAAGGTCGATGCAATGACGTCATTTATCACACATGGCTTGTGCAAAAAAGGCGCATTGTCCGGCGCAAGTAGAACTGCGAGGTCTTTTGACTAGATCTTTGCGCGGCCGAGTGCTGTTGTGGCAGTAATTAAGTAAGCTGACATCATAGCCGATGCGTCCAAGTGGCCCGAAATGAAGTGACCAGAAATGACGGCCCTGGCCTTAACAATGCAACGTTTTCGATGCACATGGCGAGTGGACTCGTCCCTTCCTATGCGGCTAGACTCCAATGTCGCTCCTCGGCAGTGGGACCCGCGCGGGCCTCATTTGCTCCAATGCCGTATGCCAATCGTTCCGTTTCACTCTCTCTGCACGCGGTCGCGTTCGCGTTGAAGGACACGCGCGACCACAGCAAAAAAAAATCATCACCGATCAACATTGCGCTCATGTCGACGCAATCCTAAATGCATTCAACTGTTTTGTCCAATAAGTACATGCCACATAATAACACCAGTCGTGCAGTGGTCATTGCACCAGATCTCCAACACGTCATTTTTTCGGAAAGTGTTATACGATTATACTTTCAATTACAAAGCACAACAATCATTGCTGACAAAAATAATGACATGCTCTTTCATTAGTTTCCTGACCCATTCAGCTAACCCTCCGAAACCATCAAAACTGACAGTCTGCAATGTGTAGACATTTCGAAATGTCACTTAATTAAAGCAATTAGAGGCTTCTTAAAGTAGATCATATCCAGATAACATTAGTTCGAAGGGTACCTAACGATCACCATGGGTCAGTATCTGGTAATCAGATAATACAGATCTGCTAATACAGAATATGAACGGTTATGTTATTAAAAAGCTTTCTCAACACTCAAAAGCTTTTTTTTCAAGTCGAAAGTTTCTTAAGAGACACTGATCTGTTTAAATGGATAGTACACTGTACGGTAAACGACAAGCAGCACTGGAGGTATAAGCTTGGATCAGGAAGATCAGGAACGTCGCAATTTGAGAATTGTTTTTGAATGGTTTCGATATTATTCCTGTACGTATTGTTCACTCGAATGCAATTTGTACGTAAATTTTGACATGTCAGAAATGAAGTAGCGACTGTTATTTTCAAATATATATTTATATTGTATTATGTAATATTAAATTTTCTAAATAAAGTTTACTTTGGCTCAAGTCCATTTCAGCACACCCACAATTTGGCAACGCTGCATTTTCGACTTTGTTTTAATTTAATTCGCGATTAAATCGGTCCATAATAAAAATTTAGCCACAAAAGTGAGAATTATACCATATTAGAATTGAATTAACAAAAATATCGCGAATTAAATTCAAGACGAAATCGAAAATGCAACGTTGGCAGATTGTGGGTGTGCTAAAATGAACTTGAGACGAAAATTTCATTTTAAACATTATAATATAAATGCATATTTGAAAATAAGCGTTGCTTCTCCATTTCTGGCATGTCAAAGTTTACGTACAAATTGCATTCGAGTGAACAATACGTACCCATTCGGAATAGTTCTCTTCAGTTCTGAAAATCTCGACGTTCTTGATCCAAGTTTATACCGCACTGGAAGCTATTGTCAGCGCTGTCTACGTAGGCACAAATTTGTAGTAACTAAGCCAAATGCGACAGTGCCTGTGTTGGAAACGTTGAAAGACAGACATATATAGAAGTCTCTGTTCTCTGGTGTGGATAACTGAAGCAAACGAAGCAAGTAAAATGCAAATGCTTATTTGTGTAGGCTGGCGCTCAGCAACACTCAATTACCAGCTATTGTTTTTAGTTTCCATGAAAACTGTGCCTACTAATTGAGTGCCGATGAGCGCTAGCCTACACAAATAAACGCTTGAAACAAGTACTTAAATTTTGGTTCAATTGCTTCAGTTCCCCACACCGGAGATGAGAGACTTCTTTGTATAGATCACTCTTCCAACACAGGTGCAGTTCCATTTTGCGTGGCAAGTCTCACTAGAAATAACTGCAAGCACCGTCTAAGTAGGTACAAATTTGGGGTAAACTAAGCAAAATGGAACAGTAACTCATGCAGTTAGGGTTTTTTCTTAACACCACATTGATAATAATTCTTTCTTCGTTGATTATTCTTGATATTTCCTGGTTTGTGCCTCGATTTGTCTCCAGTCACTTATCCTCTGGTTTTCTTCGAGTTATGGTTGCTTACCATATAATACTACACACGTAGCACTTAAGCTAATATTGATTCTCCTTGCTGTTAAACGCAATTATCACCATAGCTTGATTTGACTTGTGGATTTTCTGTCTTTGGTGATAATGTTTCCTAAATATTTGAGTTGGATCACGTTTTCCAGTTGTATGTTCTTCACGTTGGTGTGAAGAGACGTTGCTCTCTTCAATATATTCATGACTTTTTAACTTTTCTGTGTTTATATTTCTTCTATAAGTTTCTCCAATGACAATCAAACGGTCTAACATAATTTGTAATTTCTTTTCCGTTTTTGCTAACAGTGCCAGGTCGACAGAGTGGGAGATAGATAACAACGTCTAAACGTCTTTTCCGATCTCTGTGTTATTGGTGTTTTCTTCATTTATACAAATCTTTACTTTCTGTTTCATAAACAGATTGGATCATTTGTCTCTTTAGTTGGCTCAAATTCTTTTAAGGATCTTGAACATCGTATCTGTACCCAACACTCTTTCTAAGACAATTTTCATAGCATCCCTCGTTCTATTTCCTTCTTTGAAACCAAATCGATTCTTATCCAACACCTCTTCCATTTTCCTTTTTAATCTTCTGTTTCGTATTTTGGCTATTTAACCTTGGTAGTTTTTAACCATCTTTTTAGGCCAATTATTCGATATATGGTAAGCAAGTAATTTCTTTAACTCAAATTCATCAAAACTCTTTCATGATCATTCCTGTTCCCGAATCCTTGTTGTTTCTGCATGTGGATCAATTGAAATTATAATTTCTTATTTTATAAGTTAATCTGAAATATGCTTTAAGACTTTTGCAATTATTATGTTAGTATCAAAGAATTTATCTATACAAGCAGTATAGTTTCGATTTCTAATAGATCCAAAAGATGTTTAAAAAACTGGAAGAAAATCATCCCAATTTTAAGAAGATTGCTAATTTTGAAGCTATCCAAAATCTCAATACTTACAAAGAATCTCTCATACCTTACTGTGTTGTATCCTAAAAAGACTATTGCTATCATAATTGGCCAAACAAGTTCCATTTAAACAATAGTTTTCATCGCCAAATGCACCAGTTGGTTCTTCAATAAGGCAACTAAAAAAATCTCAACATCTTTCTTTCAGGTGCCACTATCTGTGGCAAATTTACAAATTTGCCGCGCCCCTGCTGACCTTTGAAATTCGATACCTTATTTCGCATTCATACTAATTACCTTGATTCTACCAATGGAATCGCAATTTGTGCTCTATCGCCGTTATTACATCAACTTTTCCAGTGATTAAAATGATTAGGAATTAGTAGATCGTTGTGTCAATTTTAGATCATTTTTATTACCCACTATTTAAATTGTTTTAGTAAGTTTTTATTTTTATTTTTTGTATCGCGTAGCTCCCAATTTTACTCTTAACTAAACGCGTCAAAATAAGTACAACCTAAAAAATGAGTAAAAATTATTGAATTTAAATTGTATTATAATATAGAAACGCTTTCAGAATATTTTAAAAATTCATGATCGCAAAAACGTAATATACAGAGCGTTTAGTAGGAGTATTTTATTATTTTTTTTTGTATTCAGATTTTAGAGTGTTAAGTATACTGAGCAGTACTAAAATATTAAAATTTTTGAGACTCATTTTCTGTATGTATATAATAATGTATTTTTTATTTCTGTAATACAAAAAAAAATTTTAGGTCAAATGTGCCGCCCTAGGCTTCAGCCTACTCAGCCTTCTGGTAAATCCGCCATTGACCACACTAATAGAATCATTTAGCAGGAATGAATTATGAAAGTCCTAAATGGCATCCGTTGAGCTTTGAGTTTTGAACTAATTCTTGGTATTTTTGTTTTTGTAGCAGAGAATAAATAATATGTAGGTCTGATTTTTAAACAAAGAAAAATTAAAATATTATCAACTTGGACGGAAAGAAGAAAGTTGACAAGATATGTTTACATTAAGACAATCATGGTCTAGATTTTCGAAATAGGCTTGCATCGTATTGATATATTTAATTTTGTAGTGCGGGTAGAATTAGAGGTAGTGTAGTAGCAGTGCGTGAATGGTTATATTGTTGGTGGATGTAATTGGTGAGTATTACGGCGTGCTTATGCTGTAGTTACGCCGTTAAGATTACGGTGTGACGCTTGCAAATGTGAGAAGGCGACTGCTGGTTGGTGCGGGGAAAACATGAAGCCTTGAGTGAGTCTTCATGGCCGAAGGCACGATGCACTTTTCTGCATGGCCATGGCTGTTCTGGCTGTGGTCACTCACCATCAGCCAAATAAACAAATTCATCTCTCTACCAAGCAAATTTATTTTCGGTCTCGCTTGCCAAATACAATTCGCGCGCCCTCTACAAACCTGTCGCTTCTCCTCCTCCTCTTCATCCTGCTCGCATCCACGGCCAATGGACCAGGCATCGCGAAAGTGCACTTGCACATATATATATATATATATATATATATATATATATATATATAAACTGGTGTATACTAAATCTGCAATTTGCAAAACGGATGTGAGCGAGTGAGAAATGTAAAAACGAAAACGCCGTGTTTCACTCGTTAAATTAAATATTTGCCTGCACACTCACGCATTCACCCAAACCAGAAAATACGAAAAAAAAAAAAAAAAACAAACGAAAGGAAAAAAACATTTGCATCGCGTTCGAAAAACTCCAGACAAAATACAATCGGTTGACAGAGACGGAGCAACAAAATAATTTTTATTATCATACATTTCAAGGCCAAAATTTAATATCATTTCACAATAGGAACGTTTGCTTGTTAAAAACAGTTTCATTGAACTCAATGTAATTGATTACAACATTTTTTTTTCTTTATTATTATCAACATTATATTTTAATATCGCTTTGCCACAATCAATTTCAAGGAACCAAATTGCATCGCCATTCCGAGTCGCCATCATTACAAAAACATTAGTATCCCCAAAGCACTTTTAATGTTCTCTAAACAAAACTATTCGCCAAAATAATAATAATAATAATAATAATAACGTCAATGCTTTCAAACGAAGTGTCAAAATATCCATGGTAACACTCAACGATAACGATTTCTTGTTAAGAAAAATGTTGACGAAAAAGTAGGTACTTAATTTTAAAATATATTATTAAAACGAAGTAACAAAATTTAAGTAAAATAACGCGCCTAAAGAAGTATAACTTCAAAAAGCTTCGAGAAAATTAACTTAAAAAGTTATTTATTGAAATTCTGTAAATACTATTTCACACCAGGGAAAAATTCAAAATATATATTCAAAGCTTCATTTCAAGAGAATAGATATTTATGTTAAAAATGTGACATAATTTACCAACTTACATCTTTATCGCCTTTTGTGTATTGATATCTACAATAGATTACCAAATAATAGACATAGGGTTTGTGGGATATTAATTATTATCTATTGTAGATATCTCTGGTTTTGTGTCCACAAAACTTCAAAACACGTTTATAATATGATACGGCGTAACAACGAAATTGATTTTATGATAAAATTGTCTCATTGCAAGTGGAGTTTTTTCTTAAGGATTATTTCTAATTGTAAATATGAGCTCACGATTTTGTTGGTTTCATTAGCCACAATCTTGAAATTAAAATTTCCAGTGATTTTGAGGTTCAAATCCATACTCACTGGACTACAGAGCGAGAAAGAAAATGTATGAATTACAATATCTTACACGTTTCGAACAATATTCAAAAATATTATGATTTTCAATGAAAATATTTGCTTGGGCCAATTTTCTGAGACATCATTATGTTTTAATTGTTTCATTTTTGGATAGTAAGCGCAAAGAAAGAATGAGAAATTGAGAACGAAACTACACTATGGCTTTCAATGTGTTCAAGGGACTCGCACGCATCGGATAAGTAAGTTTTTATTGTTGCGCAATCGTATTGTCTAGCCGGAAATAAGACAAAGGAAAACGAGCGCAACTGAACGCAAAACCTTGAAATCATATAATTCGCCTATCCACATAATATCATTGGGACAATGACAATATTTACTAATGAATAGGTATATTTGCTTGATTCAGAATCGAAACAATTAGCAATTTATGAAAATGTTAAACGTTTTGTCTGAAAATTTATCGCAAATTTATCGTACCTACTAGCAACACACTTTGAAAGTCAATACTTACAAAGGCTCTGATGCATTTTGTGAGAAAGGACGTTGTAATTTGTATCGAGAAGTTAAAAATACACTTTTAGACATTGGAATGAAGGACAATGGCACATAAGATGGAATGATAGACTGTGTGTGCAGTTATTAATGTTCGATTAGTTCGGGAGGAAAAACGGTCTGGAAAAGTCGACGGACCGAAAAAGGAATATGTATGAAGGAATTGAAGGAAGTGGGGTGTGAAACGATAATATTTGCGAGCTTAGACAAAGATATAATTTTGTGCTTAAAAATATCCGTTTTGCAATATGACGACGGGCCATTGGCCTTAGACGGTATTCAAGGCCTGAAAACAAGCTCATTATGACGTTGTTGCAATTACAAATAACACACTAACACTAGTGCAGTGCATCAAGTGCACACACATGCACTTCATCACATTCAAATATAATACATCAGCCGCATATTCACTCACTCACAAACACATACACATCCCTATCGTGTTATAATAATAAAATATAATCAAATTATACAAGAAAATAACACATCAACATCCACAACATCAACAATTAGTCTCCCAATCACCACTTTTCTTCTCAACAACAACTTCAACTCCAATATTTCAAATTAATGATTTTACAACATCTCAATACTCTTGACCCCAAATTGTTCCAGCTTTTATCCTCCAACAATGACAGCCAAAAATCGAAAACGTAAATTTCATCCCAAAAATTAGAATCGAACCGATGGATGAGGTATTAGCTCATAATGCCTCATCAGTTGATAAGTTCATGTCTCAATTCTCTATTGGGCTAAATTGGGAATAAGATAACTTTAAACCAAGGCTATGCAAAATAATTAATTTTTACTCCGGTTCCAGCTCCGGGCTCAACATTTAATTCTAACTGCGACGTTGACTTAAATCTAAATTGTAATAAGTATATTTTATTATTATAAATCACTACCATTAAATTTGAATTTTAACGCGACTAATAAATTCACTCGATATAAAATTTCAAAGATAAATATTAAAAATAAGACGTACTGAAATTCAACTTTGATGAAACTGAAAGCAAGAAAAGTAGAAGAAGAGAAAATAAATAATAATTTTTTAAAACTATTATATACTGGTTACTTTAGCATTAAATTTCAAATCTCATCATCTTGATTGTGGAAGCCTCTCCTTGGAGTTCCTCTATGTTGAGACCTAAAAGAACTATTGCGCTCAAATTTCAAACTATATGTTATGTTACTATTTATGTACTGTATTTATGTGCGTGTAAAAAAGAAAAGCGTAAAGTTTATACACCAAATTTTGTCAAAATGTTTAAGGTCTACTACTGTTTTGTATCATTTTTAATACACATAAAAATATATGATTCGACTTTCGACCATCTCTCTTAAAGAATATTTCCATTAAATAACTTTCCCAAATGTAGTTATTTTTATTCATTTTAGGTAGGTATATATAATTCAGGTTTTAGATTTTGTATTCGTTTGGTTTGGAAGATTCTGGCTCACTCAATAAACTTACGTAAATTTTTATACATAATTATGAAGTGGTTCATACAGCTAATATTAATACAGCATAACTCGTTTATTTTATTATTTTTTTCCATAAAATAAACCCACTTCATTTAGTCTAACAAAAGATTTAATCTGTCCTTGGTATAAGGGCCTGACTTTTCCTTAAAGAGGGCAAAGTTTCTTTTGAAGCTTTATAAACACTGTGGAATATTGAGTCATCAGTTTATTTTATTTTGATTTTTTTTTTTTGGTATTTCATTTCTAAATTTTCTATTCATTCAAAGAAATTTTATAACGGTAGGAAATGAAATTCAAGGGTTGCAATAATGCCACAAAATGTTACAAAATCATAGATTGTATTACATTTAGTATATATTACTTTTGTTCTCTACTCCTTAATCAATGATTCAAATGGGAAAGTTTAAATGGGCTAAATCAGGCATAGATTTGAAGGAAACAACTTGAAAGATAAATTACAGCAACAACTTTATAATATGTTAAATAATAAAGAAAAACAAAAATTTAAGTTATTTTGATGTCATCAAAAACACCATATGTTTGTCAAATAACATTTTCCCTTCAGAAAGAGGAAAAATTAATCCCATGCATTAATTAGTATCATTGTTTCACACCGAATGTGATACAAACTAGTTTAGAGTGACAAAATTTAATACCCACAAGTAAGTGTTTCTAAACCTTTTCCTTTCCTCAAACAGCGTATTGTTTGAAATGATAACGGAAAAACGTAAATCCTTCTCTTCAAAACTAAGTTTCTCTTGAAGCTTACGAAAAATTGATATTCTCAACTATTTTTCCTGATGCGGTACCAAAGACCATTGGAAAATTTATTAAAATGATCAACATCAATGTTGACAAACGGTTATTTAATTGATTTACCGTTGGTTTTTGAAAATCGACTTTTTTGTTTGAACCGTTTTTCTCGGGTGTGAAAAACATTTTTCTTTTGTGGGAGAGATTTTGATTGTTTTTCGTTTATTTTTTCGATCAGTAGGCTGCGTCATTGTTGTATCTATATTGTTATATTTTTTTCTGCCTGACGACAGGTTTAGTTTTCCACGCTGCCGAATTCTTTTTTCCTATGTCGACATGTCCAACGAGGAATAAACAATTTTTGTTCTTCAATTGTTTTTCAATAATTTTTTGTAGAAAAGTTAAAAAAAAACTGTTGTTTTTTTTCCTGATATTTTATTATAGGTACTTCGATTTTTTTCGAATGCTAACAAAAAATATCAATAATAAAATACTTTTTTATGATAACATAAGACTTGAATTATATATATTTTTTTCAAATAAGGTCGTTTAAATGATGCACTAGCTACGAGTATGACACTGAAGAATTGAAACCAGAAAATATTCCTTGTTCATGTTGTAACAAAGAAATTGAGTGAAACGTGATTATATACAAAAGGGAGCCAATGTAGTGAAAACTATGTGATATAATTATGATATTTCATCAAAAATAATACTTATGTCAGTTATCAAAGAAAAAAAACGTTTACCGATTAAATTTGAACGTGAATCCTTGTTCAGTGTCTAGCGCCGTCTAGTGCTCACTTACGCACTCTCCGTTTTGGCGAAAAATTTAATCGATAAACTTTTCTTTTTTTTTTTTGATAACTCACATAAGTTTAATTTTAATGAAATATCGAAATATCATAATTATATCACATAGTTTTCATTAACATCGGCTCTCTTTTGTATATAATCACGTTTCACTCAATTTCTTTGTTACAACATGAACAAGGAATATTTTCTGGTTTCACTCAACCTGCGAACTATATAAAAAATCTATTGAACAAAATTATTTTTACCGAATGCTATTGTCTCGATTTGTTATATTTGTTTTATTTTTTTTTTTTTTTTAGATCAAAGACCTTCTGTAATCTTTGTTTTAAATGCGAGTAATTACATATACATATTAAATCGCCGCGCACACAGAGGCACACATGACTCAATATCCGAGACAAAGGCATCCTCGAATACCCGTCGCATAATAGGCCAATTGCTATTTTTGGCAATAACTCAAAAAGCCAACAATTTAGCGCTGCAACAAAGACGCCAGCTTTTCACTTTTCGACGAAAATTCCCACAAATTTTCCCGAGACAACGACCGCTTTTCGCCCAACACTCAGTCCAAGTCGCTTACTGATTCCATCCTAGAGATTATCCATCATCTGACCTCATTGTGCAATACAGCATATTAAACAATGTCAAGACAGAAAAAATATATACATACTGTTACATGTGAACTGAAAAAGGTTCAAATATTTAAAGCAAATATTAGTCTTATCATTGAATTAATTGAAATTCTGTTTTAATAAAATTGTACAAATCATGATTTGATTCATTCAATTAACTATCCCTATTTGCTTCATTTGGCTCATTTATCTTTTTGCTTCGTTTCGCATTTAAACAACAATTAAGCAATATATTATACTAAATAATCTCATTCCAAGTTATAATATTTTGCGACAACAAATCGATTAGCTAGACTGTAACCGAAGATGATATTTAATAGTTCACTTCAGATTTTTTGTGTCCACATATTGACAAAAGAAAATCAGAAAAATGTTTTAATTTTTTTTTAATTACACTAAATTATAAAAGCTACGACATTACATTTTTCATAACCATTTTTTCAGAAAGAGCTGGGAATACATATCACCAGTCTTTATTTTTGTTTTTCTATAGCACTTTTAGTGAAGATATACAAAATTGAAAAATAATAATAATATTTTTTTACTCTTATTCATATTTGGGACAGGGGATAAAACATAAGCATTTAAAGCTTTTTAAAAAAGAGTTTAACAATTTTTTTCAAGTTGTACAAAATTCAACTCACAATTTGGTATGATCAGTTCTTCTAAATAGGTATGGTGAAGCTGCAAATATATGTCACCAGCCTCCCCCTATTTTACTTTTTTTTAATGCGTGAAAAGTAAAATTGTAAAAAAAAATGTTGTACAACATTGTGGCGTTTGTTTTTTAAATTAACCTATGGCAAAAATGTATTTGTTAGTGTTACACAAAATAAAATATTCACTTGAAATGTAACTAAAAAACCATTAATTTTATTAATATTCAAAAATTTATTTTTAAATGGGAAAATAATGTAATGTTTTTTTTTTTTTTTTTTTTTTTTGAAGAGAAGTTATGGAACATATGGGTTATAATTAGAGAAGAGTTAAACTTGTTGGTAGTTTCGCTTATTCGTAACCTTTGCGATTGGTATTTATTGAAAGTAGGATAGAATTAGTCTGCATTTGAACTAATTTTGAGTATGTAGGCATTAGATTGTAATAGATGTTGATGAATTCGATCGTACAATTTAATTAACAGCCAATTTGAACACCTACGATTCAAACGAGTAGTTCTAAGAAAATAGAAAATCAGCATAGTTATCGTATGCTGTGGCAGAGTGCCTGTTTTTTGTGCCCATTTCCAGTTATCGTTGAGGTAATCAAAACGCTTTTTTGTCGTCGTTCTTTCCATAAATAATAAATTAAAGAAAGCGAATGATTTGAATTATTTTTTTCTTTACTTTTACCAAGTAAATAGTTGGCTCGTGAAATTGTAATGGAAATGAGAATAATAGGACTTATGCCATCATAATAAAACAATTCTAGGCCACGTGTTAAAAAAAGAAGAGATGCTCGATTTCTTGAAATTTTCAATGTGTTTAGTTGGCATCCCTGTCGCGCACGTCCGATTGACGTCGCGTTTTCCTCTGCCGTCGATGATTTAATTTTTGAACCGGTTGCGATGCAATAATGTGTGCAGTTTCAAACTTTCTCCGACCTAATAGTGCAATAAACAATGAAGTAATCTTATGTGAAGAACTCTCCAATCTCCGTTCTATTAAGATGTTATAAAATATTCGTGCCAGGAGAAACCTAACGTTCACCTGATTTTGGTTGAGCAGCCAAATGCGCCACTCCAAAGCTCATCAGTAAATTTGTTGCAGTGAAAATTTTCGGTCAAATCGAAGGTTCAAGGCTTGAATTCGGATTTGACGCCTCATCCGATTTGAGCCCATCAGCCTCGCGTACCTGGCTGAGTTCATTCATGGAAATGTTAAGCGATTTTTTGTTAAAAAACCTCTCTTCACATTGTTATTAAATTTCTATTGCGAATATAAGCGGCCAATTTGTGTGTGTGTGTGTGTGTGTGTGAAGGAGTCACAGCCCCCAAAGACCTTGACTGCGACCATCAAATTGTGTGCATTTGCAACAATTTCAACAGATCTCTGACTCTATCTCTCTGAACTGTATTGTTAACTCATCTCATCACTAAATACATCAAAACATTTTTATCTTCATCGTTAATTCATTTCAATAATTAATTAATAAATTCAATTCCATAATAAGCCTTTACTATACTCCGAATATAAACACTTTACTTATACGTTATTCAATGATTGCGTAACTTAAAATGAGCCAATCCGAACGAGTACCAGTAGCTTTAATTGCTTCAAAATCCTTTCAACATGTATACTCCAAATATATGGACAATACGCTATACGTAATTCACACTATTCGCATTCATAACTTGTGATTCCAGCGCTAGTCTATTTTGTTATACAGTCATGAGTGAATTTTTGTACTTCAAATCGCTACCCTATAAAACTAATTTAAAGCCGTTTTTGTGGCATTCAAACTTGATTAAAAGTGAATAATGAAAGATTTTTTTTTGAAGTATTTTCTATATTGTATTTGATGTAAGATTGTCGGCAGCTGGAATCAATATACATTTTGAAAACTCCAGCTACTTTACTAGACCGTTACAGTCGGCACTGGAAAATAAAAATAGTGGAGACACTGGTGAATTGAAACTGTACGTAGGCACTACATATATACAGAAATTTTATGTAGTATGCATAGTATATACTTTCTATTATACGTAAATTAATGAATACATACCTCTTAAGGAATTTGTATTTTGTTTTTACTTAAAAACAGATTTAGTTTCTTACGTGAAATATCGACTTTTCAAAATTATCAGTTCTGGTTCGATCTTCCAAATAGATAATGTCGTTCCTGTTTTAGTAAATCCAAGTTGAATTTTTTTTTTACAATGATAAAGTTGTAACAGTTTATATACTTTCCAGAATAAGTCATATTGAAGCAAATCATACTGTCAGCACATTAATATTGTAGGCGGATGAAGCTACAAGTATCACATAGTTAATGATACAGCTAGTTTTCAAAAACAGTAGGGAGGCAAAGTTCCCAAACGAAAAGCCCAATCTAAAAGTTCAATTATTAAAAGTTTCAAATTCATTTTACCTTAATTTTTTAAAGCAATTATGAGCTATTTTTTGGAGTTAAAAAATGAGACAATTCTCAAATTTCACGCCAAGTGTCCAAACAAAACAAATTATATTGACTACACATTGTATAAAAATGGTGTTGCGAGTAACAACTAGTTAATGATGTAATTAGTTTTTAAAATTGTAGGAAGATCCAATAATCGATTATTTCAAACTATTTGTTCCAATTGGCCAGAATAAGCATAAATAAAACTACGCATGGAAGGATTTCTTTTGAATTATATTATAGAACCTTTAGAATTAATGGAATAAAAATAATTGAAACTTTTTTATCATTGAGATTTATTCAAGGTATACTGGAACTCTCAAGATCCAAGAGTGAAAGTCCCTTAAAAGACCTGAGGTACAAAAAGTTATTTAAATAGTTATGTTTTCCAAGATGTTATTGTTGCAATAGTAGAAAATTCTAACTGTAATTTCCCTCAATAGTCCTAATAATGGAAGAGATAGATTTGTGATTTTTAGTCATCGTGATTTTCGGTTGGGAAATTTTGTCTTCTTATCAATTTTTGGGTTCATTTTGTTTAAAAATTTGTATCAAAAACTAGAACAAGGAGTTGAGCCACATGAAAATTCTGACGATAGGCAGAAAAAAATATGTTTTTTATCTATTTAGGGCGAAGAAAGTTAAAAAAAAAAAATTTTCTTCGTCATAATAAATTTCGAATTTCTCATCTCTTAATTTGCAACAAACAATCAAGGAGCTTTTTATTCAATCGTGATAAAATGGCTGCACCAAGCGCAGGCTTTTAGCACGGCGTATGACTGTTTTAGCTCAGCAAAAGTTGCTGTTATATTTTTTTTAGAAAAAGAAATAAAAGGATCAAAAATTTGTTGCTTTTACTTATTTAATTACAGGTGCATTCACGTTTTCAATATGTTGAAACGACCAATTTTTCAAGAAATGATTAAATCAAATTATATTCTTTACATTTTTTTTTTTAAATAACATCGTAATAGAACGAATATAATACTAATAATAGACAGTTATTAAATTAGAAAGTATGTTTTTATAAGCTGATAATGTTGCAGTGTACAACTTTTTTCAGATTAGAAAATGAGAAATTTCACGTTTCAGTGATAAAACTGACACAAACATTTTGCGTTCGCAATTAAAACACGTATTTGTGAAATAAGTGTATAATAATTACTTTATCAGTTACTTAATTTGTTCATAGGCGATAATATCTCAAGAAATTATAATTTGTCTTAATTATTTCAATTATTCTCAAATCGCAATCAGCAAAAAAAAAACAAATTAAATTAAAAATAGGTACATGAATATCTGTGTTTATTCTTCGTTCTTAACTTTTTTTACACTTCCATAGAAAGCACTTAAAAACGGTGGATAACTTTTCTTTGATCTTCTTTTGATTTTCTTTTCCGATCAATTTTGATAAAATTCGTTGTATTTTACTTATTATTATAACACCTTCTGAGCACTGAACTAAGATAATTGAAAGTTTTTGGATAGTTTTTAAATGACATGTGTGAAAAGTGCATCTCGAAATCTACCCGTCTGTCGGTAATTCTGTCGATTCCTCGTCCTCCAGAAACAGTTCAATCATAAAAATCGTAATTCAGCGTTCCATAGAAGTCATATCAAGCAAAATTCAACAAATTTCATCAAAATCAGTTCAATAGTTGCTGACTAAATAAATTCCTCGGCACTAAAAATGTTATTCCAAGAAAAATGAGCTTCATGATTTTCGTCATATGTTCTTTTAATTTTTCGTGAAAAGTCGGAAAGGCCATCGTTTTTTTTCCCAAACTAGGAATAACGAAAAAAGTTATTTTTTTCAAAATAATTTAATAGAGTTTCTGTTTAAGTGAGGCGATTCAAATGATTTTGGAAGTGAAGAACATCCAATAATAAAACACATATCGTTAATCACACGACACTTAAACACTATACCATTTATTTAATCATTATGATACATATTCTAATCGTGGCTGTTTCTCGTCTAATTGTTGCATAGTTAACTATCTATGTTTTATGTGTAGTTTTTCTATCTTTAGTTACATACTTCGATTACCAATCAAGCATTATCAGAGGCCGTTACTTAATATTATATTTCTTTACAACTTCTACGAAATGATTCATAACATTTTTTTATAAGATTTATTAATAGTCGTTTTATAATTGGAAGTCGCTTAGTATAACATTTGCTTTTTTATTTATATTCAACGTCAAGATAAATTTTTCACGCGGTTGAACTTTTACCTCCAATGCCGTATCTCCCTGACGAGATCCGTCAAATTGATATTGGCCATTCTTCTATTTGAATGATTCGAAATTAAAAATCGTATTCCTTATGTATTGATTCCTTCCATTTTTTCCTTCGACATCATCCAATATGAACGTTTTCCTTTCAGAATGAGAACCATCCAGACAACATTTCTTCTTGTCAGCCAATCAACAATGGCTTTTTTTCGTTGACTAAATATTTCCAGGTTTGTCATTCGATGCGTCTGTTTGATTTTCTTCCTTCTTCTCTAGCGACATACACATGCATATACATTTTAAAATCCTTTAGATAGTTTCTTGTCTGTTTTCTGGGGAACCATGTTTTCATGTTTCCGATAATGCGACATTCCAGCGACTGTTATCAAAAATTTTTCACTCCAATTTTTCAAGTAAGGTTGATGACAATGTTTAATATCTAGAATGTATTTTAAGGAAAAAAAGGATCAGAAAAGTTATGTTTTAGATAAAAATTGCTTGGTAAGTTTTGTAGGACAACTATTAGTAAAAGTTTACTGAGTTTAAGTATGTTTAGAGAAAATTTATTATTATCACTTTTTTTTTGGGATCATTAGATATTATGCGAAGAATTTAAAATATTGAAAATAGAATATAGTTTATATAGTTTTTAAGAACCAAATTCTTGTTGCCAAGAAATTCCCAAAAAAGAAGAATTTGGAAGAATTTCCAAAAAATTCTTGTGGCAACTCACGGAACTAATTATGGCCATTTGAAATTGATTGCCCCCCTCCCTGTTTGTTTTGAATTTTTCACGCAAATTGTAGGCGCTGGCTGCGCTCTCGCACTCACAACGAGTGCGCTTGATTCTGTTTTATTTTGTTTGTTGCATTTAAATGAAAACTGATTAGAAATGTGTAATAGATTATGACTGTAACTATGAACGTTTGAACAGAAAATTACTTTCTCTAATAATCTTGGCAATGAGTAACAACAACATTGACTTTGATTATGTTTCTTTGGCGTTCATTCCCATTTGCCGCCCGCCGCGCCATTCTCCTCTCACCTCATTTCTAATGACAAAAAATCTACAATATAGTTCCTCTCAAATCTACGAGCACATCTTCTAGCTGGAATCTTTTTCATATCTTACATTTCTTTTCCCATTCACACGGCTACGTGTGTGATGTGTCTGTTTCACTTTGCTTTCTCTCTTGAATTTGTTGCTTTTATATTTAATTGCAACTTTCTATTGCTCGACCTAACTTATTTCAGTAAAGAAAATGGTAAAAGTTAGAAAAAAAACAACATGTAATAGCCTATTCAGTTACTCAGCTCGTAACGGTTTTAACACCGATTTTTTACCTACCTATTTGAAATTAAGCCTTCGCTTACTTGATAGAGAACATGATGACGTAATAAGCAGAAGGAAAAACTCGGTCAGTTAAAGGATGTAAGATTCCTTTAATAAAGAAATGTATTTCATTTTTGCCTAGAATACATTTTGGTAACGATTTCAGCTCCCTAGTCTTGATTTTAGCGAATTAGGTATATGCTGTGATCAATAGATATGATTAGAATCAGAGCTTACAAAAAATGTGCTTTTGTTACTTTGAAGTAACTTAATTACTTTACAGTACGTTAGCTATTGTATCTTAGTTTATTTATTTTTTGTCAAAAAGTAAGTGGTATTTTAGATACTTTTTAACGAGAACTCTATCTTGCAACTTAAAAAAATATCTTAGATACCAAAAACAATCTAAGGTAATAAAAAGTAACTAAAAATATAAAAATCAAGTATGCAGTAAACTAGCGGTGTTAAACTGCGGTACATGTACCACTGGTGGTACACAAAATACAAGCTTCTTTCCATAACTTTATTATTATTTCCAACACACTGTGGCCTTTTACCAACCCTACAAAATTTTCTTACAAAAACAAATCTGAGCAATAATGAGAAAATGACATAAGATATAAAGTATCATTGTTCCATATTGATAAATAAATTTAAAAATTTTTCCAAGTAGACCTGAAAAATCAATATTTGGTCAGAAACCCTCTTCCTTTAAATATTCCAGAATATTTTTCACGCAAACAAAAAGAATAAATAATAGATATGTCAAGTAATTCCAGTGAAATGGAAAACAAACAAAAAAAAAAACACTGGTTGAATATTGGCTACAATAAAGAAAAGATTTTAAAGACAATGCCCTTCTACTCAACATTTTTCACAAATGTTATATCTGAAGAATAAATACAGAATAAAATTGAAAATGGAACCAAATTCAAAATTAAAATGAACTGACATAGAACCAGAAATAGAAAAAATTGTATTTGCGAAACAAGCGCAAGGATCCCATTGAATATTTTATATGTACCTGTTTTTACGTTGTTTTTTTTTGACTGTAAGTTTTTAAATATATTTTATTTTAAATTTTAAGAATGTAATTTTTGTTGAATAAAAATATTATTGCAAAGTAAACATTTTTTTTTCAAATATTGATCGTACTATAGTTAATGTGATTTCCATGTGGTGGTACGTGATAAGCAAAAGGTTGAGAACCGCTGCAGTAAACAATAAAATGGGGTACCTAATTATCTGGTTGTACAAAATAATATTTAATTTGTGATTTTTTTGTTTTGAAAAATTTTAACTGCTTTATTTTTATTTTACTCATATTAGATAGCTGTAAGTACCCTATGTTGTGATGTTTTTACAATAGATAAATTTATATTTCATTTGTAGTTTACTTTTTTTAGTTCTATAAAATTCAAATTAAATCTCTCTTTTTAATGTTCTATCGTTTTTTCAGTACGTTGTGTTGATAAGGAATTAGACATACATTCTTTCCTTTTTCCTAAATTAATGAAAATAAGATATACTTTATCAGATCACCTAACAATTTTACCTAATACGTTACGAAACTATTCACAGTAACACACAAAGTATCAAAAAAAGTGTATCTTAAGTAACTTAAAATAAATATTTAAGTTGCTTCTTTTTAGGAGTAACTAGATTCCCAAAGTAACTTCGAATACTTTTTAAAAAAGTAACCTAGAAGTATCTAAGTACTTTCCAACATTATATTTGACAGCTCTGCCTGAGACCAGTATAAATTTTAAAGTCTGTGACTACTAACTTTCAGGCTTCAGCTCTGACTCTCCAACCATGCTTTCAGGTATTCATACGCTGTATTTAGCATAAGATTATTGGCAGCCGAGGCTAGGACAAATTTTCAAGGCTCCGATTTTAGCTTCGACAAAAGTACATTTTTGGCTCCGTCTCCAGTTTCTTCAAAAACTTCTGGCTCTATAGCTCCATGTTTTCCAGCTTGGTAGCTAATACTCATTTAAACTCGATTAAATGCTTCAGATCCCAGAAAAATATTTTTTACGTGTCCAAAAGTTTTCATAAAAGTGTTTGTTTGAAACTGGAGTTAGCAGAAATGTTAGTTGTTTCGGCTTTGCTAAAAATGAGTATTTTGAGTATTCCAAGTCTTCCGATTTCATGACTTAAACTTCACCTCCTCAACCCGGTTTTCGACCATAACGGGAACTGTAAAACAGATTTGCCGCTCTTTGGTCATTAAAATTTCCAAATAAGAGTAATATTTTGGATTATAACCTTTTACACAAAAAAAAATGGGTAATTGGGTGGTTTTTTATTACAAATTTACAATTTGTGAGAAAGACCACTTATTTTTTATAGAATATTTTCCGGAATATTTATATTTAAAGCATTGACACAGTAAACGTTTGTATACATTTGAAAACGTTTGTATATATGCAAATTAGTTCATTTAGAATCATTTGAACTAAGCAATATCATATGACAAGCATTTTTAAATTTTAAAAAAAAATTATCAAAGCCAGACTTGATTTATTTTTAAAACTGTCTGATGGTATTATTTCAACTTAAATATTTGATTAAAATTAAATGTCACCAATTTGTGTGAAAAATTTGCATTGAGCACAATAGAGACATTTATATTTGATTTATTCTGCGCCTAATAAAAATAAAAACGCTACACTATCTTATTTACAAGAAATTACCTCTGGGTGGGGATTGTATATGATTAATAATAACATTATTGATTATTGATATATTCGTATGAGTTATTATTAAGCAAATACAAATATTATAATCGAATTAATCAGAAAAACGAGAACGTATGAACAATAATAAGGTGATGTAATTGACCGGGAGTGAATTTTCACCTTTTTAATCGAACTGTGTTCCCAATATAATTAACAACCCCAATTAAATCAAGTACTAATTTAATACTTCCAAACACCTGTTTATTCTGTCAAATATTTTAAATATTGACACTTTCTTCTTCTCGATAAACTTTTCTATTTATAAACTCCATTTACACATTGTAATCAATAAATGTACTTATAACTGCAATCAATTATTACTTCATAATTAATTCGAAAATGCCTTATTCACAATAAAACCCCGAATTAATTGCTATTGTCATAAATAAATAAGTTCCATTATTTTTATCAAACTCATGATATGTAATAATATTAGTTCAATCGACAGGTCAAAAAATAAGGGTCATAATGCAAAAATTCATGATCATTTTTTACAGTTTTAATACTTTATTAACAAAGAAATTCTTGATCAAATTAGTATAATACGACATACTACAAGCTATACTTTCAGCTCTTGCAACTAAGGTCGAAGTCAATCGAATTTGAAATTTTGGCCAAAGTTGCAGTCAAATATTCGGCCTTAACCATCGATGTTTTGGTCAAAGTCAAAGGTGCCTTTTATTTATTTTTGAGAATAAAATAAACTGAAAGATAAGTACAGCCATCTAGAAGCATATAAGTAACACCGTTCTTCTCAAAAAGTTTTTTTTTACTGGACGGTTTATTTAACGCATGATTGATTTTTTCCCTTTTGCGTCATTTATCCTTAAAGAGATTCTTTTAATAGGAATAGTACAATCCTCTTTCTAATAAATTTAGGATCTATATTCATCTTCTTCCTTTTTTCTTAGAGTTATCTATCCAGTTTATCTTCTACAATATCAAGCATGAATCCATTTTCCTCTCTGAGTATGTATGGGAGAATATGATAGCATCCTTAAAAATATAATTATTTGATTTTGTAATTCCACTTGTACTTTTTTTTTTCGTTTGCTTAATGGTAGATTTAAGTTCTTGTAGGTCTGAACGCTTCTTTCCCGTGCTTCTGCGGTTCTTTAAGTCGAGATTTTTTCCCATATTTAAGAAATCCAGCATTCTTTTTGTATATTTTTTCCTAACTATCAGTGTACGTTTAATCTGGAGAATTATGTTTCTAATCACTACATTGATGATCAGTCAATTTTTGATGACTCCTCTCAGTACTTCTACATCAGTGTTTCTAAACCTTGTCAGTAATCTGCAGCCCTATAAACCAGAAAATAGATTTTCACGCTCTATTGAAAAATGTGTTTGTTTTTTTTAGTTTAGAAAAATATATTTTTTGCGAAATTAATTATCCGAAATTTCATAATTTATATTGTTATAGATATATGTAGATATTGTTATGCTATTTTTTAAACTTCAAAATAGAGTTCTTCTTAAAAATATTTAAGATACAGATACTTTTTGCCAAAAAATAATGGAACTAAGATACAGTACCTTAAATACTTTAAAATAATTTAGTTACTTTCAAGTAACTAAGGAACTTTTTTCTGATAGTTCTGAGTGCATTATAAAGACTCCAAAGTAGTAAGCCTGAGTTTGATATTTTAAATGTATATTAATAGTTTCTACATTAATATGCAATGGTCGTACAATTTTCCAATTATGCTTCTACCATTCTTAACCATTTTTGTGAATTTTTATATATATTTGTCGGGTAACTGCAAACTATTAATCGAGATTTTAATAATCCATTAATATTATAGTTAGGGCTTCGAACATCAAAAGCAGTCGCAAAAATGCTATGTGTGGAGTATAGCATTATATAGATTGGAAATGTATCCCCTAATAAAACAAGAAAGGAAGTATCAAGAGAGCTTTAAATGAAAATGTATTATTTTGAAATGAACGAATCGTATCACAAACGTGGAACTATTGAGAAAAGTCAACAACGGAAGAACCATCAACGATATGGTGACAAGAAGAAAATTGACTAGATTAAACACATACTGTTTTTAGAGGAAAAGGGCTCACTCTTGATGTTGTAAAAGGGAATCTGAATGGTTATAAGAAGAAAAAGACTAATCCTATTTTTTTTTTGAAATGAGGAATTGAACTACTCAAATTTAAGAACCCTTCCCTGGGATAGACATCTCTGAAAAGAGGAATTCAACCATGCGAGAAACTATAACTGCCGTCAAGTGGAAAATAAAAAAAAAAAAACAAGTTTGGAATTAGAGTGGAAGGCATTGCTATGTATCAAAATCAGATTATGTAGGTTTTTTTTAATTTGAGCATAATACCTTTGCCCCAACAGCAGCATATGTCACTTTGATGCTCGGGGTAATTATAACTGTAACATTTGTTATATTAACAATAGTATGGAATAATAGAAAGCAAATACAATGTGATTGTTTATATTTGAAGAAAAATGTTTATAATTAAATAAAAAAATTTGAACAATGAACAATTGTTAGTTATAATTGGATATGTGTAATTTGTGCAAACATTGTCTATAAGTATTAAGTTTGTGATAACTTGATAGATAAGTGAAATGCGATCAGTTTAAGTCAATAATTGGTACGAAGAAAGAATTGTGGGGATTAGCGGGATTAAGGAGGCAAGGGAGATGTGTTAGTCCTTCGAATCTGGAGTGAGGTGATTTAGGAAATTATATGATTGTTATGAAAAAATGATGATTTTTTCGTTAGGAATTTGAGAAACTATAATTAGAAGGTTGAATGTTTTGGCCGTATGATTTTGGTCTTTGTGTGCAGTTGGTGGTGCATTGATGGATTGGAAGGAGGGTGTGGAGAGGTTGGCGAAGCACAAGGGCACTAAACGTATGCAAGACATAAAATTGTTTTGCATGTATTTTTATATTTGTGTTGTGGAGTTATTAATGAGATGAGTAATACTCGTAATAAGGTGAATGAGTCCGTGACATTGATGCGACCGCCGTCAACCGCGAACACTGAACTTTTGGAGGCCCATGGGGATGCCACACCAGCCACAAACGGGGAAACGGGGGATACACAGGAGTCAACAATTCATAATGTGGATTTGCCAAATTCCAATCATTAATCGACATTATGTATTTCAATTTTTGACCGCTCACCGATAAACGCTCCCCAGCACCCCAAAATCCACCGATCCACTAATATAATAAATCCTATTATTATTATTTCTTATCTAGATACATATGTTTCATAAGGAATTCCACGAGACCTATCAAATCAAAACAATATTTAACAAGAATAATAATCGATTTGTTTTTTTCTCCTTAAAAATTTCCGCGAAAGTTTAAGTCTCTAGCTAATTTACATTAGTATTGATGCGTCTGCTTGGACTGACCAAGTAAAAAATTTCTGTCTTTGGATGGGAACAAATTATTTAAATATAAATTTAACTCCTCATATTAACTTCTTTATGTTAACATTAAGAGGTTCCACATTACACTCATTATTTTTCATTAGAATAGCAGAAAGTTCCTTTTTTTTCATATTTTTTTGAGTTTTTTAACTCGACGCATAAATGACGCGTAAATAGATAGTTAATCATTAAATGCAATTTATAATTATAGTTATGAAGCAAATCATTTACCATCATTTTTATGAAGTAGTTCACACTTTAATAGTGCTTCTAAATCATGCAACCTCACCAAAAATGGTTGCGCAACCAAAATTGCCGATGGACCAGACGTAAACTTTTTGTGCAAATTGAGAGTAACGATTTTGTTGGCATTGATTTTTTGTTTGCTCTTTGAATTGTGGCAGGTAAACACTAAACAATTGCTTACGTATATGGAATCTTTAACAGTCAATAATATGATAATATTTTTTATGCGAACGAAAATAGTGTGAAAAAAAGAAAAACGCTTTTAATATTTCTTTTTCAGTGCAAAAAGTTGAATGAACCTCGCAAATTGAACAAATAGGTACACAAACACGAAGACAACATGTCTTTACAGTCATAAATAATTATTGTTATTTGTTTATTATTTGACTGAAATCATCGCTAGGTGATATTGAATTACGGCCGAGTTAGGTTCGTTTTTCAATCAACAAGTTTTGCAACATTTATGATAATATGTGTGTAAACAAATTACAATACTTACTCATTTGTAATTTGCTCATCTAAAAATATTCGCTCAATATTTACAAACAATTCAAACTTCACGAATTATCCCTATCATGAAAGCATCAAGTTTAAAGCACATATCCTAATTGTGCACGAAAACAGATTATCATAAGTGGTGAAGTTTCAAAAATCGACTGATCTAAAAGAAACTGATAATATTTTTGAAAAAAAATATAAGACCTTTGAGATTGATTTTATGAATTCACAATAGACCAAAGCATTTTTTTAAAATAAAAATGCAGTTTTTAAACAAATTCTTTATTCTCTTAAAGGATAACTTTTTTTCGCACAAAATATTTTCTTTTTTCTTTTGAGCAAAGTATCTTTTATAATAATAAAAGAAGAAAAAAAAACATAAAATTTAAAAAATTGGAATTTTTAGACTATTTGAATATTGGCAACAGATGATTATTTTTTTTTTTAGAAAAACTAAGCAAGAAGTACATTTTCAAAAGTTAATGAATTTAACATGAAATATTTTTTTAATTATTTATTTTTTCTAAAAATGGTTTGAAACATTATAAAATTAAGAAAACTACTATTCGATCGAGCTATGTTCGAAGAAGTCCCACTCTGGCAGGGTAAAAGAATCACACAAAGATATTTTCCAAGTTCCTACTTGTGGTTTAGGAAATCTTTAGTTAAATATCAATATGAAAGAACAATAATATTCAAAAGTGGAACGAAAAATAAAACTATTAACATTCAAATCTTTTTTACATATTGCAGAGAAAAGAGTTAGTAAATTATACTAAGCATGGTCTGCCTACTTAATGGGTTCAGAACAGAGATATCAAGTTTAGATTTTTTTTTCTTTTATTCAAACTTTGTCGATTGATTAAAAAAAGTTCATATCTCAGTGAAGTACATCATTTTCACAAAAAAAAAAATTATATTTAAGGCAAGTTGAAGAAATGGTCAAAGAAATTGGAATAAGCTGATTCATGATTTTTTTTGACACTTACCACTTTACCACCCTGAATTATTAAATAATTGAATTTTTTGGTACGTAAGTCGAAGATGTCTTAAGTCAATTCCCCAAGATCAGTCGCTTGAATGCAAAATTTAAATGATAAGGAATCGAAAACAAATGTTTTTATGCTAGTGTTTTGATATTGTTATTCGAGTGAAGAAAATTAAGAAATAAAATAATAGCAATGTTTTTGTATGTGAAACTTTCAAATATGAAAATAATGTTTTCCAATATAGCTTGACATTTGAAAAAATGGTTGACTCTCATGTAGGACGTTGTATTGGAAATTTCTCTTACAACTAGTACTATTCAAGTTGTAAGTGACTGTAAGAGATGTAAACGATGTAATTGTAAAATTATAATTGTAACTGATTTGAAATGTGAGAACGAAGTAAAGAAAGTGGAGGCAGCAAGTGGAGTACTCTGGTAACTAAAGAAAAAAAAACATTATGCAATAAGTTTCTATAATAGAATCATCTTACAATCAGATAATTCTATTGGCTGTAATATGTATGTCAAGTGTATTTTTCTCCAATGAATTGTTTTTTCCAACGACATGCGAGCACCGTCTCTCTTGAACTTGCACGTTGAAACCTCCAAAATGGCAATGTCAATGCATTACTATCTAATTAAATCTACCGCTCGAGAAAATTCAACAATTCCAATTGTCATGCCCACGCGATCACATTGTTCGCAAACCACAACTGAAACTCTCATTCATACAACGAAATCATTTCACTAACAACATAACAAACGACACACAATTTCAATAGTTCCAATGTCCAATCAAATTTTCAATTCAAGAAAATCACTCTAAAATATTCTCTACAGTCAACATTAGTTTAATTCCTGCCAGCCCCACCCCACCCCCCTAACATACACCAAATGGTCAAAATTTTATTTTATACAATTTAAACTTTTCTTCTTCTTTCTTTTTTTATTTGAGCTTTCAATTCACAATATATAACTTTCAATATTTACTTATTGCCATTCAAAACGATATCTTGTTAGCTAGCAAGTCATTCTTTTAAGAAACCAGAAAAAAACAATTATAATTACATATTATAATTGCGTTATATCAGGTTAAAAAGCATTAATTACTGCATGCCAATACTAACAGATCAAACAATAATAATTGTAAAAATTGCATATCTTTATGGCGCAGTGGTAACATAGCATTTTTGATCTATAAAGAAAGTAATTGAGTTCAATTCCCACATATTCCAATTTTTTTTTCAGTTAATAGAACCGAAAAGCTTGCTTGAGAAGAAAATATAAATAAAGCTTAGGGTAAAGCAAAATATATAATAGATGTATTTACGATGTACTATCTGTTATAAGAAAGGTGGCCAACACAAATAATGTTGCGGGCCATTCATTTTAAAAAGGGGGTGGTATTTTTAAAGTATTAATAATAATGGTGCGTTATAACAATATACGAAGCTTAAAATGTTCATAGAGTTTAAACTTTAGGGTATACGTCAATCGTGTATAATGGTGAACTCGAAACAGTCCAATATGGTTTCATTCTTTAGAATTCGAATATTAATATATCTACGCATATCGTTACACTGGGGTTGAATGTATTGCACGATTTACGTTATGGTTATTCGTAAATAATTGTGATTATCGGGGACTGGTTTTCATAAAATTGTCCAAATTTCAAATCCGCTGCAGTGCAGTGCTCAGCAAGGCAATAGTTTCGAGAGAAACGTTCATTCAAGAATCGGAGCTGTGACTGGAAACTCAAAAATACAAAAAACTAGACTATATGGGTATGAAATTTTGACCCACTATCAATAACCATTTCAAGTTAATATATCAATTTAAAATATGGGCTTGTTTTAAATATTTGTCTATTTGTCATATTAAGCCATAAATGAGTTGATTGATTTGTTGATGTTTTGATATGTTGTAAGCTTGCATCCTATGCATAGGAGGTAACAAATATCAGTTTAAATAGTCGTTCTGAATGTCATTCGATATTTTCTAAAAATGAATAGAACATTTACAATATTTTTTGATTAAGCATTTCATAAAATGTGCCTGTTTAAAGGCGTTAGGATATTAATTTGATAAAACTATAACCAGTTAAGGCCTATGACCTGTTTAGGCAAACTGCAGAAATAAAAGTTTACTTAATCGTTTTCTTTTCTTTCTTTTTTGTTAGTTTAAGTTTATTTAATTTACCTTGTTTTTCTTACTTTTAGTCACCTCAAATTAATCGCTTTCCGCTTTCCTTTCCTTCTAATCCACTGCTGGTTGATCAACTGAGCGACCTTTAAACGTAAGTGTTCAGAATGGAGCGTAATTCCCTACAGTAGTCAAGTATTTAAAGGTAATTTTATATTGCTTTAAGAACTGAAACTTTAGATCACTCCAGATTTCCAATGGATTCTTGTTGAACCTTTGTCCTAGTGGATTACCCAAATAAAATAACAGTTCATCTCTTTCGCTTGGTTCCATTTATTACTTAAAAATGTCATTATCTATCAAAATACATATTTGCATTGGTTTTCGTCATTAATAGCCAGCTTTTTTCAGTAAACCGATGTATCTTTTTTATATCGATACATCGAATAGAAAAATTCTTTGTTAAAACATCGAATCAATCCGATGTATCATATGGTAAAGATCGAGTAGATTCGATGCATGGATGTTTAGTGAGTATCCCTAATGTAGGATGTGGATATCTAGTAGGTATTACGTAGGTGTAATGAGTGTTGTGTGTGTATTCGTTTGTTTGTTTGTTTGGCTGATGTATATGATGTGTAAGTACCTACGTAGTTACTTACGGTTGTTGCTCGCTTTCTCGACCACTGACAGTCTGACCTACAATTTGTCTTGATCTACATATTATGTGTGTCACGTGAGTTCCTTTCTTTCTCTCTATAATCACGATCTTCTCTCCATTCTCATTTTCAAAAGTACTTATGTCGAATACACCAACATCAATCGCTCATTTACTCCCATTTAAATCACATTGGTTGAGTTTTCCTCCAACCCCCATTGCTCACAACCTGCCTTCCACCCAAGGTGCTCAGGCGAGAAAATCTCTTCGAAAAATGTCTTCAAATTTTCTGCTTTTGTAAATTCCTCACGTCATCGCCTTTCATTTCCTTCGTGACACCTCAATCGAACTCGAACACATAATCATTAACTTTCTCGTCCGACTTTTCCTGTAATATCTTCACCGATTACCAACTCAATGTTAAATGTTTACTATTGCATTATATAAAGTCCAAGTAACTCTCAAAAACATTTCAATTCCGATCCGATCAGTTTATCAACAATTCAACCAACAATCTATCAATTTTCTCTTACAAAAATTGAATTTTGTAATAGCGCTTATCGCAACATATTCATTTTGCCGTTATCTCTTTCTTTCCGTTTGAATTTTCATTTCAAAGGCTGAGTCAATCATTTAGATAAGACCATGGTCATTGGAAAACTTTTATTTCAATCTATATATTATACTATATCCTTAATATAGAATTTATAACAAAAAAAAAATTGTGCTTCTAAAACTTTCGGCGTCTATATCTGCCTTTTTCAATTTACTTAACACCAAATACCCAGCGTTTAAAGAAATCAACAAATTGCAATTTTATCTGTTCCGATTATTTTTGAGCCTTACCACACAAAGTATACGCAAAGAGTAGTGCAGTACATATCCCATATCAAACATTTTTCGCACCCCTGGAGATATACGTATCAAATCTGGAGAGCAAAAGCTAAAAATTCATGGAGCTGAAGATTCTAAAATATTTATTTCAGTAGAACCAGAATCGGAGCCATCAAAAATTTCAATGACGAGACATTGTTAATATAACAGTATATGAAATTCAAAATATCTATTTCTATTTTGCCATTAAATACTTTTTCAGAAAAGCATTTTGTATTTTATTTGAAATGCCTTTTATAGTTAATATACCAAATAATAGGCAAATGTATATACGAGTTTGTTGACAATAACAGAAAAAAAAAACATAAAAATCCATACGTAAGAGTGGCAAACAAACATGTAAGTGAAAACTAAATATAATAATCATTGTCTTAAATTTAATTTATGATTATTACCATTTTTTTCATCATTTATCATTTCGGTTCATTCAGGTGACCATTTTTGTCATTTGTTAGTTCTTATATCAGTGTTGGCTGAAAATATTTCACGGGTTGCTATAAATAATTTTTAATTAATTTTCTAAGCCCCAATACATTATTGTGACGAAAAATAGTTGTTTTTTTATCATTATGGTAACATTGAATTGAACTGAAACTATTCTTTGTTGATTTAGCAATTAAATTTTATTTTTTTCCGTATCGCTTTAGAAAAAATGGAAAACCACAATGAGAGTCGGGTAAATATTATTATTAAGGACTCATATTTGAGGTGTTTTTTAATAAATTTTGAGTAGCCTAGTACTTTATTGGAGCGGTAAAGTGTTATTTTTTTTAAGATTTAATCATAAATTTGTGATAAGTAACACTTTACCTTTATGAATATTTTTAGAATTAATGTACTGCAGTGGTTCAAGAATTTTTATAAATCTCGTAGTACGAAACACAATAAATGAAATCATTTTCTCAAGATTAGAACTCAGTCTCTATTGGTTTTTCTGTAATTCCTACCAGCAAATGGTTAAACGTCAAAAATGGTGGTATAGTGGTCAATTTATTATTGAAAAATAATTCAAATTTATTGAAAATTTGGGTTAATTAGAGTTGTACGCAGTTTAGTATTTATATGAGAAGAAAAAAATGGGTTTGAAAAACGTATCGAGCAAATTTTCGATATTTCTTCCTTTACGAATTTTTATTAACCCTAGAGTCGCTAAAGACTTTGGTAGTTATAAAGTGACGGTAAATAACAATTGAGAAATATTTCACTGTTGGAATTGTTTTTGAATTTTGAGTTTGATGGATATGAGTACGAAGAGGGTAAGGGTTTGACTGACGTAATTAAAACGAAAATCAATAATATTTAGGTTATTGATTTTTGACGTTTAGAAATAACTAAGTTCCTGGTATAGCCTTAGTATTTTTATTAATTTGGTAAACCGAGGTTAGTTGTCGCTTATTCCGAGAATTGAGTCGAACTTCTACTAATTTATAATTTTACTAAAATGAAAAAAAGGGCGGCATAATTGTTCATTTATCTATTTATTGTGATTCAAATTCAGTGAAACATTTTGGTTAATGCAAAAGAACTGTAAACGGCTATGCACTAAAATAGGAGGATGGCAAAATATTTGAATGTCATCATATTATTTCTTTTAAATTCAATATAAGAAGTATGAATGTGAACAATTACAGAATGGTTTATTTTTTTTAAAAAAACGATAAGTATTATTATACATGTATTTCTAGTTGCTTCATAGCATCTGAGATCTTGCATTAGATTTAGTATCCGTAAACTAGGGTAGATTGTTGTTCATATTTGGTCATCGTACGATTTGAGTCCAGCACTTCTTGTTTCACCATTTTTAGCTTCTATCAATAGTGAAAATAAAAAAGGGCGGCATAATTCTTATTTTTTATTTAAGGCAGTACATCCTCATTGAAAAATGTCGGTTAGTGCGATACTGTGATTGGGTGGCAATATATATTTTTATTGTTTTAAAATTTGATTGTAGGGAATATAGGTAAGTGTGAGTGAATGGGGTTCGGCTGTGAGATTTTTAAAACGAAAAGTAATATTATGTCGCTGTGTGTTTCGTTTTTTTTCTCGAAGAGGAAAAAAAACTGGTTAAGTAATACCTTTCTCTTTGTGTGTGTATTAATAGTGATAATGATGGTAATGGGATAATATGTCGGACATTGAAACGCGGCTAATAGTAACATTGGCATTGACGAAGAAATCGTTAAGAAAGAGGTCTCCGTGGAAATGGAAGTAGAATTGGTTTGGCCGACGAGGTTTGGCATTGCGGTTAGCATTACCAATGCCAACAATGGTTGCATGGTATCGATGAAATTTCCACGTAATCTTTGAGTTCTGTGGCACTTGAGCAGATTTCGCGTGTCAAAACTGGGTCACCGTATAATTTCTTGTTTGTTGACGATGATCGTAATGATGATGGAAGAAAGTTAATAATATGACCTGTTAAATTTTTTTAGAAAGGAGGAGGGCGTTTTTGTAGTTTCACGTCGTTTTCAAGTTGCTTCTTAGTAGCACAGAATGAAATTAAGCGGAGAAATGGGAGGCTAATTGTAAATTGTCCCCACTAATAATCATAAATCCGATTCATACAACGCGAAATCATGTGAAAATTCCCACTCTTTCAGTTCGAATTCCGAATTACCTTAGTGACCGTAGCTAGTCAATGGTGATTCCATACCTGATATTCGCTCTGTCTAGCGCACATTTTTCACCTCACAGTACCGATTTAGGAATCAACCCGGCGTTTTCTTTTTAAATCTTCAAGTGCTTTGTGTGTTAATCAAAAAAAAAAAAAAAATAATAATAATCTCATTTTTTGGTGACTCTAATAGCTCTGTTTGTGCGCGAGATTTCTTAAACTGTGTCATTATTAAGTAATAATAAACAACTTTATCAATTTAAAATTATTTTAAAGTCTACTTAAAAAAAAAAAAAACATAAAAAACTAGGCCACTGATAAAATTTATTTACATTAAACGTTGGTACAATTAAAAAGTTTGGATAAAATTTGAAAAAGACGCGCGTTGAAAGAGAGCGACTTGTGGCCCTAGTGGCGTAACTGAGTGTGCAAACGATTCAAATGTTAACGAAAATTTGAACAGACTTAACAATGGAAAACATAATAAACGCGCGCAACTATCCGCACATTATTGCCAACAAAATGGAAAATGGAAATACATTCTCGTTCAACCCTCATCCAGGTAAAAATCTAACCAGCTAATTTAGTATTTAAAAATAGGTTAATAAAGCAAATATTGTCGCGACTCGCAAAAATCATGTCAACTAATTGTGTCAAGGCTTTTTTTCTGTACTACTTTTTCATCCACTATAAAAATAAATTTCAAATTCTTGATAAATTGGGGGTGTTGTAGTCTTTTCTACCATTTAGATTATTCATTTCTACTGACCATTAAAAATTTTCCACTAAACAAAGTTTCAGATATTTTGCTCGGATATATATATATATATACAGAGTGTACGTAAACTGAGCCTGAGCAAAATAGAATTGGATTATTGAACAGTTTGTTGACATTTGACACTGATTTTGAAGTTGTGTTTCGAAATCGATCGAGGTAGAAATTGGATTGCGACATTTTCTTCATGGTCATGGCTTGGGCTTGCAAAGTGTTTCTTCTGACAAAGAGAAAGTTTCACTAACAATAGTGTGCTAGTTGGATGCCACGTAAAATTGTTTTTCTTTCTCTTCGATTCGTTCCTCGAGCAATCACATGTGCTAGATTTCTACGTAATTCCATTGCCAATAAACGAACGGGCCTTTCATCCATGATAGAAAATCACCGTGATGCTCTTTTCGAATAAATCTCGACGCTGAAAAACTTTCTTCAATCTTTCTAATCGTTTAGGATGACCTCAATTCTAATGATTTATAAATCCTATCGATATATCTAGAATAAATAATTAAAGACGAGAAAAACTTTCATAGCTCAATACTTTCTTACATTTTACACTTCTGGTTCATGTATATTAAATAATCGGGCCTTACTCAATTTTGATTTTTATTCTTCAACTAGATTATTTGGATTTCACATCTCTACAATCATTTATACCTCATCCTAAAAGAAGCAGCATTTTCTTGGACACATATATTCCTTGTTAATTTAATATCATTTTCCAAATTATTTCATACAAATGCAAAACAAAGAAGTGAAATCAATAAGGCGCAAAAAATAATCGATAGTTAACAACCTTACTTTTCTAATTTTTAATCAAAATAACTATTAGAACGCCTTCTTATGATTTCCGACTATCACCAGAAAATATCTAAAATATAATATGTTCTAAGACGCACCCTTGCGAAGCTAACACACTTTTACTGGCTGATAGGCATGGACGTCTCGTGATACTATTAACTGAAATTTGATCATTTTTGACTTGTGCCACTTTAATCACAAGGGTACGATGTTAGTTTTGCATATTTATGTAGATATAAATATCCGCTAGCAGTTATTACTGATCTCGTATACCTTTCACAGGAGTACCGAGAATATATTGCCTATATGTTATAACTTTCCCAATGCAAATGATTGAATACAAGTGAAAGACAAAGAAGTCAATCACAGTAACAGTAAAACTATTATACAACCAAGAAAAACCATTACTCAAATAATGTATAGTCGAAAAATAATCTGGAGTCAAACTGTCGATCCTTTGGAATATTAACATTCTGAAAAGTACTCGTCCATATAATCAAATAAGATTTTTTCGTGAATCATCACAAAGCAGTCACGGAGCGTTCCAAACTACTTGATGGCCGCTAAGGTAGGTTGCTTGGCAATCGAAATACGTATCTGGGGAATACGTCACAAATATTTTTGTTTGAACTTCTGTTCAAATTTATGTTTATGGTATGATTTTTATATATTATTATATTAAATTATACTACATCAATTGGTCCACAATATATTTTATATATCGTATAAACAGTACTCGTCCATATTTTTTTAAATGAAATCAAAAAAACTGCTTACCGAAAATTTCTCAAAATATTTCATATTATAACTTAGCATTTTTTTTTTTTATAGAACTATAAGCTTTTTTATCTTGTCCTATCTACAATATTCTTATGTTAAATCTATATTCTCATTTTAAATCTAAGAAAAAAATTGTGCTACAATTGGCATTCATTTAAATATCTGCTACATATAATATCTGCTAAGCCAAAGAATTCAACATAAAAAATGTTGAATCTTTTTAATTTTATTCTCAATGTAAACTGGAAAAAATATATTAAATTAAATAGATTTGCTCTCAACTATTGATTCTTCAAAAAATAAATCATTAAATGGATTGAAAAATTATCAAATATTATTCTATAAAAATATAAAAATTTTCATAATTTTCTCTTAAAATTTTTAGAAATCTTTGGAAAGAGTATTAAAATAAATTTGATTTTTTTTTTAAAAGTATGTCTTAAAAATCATAAGTATTATTATACCAACAATAAATCTAAAGATCGCTTTTTTAACTGAAAAAAATAATCATATTTACTATTTTGCAACTAATTCTAGCGACAGTATAGTAAAGAATATATCCATTATTGCAATGAATCTAAGATAAAAAGTATTTAGAAAAAGGAGAACTAATTAAATTGACAAATTGATAAGAAAATAAGTTAATAGCCATTCTGAAACAATATTATATAAAACAATTAATGATTAAAACAATTACGACATTTACTATCAATTGTACCATCCAAAAATAGAGTGGTAAGTTTTGATAGTGTTTGCTGAAAATATTAAATAAAAACATTATCAATGGAAAAACATAGAAATAACTATATAATTTTACAATTGGAAAATCGATAATAGTTGAAAATGAGTTATTTTTAGCTGTTTCAAATGCACTGTAACTAAAACAAATTGGTTGTGTTTGTCTCACCCACGCTTTTCTCACGAACTTATCGGCTTTCAAATTTGCAGAATAGCATTGTTTCACCGCTTGATTAAATTTCAAATTCATTATACATTTACTAATTGTCAATTAAATCAAACAATTTTTGGAATTTTTCGTTATAAATTTCGGTTTTTATTTTAATTACTTTATAAGTCACGCCTTTTGCGTCGGCGCATATTAGTTCAAATAAAATGAATGATATAATTAATAGAAAAGAAGGTTGATTGGATTCATTTATATTTTTATTGATTTTTCCATGAATGCTTGAAAATATATTGCACCACTTTAATATTTACATCAGTTTTGATTTGCAACAGAAAATCCTTACTAGTGACGCATAATGTCTTGAAATAATAATTAATTAAACAGAAAAAATATCAACAAAATATTGAGCATGAAAAATGTGGGTCAAGTTCTTTTCAATAATGTGCTCGTGCAAATGTCCCACATGCGTAGTTGATTTTTCCCACATATTTTTTAACAATTTGAAAATAGTGATATAAAAATCCGTTAGTTAAGACGGCGGAAAAGTGAAAATGTGGTACCTACTTGTGTGTAGCAGTTATGATTTGATGTAATAGTGGTTCTTAAATGAGCCAAAAATTAAGGTCAAGATCATTTCGGTTAAGCATTGAGACAGTTTCTGGGTCTCGGAATTGAATAATTTTATTATTCGAAAATATGAGAAATTCAAGGTTTCATTAAATTTTTCTAGAACAATGCGAAATGAATTGCATATGGAAGGGTTTCAGTGGATTTTTCCGAACCTCTAGTTTTCGTGTGGAGAACAAATGGCGAATGAGGGGTTGAGTTTAACAAGGTTTTATAAAGAGGCTTTGCTTTGGAATGAACAATTTTAAGAATAAATATTTGTAGTAATATTTTTTACCTGAGTTAGCAATGTTTCCGCGTTGATAAGTCAGTCAAATCAAAAAAATTTAAGAACAAACATTTTCGCTGCTTTTTTTCGGACTGTATTTACGTATGCACCGAAGTAACTGGTTACTCGTAATGCAAAACAATTAATTAATTACATTTTTGATGATTTATTTATCTCTTTTTACTACCCGGATATTTAAGGCAAACCAACAATTTTAAGCAAAGCTACTCTCAATGATTTTTATTTAAATTGACCAATTGTACTATTGTGCATGAGCCAATTAAATCAACAATTTTAAGAATGACAATTTGTAGTTTTGTTTCTTATCGATGTTTTCTAATGTTTTCAGATAGCCAAGTACAAGTTAAATCGAAATTTAAGGCCTGTTTTTCACTAAGACGCTTGATTTCTATTCAGAACTCGTTTTGAGCCATATATACTTATGGGTTTGAAAAAAAGGTGACATTACAGGTAGTAAACGAATTAACACTCCATAGAACTGTACAAGATTGTGCTTGTTCAACTCTTTGTTACATACATTTGTTTTAGCGGTTAAAAGAGTTGATAACATTTTACTTTTCAATTACAAATCGAATAGCAAACTATATAAGTCAGAAAAAGATCTCAGAAAGTTTTTATGATTTATTTTATTTTTTTTAAGAATTATGTTGTATAATTTTCACATTTTTTTACCCAGAAACTAATTTATCAACAAAATTTTTCCACACATTACTACACAACAACAAAATTTGGGGGTTCAAAATTTTATTGTTTTTATTGCATAGAACTCCAAAGTCTATGTCTCGATTTTTTTGTGGTATCCAGATGATATTTTGAAGCTGCCATTATCTTGTTCGCCATAACGGCGAAAATCAAATCTATTTTTTTATTTTCAATTTAAAAATTTGATTGTACAGGGCAAACAAGATAATTGTATCTACTTTAAAAGGTCCTTTTTTAATTTTTGTTTCAGATTCACCGTTTCGGTGTTATCAACACCCAAATAAATAATTTTTGAAGCATCGAATTTGGCGACCTCTGCTAAACAAAGAACAATAAAAACTGTAAAAAAATATGCAAAAGAATAGTTTTCGTTAGTATTTAAGTAATAAACTTTTGTGGATTTCTGAGAAAAAGTCTCATAAAAGTGTTACTGTTACCAAAAAAAAAAAAAAAAATATCAGGTATCAGTCAATTTGAAAATTTTGAAAATAAACATTTTTAGGATTTTTTAACTTGCCCTTACTAACATACTTGGATACAAAGCTTGAATTTCACCTAAGTACGATTAGCGATGCTTTTTTATTTATAGATCTAATTTTTGATCTAATTGTAGATCTAATTACCTAACTTGTTCGATCTAACATCGACATTGAGGTAATTTTAAAAAAAAATATGTGAACTTGATGTGATTAGAGCCTGCTGAAATGAGGAAGTGAAACCTTCTTGAGTAAGGTCTAGTTGTGTCGTAATATGATTTTGAAAAATTGTTTTCCATAGACATTGTCCATATTAAGTTCGCTTGTTTACTCGCCTGACCTTCCTTTAACAGACAACAATTTGATCAGTAGTGTTAAATACCTTCTTAAATGGCAATGAAAAATTACACAACGATCAACCAAAGGCCAATTGAACAAATATCCGATGGCCACCTCAGCAAATCGTACTTACAATTTTCCGATTTTTTTTTCATAATATATACAATTTTTCGTGTAGGCACCAAACAAAAGATTGTGTGGGTGAATAAAACATAGTCATTAAAAAAATAATTAAAAACGATGCCAAATTTGAACACGTGGCCGCCAATGCGGTGACCGCTTTTCTTTTGTCAACCGATGTTTGGCACGCGCAAACCAATCGGTCAGCGCGAATTACAAAAAATAACTTTCAAATGTGGAGAATTTCCAAAAAAAAGTCATTGACCCGTTTTTGTAAAATAATGTTTATATAAAAAACTACGTCCTAAAAAAATCACTATACCACATAATATGAAACAACGTAAATTATTGAACAGGAAGTTGAGTCAAATACCAATTTTATTACATCATATAACACTTTTTTTTTCTTCCAATCTTTCGATCTGAGAATATTAACTACATAATATTATTTAAAATAGTGTCCTTACAAAAAATAAAAATAGAGGTTAACCTCAACGGTAACATATGATTTTTCCTTGAGAAAATCTTTTACTATTCTAAGGTGATATTCGGCCAAACTGACCTAAGACTAATATTCAATCACACCATGATATATCAATACCGACAAATATTTTCGAGGTCAACTTATATACTCCATTGTCTCACCCCTTTTTGCATCCCTTCTATTACCTTATAAAATGGATGGGAAAAAATATCGTAATAAAATTTGGTAATAAACGAAATATTTATTGCGTAAAATGAAAAATGATTCATACATAAATGATTTGACTAATGCAATGATTAATTGGGAAAAATCAAAATATTTCGGTAAAGACCCAATGATAATTTGTTAGAATGAAGTTAACTTATATATGAAAAGTAGAAAAATGTTACGGAAAATTCATAATATGCACATCAACGAATTTTATTGCATTTTTTTCGGGAAAAATACATTTTCTTTTGTATGTTGTCTCTTCAAATTTTGTTTTTCAAAAACTAGAATAAAATATACATAGTTTATTTATTGGTAAATGAAAATCGTTTTCATTCCATTGTGATGAAACAAAATTTTATTTTATTATAAAAATTACTGAAATTTGTCATCCTTGTCTTCTATATTTTTAATACATTGTCAAGAAAAATCAATTGAAGGACAATTTCTTCAAATTTAATATTTTTCTAACTTCAATTTTCATTTAGACGCAACTCACTTGTTTTAGCTACAATAACGAATTTATCGAAAATAAGAGAAGGCGTCTCCAGCATAAAAATGAAAAAGTACCATACTACATAATCGTGTAGAGATTATTGTTAGATAGATCTATAGATCTATTGTTAGATAGGTCTTTGATAATAGTAAAAAAGTGTTCGAACAGTTTTGCAACTTATGTTAATAATTGTTGAGAAAAACGCGTTTTAATATGTATAAATTGTATTTTTGACATAGACAATGGAAAACTACAGCCAGTATAAGTATTAAAAGAAATATTCCAACAGTTTTAAACAAGCAATTGAAAATGCGATATATTTTGTTTATAAATTTTCTAACGCTGAATTGCACGTACGAAAACATTGTTGGAAGACTTTTATAATTAAGGTGAAGATACTTTTGGGGTGAGATTGAGCAAAATTCGAAAATTATTAAAATTAGGCGTACTGAAGTCCTCATAATATTTTTTGGATAAAAATGGAAATCCGTTCGTTGCGCAACAGAAGAAAGTTTTTATAATTTGAAAATTAAAAATAATTCCTCAAGACAATTAAGATGTTATTCTTAGTTTTTTTTATAAAATTTCCAATTACTATTTGTTGTGCAACGCGTTACAAACCAATCAACAGCAGCTTACTCAGAAAAGAAATCTGTCAATTGCAAAGCTCATTCAAAGAAAAACAATTTGTTAAATAAGTACCTATGACTTTTCTTTATTCTTTTTTTTTTTAAAGTTGGAAAAATTGTGATTATGTACTGATTTTTTTTTTTTTTTTGAGTAACGAGTTTAATGAATTGATTATTGCGCAACACTTGATTGTTTTCATAAGGGTTGAATGTTATTAAGGGTTCATTTAAGGGGTACAGTGGGTCGCGTGGGGGCAAAGTCGCGTGTTTAGAGTAGAGTATTTGTTATTTGTTTTGTTGAAACAACGTGTGAATGCCGTGGCTGTTTTTTCAATGTTAGAGATTTATAAGACATTGGAGGCGTTTGGGGACT
Organism: Sisyra terminalis; assembly: GCA_958496175.1. Taxonomy (NCBI): domain Eukaryota; kingdom Metazoa; phylum Arthropoda; class Insecta; order Neuroptera; family Sisyridae; genus Sisyra; species Sisyra terminalis. Next base: position 87,480 of record OY292280.1, read on the forward strand.
ATGAGTGGGGCAATTGAGGAGTCGATGATGTTCTGGGAGGGGGAGATATTGGAGAGTTGGCAGACTGGCTGAGATTATTATTCAATGTTAGTTAAAACTCGTAATAAAACGTAAACAGTCGAGCAAAACAGGAGCCGAGCGTAAAATTTGTGGCAGTAGAAAGCGACGAGATTACAGACAAATATTTCGAGCACATGTAAACGGTATCCTCGCCACAGTAAGCAGCGGATTCAGTATTCAGCAAGCACTTGGCCCAGAAAGCTAGAAAGTAGCCAGAACGCAGCCACAAGACGTACGAAAGTATCGCGACCTACTCATATACACTCCCATTGTTGACATACTGTGTTTTGTGTTTTACTTATTGTATTGAACATTTTGCTGGAAACTTTTTCTGGAAAGTGTCATCCAAAATCAAGTGATACTTAAATTCAAATCATCTATTTATAAAATAGGTAGGTTTCACTTATAAAGTGCTAGGTATATTCTTTAACGCGCAAACAATTGTTCAATTTTGAATGGAAAACATCGCGTTTATTTTCAGAGATTTGTTCCTTAAATATAGACTAACGTGAATTCCCAAGGTTTGTTTATCATTTTTCAACTGTTTCGCGTTTCATTATTGTTTTGTTTTTTGAAAAGTGCGCATGATATATTTTATCTTAGTCATTGTTGCACTATCGAAAAGTTCCGCGTAAAACGTAAAAGCTCACGACACATCAGTTAGAATGAAATGACGTAATTAACATTTTTGAAACAAAGAACCGAAATGATTCATTGAATCAAACGAATTCGCTGAATTATAAAAATTTGTTTGAAAGCATAAAAAAACGTAAAAATGTAAAAAATGCGGACTATATCTAGTGAACTTTCCCGCAATACATTGTTGACGCGGGAAAAACTTGCTTGTTATGTAAATTTTGTCTTTTCCGCTTTTCCAATCACACTTTAATGCATGTGACTCGAAAATTATCAGTGGTATTGATCAACTAAACTATTTTCTTTCCACTGAAATTCATTGTTTTTCTTTCTTTATTTATTTTTGTGGAAAATTCGGAAACATTGTCTTTTATTGGTGACCTTGAAAAAACGTGAAAATGCGCTCTTGGTTGATTAACTAATAAGCAGCTCACGTTTTCTAAAAACAATTTGTCGGTATCATATAAAATTCACAATGAACGCATCCCACGGTGAAAAAAAATGAAAAAATGGAAAAACGTTTTCCAAGATAATTAAAACTTGCTAATCCAACGCACGTGCTCTATTTGAAAATGAGCATTCTCATTAAGGTTTCAGTAAGATACTGAAATTGTTTTGTTCGATCGAATTTTCCCTGAAAATTTGTCCAAATGCTTGATCACGTTTTTCCGACAGATACTAACAACTGAGGTATTATCGCATTGAAATAAAAAAAAAAAAAAAAAAAAAAACAATTATCTAAATATTTCTTACGCAATATCTCTAAATAACTATAGATTTATATAAATTTTTTCATTTTTGTTTACATTTTTCATTATTCCAAATTTTCCTTGTATTACTGCTAAGACCTCTGTCTATTAATATGTATTCCATGAAAATCGTTTTTTTCTTTATTCGTTTTTGTTTTTCATTTTTGATGACCTCGCCATTGATTTTCCCAAGTTAGTTTTCCATTTAACTTTTATCAGCGATGATTACATGAGTTACCTCGAGAATTTCATTGTTTTTCCAATTGTTTGAATTTTTTTTCAATTTTGTTATCACAATAGACCTAAAAATACAACGAAACGAAAACCGAAAAAACAGTTTTCATACACTATAATAAAAATTATTTTCTTCTTCACGTGGAACATATTAAACAAAAATTAAATTTTTTGGAACTGAATAAAAAATTTCGTTAATTTTTGGGTTTGTATTTTTAATTTTTTCCCAATTTTTTTTTTTTGAATCGCTTAGTTTTTAATATGAAAACTGTTACAACTTATCCTACTACAGAAATTTCCCATTCCTTAAATAATTATTTTACATCTTAAGAAGAGCATATTTTTCAAATTATTAGTTTAAAATTAAAATTTCACTGTTGTTACAAATTTTGAAAATCTATTCGTTGAGGACCCACACGATTCGGTAATTCAATTGATTTCATCCCTTAATTACGTTAGGGATACTTTATCTTATTTTTCTTCCCTAATGATATACATCCTATTGAAAGTGAGTTGCACGTCAATTTCATCAACATTGATTGAATCGTTTTTGAGTTAAAAGAAAAAAATCGTAAACACAATCATTTTTAAAAAAGTAAATTCAAAATCTAAGGGACATCTAAAAACGAATATTTATTCAAAGAAAGGGTCGCTAATTAAAATTTAAATGTGCAGACAGATTCTAAAATTCAAATTGTTACTATAAAAAAATTAATGATCTAATTGGGACTTAGACATAAGTTAAAACAATTATTTAAGCACAAAACTTTGGCAAATATTTGCATGTTTCATCAAAACCTTATGTCATGATTAATTTTAATAAATGCTTGTATTCATGTAGGCATATCTGTTACGCCAATCGTTTTATTTTAGAATTTTAATTTTTCTTGGGGTAGTTTCCTAGTATAGCACTACATTTCAAGGGTAATTTATAGGTCATTAAATTAAAAGTACTTGAAGAAGTTACATTTGCCATAAAAGTGTTGTATTATGCTCAATAAATAACTGATATTAGTGAAATATATACGATTGATCGCATTAGAATCAGCAGTAATTAATACATGAAAAATAAAGAAGCCGACTTTAAACAAAAGGTTATTACATCGCCACCTTACATTTACTAGCATCTCTAATAACTCTGGAGTTAATAAAAATCGATAAACTGAAATATAAGGAAAACCTCACTCGTCCCAAGATTCAAACAAAGCACTTATCATTTTCGGAGTGACCACCTTGACTACTTATTCACTAATTGACTAATTTTGTTTTCCTGGTCCCTCTTCAATTATTTGTCGGTATCCAATACTTGCTTTTTTTTAACTCTTTATTACTAAATTATATGATAACAATTTATAAATGATAATGGCAATCGAAATATTTAAGCGCTAAATGTAAACCAAGTTCCTCCATTAGTTTTTTTATACTAGCGACTTATTTGATTACTTTTTTAATTTTCATAAAAATAACAAAATTTCTATTGGTTCTAATTTTCATAAACATCGCAATTATATAGAGAACCAAAAAATATTTTTTTAGAAAATCAGACAATCTATATTTTTGTTTTCTTATTTATTTCGTTTAATACGTCCACCTGTTTAAAAGTTATATAAACTTCAATAGCAATTTTTAGAAAATAAAACAAGGTTTGAAAGTTTTCTAGAATCATAATTTATCCACCACTAATATTAACTTTTGAATAAATGGCCATAACAAAAAAAGTAGGAAAAGCTTTTTTTGTAGAACTATTATTTTTCTGCTAAACTATGTTTGTATTATGGCAATAAAAAAAAAAAAAAAAAAAACAAGGAGTCTAAAATATATCATAATGCTAATATTAAGAGTTTCAATTTGGTAGCTATATTTTCATTCGTAAACAAAATGTATGACTACTGATTCATGAGTGATCAAAGTGGCAGCTCTAAAACTGATAGTTATTGGGTTTAAATCTCGTAACGAGAGTAAATTTCAAATTTTTCCTGGCTTACAGATTTTATTTACGTTAGAGTCGCTAAAATTATTAAACATTTAGTTATTGTAAATCGAAAGTGAAGAAGCAGTAAAGTTTTTAAATTTTTAATAGTTAGGTATTTTTAGAGATTTAATCGGAGAGTTGAGGTGACGTGATGTAATAGATATTAGGCAACGCAAAATGACCCTTCTCACGTGAAAACGTGGTACAATTTTGTGTGACGGAATTATTCGATTTTGGTATAAACACATTAGGGTGCGATGCTCAGTTTAGGAACATTCGCGAAAAATTGATTGCACTACCCATTATATAAATAAGATTTTCCACGTGAAATGTTGCTTGTGTTGCACGTGTTTTTATAGTTTGTAACACGTTTTTTGTCTATATTGTCTTGAATATATAAATAATTTCTTCTATTTACGGCTAATATGAGATTAAAGATTTTTTTCTTTTCAATATTTTTCTTGCATTAATAATTATCGCATCGCACTAACAAACATATTCTCGTGGTATTCTCGCTCTCCCGCGACTTCGTTTCCTTCTGGTCGATTACCTAACAGGAAAAAAATTATATCATTAACGTAATTAGCATTAAGGTGGAAAAAAATAAGAAAAACAAGGTGACGGTATGTGATCTACAGGTTAGTGGGGGAGGGGAGTTGTAATGGAGTACTAGTAGCCTGGTTAAGGCGTAATTACTGCGCGGACGATCGCGTACCGCTCGGCGGAAAATTGCTTGCACAATTGATCGATATAATTAAATTTTCGCCAATGATGCAATTGTGGGACTGCCCGCGCAAATTGCGTCGTAGGTATTTTGTTTCTACGCGCGTGCGGCTTACAATCGGACGCGCTTGGCGGCCTATTGAAATATTTTGAGATGCTATATTTTTTTTGTCAATTTTTCTATTAGCAAACCCACGCTTTAATCTCGTGAGTTGAATGTTTTGAGTTCAAAACTCAGGCCATTCACATCTCAAAGCATTTGCTTCCCAACATCCACGATCAGAAAATCCTTTCAATTCTCAAATTCAATGTGACAAATCTAGGACATATTGGAATCGCCTCTGTGTAAAGTTCCGTTAACTTTTCGATAAAATCCCAATTATTTTAACTCGCTAAGGTGACCTACAAACATTATGTAACCGTAATAAATATTAAAATATTCATAATGAGTAATAAAATAAGAAAAAATGAAATTCTTACACGTGTCCAATTCAAATTACGCACTCTGTCAGCAATTCAACACAGATCTTTTGTGTTCTTCATCTATTCAAATTTTGAAATTAAAAAAAATGAGACCCAAGTTGAATAACTTCTTGTTATCTACCGAATTTCTATAAATAAAACAACTGAAAATTATTAATCGTTTCAAATCAGTGACACATTAAAATTGAATTCAAGAACTTTACTCAATTAGCAATTCAAAAATACTTTAATTTATTTATGACTGTTCCAAATTTTTTTCAAACAAAAAAAAAGTAAATAACATATTTATTTTTTTTCATTTCCATTTTTTCACTAAACTTTCATTAAAAAGTATAATTGCACCCAGATGTACTGAATTATCGATAATATTGTGCAATTCGAATTTCTTGTAAGGCATTGAAAAAGTCGAAGCTCAATTAGGAGTTTTCTTTTTTTGGAAACGGCGCTAAGCCAATTTTGATAAAAGACAGGCCATAGTAACGTCAAATTGATTATTAAAAAAACTACAGAGGAAACGAAAAATACTAGTTAAGCTAATATGATGCTGGGATACGTAGGAAATGATTCCAATGGGTACCACTTCACTACACGATAATGCTGCCAGTAGAATGGCTTGAAATTATCTGGAGTTTAAATGATTATCTGCTGAAAGAATAAGAAAAAAATATGACACAGAAATAACGGGAAAAAAATGAAGAAATCTTCTAAAATAGCAAAAATTAAAACAAAAGTTTCGAAAGTGATATTTTTGTGCCTCTACATTGCTTCTCTTTTCTATTCATTTGAACAAAATTGAATTCGGAAAATTTAACCCTTGTTGGTTCAAACTCGATTGTCTTTGTCTCGAACAATTTTTCTTGATGAGATTTTTAAATTTTCAAATTTAAAAAAAAAGTGTACTCAAACAAATCAGTCATTTCCCATTTGAATATTATTTCCATCGTGGAAATCCATATTATGTAGGTACTTAAAAATTTTCTAAATTTTTTTTAGGCAATAGAATTTTAGGTGGTTTGATTAGATGCAATCGTGAAGTAATATACGTAGTTCAAAAAATAACAATGACAAAGTTTTTTTTTTTTTCAAATCTGATTAACTTATCAATATATGATAGGAATTATATGAAATTTTATTTTATTTAGATATGACTCATGAAAATGATGCAATATTGTGGTACCAAGTGGACAACAGAAGTATGAGTAGTTAAAGAAAGTAGGGGCTTTGATCGTGAGTAAATTTTGAGGGATAGTAATGAATGAATTTGGAGAATAGGTGGTATGTCGAGGCTGTAACGTAGATTGGTGGATATGTGTATTTTGTAGAACCATGAGTAGTGAATTGGTGGTGGTGGTGATGGATGTATGTAGTTAGATATATTTAGAGATGTTATGAGGGAATAATCGGAAAGAGTTTGTATAAATGTGTGTGAAACGTGCCTGACGTAGCCACGAGTGGCAACCGCCACGGGTATGCGGTAACAACACGTGAATGTGGTCACGTTGTTGCGCCGGTTGTTTGTGTGCTGATCGCATATAAGTGTGAGAACATTAAAATTGATGAGTTGCATTGAGATGGACGATTTAAATTCCTTTCAATTTGCAAAAATCGATTTCTCAGATTTGTTTTGCTTCCAGATGTGCTAAGACAACGTATGATGGTGGCAGATTTGGTCGCCCGCCAGCAGAGCAGTTCTCCCATCAATGGTGAGACGCCTTCCCTGAACTCAACAATGCCCAACAATCACAACGAACAACGCGTTGAGCGGAACAGTAACGATCGTAACGAACGCAGTTCCGAATCACTTTCAATGCATTCGAATAGCAACGGAACCTTCCTCCCGCACGACATGGGACCTATGAGCCCCATGTCCCCGAACGGTGACAACAGCTACGACATCGCCAATCACCTAAAACGCAAGGAACTCTTCTCGCAACGCAAACAACGCGAATTCATTCCCGATAACAAAAAAGACGATAGTTACTGGGATCGAAGACGACGCAACAACGAAGCTGCGAAACGCTCTCGCGAAAAACGCCGTTTTAATGACATGATTCTAGAACAACGCGTCGTTGAACTCACCAAGGAAAACCACGTCCTCAAAGCGCAACTAGATGCCATCAAAGAAAAATTCGGCATTTGCGGTGACGCAATAATCAGCGTCGATCAAGTAATCGCAACTCTCCCCAGCAACGAGCAAGTATTAAATATAACAAAACGACCAAAACTAAACGGATCGACCGCTCCAATGTTATTCTCCCAAAATTCAAACCCCCTCCCTACTCCAGTAGTCCACTCAAATATCACTCCTGGAATGAAATCCCCATCGCCCGTCAACCAACTCCATGTCTTCCCGCCAGTATCTCACGAAGGAGGTTATCCCTGCGAAGATTCCCAACATTATGGCTACCGCTACCCTCTCCTCCACTCAACTGCCCAGTTCGAAATGAACTGCAACAGTAACAGTGCCTTAAATTTATCGCGAACTCGTTCGCGTTCCCGAAGTCGTCCCCAATCGCCATACGAAATATCTAGTGGTTCTGGAGACGAATGCTCAGCTCCTGTCAACCAAGAAGCTAACAATAGTTTGCCGTTAAAACTGCGTCACAAATCTCACTTAGGAGACAAGGACGCAGCTAATGCTTTACTTTCCTTACAAAATATTAAGCAAGAACCAAGTTCTCGAGCTAGTCCACCTTGGGATGCTGAAGGCTCGAGTGACGAACGTGATTCTGGAATTTCATTAGGTTCGGAATGGCCTAGCGGTCTTAATCCAGCACCTAAAGTAATTCATCTGCAACATCTCCAAAAACGAATCACCCCTGACGAAGATCCCGAAAATAAAATTCACATGGAGTCCGAACTAGCTCGATTGGCTTCTGAAGTGGCCACTTTAAAGTCGTTACTCATCCAAAACAAAAGTCAGAAGGCACTCAACATTTTAAATAATTAAACAACCTATAAACCCAAACTAGAAACGTACTCCCATAATGCCTCAATATTTTATTACTGAACATTTATACTACTTTTTTTGTTTTTTAGAAAATTTCGACTTACTTAAAATAAATGTTTGGTGTTTTGGTGATATTGTGATAAAAAAAAATCGCCCAAAAAATAGTTAGACGAATTTTCGTCATATCAGGCATCTTATGGAACCAAATGGTTCCACGTGGAACCATTTATATTTTATGAAGTACCCGTAGGTGTAAGCAAAAACCAAAATCACGTTACCTATTATATTTTTTTAGAAAAAAAAATTGAATTAAAGAAAGTATAAAGAAAAAACTTTGAAAAAAGTTGATCAAAGGTTACCTAAATAATTTATAAAAAAGTATTTTTTTAAATAAAAAAAAATATAAAGGCTTTTTTAAGGAAATGATTATTTAGTATGTGTTAAGTTTACATATTAAGGTAAAATTAGCTCAATTCCTCTCTTTTGGTATTGGACTATTAAAAAAAATAGATATAAATTTTAAAGATATTTTCTATTTGTATTACTTTTTTAGTTTATATTTGCAAATTCAGGTCATTTTAATATTTATTGAATAATTTTAAAAATTAGATTTATCGAAAATTATAATTTCGACATTTTGTGATTGCCTTATCGAATGTAACGATATCAAGTCTCTTATGCGTAAAAATATGTAAGATTTTTTCGACTCACATGCGTAGCTATGTATGTACATTGTGATGTTAATGATGAAATTTTATTAGTGGTACGGTGGTGTCATAAAGAATTGGAATGACGGCAATACTGAATCATAACAGAATTGTTGTCAAAAATGTGTATAACAAGACAATGATATCAAAAAATATTTCAAAATGTAATGTCATTCCAATCAAATTTTGGTACCATAGTAAGTATTCTGATGCAGAATTTAAAAAAAATGCGGTAACACTATTTACCTTACTTATAACAAATTGGTATGAAACCAATTCATTGAAATATGTTATGATAAAATTGATGAGTTAAAAGAGGGAGATGACACCACTGTAAACCGTTATTTTATTAGAAAATCTGTATCACAGCATTCTAAATTTCAATAAAATAGAATAACACTATTACGCAGTGTCAAACTTGAAAGTTGAATCATCAAAATTATTATGACACCACTATAACACTACAGTAATTGAGACGACAGCGTTGTGGTCCAAACAAAAAATGAGATGATCCTTTTTGTAGCCACAAAATTGTTTTCTGTCTACTCTGGTGTCATCGGGCGGCAAATATTAACTATTAAGTTTAATTATAAGAAGTTATTATTGTAATATATAAAACAACTATTTTTGGACTTAAGGATTTAAGATTCAGGAGTCAGAGTACGACCCCTTCATTGTGATTATATTTTTATTGAAGTGAATGCGGACAAAATTATTAAAAAAATATATATTGTAGATATAGTTTTATATTAAAATTTTATATTATTAAAAAAAATGTCGACAAAAAAATCGTGCACAGAAAATCAGTGATGACTCGATTTTACTCATTTATTACACAAAATTATTTATTTATTACGAAAAATCAAGGAATTTATTTATTTTATTTATTTATTTATAATTGTTCTCTCTTTCTTTTTCTCAAAATTTTCCCTCTATTTGATTTTGTTTTTTTGAAACTGTAAAACTGTGCACAATTTCATCAATTTTCCACTAAAAAAATATTAAAATTCAAGTTGTCTCCACCATTTGTAAATATATTCTTTATTTATTAAATAGTTAGAACTAATACTGTCCCATTTTTCTTTCATTTAAACAATAAGAACCATGTACAGATGTCGCTTTTACACTTTATACTCTTTATCTAGAAAATGACAAAATAATGCCAATTTAGGAAAAAAAATTATATACATTTTCTATACTCATCTATCCTATTAAGTTTATATTTATCTTAACCTTTTACTAATTATATTAGCAAATCTTTTGCTATTTGTAAAATATCTATTAAAACAAAAATATATAAATAAATAATAAACTAAATATTTTATTTAAATGTTAGAAATAGCGTTTTGTTTTCCATAATTTTGTTTTTCAGGGGAAAAAACATTAAATAAAAATCAGTTCGTAAATTTTTATTTTACATAAAAATGAGAAAATAGTAAAAAGTAAGTTGCAAATATATTTTATTTTGGACGGAATATTCGTATAAAAATCACTTTAAAAGATGAAATTTGAGGCAGTTCACCGTAAACTTAATTAAGGTCAAAGCTCAAATGAGCTTTTAAAAAAAAACTTATTAAAATTGTACATCATAATATGACCTTGATATCAATAAAATAGCTGTTTGGCATTGTAAACAACCTCTCAAATATAAGCTTTTAAAGTATTATTTCACTATAACATAAATTTCATTCTTCATAACTTCAACCAGATTTTTTTTAAGAAAACTTTGTGTAACTGTAATCTTTGGTTGAATTACAGTCTTAAAAATGTATCAAAATACCAAGAAAAAAATGAAAAATATTATAAAATGTACAACGAAGGTAAGTCGCTTAACTATTCGATTTTTTTCTAAGAATAATTTTCTTTAACTTTCAGGAAATTTGTACAGTACAGTATGAAGATATCATTGGGAAAATCTGAACATTTTCATTATTTTCATTGATTTAGTTCTATGGCCATATTATATTCGGAATAGGCGAAACCATCATAAATCTTGGAATCCAGAACCGCATCTCCATTCATCAATAGTGTTTTCAGGTTTTGGACTAATTCCTGTAACAGGAAGAAATATATACTTAGTAAATTGTATATTTTTCAGATTAGTACACAGAATAGCGATACTTGATTTGCGTAATTCTGGTTGGTAAATAGAAAATTCGGGACTATATCTTGAGTATCATACAAAAGAAATCTTGAAATTAACCATCTTAATTAATCAATGACAAAAAATATCTTGTTTTATGGTAAATCGTTTAATAGCAAGAAAATCACTTGTTTGAAAAATAGGATCTCTAGTTACTAAAGTATTAATCTATCATTCAAAAATATATAATACATAAATTAGAGTAGCGCAAACAATTTTTTTCAGTTTCTTACTGAAGTATGCAAATTTATCATATTTTAAGACCTTTATAAAAATAAGCCCTACAAATTTTTTTTGAAGTCGCTTTAGATTTATAAAAATTAAAAAAATAGTCAAAACTTTTTTTTCAGTTTGCAAAATTTTACCATATGAGAAAATGAATAAAAAAAATGGTTATTGAAACTATTAAAAACCTTCAACGACCTATAAATATTTTTTTTTTGGGGGTTGATTTTGTAAAGGGGTCATAAAACATGATTGACATATTTCAGTACGAGACTTAAAAATGTATTTTTTTAGCTAAGAGTTGCTTCTAGTGCAGTTTCTTGTTTACTGTACAGTATGCTATCTATATACACAGATTAAAGTATTGATTACAAACATATAAGTACTATACAATATACGACACTAATAGAACAAAATAACGTCCAATTATGATAACATTCAGTACTGCGCAGTACTTCCAGTTTATTTCAGAAAATAGTCTATGCATGCATATGCCATCTCTATGTAGGTTCAGTTTTTTAAATATATTTGATCATTTTTATTAATTAAAACACCTGGGTTCAAGATTAGCTTGGTAACCATGGAAATTGTATACTCCCTGTAACTATTTACGATTCACGATGACGCAAAGTCGAGTATCATTGACTCTTAAATTAAACGAATTACTTTGAAACTTGGTCGTTCGTCCGAATCTAATTGCCAGCAATTCAACATAATTTGGTATATATCGTTAGAAAAATATCGTAGCTGGGGTAAACGAACTCCTCGTCGAATTTCATTTGCAACATGATTAGTTGGAATATTCACAAACGGCGTTCCACCTAAAATTGTGAAAATTATTAAAAAAAAAAAAAAATACTTATACAAAACCAAACCTAAAGTACAAGCCTCCCAAAGCAGGCATCCGAACGACCAGACATCGCTTTTCGATGATGGAGTTCTTTGCCGAAATAGTTCATGGGCACTCCATCGTGTGTAATCCCAGTTTTGGTTACTCTTATTAAAATCTAGTAAACCGAATCCTCCTATTTTGGCCATCAAATTAGATGGATTCAGGTAAATATTTCGGCAGCACAGTTGTTTATGTACCAACTAAAAAAAAAGTATTCACAAAAAACTTCCGAAACTTCTATTTACCATACTTTTTGATTAGAAAAGTGTTCCATTCCTAGTCCTATATGCAGAAATATATTTAGAAAGATATCATGCGTCAAATGAGTGAAATAAATTTGATCATTTGATCTCAAAATTCGGACTGACAGCAACCACTCTTTCAAATCCAGTTCGTAGTATTCCATGACAATATAAAGAGTGGTTGGATTTTCGTAAAATCCAAACAGTGCCATTATATTTTCGTGTTTTCCAGAAATAACTAACATGTTCAGCTGTTTCAACATTTCTTTAGACTCGCTTTTGCGTAATTTATGATCTAAATTTGGTAAAATGTTAGTAAAAGTAAAATTGGAAACAATTATGGATTTACCAGGAATTACATAGATGACCGCTTGGGAAGTGTTGCTTTCGTGTTTTACCGAGCCGGAAACTATTCGGCCATATTTTCCTGTTCCAATCACGTGGTCTAGGTGGATATCAAGAAAATTTTTTGGGATGTTCCAAATTTTGTTTCGTAAACTTTCATAGTGACTCACTCGTTCCAGTTCCTCTTCGGGAACGTATCCACTGTTTTCCTGAAAAATAGAGTTATATAAACAACTATATAAACAAGCCTAACTTCTTCTTCCTACCAATTACTATACCACAAGTTTTTCAATTTTTTACATGCTTGAATCATGAATAATAGAACAATTCGCAAATAATTACGTAGATTTAACCCTTAAGTGAAAAAATAGGAAAACTGACAAGTAGTTTTCAGGAACTAAATTTACCAAAACCATAAGATATACTTCATTTTTTTGACATTCAAAAACTAATTTTTGAATGAAAATACCTATATTGAGAATTTTGAAATTGTTAATATTTATCGATATTACTCAAAATGGTAGAGATTTCTTAAAATTTACCGTAAAAGCTTTCGATATTCGTTTAGATTTATACAAATTGATTGGCGTCATAAAATATTGAATTCGAATAGTGGTGTAGCAGGCGAATGCTCGGGATATCCTGGACAAAGCATGTCACAAATGGCAGCATCTTCATTTGGCTAAGAATAAGTAGTTTCTACGATTCAATAAACTTGGTAAGTTTTCTGATTTGAGATAAGGATTCCCAGGAATCAAAGTTGAATTATTTATCCACTTGATAGTTCAAATATTGCAAAGTCTACTGAAATATCCGATACCAATTATTTCTAATTATTATTCTGGATTGAAAACGCTGTAATTAACCATGTATTTTATTCAATTTTGTCAACATTGGAAGCAGGATTAGTTAATGTCTGCATCAACGCTGTAACCTTAAAATTACATTATTGTATTTCTTGGTTTCCTATTTGATCAAATTTGGGTCAAATGCCTGAGTAAATTTCAATGTCTAATATATAATACCTTCTTTCGCTAGTTCAAAACTAGAGATACTCAAAACTATAGATCATCCTTAGTTTTTCACACTCTACTTTAGCTCCCAAATATGGGAAATTGTGAGAAATAGTTTTGCCTTATGATTATAACAACGATAATTTATTAATAGTGTCAGCAAAAAAACTTTGATCACATCCACTTGCTTAAAACCGAATAAGCAAGCTTTCAGCTTTCTTAATTCAATTTTTAATTGGAGAAGTGGAATTTTTCACAATAACAATATAAGGCTCCTACTAACCATTTCTAATATCGGTCCTTGTAAGGTCAGTTCCTGACATTCAGGAGCTCGACGCCGTTGAACCTGTAGTTTATATTTTAGAAATAGCCAAACGCCAATCAGACAAACCAAGAGTCCTACCGAAAAAACAATTGCAATCACCAGAGTTTTATTGAGAGATTTCGACGTATTGGTTTGTCCCACATTTAAGATAATCACCCCCTTGTGCCGATTGGACATTTCGGCGTATCGGACCCGTGTGTAATTATCTTTCCGACTGACCACACCAATTGACACATCAATATTGTCTGTTGAATTAAGTGGAGCATTGTAAAATCCATTATAGTAGTTTCCATCCCCTAATGTGAACTCTTTGTCGATATCTGCAACTTGTATTTCGGCGGCGATATAAAAATTAAGACCTTCTTTTTTGGCTTCATCGAAAGATTTTAGTTGTTCGGGAATGTAGCCTTGATCGGATTTTTCGATCATTACTATCAAACGGTAAGCAGAAACTGGTCCATTTTCGTTGACAGTAGGTTTGATTTTGATTTTCACTTTGTTGTTTTGTATGCGAAGTATCGTAGGAGGATCAGGTGATGGGTCCGGTTCTAAAAAAAATAAATATAAAAAATATAAAAGACGTAGTTTTCTTGATAAGATTTAAAATATTAACAATGGTATGTAAGTGTCTATCAATAACAAAACATGGTGCACAAAATGAAGAATTCAACTGATGATATATTTATTAAGATTAGTCAATGAAGTGAGCAAGAAGTGGGACCAATTGAAAATTAGGTACATGAAATTGTATATAACTATTTTTCCAATTGAGAGTCTTGAAGAAAAACTTACCTCCAATTAACGAGTTCACAATGATTGATTTAGGAACACCCAAGATCTTCCTGGCCATTGCTTGCACTGAAAAATTATATACTGATCCGGGGTGAAGGTTGTAAACAGAAAATTGAAAAGTGGCATTGTCAACTTGCCATTGTGGTTGATTCAGTAAATATGGTGCATACGTGTGAATTACATTTGCTGTCAGGAAATATCCAGTGACAATATTTTGATTAACTGGAGATTCCCAATGCAATTCCAGAGTTGTATCGGTTATTTTATCGGCGTACAACGCAGCCGGTGGTCCTGGAACTAAAATGAAAAAACAAGAGAAGATTTTATTCTAATATTTTCTTAGAACAATTTAGTTATGTTGTTTAATATCGGTCCGAGCCCATATACCATTCTTTTAGGGCTATTTTTAGACCCCTTCGTAAGACAAAATACGTAGCAATTGTAAAAAAATAAGATAATAAAAAAATGAATGACTCCTCTCTTTTAGCTACTTTAAGTAATTTATGAATGATCTTATGTATTTTTATTGAATATTATATAATTACAAGAAACACTTTTTTATAAATAATGTGCGTAATTCGTAATATAGATTGTAGTATTTAAAATATCAATTATAGTAGAGCTATAAGATCAAAACATAAAAAGCGTATAGGTACTGTGTGTTGAAACTGAGTTTAAAACGAGCAATCGAATTCATTCACTATTACATACAATATATTAATATATATGCAACTAACGTAAAAGGTAGTGAAGCAGTTTGTAGTACATTCAGTAAGGACGACTATTGTTTTTGGTCCTCGTATAATCGATAGCATCAATAATAATTAAGAAAAGTGTGAAAATAATTTCACTGAATTACTATTATATGTAACCATGTAGTTGAAAAAATTCAAAATCTGACAATAATGTCTATTTTTAGAATTATGTAGGTTTTCATCGTTTAATTTAAACGTCTTCTATTGTTTTGGTGTAGTTGAATATGGTCGTCACAGTTTGTTAGGGATGAATTTAATATGAACGATGTATATATAACTGAAAAATCACTTAACAAATGTATGCCAATCAATGTATTTACATAAGTATACACGAATTGTGTATCCCGTTTACCTGATGAAGGTTATAAACAATCGACAAAACGTCGCAAATGTTTGTAAAATTCAATAATATAACGTTTGAAAAATATACTTCAACAGTTGTTTATATACAAACAGGGAGTGTGTATGTTATTTCTTTAATCACTTGCAATGATGACACAATAATCAATTACCATCATGTACTCTAGAAAAGATTAACTTTGTTACTGACTCTTTTACAGAGAGTATTTTATTTAAATGAAAATCACCAAGTTTTTGATCCATAGGGATGTTAGAATGGATAATTCCATTTCATTGAAGGGTTACTAAGTAATTACGATGTGATCGATGATCGTGCAATGTTATTTATTAATATTTATATGACATACCTGAATTATTAATTTTGAAAATAACAAAAATATTATTGTCGTTTTCCCCACAGGGTAGTACGGAGTTGATTATACATGAATTTGTACAAAAATCCTCATCAGTGCCGGTGCCTATAAACTCATTGGCACAACTGCATAAATTTCCACGTTGCAAAATACTGAAACTATTTTTTAAAGTAATGGATAAAAGTAATAGAAACATTATGAAATAATTACCGGTAAAAATATGATTTGCATTCAGATATACATTCAGTTGGAGAAACATCCGAATTTAATTTGGGGTTAAATTTGGAATCAGCTAATTGGACTGATTTGTAGCATTGAAATGAATTAGAATTGAAATCAAATGCTCCAAACACCAAATTTATGAGAAAAACGATTAAAAAAATCAACCTTTTCGACCAAAACATGGTTTCAAACGGTACCCTCTCTGTGTTGTTCCACTTAGGTTACTAACAAACCTAACAAAGGCTGTTGGAATGAATGAGTCATTCGAAAAAAATTGAGGAAAAAATCAAATCAAAATAGAAGTTTTTTACGCTTCCATCACCAACCAAATTCGAACTGAAATGAATTTTAAGGAATTTTTCGAAAAATATCACATTTTTTTTCCCAATTCAATTCGGTTTAATTTAAATGTCAAACAAACCAAAACTTGTTCCATCAATTCCAATCGGTTGAATGTACTAGAATTTGCGAATATAAGACCTTGAAAATAGTGAAACAAGTGAGCGAATTTGTCCCCCACTACTCACAAACAATCGACGATAATGTTGCAACCAGTTGCAACTACTTAAGCGAAGATAAATCCAGCGGGTTGCCACTTTTTACCCCCTCCACTTTCTTAATTGACAACTTATACCAAGCGCATACCGCAACAAAAAGCATAAATATGAAAAAAAAAATGCATTTGCAGGATTCGAATCTGACATTTTCGTGTATCAATCCAACAAAATACGGTTTGACCATAGGTCGATCCTAATTATTACAAAATGTATCTAACTTATTATCGTTATTATCCGTAAAGGGACAATTTATTTGTTTACTTAGCCGATAGGTTGCGCTTTTGGAGGTTCATGTCCCTAGATGGAACATTTTTTTGTTTTCTACTCAATTCAGTTGGTAATGTTGTGGTATAAGTGAGTCAAATAAGGGTCCTATCGATCCTATCTAATAGCATTGAGTGGCAACCTGCTGGATAAATCCAAAGTTGTCCCCAAGATCTCGAAATACTGGCAACATGAGTACACCAATTTTAAAACCACTCTATCCAAACTTAACAATTACAAGTTTGAAATTAATCATGTAAAATTTCCAACACAACTATCATCCTGAAGGGTAGATTTATAAAAATAAAGAAACTATCTTTAATAAAGATTTCATTTGTAATTACACAGATTTTATGTAATAATTCAATTTTTATTAGATTTACAAGATTTTTTTTTGTCTCATATCATTCGGAATTGTGATATTTATAGAGCATATAAAAAAATCGGATGCCATATGATGAAAAATGAGAAGACGAAATACGATAAAATATGTATATTTAAATAAAAAATAAGCATAATAAGTGTCACCTGCAGTTTTTTTTTTGTAGAATACCTGAACCTAACTTTAAATAAATACACCCACCCACTATGATCTAATACTTTAATGTATTCAATTAGTCTTGAAGAATGATAAGTTGATTACTTTTACTAGTATTAAGGATTGATGGGTTTGATTGCTTATAATTTCAAAATTTATTTTTACATTATAGCGAAAGAAATTATTGTAAAAAAAAATATTAATTTGGCAAATTCTGATTTTCCAATGTTCCATTTATGGTTGGTCCCAGCACATTAATTACATAGTTTTGTACTTGTTGGCACCGCAACTTTGATTTGACATCGTTCGAACTACCCCAAATCACCACCCCATTCAAATTGGCCGCTTTAAGTAGTTGTACCGCCATTTCAATATCTTCCTGACTAAGAAAAGAATCTTCATCTCGATATTTGTACCAAAAATAAGGAATGACTTTTGGAACAGGACGCTGCTTGCTGGCCAGCCGTTGTGATTCAGTAATCCGTCCCGAGATAAGCTGTTGCCTTTCTTTAGATGACAGTCGTTTACTTAAATAAATCGAAGGGTAGTAAACATCTGACAATCGAAACAACCACTCAATTCTAAAATTTTTCAAAACTTAGAAAATTTAACAAAAAACAACAATGGTTGTTAACTTGTCGTTTTCTTTTGGAACCGGTGATGGACAATTTTCCATTCGATTTCCATTTCCATTCATGTTGAAGCAATAAGGGTAGGCATAGTATCCCCAATTTCCATTAGGTCGTAATTTTTTCGCCAAAATCAAAGTTTCCTCCATAAATAATCGAGCAGCCTTTTCAAAAGCACTAGTTGCCTATTAATAAAAAATCAGTACCGTTTACCTACCATATTTATTTAGCGAAACTTCTGTTTATACTCTATAATAGTGGAGTGAAGATTATTAGATTGAGTTTTTTTTTAATAAAGAAAGTTAATGTAGGAACTGGAAGAACGTTATACCGGTATTGAAAGTTTGAAAAAAAATGATGATCACAGTTTTGCATTTTCAATAATCACCTAAATAGTATGTAATAATATTACTTATATAAAAGGATTACCAATCTCAAAATAACATCATTAGGCCAATAAGGATGTTTGCGGCGTTCCATTTCGATTGAAACATCTCGATATGGAACCAGTTCACCAAAATTTTGCCGAAAAATTGGGCGCCAACTTTCGAAATCAATAACGGCTAATCCTGAAAAATTGTTGGCTATTTGTTTTGAATTTTGGTAAATTGTTGCATTTTGTGAACTTACCGTTGTAGTTTGGGTCGATTATTAATTGGTTCATTTGAGATTCGAAAACATTTAAGTGTCGCAATAAGTCGCCATTTTGAGGAACGCCGCCATTTCGGAAAAAGTACTCCTGGCCGGTCTCGTTTTTGAGGAGAGCAGGAAAAAATCCTTGGAAAAGAGGAATTTAGATTGAACATTGGTTCGTATTGGTTGTGTACCTGGGTCATATAGAATTGTTATTCTGTCACCTCGAAATGAATCGTTGAGGTTTTGGATAATTTGGTATTCGGATAAATTGTTGAAATAGATTTCGTGAGAATTGCACTGAAAAGTTGGAACGTTCCAGTATACGAAAAATTTGGTATCGATTCGTTTTTGGAAAAACTGCCCGGCAAAAAAGTTTCTAAAAGTTGCAAATTAAACAAAGGAATTTGGAAAAATTTCGAATTGTTTACTCGAAAATGTGGAAAATTGATGCAGCAGTAGTGAAATGGACACACACCAAAACAATTATGGTAGAATGTGAAGTAATTTTCATTGTTTTTTTTTTCAGGAGTATTGTACAATTTGAAAAATCAATCAAGTTCTTGACAAAGTAGAATTTTCTCTCGAAATGAAATTATATTTTATCATTACACGCCATTTATGTAGGTAATTAGTATGTTTAGAAACAGGAGAGTACTAGTCGGTTTTAGTCAGGGGGTGCACAACATAAAAATCCACAATCGCAATGGTCTTCTCAGGTAAAATGTTACAAGCGGCAAATCAACTTCAAAACGATTTTATCTTCCGATTTGAAGGTTTCTCACAAAAAAAAACCTTTCACTATCTAATATTTTTTTCGTTTACATCAAAACAAAACAGAATGCACCCCAAAAACCAACCAATTTTCCTCAAATTTTCCCTTAATCGCAATCAAAAATGAATCAGCGTCACACAAAAATTGCACGAAAATTTTCCAAGGAAATCCCAAATATATTCTCACGAGTCAATGAAATATTCGTAAATGTTTGCTGAATATATCGCAAACAAGTTCGCCTCGCCAACCCTTCGCCCCTCCTTAACATTAGACAAAATAACGACATGGAATTTTTCTGATAAAAATACTTTCAAATACACTCTATTTGAACAATTCAAATCTATATTCAGTAACAAATATATCTAACCAACACTTTTTATACTACGCCCCTGAAAATATCCCCCCATCACCCTACACAATACAGGTGCCAAGCCTCGTGTACCCCTTACACCCGAACATTCGTTCAAATAAAATGTTGAAATAATGTAATTACTATTCTAATTGTTTATCAATGATTATTTCAGGTAGTCTTATTTGAATTTCTAATATTACATAATGGAGCAGCAATAAATTCAAATGCCCCGCGTTTTTTATTTAAGTTCAAACAGATTACAACTACAAATCATTACTTTAATTAATCACTCAATCATTGTTTTAATTTCTCCAAATTTTAGGATTAAATTGAATCAGTTTAACAAAAGTAATAAAAATGAAATATATTGCCTTCACATTGTTTTATCTTCCGTATCAAAAAACCCTTTACAAAACACTATAGATTTTTGTCACCAACCCCATTTTAATATTTCCACCAATATAGGGGAAACGATAAACTCTGCATTTTTTTTTAATTCAGCGGCTGATGTGGCTATAGGTTGTAATTAGTAAAATGTGCATAATATTGAAATGGAAAAGAATTATAAAGTTATCTTTCTTGTATTTTCTCTTCCATATCTCTAAAATTACGAGTTCTAGCGAAAAAAAAATAATTAAGTACTACATTAAATACAACTTAATTTCCTATAAATCAGAAATAAAACATTCTATTCATTTTTTCCATATGATTATTACCTTAGTTATAAGTTGTATAGATTTTTTCAATTTTTAATAAATATTTTTTATATTAAAGATAAAGGACAGTGTCAAAAAAACGGTTAAGCGACTCTAAGGTCAGTAAAAAAATCGTAAATCAAGAAATATTGGTCATGCCTGTGGAATATAAGTAGGTTGAACTGACCTCGGAAAGATTATTTATTGAAATTTAGGGCGTATGTAGGTATTAAAGAAGATACTAAAAGCCTGGAAGTTTTAGATTTTCATCTCAATTGGTTTTTGAAAAAAAAAACATATAAAAGAGCAGAAAATCTCAGAAATAATTAAAGTTGTCATAACTAAGCTTAAAATACGTATGTACTACTTAAAACTAATTATATAAAATGTTTTAAATATATGAATTAGTCAAAAACGATAGATTAGAAAATATAAATAAATTAAGACATTTTAAGTAGTAGATATACTAGAATACAACAATGAAGCGAAATGAAAGAAACATCATAATAATTACATTTTGATATATTTATAATGATTCACGACAAAGAAAACTTTTTTATCACAGCTCTTAGTCGTAATTTATTAATCTAACTATTTGATAAAGATAATATTCTAACTGTAATTATATAAAGTAGAGACAAAAACTAAAAACAACGTTATTCAGAACATTTTGATTCATTATTATATTGAATTTATACTTCTTTAAGCGCAGCATTAAAGAGAAATGTTTATATATATATATATATATATATATATATATTTAAGTTAAGTTTAATATTAAGTTAATTAGGGTTGCTACGTTCACTACACTGTATACAATTCTAAATTGAACTAAACAAATTGCAACTGTGCATGTCCCCGTTGGGTAACTTCTCTTATATCTTAAATATGTACAATGCCAATTACGAGAGATAATAAATTTGATTTTCAAAATCAAAAGTAATTTTTAAGGTTTTGTAAATTAGTTTTCCGTTTTCTAACGACGAATAAACTATTCGTTTAAATTTTCCGTTTTAATCAATTTTTGAATTAATAACTGAGTTAAGATATAATTTTGTAAACCAATACAATAATAATCAAATGACGATATATATGTCGGTAAAGACAAGGAACAAAAAATTTAAACCTAAACGAGCGAGTGAAAACCAAATATTATAACCAATATCCCAAATTTGAACTAACTTATTGTTGTAATTTCTTTCTTCTGACGATTTCATTCGAAAGTGCATGAGTGGCTAACTGAAACAAGTAAAATTCAAGCGCTTATTTGAGTATTCCCAGAAAAAACTTAACTTTTACAAAAGGTATAATTTCTTACATACGTTCATCAGAACACAAACACTTTTTCTTTAATAAACATTTGCCATAATATTTTCCTAATATTGATATTTAATATTTATACATTCTAAAGAGTTGTCGTTCTTTGAGTAATTTATTCACATAAAACAATCTATTTAATTCCCGATTAAAACACTTTGAAATAAAATGTATTAAGAATTGTATGAGAGTTCGTGGATTTGAAATCATTATTTTTTGTTAATTAATTACAAAATACATATTCAGGATAAATAATATCGATTGGTGTTAAGCATCCAAGTGGTTTTTAATGTTCTCTACTATGAAGTACCATACTCTTTCCAAAAATCTGAAAAAATGTTCGTATTCTATAAGCCGTATATAATACTTAAAAAATAGCGGTTACAAAATTACTTCATGGTTATAAAATAAATCAAATAATTAATATTTTCATTTTGTGATATTATTTGTTCCAATGGAATATGTTGAAACCAAATGTGGGTTCATTTTTTAATTTGGACATAACAATTTTTTTGTAAAAATAAATTAACAAAATTTAAATATTTTTTTAGATAAGAAAAAGCAAGGCAGTGACAAATATAAATCAAAGCAAATAAAATATAATTTATAGTAAAAAGAATAGTTTCAATATCAACAATGTGTCATGAGGTGATTTTAATTAACGAAGTTACATTAATTAGCAAAAAAGAAAAATACAAATTTGCAAAGAGAAAAAAATTCCATTCTGTTTTATTTAAGTCACCAGCTGTGTTTTTCTCGAATTAATCAATAATTCAGTGGGATAACTACACAATAAATTCAATGGGGGTCAATTGAAAAACGAATTAAGGGACGCCACACCTCAACGAAATAGAATCGACACCAGAGAATTATCCCATTTTCATTAATTTCAGACTAACATAATGAGAGAAGGATGAAAATTAGTCGAGACATAAAGAAAATTGTCTTTTGTGCTTCGATTTGTTTCTCATTTTACGGCATTTCTTTTGTTAGTTCAGAGAAAATTCCAGGAAATCCGGTCCTGAAAACTGAGGAAAACACGTAACTGGTCACACCTCAATGTTGACACATTTACATTTGGCTTCATACACTCTTTCAATATGGGAAATAAAGTTGTTACATTCACTGAAGAACAACTAGAGAGATATCAGGATTGTACGTATTTCACTCGAAAGGAAATCCTCAGGTAACCAAAGCCGATTCGAAAAGATCCAGAAGTTTACTTTGATACTATTATATGATAATTTAAATTTTCATTAAATTTTCAGAGCCTACAAACGGTATCGGGATGTTAATCCGAAGATTGTTCCGAAAGTGATGACTCGCAATGAACCCCATACGGTCATTGTTCCGATTGAATCGATGGAAAAGCTTCCAGAACTTCGAGTAAGATGACTTCTTAAATATTACAACTTATTAATATCGGTGATTTCATTTGCATGATGAAATAATATCTTGTATAAATTTGATGAGTTTCGTGAGTTAAGTGAATAATTTCAATTTCTCCTGTTATTTATATTAAAAACTAGTGACTCTTCAACGGACGAGGAATCAATCGTTTTTTACCTAATTACCATTCTCTTATAAAAAATTACTATCAAATTTACCTCCGTTTCCTTATTTCTACCCACTTGTTGTATCATTTAAAACATCAGAAGAAATTCGAATTTTTCTTTTCTTAAATTATTAATTAATAACAGCATATTTAAAAAGAATATCCTTTTTCTTAATGATTATAAATTGTACCACCCTTCTGAGAAATAAAATAAAAATAATAAATTCTGTTTAAAGTTAAACGTTTGCTATTAGATGACAGGTAGCAAAAATCAGATGTCCAGTATTAAGCCGTAAAGGATTGAGGAAAAGACAAATATAAATCAAAATTATACTTCTCCAATACGTGGAGAAGTATATTTAATAAATGAAACAATAATACAACAAGAAGAAATATAAAATAAAATAAATTCAAATGTAATAATACAGTAGGTAGTTGAGAAAAAATGCAAGCGACAATAATATAGAAAAGTTTCTTACGCAGTCGATCGCAGTTGTAGTGGAGCGGAGTCAATGATTGATCGAGTTGGTGTCGATCAATTATGAAGCAACATCCATTCCTATTTACACAAAATTTGGACCGATTTGGTCAAATAGGATGGTCAAATTATCGGATGATATTCCTTCGACCAATCCTATTGTGTTTTTCTTTTGTATCAATTGGGATAAATGTTATTCTGTCGTTGTCGAAATTTGGTCGAAAGCGAAGAAATTAGTCTGTATTCGATTGCTTACGCATTTTGCGCCTAGAGATAGGCATTTGCGGATGCAGGGTTGTTAAACGTGTGGTACACATTTTTAACAAATTCAAAGTCAAATTTCATTCCATACGGCTGGCAACTTTTAAATAATAAAGCCTGCTTTATATGTATCCACGTTATTGATACCAGTGCTATCTTAGGTAAATATTGACATTTATTTTGATTGAAATTCGAAATATTGTAATGTATTATTGGAGAGTATTATTGTAGCTGTGAGTATTTACTTAAAATATTTATTCTGTTCGTATTTCGGGAGATCACTTTTGAGTTGTTTTCAGTGTAAAAGAATTATGACGATCGATAGATATTCCTAGTTTCGATTGACCAGATTCACGTTTAAGATAAATCTTATTCGGTAATCGATAGAGTTCCTGTCGTTCCTGTAACATTTCCCGGTTCATTTCCGGGACTTAATGAAAGAACCGAGCCGATTCTTAACCAAAGATGGGTTAATTTGTTCAAATAAGATATAAGAAGCCATATAAAATATTGAGTCTAACTAGTCAGTCATAATCGATAAATAATGAATACGTTTATAACTTATCTAAATCAAGCCTTGTTAAACAATTTGCTTCTTTATTTCTTCTTTAACAGTATACGTACAAAAAATGTCCCTTATTGGAAAAAATTCTGCTGGGGTTCATTCTTGGAAACAACTATTAATAATTCTGAGTATGAGATACACTAGGACACAGATAAGTAACATAGCACAAGTAATTAAAAACTACTGGACATCATTAAGCCCGTGAAATCGGAATGCAGCATCAGCAAACACGTGACAATTCTGTTGAATTTAGTCAATTTTGGTTCATTCAATTTCATATTTGTTTTCGGTGTGGATTTAAACAGAACTAAATAGTTTTCAATAGATTTAAATTAAGACACTCATACTAATACCGCTAATACCTACAATTGGGCCAGTTGCGTAGATTAGTTTTAAGCTTACGTATCAGGGATATTATGGATTTGAAATTTCGGATTTGGACATGGACCCGGTTATAAAATTAATATAAACCTCGCATCCATAAATGATTTATTCTTAAACCCAAAAACTCTTTGATCCTCTTTGATTTCCTTTCTTATTGTGATAAATGCATACTTTTAGATCCAACCTTAAGTGCGATTTAAATCTGTAAGAGTGCTTAATAGTTCTAAAGTTATGGTTTTGGTTTCAGGAAAATCCTTTTCGTCAACGCATTTGCCAGGTGTTTTCTCGAGATGGTAAAGGAAATTTGACATTCGAGGACTTTCTCGATCTACTTTCGGCATTTAGTGAACATGCACCACGTGATGTCAAAGTGTACTATGCTTTCAAGATTTATGGTACAGAAAAAAAACCTCTTATTTTTTTACCAGATAGATTTATTTGATTATAATTCATTCTAGACCGAAATAAAATTAATGTTAGTTCAGTTTAGTCAAACAGTTTGGCAGTTAGTTCAATAAGAGTATAGTATTTTTGCTATTCATTTTAATGTTTTTACTAATTAATGTAAGAAATTAAGACTAAAAGTCTGAGCTCCTATACTGTCTGTGTAAAGAGAAATAGGAGGTATGCAATAGTGCATGGGTTAACTATCCAGGAGGAAGGTTCCCAAATAATATGATACTGGAATAATGACAAAACACAATAAAAGTTCCTTTACAAAGAAGAAATGAAAATGACACTGTCATCTGAAAAAAAAAAAATGAAAAAAAATGTTAAGAACATTTGTACTTCTATTTGCTTTGCAAAATCCGTATTTCTTACTTTATCGGTTTGTTTAAAACAAGTACAACTTTATCATTTTCGAATTCTAGACATTCGCTAAAATTGTAATTGCTAGCGTTCTGTGTTAGGTATCGATACTAAAGGTAGGTATATTACAACGAGTCAAAATTATTTGTCTAAAAATTTAAAATATAATGACTAAAATGGAAAAGCAGTAGATTTCAATTGATCGAAATTTAAACGGACATAATAATTTATTGATACGTATAACTATACAACGCTTGCATATATGCTTACAATTCATTCTTAACCATAATAATTGATAACTAGATCATAGCGGACTGAGTCCCCGTAAAAGGGACTGACCTATATCAAAAGAGCTATTGTATGGTTCCACTCATTTTTATTCTACTTATATACCTTAATATTTGTTTTAATAATGTTTTAACACAATTTTGTGTAGTCTTCATTCGTTAATTTATTCTAGATTTTGATAACGATAATTACATTGGTTCGAACGATCTAGAACAAGCAATCACGCTAATAACGCGTCAAGAGTTGAACCCCGAAGAACGGCAACAAATTTCTGAAAAAGTAATCGAAGAAAGTGACGTTGATGGCGATGGAAAATTGTCGTTTATGGAGTTCGAACATGTCATCGCTCGTGCACCAGATTTTCTCTCCACTTTTCACATCAGAATGTAAAATAAATTTAACTGTAATGCTGTAAAATAATTCCATACCAAATAAATGTTTAAAGAAACAATTCTTCCATTGTATTCCATTGTAATTCTTCCATGTATTGATTCCTCGCTGATACCAACGACTGTACTTCCATGAAAAATATAAAATTGCACAATATTTAGAGTACTTAAGATACTTGTCCCATTCATCAATAATCGGTAATATTCCACTTGTGGCAAATGGAAAAACACCGTTAAGGCGTAAATAGCACCATCTTTAGCGCGTCATACACATTACAGCCGTTAAGGCGATGCCGTAATACAGTTTCAACACATAATTATTTGATCTTAAATAGAAATATTGAAAAAGTTTTTGTTTTTGCTACATATGAAATTTTTAATAAATCAAAAAAATGATAAACATCTATTCAGTAGTTTTTGTTTAATATGCACCCAATGAATCTGTCTATCATTTTATTTATATAGGTAAGGTTCATTCTTAAGCTGCGATTAGTACTTCCGTGACAACATGCACTATTGTTGCAATGTCAATTAGCTAGTTTTGAAATATCGTTAGAGAATTAAACAAATTCTCGTCAGTGGTTCACGTTCACATAGTGATAATTTCCGAATGGTTAACCGATGCCTTATATAAATAAATACTAATTCGTTTCTCTTATTAATAGTACGTTAAGTGTAATTTTTGTGTCCAACTTTAGACATAATTTTACATGCATTATTTAAATAAATTAGGCGTAAATATATATCCATCACAAATAGTTTTTTTTTTCATTAATTATAAATTAATACAAAGCTACGAGTTTATAAGAGCAAATTTATAATACGAATTTACAAGTCACATTATCAACATTATCAACCTTTCAGATTCTTCTAAAATCCCATCAAATCCGAATCACTTTCTCTTTGATTAAATATTCCAGAATTCATCTTATTTATGCTTTTTGAATTGGAAAAGTTAGTAAAAAGTAAAGTAATTATTTTTGCAACGAATATTGCTAAATAGCATGTAAAAATAATGATACCAGTAATATTGATATTCAAATACTTAAGGATTATTTTTTTGCAGTTAAATACAAATTCTAATAAAATGTATAAATTTATGATAAATGTTGGTCGCAATTTTGGTTATAGTAGTTGGTAAATATTATTTATTCAACATTTGCTATTGTTACAACGGTTACAACTGTTCACTATAAATATTTGCTTACAGTTGACTTGTCTTTGTAGAGATGGCGTTACTACTGTCGTTATCATTTGTTTCATATTCAAATTTAAAATGCAATTATTAGTTTTATTAGTGGCTAACAAAATGAAAAAAAAAATAACACATTAAAAATAACTTTAAAAGTAATCTATCTAATATTTATTAGGGTGCGATACGAAAAAATAATTAACAGAAATATACATACACAACAATTATTGATTACCAAATTATACAATGACGTTTCCATTATTTCCAAATAATCTATATTAATATATAAAATTCTTACGTATGTCTGTACATTTCGATTTTGAACCCAATTTTAGGGTAAATATTTGCTTCAAGAGGTCCTTATTCCAAATTTAACATTTTTAAAAGTTTTGTCTGTCTGTGTGTCGAAATTAAACTAAAGAACGGAACAACTGAATTTAAATGAAACTTGGTATTAAGATACAACACAATTACTCACTCACAAAAACTTAAAAACTAAGGGATGAAAAAAAGTTTTACTTTAGACAGGCGAGTTATATATCATTGGAAAGGTATTTAAAAGTCAGATAATAGTTTGCATTAATCTTTTTAGTTGAACTAATAAAAAGCACAGTAAAATCAATTTAAATTACAAAAAATTGCCTCTTTGAAATATAAACGTTTTTATTTATAATAAACATAGAATTTATAGATATTTAAATAGCGTATTGGTTTACGTAGCTAAAGAGACGTGGGTTCAAATCTTAGGTTAACCTTTTTTTTTACAAAATTGTTGTAAATTGACTCTTAGGGTTGATCAGTATAGGAATTCGAATAATAGATATATCTACTATGATTTTTTACAAAAAACCAAGTTTATTACTTATTTTCATTTCACCATAGGTAAATCTAAAAAAGACAACAACATTTAGTCATACAATTAATGTTTTTACCGAGGATTAAATACACCTTTTAGAAACATTTGTTTTTTGATTTCCACAAAAGTCTGTTGAAGATCCTTGAATCAACTTTTTCGTACAAAATCGATACAATGTAGCTTACGAGTTGGAAAAATGCGTTTAATTTATAGTTTTATTATAATTTATAGATTATCGTAGCCGTCATACAATTAAGTTTAATATGAAAGAAAATGTCACTCTCCGTAATAAGAAAAAAAAAATTACCAAATGAACGATTATTGATAACTCTTTTTATATTGTATTATTTTGATAGTTTTCAAATTTTTCATCTTACTGTTGAAAATTTAGATGGAGGGAGGAATACAACTTAAGGAGCACATATTTTGCAAGCTATTCGTTTGAATTAAAAAAAATGTTTTGAAACTTTGTTATCACTTTTTCAGACCTATCTAACGAAACCTATAAAGATAAGTTTATATGCACTGAGAAAATATCTTCATCCCTCCGTTTTTGGGATGATATGCTGCTTTTAACTTTATTCGTAGTTTTGTTCAACATTTTATAAATAATGCTTCATAAAAAACACTTGGCAACTAAATTTTATTTCTATAACTTGAACAATATTTGAGTAAAAAGGATGTCCTCTTTATTGCCAATTTGGGATAGATACCTACTAGAGTGCAGTTTTTTTATCTTTTTTTTCTTCTCGATGAACTGCATTTAAATCAGCGAAAATGAATTATGAATTTCATGATGATGAGAAAAAACGGAGGAGACACAAATAATATGATTTGAATCAATCATTAAAAATGATTATTATAACAAACTATTATTAAAGTTGAAATGGTTGTTGACAACTGATTTTTTGAGTAGCATTCTAAAAATGAATGGCATATTTAGTTATGATAGTCGAATAAGAAATGCATGCTAATTATGTTAGATAATGGGTTTGCAATTTAGTGGGACATATTGAAAGGATAGGATCGAAAATAGAAGGTGGATGGCGCAGGTTGACAGAATGGCCTAGTGGCAGCTTTGCATCGGACGCTTTTCTCCATTCAGTTGAAAGTTGGCCTCGCGTTCACATCACAGCGTCGGAAAATATTGCCAGAGCGTCGCCACGAAATTTCCATCTGAACAATCGTCTTTCTCGACCAACCACGCTTCAACTTTCTTATAACGCATTCAAACGTCCACGTGCTTTTTCATCCCATCACGTGATTACTGCCAACAATTAAGGTAAACAACAATTTTACATTGATTTTTTTCAAACTAACCCTTAACGTAATCAAAACCAAACAAAACAAAATACTTTATTTAACAAACCTTTTCCTCAAGTTTTCCTCTTTTCCATTTTTTCCATTTATCAAAACTTTCAAAGTTTCCACAAAATTTCATAACCATACGATTACTCTAATTAATTCTCATTTAAGGCCAGTTTATCCTTAACATTATAGATCCTTAACACTATCTGATAAAAATTACATTTTCCTCATCATCAAACCAATTTCAAATTTAAAAATGTCCAAACTTTTAATTTAGACATTTTCAACACTAAAAAAAATATACTTTGAAATTGTAGGTAACGACTTTTCATATAAAAACTTTCTTGTTTCAAATTTTCTATAAAATCCTCAACTTTTCAAGTGTACAACTCAGATCATAATTCTGTAACATATGTAGGTACTACGCAAAAATTCACACCTTTTAGTTTCAAACATTTCATTTTTTTATTAGATTAGATTTTTGTTGATCTTTGTACTCAATCTAGTGATAAACACAATAAAGTTAAGCACCAATTTCTTTGAAATTTTCCTCAACTAACACCAAAAAACTCTTTTTAAATTTGTTACTTAAATTTCAGTTATGTTTGACAAAGCAAAGTGTTCAGAACATTTTTGTTCTCAATTTATAATTTTGCTTTCAATTATATCTTACTTCTTCTTTTCATTTTTATATTAAACAAGCAATTCTTGTATAAACCATACGTATTTTCATAAACAGATGTATTTATATTTTCGTTCCTAAAACGGTTCTAACAATTTTGATTGACATTTGTAATTTGATAACGTTTTGCTTTTTAAGAAAACATATCTATAAAGTTAGCTTATGTGGAAAAACGCGATTTTTCACAAAAAAAAAAACTTAAAAAATACTAACACGTCACATCTAACAACTTACATATTCTTTTTATACTCGGTTTATGTCTTAGTCAAAATACTGGATTTTATTTATTGCATTTTTTTTTAGTTTTATAGGACCACATTTACTTAAAAAGGAGTCCCTAATCACATCTGTAGAGGCCCACTAAAGTAAAATATTTGTAGTGAATTAAAATTGAGTTAAACTCATAAGGAGGTTATTCAAAATAAATTTAACAAAATTTAATATAATTTTGCACAACCCACATTTGTGATTTTTAAAAGAAAAAGGAGTACCAATTATCGAGTTGCATACTCAAAATCTCGCCTTTTGCATAAGCTGTTACGAATATTTTTTTTTAATCGTGTATTAATAATTTTCTATTGCAATAATTAATAACTATTAACGAATTAAAATATAGTTTCAATAATTTTTTTTGAAAAAATTGACACATCCTACGTTTGAAATTTGTTCTTAAAAATGCAAGAACTGAAAACTCTAAAATAACTCATAGTAATTCACATTGGTGGTTTTGTATTATATGATACTTTAACGTTTTATTTTTATTCAAAACTTTATTCAAAAGGTTTTAAATTATGATCAAAATTAAAGTTAACATTAATTTTTGAAAGAGAATGACCCTTAAATTTATTTCAAAATTTCATTTAAGTTAACAAAACTTTCAAAACTTCCTTTTTTTCTCTATTTAATAAAAACAAGTATTTCCAAGTCTTACTTAAAGGTTGTTTTTTTTTTTTTTGTATAGTTACAGTTTGTTCTAATATTTTAAAACTTTTATTACTTTCAAGCAATATACTCGTTTAATTTAAAAACTCGCAAAACGTTTCATTCAATTCGAAAAATAAAAATTGCTTAACATATTAATACAAAATTAAGAAACTCATTTTTAGTTTTAATTGTAATTTTCTTAAAACGTTTCATGTTTTGTTTAAAATTTCTAAATATTTTTTGAACTCAAACCTAAATAGAAAAAAAAACTTCTTAGATATTCAGAGTCTCAAAAACAACTTTTTGCAATTCTTATACACTGCACAAATACCATAAAGAAATCCTTAATTGTAGAGGATTTAATTTAAATTAACTTTTTAATTTGAATTTTCTACTTATTTTGTGTTTTTTTAGTTTTCTTATTTTTAAGACGGAAAACTGTTTCCTGGCTTCGTCTTGTAGAGTAAGTCACACAAATCTCCAACTTAACCCCCTCGACTCCCTTTTTTACTTGGTCATGAAAGATGAATTTTATCAAAGTAACTTGTATTTAAAATTTTCATTTCAATGACATTTTTTCGTAACAATAAATTTCGGGAATTCAAAAAACATTTTTTTTAATTGCGTAGGAAAATATGTAGGATTTCATGTATTTTGGTGGTCTAAGAAGGCTGGATATATGTGTAAAAAAAACGAGTGACTAACAGCGAGTAAAAAAGAGGGACGACCTGCGAATATAATTTTGGAAGCAATTCGTATTTTGTAAATTAATTTTGTTGTGTTATTCTTTTAAATAATAAAACTTAAAGTATTTCAATATAAATTCACTGAACGAAACTAACTATCCTACAAATATTTCGATGTTCTTTTTGGAGATTTATTGTTTAAAAACTATAATTGAAAATGTTGAAAAATTAGAAGTGCATTATATTTGCTTATGGAATACAAAAGTTTCGGTAAATAGAAAGGATGAGAAGTCTAAGACATAGTACATTTTTTTTTGGGAAAACATTTTTTAATTTTCCAAAGTTTTAGTTTCTTTGTAATAATTAGACGGGGCTATATTTTCATCATCTTGTCAGCATGTTTTTGCTTTCCAGTGTTATTCCCAGGGAATTCTTTAATATTAATCCATATAATATCAACAGCCACTTTTGATTTATCGAATTCTTCACTCAATTACTAGTATATACCAGCAGATACCAATTGAGGTAATTTTTGAAAATATTTTGTCCCGAGATTTTTTGGCTGCGAATATTGACGAAATTCAGACTCTTATGGAATGAAATCTAATTTTTCTTTGCTTATTGTATGTATAAGTTGAAGATATTTACCTCAATAAATTAATTCATTTAAGTTAAGCTGTTTAATTTTATTGTTGCAATTGGTCGATTGGCGTTGAAGATAGTACGTACAAGATATGTTATTGAGCCTGGGATAACGTTGGACGTTGGGTGGATTGTTTCTCTATAAACTCTGACACAACATCAACGTAGTTAAAGTTTGTTTGATCTGAAAATTATCATATTGAAATTGTATGCAAATACCTGAAATTACTTGTTTTGAAACAACCCGTTTATCCGAGTCTATATATATTTATACGAAATAATAACCAGTAGAGGACCAATATAGGATCAAATGTTTGTTCAAAATAAATATCAGGTTATTTAAAATTACATATTGCATGCATAAAATATACAAATAAACCATAGTGTACATAAAAAACTTTAAAATAAATAAAACTCATACCCCACATATTTGTTCTACAAATTTACAAAATAGAATCTATTAAATTTTCGCTTTATACCCA
This sequence comes from Sisyra terminalis, assembly GCA_958496175.1. NCBI lineage: Eukaryota > Metazoa > Arthropoda > Insecta > Neuroptera > Sisyridae > Sisyra > Sisyra terminalis. The sequence goes on from OY292280.1 coordinate 120,923, forward strand.
CAGGTCACAAAGCCAACAAAAATCTTACAATTCACGTATTTTTCATTCATTTTTTAAGAATTTAATACTTATCTGTGGATTAAAGTTAATATTTTTCACATATTGTAATAGTCAGATGTCACCACATTGTACAATGGACTGAAAAATATTGTCTGTCTAGATAAAACAGATCACCACTATTAAAACTTTAAAACACTCTAGTTTTAAAAATCATATCCAATAGGTAATATACAAATCAACAAAAACAAAATAAAAACGCTTACCTCGTCCTTTTGCTCACCCATAGAGTTTTCTGGTTTATTATCTTAATCAAGGTTCAAAAGCTGAACTAAAAAAGCTCCGACTCCAGTTCTGGCTTTGAAGCCAATGTTGGTCATAACTTCGACTCTAACTCCGACTCCTGTCTAAATTGTTACGATTTTACATAGTGCATATTTTTATGCATGATTTTAAATTGTTTCCATTTAAAATTATAGTTATTTGGTAACCTCTGTTGCATTTGAAATCACGTTCTCATCGTTTGGTTGAGATTTTTTGACATTTGACATTGTATACAGTTTTTATTAAATATTTTTGATGATTCTTTTCTAAAATTAGTTACTAATTATTTATTTTATTTTTGGAATTTTAAATTTGTTATTTTCATAAATTTTGTTAAAATGATTTTAAGTTTTGCGCTTACACTCAGATAATATTAATAAATGTAACTGCGTTGTAGAACATCACAAATAAATTATTCAAAAATCTACAAAGAAAAAGACAGACTGATTTCGATAATTTTACTAATAGTTTTTCATCCTTTCTAGGAAGTACAGATACGATTTTAGTTTTATACGTAACACGTATTTGTTACTTCTTTTGTGTTTTAGGAGTGCTTTTATTGGTTATTTGGGATTGCTTTTTTATTTATCTGAGCCGCAGTGTTTTAATTGGAGTTAATGGTAAATTCATTGATTAAAATACAAGCGGTTAGTCTCTGTAAAAACTTGAAAGAATTTTATTCAACTCGATTTTCCATTAGGATTACTTGGAAAGTTGAGAAGGAGTAGTGAAATCGTATACCATTCTGCATAGCGTTTAAGTGATCCGTGGATAGTCTCTAAGGATTTGACTACCCTTTTTCACTTGTAACTATGAATGAGGGAACAGCAAGAGTAGAATACAGGATATATGAAAATAAATAAAGGCTAGTTTCCGAACACGAGGTCACCGATCAGGGAATGGGTCGGGATCTATCACTTACATTTTCAAAGAATAAGTAGATATACTCTGTTTCTGTTATTTCTACCGAAATGAAACAACATATCTTTAGCTCCTTTACTTTAAGGTTGAAAATTGGGAAATGATAGAAAAACGGGGAACGAGGCGCTTCGAGTCGTATGGGAATTAAATTGAAACGTTTGTCAATGATCATCAATTTTCATCTTGTTTGGCTTCAGAATCCTTGAAGAAAAAGTTCCTCTTCTTTTTTCGTTGGCAGTGAACATTTCAATGATGTGGATGTTTGTGTTGGCCACCTGATTTTCGCTATTGATTTTCCTTGGTTTATCTCTTTCAAAGTCAAGCAAAATTAAACATTGATTTTGAATTTCGTTTAAATATTAACTAAACTGTCTTTCTAAACGCCATCTTTTGACTTCTCGACTGAGTCACTAGACAAGTTTTTCTAATAACACTATCGAATATTAGACAATTATGAATAGTGTTTCCTAAAGCTTTTCCACTCCAAATTTTGTATCAGCTGCACATCATTTTCTTCTGCAACTCCATCAATTGAAATCATTATTGATCACTGGATAATTAATAGGTGACAAAGAAGATGAAGAGTTTTAAGTTTCGATTTAAATGTTTCAAGCTAAATGGAATGGTTCATGCAAAAAAGAGGTTCACAAAGCAAATCATACCGTACTCTAGTAATCTACACTGGCTTGACTTTTAATGGTCTCCTGTTTTCTATTTGACGTTATTTGGATTACTTTTGACTAACATACAATTTTTGATCAAACACACCTTTTTAGAAAGGAAGAACAAATAAAGTATGTGCCAAACGTGTTACGTAAGAAAGGTGTCAAGTCAATTTTGGTTAGTCAAAATAGACTATGAAATAACATGAATGGAATGAAAATGCAAGAGCTTTTTTTTCAGATTCAAAGAACATTTTGATTTGAGCATGTTGACAATTTTATCTAAATCAAAAGATCGATTTTTTTGTGTTCTTAACATGACATTGTGTTTTTGATATCGTATAAATAATTCGAGGAAAATTCTATTGTCCCAAAAACGATACGATGAGATTTTCCGCCTTTAAACTCGCTGATTTTTTTTCTTGTATTTTATTAGGTATTACGGAATCACTTAGATGAAGAATTTACACTAACTCGAGTTTCATTTCAATGAGAAATTTTCTATAGATTTTCTCATCATTCTAGAGAAATATTTGAGTTTTCTCTAGCTTAAACTATATATTATATGTCGTCTATCTTGTAGGCTTTCACGCTGGAAAAATAAAACTTTTTTTTTGATTAGATGTGAAATTGTTGATAGCGTTTCATCGATTTTGCAATTTTTCACGCGAAAAAATGGCACGAGAATGCGTTTGGTTTGTACAAGTATTAAGTGATTATATGGTTTTGGGGAAATTTTTCCAGTTGCAACATTATCATCTATGATAATAAGCAACAAATAGTTCAGTAATAGCTGGTGAAAATGTGAAAACGCATGGAAGCGTTAATATTTGCAGCAGAAAACCACGTACGATGAAAAGCTCGAGTTTGTCACTGAAAGCTCGAGTTGACCCTGCCATGATGAGCATCGGAGTGTGCAATTTATGCACATATATAGTGTGAAAAAGCGTGTGAAAAGCTCGTGTTTTTCCTGCGGTTTTTACAATGTGCGACTCAACACTACCATTTCGATATAACTTTTAATCATCAAACAAAATGCCCTTTTTCTCAATTTTTACCTATCACCTATCACATTTTATTTACATTTGGATTGCATAGACGTTATATCTGTTTCAGTATATAGCTACAATACGATACGAATCGCAGATAGTACCAACGATTGACTCAGAAGTCGTCGTCGCTGGCTCCGGAGCTAGAACCGGAGCCTACACTAAATAGGTCCAGTTGTTCAATACTCGAAAATACAAAAATAAATGCATATCTTTTTTTTTGTGAATATTGGTAAATTTAAACTCATAAATGAACGGATCTTTTTATTCATTATATAAAAATGCACTTTTTTTTTGCATTTCTTTGAAAATGTGTATTTTCATTCGATTAATTTAAAAAATTTTATTTCAGATGTTTTTCTATTTTCAATAAATACTTATTCATCCACCGATGGCTGTTGGAACAATTGGGATCATTGTATTAATTACAAGTAAGTGTACTTTGCAATTGTTAACTCTAAAAATATTAAAGATTTAGTTTCATCTAGCGGCATTGCAAAATTGAACCGTGAGAAAAAAAAGATTTCATTTTAATTGAATAAATTGGTGTTAGTGAAGCATTGTGAGGAAATTCTGCATCAATGAAATTTTCCAAAAGAAATTCAAACAATAGTTTGGTTATATTTACTGTGCTGTTGAAGTACAGGTTTTAGTATACTTTTGGTATTTGTTAAGAGAATCTTAGAAAACAAATAAATACTAGGACTGTTTTGTTTTTTTTTAAATTTCCATGCATTTTATTTCCTTTCGAAGTTAATGAGTATTTGCGTAGTTTTAAGGGTAAATATACATTTATGAAATTTTCTCTGCGCACACTGTGGAAATAATTAAGTTGGAACATTGTTTATGACGCAAAGTAATTTCAATGTTTCATTTGAGTCGGAAGAGATAAATGTTGACTTTCGCTGGTTGATAAACTGTTAATTGAAAGTGATAATGTCCATTTAAACTTTCCCGGAACCGAAGCGATAATGGTTCTTTAAGTGTTATTTGAACTATTGGAGATGATTAGTATATGCATATATTTTGCTACGAAAAGTTGATCTCCATCAGGATACTGTAGTGCAATATTTATTCAAAAATGAAAAAGGGATGAGGGTGTAATTTGTGAAAGAGTAAAGCGGTTCGGTTCGATCGGAACTAAAGAATCTTTAATTCCGATTAAAGTGTGCGGTCATAGAAAATGAGGTATTTTAAAAACAACGAGGAATAGAAAGGGAATGACCGGGGAGTTCCTGTTTCCTACCTCGTTGAACATTTATTTGAATCGATCGAATAACATTCATCTCTCAAGTGAAATGTACATACGTATACATATCTCTGGGGGATCTTAAGTGAAAAATTCCGATAAAATAATGCTGATCTTCGACAAAAATATTGGAGGAAAAACGTTTGAAACGTACCGGATAGAATAATGAATGATGCCATTTCCACCGAGTTTGCTCGGACTATGTGTGTGTTTAAGGGATGATCAGGGGTGGAAATCGTTAATATTATGTTAACGGTATAGTGAATTTGATGGTACGAATGTCGATCGAGCATCCATAAAATCAACATCCCCGCATGTTCAATTCGAGCTAGTTCGAATCGGTTTATACTTTTAGTCGATGTATGGGGTTATAAAATATGTGTGTCTGCGTATAAAGAGAAAGAGGGTTGTTTCAATTCGAACATTTGTACTATGTGAAACCAATGATATAGTGACCTATGTACCTATCTCCACCCCGATCAAGTTCATATCAATCTTACACTATGCTAAGCGGATCAAGGTTACGCACCGCACCGGGTTAATTCTGGGACAAACGAGCATATTCCTCAATTATCATCACTATAACATTATTCAACTGAATCACTGTACCGCTAGCGACTATTGTTTAAACGTGCAATTAGGGTTGAGGCTAATTCCGTAAATTCAGTTGAACCAAGTGGCAATGCTTGTTCATGCAATTGACCAGGAGCAATGAAAACGTTCAATACAAAGGTGACATCTATTAATTTGATAAAGGATTGACAGTAGCAGACTTAAGCAACCCCATACAACCACATTTACATTCATTCTTCATAAAATGTTTCACTCACAAATCAATCATTTGCTAGACTCCAATAAAAAAAAAAAAACATGCAACGTATTCTGGGAATGATTTTCAATTATTTATTGTCCAAGTTACCGCTTACATTAAAACGAAAAAATCAACCCTTGACTAGCGGCAATTAAACAGTTTAGATTGAAATCAATCACACCCAATTTCCCAATCTATTTCCTAGCGTTGATGTCATCTCTTTGGTGGGATCTAAATCCCTAGATGACCACCCACTAGTGTGTTACGAGGCTCTTCACACACAGACATTTTCCTGTTTACATCCCCATTTTGTGGTCCATGCTCCGCCGCTAGCAGTACTCGTGTCCCCCGCATGTCCCGAAAACACGTTGGTATGAATACATTCTGTCGAATCGATCTATTTCCATGGCATTGTCTCATCCCGTTTTATTGGTTCCTTCCTCAATCAGGAACTATCATCAGTTGCACTTCGTGCTGCACCAATTCATTTCATATTATATTCGAGATATGCATTGAAAGTTTATTCTCCTCATTCTACTTAGTGCCAACATACCATTTACATCTACCCTGTCACGTCCCTAATCATTCTTCTATAACCGATATTTATATAAGAGATACTCACCACATGCAATATTTATCCCTTTGCATCCTTTCCTAATACGCCACCTTTCGAATCCCTCACATCCCTCTCAGTTCCTCAATTTCTATAGTTATAATGCCTTTATTGATAGTCATTCCGCCTATTTTACTAAATACTAGATTAACGATTAAATGAAAATGATAACCAATCAGACAATTTCGCACCCACATCAAAATTTCGGGAAAATATATAGTAACTAATATTGATTTTTTTGGGTTCGTATCTCGTATCGGGCAAATTTTCAATATTTCTCGATTTACGGTAACCGATTAACGATTAATTTTCTCGAGTAACCCTAGAATTGCTAAAAATCTTGATAGTTTTAAGGCGACAGTAAATAACAATTAAAAAAATAGTGTTGTTTATGTAGTCGAGAATTAGTTTCGGTGGTCTCACACGTTTATTATTAAATTTAAATGAAAAAGTTTAGTTGAACTTAAATAAAGAACCAACCCCAAAAAAAAAAATATAAAAATCAACATCATGAATTATAAAATATACTAGAGCCACTAATCTGTATAAATGGATAGCGCATTGTACAGTAAATGATAAGTCCAACTAGATTTAATTGAAAGTACTGTCTATGTGGGTACAAATTTAGAGTGATTTTAGTAAAATTCAATAGCGCCTGTGTTGGAAGCGTTGGAATAGAGATCTATATATGGTAGTCTTTCTTCTCTGATATGAACGACTGAAGCAATCAAAGCTAATAAAATGCAAGCGCTTGTTTTAAGTACTTATTTGTATAGGCTGGCGCTCATCGGCACTCAATCGCCGGCTCAATCGCTTTTAGTTATCATAAAAACTGTACCACTGTACCCACGTGGACGACGCATTATACGCTATACTAATTTTTTCTTATTTCTATGGTATGTGACGCCATGCGCACTGTCTATCCATAAATACATATCAATGACTATAAAGTAGAGAAGGATAGTAATAATCTTCATTTCGGAAGACAAATATCTTAGTTGAATATATTTCTTTAATCTATTAACGTCAGAATTATTCAAGGAACCGCGATGAAAAAATACCATATTTATTTTTACTATTATTGTAGTAAATTTTACTAAAATCAGTGTAGTAGTTTGAAAAAAAAAATTAAAGATAATTCTTTGATCTCTGGAACCACTTAATTTGATTATTTAATAGTTTTTTATAAAAGATATGCTATTGTTTCAAATTGATCCTCTCTAACGGGTGAAATTGATTGTGTAGTAAGAGATAGGCAGATTACAAATAATCACTGATTTTGACTATAGACTGTTGACAAACAGGGTCTGACTGAAGAAAAAATTGATTAAATTTTTCGTTTTGCAAATGTAAAATGTAAATGAACAGGGAGTAGTTTAGTTGATAATCTAAACAGAATCCAACAAACGAGGGTTGTACGATTCGAATATTCCAACCCTCGATCAATAAATAAAATAATTTACTGATCAGGCAGGTATTGATAAATATTTACTTTAGGGGATGATTTACGTCATTTACGTATTTACTTTGCCCAAAATGTTTTTGTTGGTAAATTGAACGGGAGTGAGAGTGAGGAATGAAATTTTATTATTAAATTACTGGAACAGATTTACGGTAAAGTTTAGTGACTTTTATATTTGATTCCATTAGCGTAAGCCAATATGGAAACCACTAATAGAAAGATTCAACGAAAAAAAAGAAAGATTTTTCCAACGTAAGTACCTATTTGTTTATTTTTTCATAATTTTCCATGGAATCATCGCTTTTGACATTTCTATTCACCGTTTATCCTGAGGGATTCGATCATGTAACACAATAAAAGCTGCAAATAAAATCTTGAACTAATATTGTCTGTTGTCCATGCCAATTACATTTCCTGACAACTATTAATCATAAATGAAGTGGAAAAATATCTTCCAGGCAATTCTGCTATCTATATGGATAGAATTAGAAATATTTACCTAGAAATTGAAAAAGAAGAAGCTGATTGGAATTGATTTTTACCTTTGATCAGCAAATTCATTTATAATAAATTATTAGGAAAAGAGATGAGAACTATTTGAAAATTGATCGCTTTATTTTCAATAAATGAAAAATTTTAAATATGCTTACTAGTGGTGACTATTGCAATTTGTGTATTTATTGTTGTTCTCATCAACCGGCTCAAATGACCGAAAATGATGCAATTCTTTGTATGAAATGCAAACAATTCACCTCAATCGCCGTGATTGCTTTGATTTGACTTCGTTCATGATGAGGAATAGTTTTGTTTTATCAAAGTTCTAATATGTTATTATCTTATTATTATGTTCAGTTTTATCATACAACTACAGATAGGTATTGTGAACACCCTACCAATCCATAGTTGTATGATGAAACAAAATATACCAGAACAAAACATGACAACACAGTAATAACAGATAAGAACTTTGACATAACAGAACATGAACATAACTGTTTGATCGAGAATCCTCTAACATGGAGTTCTTCCGTAGTTTTGAAAGTAAAATAAGATTAGAAATATGAAATAACTAGCCGATACCCGTGACTTCGTCTGCGAAACGTTGGTGTTGGTTATATTTTCTTTTTAGATTTGTTGTAATATAGGAGGTATATGGGACATTGCTAATTTGTCGTGATATAGAGACAGTTTTATTTCTTATATCTATTGCTTTTACAAAAAACATATTCTTATCTAGAAACACTATTTATTTCCTTTAAAAAGACACATCTAATAAACTGTTACTTTAAATAAAAGTCATGAATCGTGTTTAAAAGTTAGACCAAACTAACGGTTGTGACTTGAGCAAAAATTTGACCTTTAATTGTGATTAGGATGATTAGATGATTAGATAAGCAATCATAGCGACTTAAATATTTAAGAGACTATTAAGCGAAAATATGAATTCAGATTAGAAGATTTTGTAATTGTGGATTACGCGCGACAAAAGATTCTGTAGTGTGGAATTTATCCGTCAAAAAGCGAAGTTAGTAATTGATTTAATAGTAATAATCTCCACCATCTTTTATATTTGGTTGAAAGTAATTTTCCAAACACAAGGCATAACAGTGTTTCAATTTCATTTTTTTCATTTTTTTCCTTTTTACTGTTTCATTTTGTAGGGATATAGGTATATATATGTATCCTGTAACTTATTATACACAATAGTAGTAACATCTATTTCTATGTGTACATCATATCCTATCTCTAGATTATCGTCAGTTTAGTTATTCACGATGCTGTTCTACAAGTCACTGATGGAATAGTACCGGATGCAGACTGGATGTTAGGTATTATGAGAACTACCTATACTATTGTCAACATTGTGCGTTATTTTTTTGTACTAAGCTGACGGAATCGAAGGTATAAACGATTGTTAATAAATTATAGCAACAAAAATTGTACCAATAAACATGTTTGTTTTTGAAGCATGCAAACCAAAAAATCATTAAAGAAAGGCTATGAAGAAAGCTTATTATTGTACGATTGTGACTTTTTTTATTTAGTTCCAATTTTGGGAAAAAGAAAGAAAGGAAGTAACAAAGTGTTAGATGGAATTGAAGATCAAAAGTTATTGATTAAATATATGAGACGAATGCTTAAAAGGGCTGAAGGACCATTGGGAATATATTGAGAATGGAGAGGTATATAAAACAAACACTATATGCTCGATACGAAACGGAACAAGCGGCATAAATGGAATATATATATATATATATATATATATATATATATATATATATATATATATATATATATATGCATTAAAACGGAACTGTCAGGGTGAATGGAATGATACAAGTACATTGGATAGACAAAGGCCATCGATCACATCTCTCTACTCGGTTGAGTTAGCCGTTCTTTCCTAATGGCAAAACAGGAACGAATGGACACTAAACGGGATACGTTTGATACGCTTCGATTTCGATCGTTCTAATTACTTGGCCACTCGAGCCGCTTTCCACATTCAAATTTCACCGTTTGTTTGGTCAAATTTCTCCATTTTAGTTGGGAATAGTCAATATGATCAACTGATACCACTAATGCTAATGCTGTCGCAAGAGTTACCTCATCCCCAATCGGTCTTCACATCGTCGCTCGCCTATTATATAATTATATCATGAAGGATGTAATATCTAATGCATACATTTAAGCTCTCATTCCTCAAGCACTACCCCAAAACAAGCACATATGGTTAATGTATTAGTTCCACCTACCATATTCGACTATGTCGGCGACTGATGTAAAATGATAAACATAGTGTTCTCAAAGCACAGCTCAAACATAAACGGCCGTAATGATTCTGAGCCTTGCAGTCATGCATTCTTATATACATTTTAAATACAATAATTTCAACGTATCTATTTTTCATTTCATGAATTTCAACTCAAAAAGACATTTCGTCTCAGAATCTGACTTCTTCAGGAGCTTTTTTAATGATTTTCATTATGTGAATTTCTTTACAATTACTATAATTTAATCGATAATTTATTAGTTACATCAGAGATTATAAAAAAATATTTAATAATTTATCTTTTTATCATATGAGATTTTTTATTTCCTTGGTTAATTATATTTATATTTGATTTGATTTTTTTCCATAAGATTCCATAAGATTTTCCATGATCTTGTCTAATTCAAGTTGTGTAATTTTAATAAAAAATTATAGAAAAATTTAGGGAACAATTTAGAGTGGCGATATTGGTATTTTAATGTCAACAGAAGCGGTACAGGATTATGAATATGATGTTAACACGTGCGGCTTTGGAAAATGAATGAATGTTTATAAAAATGTCATTATTAATAACAACTTTGTTCCCTGAACAATGCACACCGATGCTACATTGACCTCCTGGTTGGCGGTGGCGAGCGGTGCATCCAAGGAAGCAAGGATCCAAGGATGGTACAATTTATTTCAACCAAGTTCAAACACAAGTATTTATGAAATGTCGTAATTGTATTTATATACAATTTATATATTGTATTTATATATAATTTTGTCAAATAGAGAACTCTTTTATGTGGAACGCTTTGTTTCTTGACTCCCTATTGTATTCTTTTGACTCCAGAAAGAGATTATGGTAATGCACAAAATAAAGTTTGGAAAAAAATTAAAATTGGCAAGTTCCATGAAAAGAGGAAGAAGAAAATGTAAGAAAAAAACATTATTTTTTCCCAAAAAAGTTGTGATGTAAGATTGAATGTTGAAATTCAAAATTTAAATTAGAAAAGGTTGGATCACTCTGTTGCTGACAGAGACTGAGGCGAAATGTGATCTGAATTGCGAGGAATTTTTTTTAATTGTTATTTTCCGTCGTTTTATAACTACTATAGTCGTCAGCGACTTTAGAGTTTATAAAAATCCGTTAGTCAAGAAACATTGAAAATAAGCTTAATCAAATATTATTACAATATTAAAATATCTTAGAGCATCAATCAACATCATTAATTTGAACAAATAAAATTAATTATTTTAGCTACAAAACCGAGAAGTAACTTTAATATGTAACGAAAGAAATATGAATTTTTAATAATATTTTGTAATTAGTGAGTAATAATTACGGGGGGGGGGGGAATCAAAACAGAAATAGTGATCATAAAACGATCGTTGATGTTTGAATTAAGTGATGCAAAGTTGATATCAGATGAATTGCACAAATGGAAACGAGAAGGATGTAAGTGGGTGGTGGGAAGAGTTGGAAAAGTTTGAGGTATGGAAACTTGGAATCAGAGTGTTTATAAGGTGGTAGTCTTCAGAATTGCGAATAGGGATGACGGATATAATGATGATGATATCATTTCCAGCGAAAGCTCACTTACTTAACTTAAACATGTTATTCAGTTATGAATGAACGCTTCACAGTTTCATCGTTCAAACTTTGTTTTTCCACCTTTTAACTTACGCTCATCAAACTCACTTTCCAAACACGTTCCAATAATTGATTAATTATTTTCTGCTCGAAATAAACACATTTCAACAAATAATTAGTTGGTTTAATTTGATAGGAAAATCTTCGGTTCATTTATACAATCCGAAAATGTTGCGAAAATAACATGAAAATTTCACGCATTCTGAACAACGAGCAATACTTTGCATGACCAAAGCTATGGAAAAATCCTGTCCTATTTTTTGAAGAAAAAAATCCGAATGTTTAGAATTATTCGCTACGAGAGTAGTGCTCTGAAGCCCAGCATGATTTTAGCTGATTTTACTGTTACTGAAATTTGTAGTATCTGCCTTGCTGAAATATTATAATTGTAGTGAGTTGTCTTTATGTTTGTTTTACAAGTGAACAAGTAAGACTTCAAATTGAAAATGGAATAATGGATACTGGTTGTCTTTGGTCTTACCTCAATGGTTCCAATTATAACCAATGACAAAAATGATTCAGAGAAACCATGTTATCTATATTTCAAAAAAATCTGAAATATTTCACAACTATGAAGACCAGTATGGATTTTTTAAAAAATTTTAAGTCATAATTGAGGGAAAAAAATGAAGATTAAAGACAACTTTTTTGCTATTCGAAGGCTAAGAGAAAATATTCGACTAAAAACGATCGTGAATGCCTTTTTTTATTTCTCACTCCTCCTTTAATACACAGAAATGGAAATTTAAAAACAAAGGCATTTCTCTAGACGCTCTAAATAGTAATGTTCTAGACGTATGGCATTTTTAAACAGTGATATGAATATATGATACATTGTATGAGAGATACATACATCCGATATTTCAATTAAACTAGAATAATGAATATGTTCATTACTTTAGATAAAGAAACAATTTTTTGATAGCTCTTTTGAGATAACTTTAATATGCAATAAACAAAAAAAAGTATAAGTATTAGATTTGTTTTAAGCCGATTACACTTGGTCGTTTGCAGTGTAATAGAAATTGAAAGCAGTAGCAAGTCCAAGTTGCATTCCCTCTTTTGTTCCGTTTATGTATTGGGATAGAATTGGGAAAATTTTCACATCGTTTTCCTCGGAATATGTGCACACACATAAATCATTTGAAAATCTCCGTTACGCATTTGTTATTTTCCGAATGATAGGCCTCTTTAATGATTCAGTTAATTGAATTGGAGTAATCAGAGTCGATCCGCGTTTCGGTTCTCGGCCCTTCAAGTTAATGATTTCGATTTCAATTTCGATTTGTATTGAAATAATTAATTAAATGTAAGAGAAAAGTTTTCGTGGATGCAGCCAGTTACCGAAATCCAGATAATCGAACATTTCGCTCGAATTTAAATTATTTCTGCTTCAATTACGTAATAAAAAATACAACATTGATGAATTCGATAATTTCAGAACTTGCATCCTTATACACATTGTCCCGGATAAGTACAAACAAAAGAGTGTTAGAAATTTCATATCAATTTTCCAATTTATTTGTTTCTAGCTCCATTTGCTTTATTATTGATTTTTAAAATAATCTTTGTTATTATAACAAGTGCCCAATAACGAGTAGATATCTGAGTACATACATACTTTCTTTTTTGTATGAAACATTATGTCCTTAATGAAATTCTTCCTATCAAGATAATACCTACATTTCAGTTTTCTAAAGGCTCAGAATTTCTTCTTCATCATACATCTATTTTCTTTAACTATTCTATTTTTCTGTCTACAACATCTAGTTATTTTCACCAAATTATTATCAAGTTATCAAGTTATTCAAAATTTATTATCAAGTTATTGTTATCAAATTATTTTTCCATGAGAACAATTAGCATTTCTTCTAATGATCGCGTCGATCATAGCTCTTCCATCGTTGACTTTCTCAATACTTTTATATTTTTGAGTTGATTATTTCAATTAATTAACTTCATTCTTCTCCAACACTATATTTCAGAAGTTTTCAGATCATTTTTTATGTTACATACTTACGTTTTACACAGCAGCCTTCCACTTTACACATAACATTTTGGCGACCGTTTTCAGAGTTTCAGTTCTAATTTTATAATTAAAATATCCTCTTGCTGCTAAATGGAATATTCTTCCATTTTCCTGCTGGCTTATCTATCTTCAGTAAATATCTTTTGGGTACTTTTTTCCAGTCAACTAATTCTTCATGTTAATTCTAAAGGAGCGTTTTTACCTTTGTTATCCTCTAAATTATTGACTTTCTTTTTGTACTAATTCTATAACCGTAAACAAGTTGACGTCAAATATTAATTTTCTTAAAAAACCGAATGCCAAAAAATTGCTCTTTCGAAATACACAATTGCTCCACTGCTATCATTAATCATTAATTAATTAATCGTAATTAAAAAACCAAAATTTAATTCCCGATTATCTCTAATTATATGGACATATTTTTATTGTCATTGGTGTCAAAAAATCGCTCATCCTTTTTTCTGATAATAATGATGAATTTTTTGTTCACAAAATCGTTTTTAATTAATAAATGAAATAAATTTACATGGATGTATACACATGTAACCTAATAAGTCACTATGGCTTGTCCTCATAAAAGCGGCAAGCAAATTGTCGCGCGACGATGACGTCACAATTATTACTCGCTGGCTTAAAGCTGTAAAATAATTATTTATTTTATTAATTAATTAAAAACGATTTTATGAACAAAAAATTCATCATTATTATCAGAAAAAAGGATGAGCGATTTTTTGGCACCAATTACAATAAAAATAAGTCCATATAATTAGAGATAATTGGGAATTAAATTTTGGTTTTTTAATTACGATTAATTAATTAACGATTAATGATAGCAGTGGAGCAATTGTGTATTTCGAAAGAGCAATACATGAGCAATTTTTTGGCATTCGGTTTTTTAAAAAAAATTAATATTTGGCGTCAACTTGTTTACGGTAATTCTATAAGTTTCTTCCATAATAATTAAATTTTCCACGCTACTTGGGATTTCAGTTGGTTTATTTGATGATTTCTGGATTCATTGCAAGATTCAGTATTTTTAATTTGTCAGCTATTTCAAATGTATATTTAACAATCTGAGATATTAATAGTATCCGTGGCGAACTCCTTTTCGGATCTCTGCACTTTTATCGTTTTCTCTATTTATTCCAACCTTATCAGCTGTATTAACAAATTGAAGATTAATCAATTTCCCTTTTAATTTTTCCAGGTTCTTCGAAAAATAACGATCAGTTTCTCCTCATTCTCTCACACTCACTAAACACGAGCATATTTCCTGCTCTATGTCGCCCAGCTCTGCTACTGGGGAGATTCCATTATTATGGGGCATCTGTCGTTTCTTTGCAAAATTTACCCAATTTGTATATTTTCATAGATTTATTTGTCAGTCATTCCGTATTGATAGTAAGTATAGCATTTATGGCATCTCCTCTTCCAATTATTGTGCTTTTGGTGCTATTGTGCTTCGTCATGAATACCAATTTTAAGTTTCTGTCCCCTTTTACAAATTTGAGATTTCATCTCGAATTCTTCAAAGAATCAATTAATTTTTTTCAATTCACTTTTTTTCAATTTTCATGTTTTTTTCAATTAATATTATTCGTTTAATCAGTCGATAAAACATGCGCATATTTCGTAATCTCTACCTAGTATCTTTTCTGAGATCAATCGCATTACTCTTTTAATATCCGTTTGTCCTTATCTGAAATCAAACTGATCCTCATATAACATTCTGTATTTTCAGTTTGTGAGGTCTTAGTTAATACAATAACATTTAATGTAATACATTCTATGATAACCAATCAATCAACTTATAACTATAACAAATAGAAGACATTGTTTATTATCAAACTTTAATTATTTCCCTTTTATCGCCACCATAGTGATTGGATTAATGTGGTGGTTTGTGAACGAAAGCTCAATTCCCACCCCACTTCCTATGATTTCGATTTAGTCGAACAGTTGGCATCCGTCATTCCATTCTTTCTAACCGACTGTGCACTGTAAACTGTACGCTATTCTTTGCTCGTTGCTCATCGGATTTTCTTTCCTTCATTTCCTTCCATTTCTTTTCATTAATAACATGCACGTCTATTATTTATAAGCAGAAATAAATAGAAATTACGTTTCAAACCTTCTTTATTTTCCCATTTGCAATTATAGAAATAGAAAAATTGAGATATTCAGAAAGAATGGTGGAATGAATCATTCATTTATATTCTCTCCAGGTATTGATATTTTGAAATATCAATAACCAAACAGTGATTATTTTGATCCAAATGTGTGTATTATTACAAATAGATTTGGTATTAAAATGTGTAGAAGTTTTATTATTTCTCTATTCATTTCGGCAATTCTTATGTAGACATGAGGGTAAGGAATTATTTGGAAGACATTAAACATTTATTAAAATTTACTATTAAAATTTTTAAAAAGCCATAGTCAACTGTATAGACAGAGGAATGATACTAGACAAAAATTATATTTAAAAAGTTATATGTAAATTCAAAAAAAGTTTTCTAAGAACATATAATAATTAATTCATAACTCTAGTATTTCATTTGAATAGTGTACATATTTTATCTTGATAGCCTACTTGTTATAAAGCAAAAAGGAAATTATGTTTAGTAATGTATATGTTATTATTATTATTGGTTGGAATCAATGAAAATTGGTAATGTGTGCTTTCGGAAAGCAGTTGTCATTTGCAGAATGTTTTAAGTGCTTCAATGTGAAATTAAACACACAAAAGAGGTTGTCGAAAGCAACCACTTAAAGAACTTTGACAATTTCCCACTTACGTTGTGTTAAAACACTTAAGGCAATATAAAGTTTTCCTTACCTCCTTGTGCATTTCAAACGTGCGGCATCCATTTGTCCCTCCCTATACGATCAACTACCATCGAAAACACCCTGCAGCCTTCAATATTTCGTTAACTTCCTCCATGTAGCAACGATTTCATTATTAGAAATTCAATAAACTAATAACATCGCAAATTTTCATTAAGAAGATGGCTGTGAAAATTCTTTTGACCACAACTCGACATTAATCGGAAAAATCTGCAAATACTATATGAAAACGAAGAAATGAAAAGAAAAATCTGAGACATTTTCTTCGCTTATCAATGTCAAAATCAGTGAAAAAGTTACTGCTCATTTTTCTACGTCGGGCATATTTCAGGTGAATGAAAAGATTCAGTAACAAGCACCATTTATCTTTCATTTTCTCGCATGTATAGAACATTTTTCGTTTACATTTTCCATTTTCGAATCAGATAAACTTATCTTATCAGTCAATAGAAAAATGACTCAAACATCGCATGTAAGCATGTATTCAGTTTATTCCAGCATACCCTAGCTGTCGCCAGTTTCTTCCTGTGCCTCCCTATTCGTTCCATTTTATTTCCTCTTAAGGCTTCTTCTGACATTTTTTCATTGAATTCTTTCTTCTATACAATTACATACATTGCTAGACACTCTTTCACTGGCCATTATACAACGCTTTTTGTATCCCACTTTTGACCAAAAGCTTTTCACGGACCTCTTAATTGTTGAAGAGCTTGAAAACCGTTTTTATCAATGTAAATTGTAATCTCTGATTATTCGAATGAAATAATTTCAAATTTTGTCCCCCAACGAGCTACGATTTTTCTATTGAATAGAAAACAAATTTTCTACATATTTAATTAACCGTATATTTAATAGAAACTATAGATAAATAGGACTTACAATTTTGATATATATATATAAATACAATAATGCAAATGAAATTTATCACTTTGAATGCAGCATTGAATATTGTATATCTTTATATGCTCTTTTATATGTGTGTGCAGGGCTGAATTCCTCCTAAATCATTGGACCTATTCTGCTGAAATTTTCTATGTGGACCTTGGATGCTTTGGATTTACAACTCAACCATATAGGTGAAAAAGGTGAAAACCGGTGACAAAATTTGTCTAATCAACAATCGAAATGTCAAATTTAATAATCAAAAGACCGTTACACTCGATACATTATTACCGCTTCCTGTTTATTTATAAAAATAAAATTATTTATCTTATTCCCAGAAAAATCTACAAAAATTCTGTTTTGAACCTCACAATGTGTACCTTCAATATGTATACCAATTTTTACATTATTCCCACCAATATCGTGAGTATAAGAAATAAATAAGCGATAATTTGGTAAAATACATGCATTTAGCCACTTAAAACTCAAATCTTCTCAGGAACTATTAGAAATTTTCTTAACGCTTTCAAACTTTGCACACATTGTTTTTCATATACCTTGAATTTGTTTAATATGGATTATTTGGAATTTCAAAAGTGACCCAAATTGCGACCACCCTAATATATACTTACATCTTATTCAGATAATTATAGGTCAGGTAAGATAAGGTCAGAGAATAATAAATAGAAATAGAGAATTGATTTGAATTTGACTTTGAATTTGTTGCCCATACACTGAAATAAATAGCTTTAAATATGAGAGAAAAGAACTAGTAAGTCCTGACAAAATGTCTCACTTATAGAGGTTCATCAATATCACTTAAAGAGGTTCTTTAGTGTGGAGGTACTGGGATCTGAGAAAAAGTCTCACTTATAGAGGTTTCTCACTTATCCAGGTTCCACTTATCCGGGTTTCACTGTATTTCAATATTGAAAAAACATGGCTCATTGTTAATTTTATAGAAAAGTCTAAAGATTTAAAAAAAATATTTAAAAACTGACCAGCTTGCTAAAATTCAAGTTTTTCATGGAAAAATTTGAACAAAATATTGAATAAATCAATTTTTATTGACTAAAATAAAAGAAAACGATTGTTGGAAACGTGGAAAGTAATATAAAACTTCCTCTCGTGTCTTTTTTGAATGTTCATCTCTGGACGCCTCAAATTTCTAGAACCATCTAGACATAAGCTAGTAAATATCTATTGGAACCCAATCGGCTTTTTATTGAAATTTATCTCTAAAGCAGTTCTGTTCAACTGGAAATACGAATTATACTAGACCTTAATAATTGGACGTACTTTTGAAATGATTTCTAAAAATAAATATTAGAATAGAAATTATCTTCTAAAATCAAAACTAGTAGGTGCTGGATTGGAGCTGGAAGTAAAGAAGATAAATTCGAAAATCAATAAATGATCAATGTACTGTGTTTCACTTTTGGTTATGAAATAATTGGTATCAAAATTGGTATAAATGAAACTTCCGTTTTGTTTTTCATCAATTTTATAGAATTTCAAGATAAAATAACGGGAGTATCATGGAATTGTTAGAGGAAATATTCTTTAGGGGTTTGTTAGCTACTGGTTTGAGGAGGATGATCTATTTTGAAGTTTTTCAAAGCTGTTAAATAGGAAAGAGTATTAAAATATTCGTTTAGTAAAATGAAAAACGCATAGAAACTCGTCAAAGTTTCTTCTCATTTGAAGCAAACATGAAATGGGAAAAACGTGAAAAACGTGAAACACAGGAAAAACGGACGACGGGCGAACAAAGACAAATAATACGAATGAGTATAGATAGTTACGCGTAACACGTTGACTTGAACGACCAAGCAGCTCGGATCACAGTGTTTTCATTTCGAGCAAAAGCTCTAAAAGCTTTCCAGTAAGCTTTCAATGTATGTACACATTTCAATGAGGATAGTGTGAAGGATTCACCAAGCAACCACCAACCTATCCTATGTCGCTCCTTATTCGTTTTCGCCGTACTACCCTCAACCACCTACACTACCACCCTCTTACTAACATATACTCTCAACATACACCTTTCAATCTATTCTCAGTCTCTCAGTCTCTTCTCTCTTCTTGTTCCCTCTTGTCTCTTTCTTCTATCATTGCCTGATAGAAAAGATTCGCCTGTAACGTTTACATTTTTTCAAGTATCCCTTTAGCTGAATAAAAACGAGCATATAGAATAGCACAAAATGGAAATGGAAGCGTTTTCTTTTTTACAGTGAAATATTCAAAATTAACACAAACCTGACAAATAGAAGACAGACTAACAACTCATTTGTTGTGTTTTCGGAAAAACATTTTCTCTATTCAAATGTACAATGAAGAAAGTTAAGCTAAGTAACAAATTCTAATTAAATGATGAATTTATAGTGGAAAATTTAAGCAATAGATAATAAGTAATCGTTATGAATTATGACAAAGTGTTATTTAACTTATATGATGCACCGTTAGTGATGAAAGAAATCAAAACTTTCAAGTATTGATTACTTTTCACTGTTTCATACAATTAATAGCTATAGTTACACTCAAAGTAATACTTTTCAATATAAGTATAGTAGGTGGGACAAATTTGAATTTTAAATGAGAACAATATCGCTTCCATGTAAGAGCTCTTATTTACTGAATAGTTACTATCAAGACATTGCATTTTCGAAATCAACATAAGTACTTCCCAAAAATGTTCATGTCTATATGAAGAGGCGATACTAGGGGAGATAACAGATTCAATTAAAGGACCATAATATGTCGCTCAAATATTTTGATTGTGAAAACGTTGCCTGATATTTATTTTTTAGTTTTTGTTAGTACAAAATAATCAAAACTTTATTTTGTATAAAATGAGACTTTTCAAGGAGGAACTGAAGACTAAAACTAAGAAAATTACTTTTTGGAATAAAAACGTATTAAATAGAAAGCTCAGTACTGTACCTATAAAGAAGCATCATCACAGTGTTCAGTAAACACAGTTAGAGGCCAGTTTTAGTGTATATATGTAATATATATATATATATATATATATATATTTATATATATATTATACATATATAAAAACTGATGACAGCGCAAGTTTTTAGAAAAGCGCTGATAATAAAGCTTTGCTCTAATCGGCTTATGTGCTTCAGCAGCCAACAACGGTATTGTAATTCCCACTCCAGAATCATCAGCCGATTTCCGAGTGTCATTCACCCTCCTTAGCCACCTCCGTATTCAACCTAATCTCATACCATCCCCATAACCATAAACTCAGTCTTATCACCCACTCAATCATACTCGTCATGAAGAGCACCACAGCACTCCATCACACCCCATTCTTGTCTAATCATGCCTTAATATCCCCAGATAAACTGGTTGTTCACCTACTTGGAGCGCACGATGAAATTATTTTCCTTTCAATAAAACATTTATTCTCGATTTTTCAAATAAATGTTCTATTAACTTAACATTGGAAACATTGGTGCAGGAACCAGTTTTGGTGACAAATTATATTACTTTTTTTCTCTTTTTTTAAGAGACTTATACATAAAAGTCACAAAAATTAAACAACGGTCAAATGTTTAGTTATGTAGGCAAATGTGGGTGTTAACTAGTCCAATATGAAAATGTAAGATAAAGCTGAGTTCCTTCCTAAGTTTTAGTAAAACCTAAATCTTTTCAAAAATATCATTCTTTCCAAAGTTTTTACACCAATTTTGTATGTTTCTTCTATTTAAATTTAATTGCAACAACCATATGTATTTGTTAACACTTACAGATTGATTGGAAAACACGTACACTATTCTCCAGGATAATTTACGACATTTCCCTCGGATGGTATGTCGCTGATTTCCATGTGAAAAGAAGATTTATGGTTGGTAGCGTCCGAAAGCCAAAAGAATAACGAACTGCCGGTTAGTGTTGTCTAGTCCGAACATAGTTGGGATATACAGAGTTCAGTCTATTCCAGCCATCTTGACGCTTCCTATATCCCAAACATTCGCTATTCATTGTCCCTCCTGCTAGCTCCATACTTATTTTTACTCGAATAACCTACCTATGCATTCTTTGTTTGTATCACAATGAACAGGAATTGAAGCCAACAATAGCGCAACCGATATCATATCAAATTCAATTTATTACTGTCCGTTTCCCAAAATCCATTCCAATATTTTTCAATGTAGAAACAAATTTGGAATTGTTATTACAGACAGCTTTTTCAAAAAAGTAAGACTGCCAATATAGAGCAACGTCAAATTCAGGATATATATTACCTATAATATTTTATCAATAAAGATAGAACAAATAGAAAATAACTACTAGTCTGGGTCCATGTCGGCCTACAAAAAGAAATTTTGATAAAAAATGTAACTGGTAAAGATCGTCCGAGGTGTACGATACTTATATGAGATTGTATTTTTGAAATGAAATTTTGAAAATTGAGGAAGACATAAAAATATGTAGTAATAAAAAGAGGCCATAAAAATTAGTTATAGGTATGTGTGGGTGCAGTGCGATGCGTGTAAAACTCTAAAACTCACATGTATCATTGTCGTTTCGTTTTATAATATGAGGCAATTTCTTTGTTAGGTCAATCTATAGATATACTAGGTATAGTTACACGTAGCTACGTATGTATTTATACATTTGTGAAATATATTATTTTTTCCGATCAGAAAACGTGTACGTAAATGATGTGGAGCTTGAGCTTTCACCTAACAGCAAGTCAGTCAGATCGAACCACATAAAAATAGAGCATGGATTGCAGCTACCTACCTACTCACAAATAAATTGAGTTTCCATGTTATTGCCTCGACGTTAAGTCGACAATGCCTCGAGACAAACGGGGCAAACGATCTCCCAATCCTCACAGCCAACTCAAGCGTGTCCTTTCTTTCCGTTATATTTTCTCTCCTAAGTATGTCCTCTCCCTAAATTCTTCCTACTCACTAAACCTCTGAACTTGTGTCTCTCCCTAGAAACTTTGTCGTCATACTACTACTGTCTCTCTGTCTGTTAAACTTGTTCGATTTTTCCATCTAATTCTTTTCCATCCTCAAAAATGTCTGCGTTGTGTTTTTACCAATTTCATTTTGCGAAAACAACAATCATAAATTAACTGCAAGACTTTAGGTCGAAGAGAGCGGAATTTAATGGGTTCCCCATCCTCCTCCCGTAATATTTGTCACGAGCCGCCACTGTTATTGCAACAAATTTCAAATGATTGTTGTCCTGGAAAACATTCCTAACGGAAGTTAGTGGTAGCCTACGGCTAAAAGAAGCCGTGCGTCTCGTTACATGACGATTTTTCTCGGCTCGTAAAAATACATTGAATCCGTGATTGAAATGACGAACAAAAACGGGAGCAGAGAACGATGTGGATGTATGTATGTTCCCGATCAAAGAATAAGACAGTTGAATTTGCGCGAGAAACAATACGAAAACACGGAATGAATGTAAGATAAATGACAAATAGAAACGAAATAACGAAGAAAACCAAACTTCAACAATTCCTTCTAACGGCAACAATTCCAACAGGAACGACTATTCTTTATTCTATCGCCATTATAATAACAACATTTAGCCAACGGCCACCTTTCTTACCATTTTTCCAACAAATATACTCAAACTATTTCGCAATCACGTCTCTTCTCAATTGATTTTATACTCGTTATATTAAATCTTGGAAAATTCTTTGTCGCCATCATTAATATTCTAAAAAATAAGTATAACCAACATTTGTTTCATAACACGAAGATAACTGAAGAGGTAATCAGTCTTATGACAACGTATGGATTATAGGCTGCGAACCTTTTATGAAACAACCCTTTCATGAGAAAAATATGCTTACATCCCTCTACCTATTAATAATTCATTATGCCAGTTTTCTAAAATCAAAGGAACTGCACAACAGTCATTCATAATACCTGAAATTCTGCCATCGTAACTATAGTATATGCACCAATTATGGTTATGAAATTAGCCAATGGAAAATTTCATTTGATATGGCAATTATTCACATTTCGATGACTAAAATAACGAAGAAAACTCGGAAGGCAGTATTTGACGAAGAAAATTTTCCTTTCTATCTATTCCTTCAATTTTTATTTTTTTTTTACTCTCTAAACATTCAAGTTTACATCATATAAAAAGCGTCATTAATAGGTGTCAAAGATGTTTCATAGAAAAAACTTAAATTAGATCTCAATAAAGATCACAATGATTCAAAAATACAGCAGACAAAAATTAGTTTATTGCAAAGAAAAATATTCCATTAGGTTCCTCCCTTCGAACAATATTTTTTACACGATAAAATAATACAGAACTTTACGATACAGAGAACGTAAAAGTATCGTAGGAGTTTGTTGAAGTTATCTCTAAATAAGGGGTGACATGTGTCCACTGGTGTTACGTTATAAATGGGAATGGCGTCCAGCCGAACCACGTTTACTACATAGGAATGCTCGCTCTCCTACATTTATGGCGAAACAAAAACGGGACTGTTCATATCCCCTTCAGAGAAAAAAAAATTGAACTAAACTATCTGAACTATCATTCAATGGTAACACATAATTTATATCCGTGCAAAGCTTTATTTCAATTGTTATTCTGTATATTCGTTTGATATTTTATCAACTTTAAAAAAATATTTTTTTCCTACAAAAAAGAATCTTTTTATAAAATCTATAAAAGACCCTTAATATTGATTTTCATTCGTTCCGAAGTTTATTACAAATAACAATGTTATTTTTAATGTGTAGCTAAAAGTACCTAAATAGAAAGTTCCGAAATAAGTACTTGGAAAAATTGATATAGAATCACCTCATTTTTTTTAAATTAGTGATTTAACGGTTTTTCTAGGTGGAACTTTTTTTAATTTTCGTTTTTGTTCTTTCATTTCTAAATGAAATCATAGAGATACTTCCAAAAAAAAAAAAAAAAAAAAAAAATATTAAAAATAATAAGAATAATAAATCCAAAGGAAAAACTTCTGAATAATACAGATACGATCAAGCTAGAATGACTTGATACTTGACTCGATTCTAACTTATTGTTAAGTAATCGAGTTAAAACTCGTAAAATTTTAAAAAAATCTACCAATTGAATAGGTTAATTAGTTATGAAAATTTAAAAATTTAAATTTCCAAAATAAAACTACTGTAAAACTCTATGACATAGATATGACTATGCCAGATTTGATGCGTTAGTGTAAAGTTATAATACAAGAGAATGCGAAAAAAAGTATAAAAATCACTTGGAAACATTTTCACATTGTAAGAAACATCAATGTTGAAATGATTAAGTAATGGGAAAAATGCAGTTTTTAAATGCGTCCGTAATACTTACTCGTATGTGTATTCGGAAGTAGAATAAAGCTAATAGTGTGTTTCTCTTTAAAATACATGAATACGAAAGGTGGTGTTAAAAGGGTAAGGATGTCGATGAAGGGTTGGTTAAGTAACTTGTCGAATTTGAGACGAAATTACGAATAGTTGGATTTGCATTTTTCAAATGAACCAAGATTTCAAGTGTTGGCATCGAATTTATAAAGTCGTTTTGAATAGATAGCACGTTATGTCGAGATATTTATCACGACCGTCCTCGCCATTCATCTGGTAACCGCGTTATTATCACACCACCCTCTGGAACGATGGGTAGATTTGCAACCGCGATATGCCCCCGTCCCGCGTCACTTACAACGATCGCTTCCTGTTGCACATCCTCCAATACTTGATCGCTTCACAATAGACTAACCATTCGTTCTTCTTTTCTACTGCTGTCAATAACGATCCGATTTCGATTTGATACTTGAAAAACTTATCCACCTACAATCGATTATTCTCCATTTTCTCCCCCTACATTCTACTACACTTACCTCAAAATCTTCATTCAAATTCAAATCATTTCAAATAAAAGAAACCCAGTTTTTAGCTCTCCAGAATTGAACTTTGAAGGGTCAAAGGGTGAGCTTTTCAATATGAAATATTCAAACAATTTCTAACCTCTTTCGAAATCTCTCATAGCAGCCGTACATTCCATGTAGGAGGGGGTGGGCAAGTCTAGAAAATGTTGTACCCCAATTTAAAAAAAATATCATAAACATAAACTAATGTTCAAACGTTTTCTCTTTTTAAATCAATATAATTACTAGTACACAGGAAGGAGTACAGGAACTAAGATTGAGTAATTTTAATACTTCAAAATAACTTCATAATACTTCAAGTAACTTCAAAATAACTAAAGTATTCATTGCTGACTACTCTGACAGATAGTATAAATATTGAAAACTATTACTAGCATTTATTGGCCCTGAATAACAATAACTAGTAACTATTGATTTAACACTTATCTAGTTTTTTCATATTCCAAAAAAAAAACTTTATTCGAATTTATTCGAAAATATATTTATTTACACTAAAATGAATTTACTATACTCACTAACATTGACACTATAAGAGAAAAATAGAAAAACATGTTTTAATACTAATTTTAATGTTTTAAGCTCATAGTTATTAAAGTAGTAACTGATTGGTTACAGGATAATAATAAATATAAAACCATTTTCAATAAGTATAATGTAGCATAAAATTTATATGAGTGTTTTTTTCTTAACTGCATCTATTGTTTCAAAGCACACTTTGATTTATATATCTTTTATCGCAGACAATTATTAATTTAAAATAAAATGGTAGATTCTAAAAATGTTAATGAAGGTAGAAAAATGAAAAGATGAAATTTATTACAGAATCATAATTATAGATGGAAGTAATCAGTATTGATTTTTGAGGTGTGATAATTGTTTCCTACTTTTATAGTGTATCTGAACGTGGTGAGGGGCAACGGACAGAGGTTGCAAGGACCTGTGTTTGCAATGGAACCGCCAGCTAATTTGGTATTCTCGAACATGACCGGATCTCAGGTGAGCTGTTCAGCTCATGGAACTCCCACACCTCAAGTCGATTGGCTCCTACAGGACGGCTCACATGTTACAGCAGTGCCAGGTTTGCGGTAAATATTTTAACCTTTGAACATATCCATTCTTTTTATTTGTCACCAATAAATTTTCACTAAAAATCACTATTATTAATTCAATAACTTTCAAATCATTTCTCTGAACTATAAATAAAATAGCGACATTTGTAAAAAAAATTCCAATAAAATAGATAATAAACATTTGTAATATATGATCTTTAAATCATGTATAATAGGGGTCGAAGAAGTGAGATAAAAATGGCGAAGGGCAAATATAAACTAAGAGAGACTAAAACTAAGACTAATTGTTTTACGCACAATAGATGTGTTGTATACAGTGTAAGTTGTCTAGAGTCAACGAAAAAATCCAACTAACAAAATTGACTTAACAATTTCCAGAACTCATTCTGGAATTATGTTACCCTTCTAGACCATTTATTGATGTGTGAAAATAGAATACGAATTCTAATAAAAGTGAGTGGAAAAAGGGAAGTGAAAGTTTGTTGGTGGTGAGAAATGTAATTTGAAATTTACATGTGAACTTTGCAGGCAAACTTTGGGAAACGGAACCCTGTATTTTCCGCCGTTTCGAGCTCAGGACTATCGGAAGGATGTTCATCTAACAACGTATCGATGCCGGGCATCCAATCAAATCGGCACAATTGTGAGCCGAGACGTTGCGGTCAATGCAAGTATGTCTTTTCAATCGACAACATAATATAATCTTAACAAATGTCTCACAATGTTTGTTTGATGAAAAATTCTCTGAAAACTCAATATTTTTCGTAGTGTATTTGAAATAGTGATAAAAGAGCCGGCAACACAATACATCATTTTTCTACGTTTCAATATGACAATGAACGTGTTGGTAGTTGTTATCAAAGATACTCGTCATTCATTCACGTTTTCCTTCATTTTTACCGATTCGATCTAAAAACTACCCTCACTTTACCCCTACCCCCGCCCTCACTCAAACATTCATCACAATTTACTCCACTTCACATTTGTAACAGGCAACATGTATATAGGTACATATACAAGTTTATTTTCGCGATGTCAAAAGAAAGAATATCTATATTTTTTTTTTTTTTTTGATTAACACTGCCAAAGAAAAACTATATGCATATATTATACTAGTTTTTCCTAGGTCAATAAAATATTATCCTTTCACCAATCAATTCAGATACCATAAATGGTATCGAACCCAGTATCCGAAAAAAATGAAAAATACAAAAACTGTTCAAGACCTTTGAATAGCCGTGTATCATTGAATAGTCACTGGAAGGTGAGATCGAAATCGAGAACAATAACATAATAACATATGGTGCCATTATATGGGGAAAACACCGAAGAAGTGATAACATACCGAAGATTGAAGACTGCATAAAGACAAGCCAGTCTTAATGTCATTAAACCATGTAATCCACCTCGACTGCAGCTCTGGACGCTCTTCTAGGCTTGTAACCTCTTGGCACTTTCATCAAGAGAATTACCAGGAAAAGATCAAATAAACTATAGTGAAACAACAGCTGGAATCTCAAAAAACCATGTAAATGAACATTGAAACTTTAAGATGATATATGATTATATTGATTATGGAGAAAGAGAAATGTATCTCACGATCAATGGTAGCTTTCCAATGACGAAGCACAGTGTGCACTACGTGCGCACACTGACACTGTGTCATGGAACGGTCAAACCTCACGCACTGTGTCACACACAGCGACTATATGTCTAAATGGAAAACGGCCAATGTAACTGTCCGGCTCTGGCCTTACCTCCCTAGGACTTTGAACTAACAACACCCATAAAAATCTTAAAATATTATATCTGCACATCACTCAAGGTTTGGTATAAAAAAGTATTCCCCAAAATTAATTCAGTACCTACTAGAGCCAAGTAGAAAAAAATCAAAAATCTAGTAAACATAAAATTTTCTTATGCTTTTTTACAAATTAATAATAAAAGCAATAAAAGGAAATTAAATTTGAGGATAGCTCTGTAAATTTTGGACACTCCGGACGCTCTTTCTACAATAACGAGATGAAAGAGTTTTTAAAATAAAATTAAAAACACTTGTTTGAACTTGGTTGAAATAAATTGTACCATCCTTAGGCCCTTGCTTCCTTGGATGCACCGCTCGCCACCGCCAACCAGGAGGTCAATGTAGCATCGGTGTGCATTGTTCAGGAAACAAAGTTGCTATTAATAATGACATTTTTCTAACCATTCATTCATTTTCCAAAGCCGCACGTGTTAACATCAAATACAATTATCGTCACTCGAAATTGTTCCCTAAATTTTTCTATCATTTTTCATTAAAATTATAACGTAAAATTCTTTTTATTAAGTCACAATTAAAAATCAACAATTGAGATTATTGATTTGATAATTTTGTGATTTGTAAATTTTCCACATTTTCACGATGAAAATGCTATTCCATGACGATGAATAAATTAATTGGTAATATGAATCTGGAAATGTGATCGAGAATAATGCGCTACCCAATATTTGGCATATTAGAGTTTTGATAATTGTCCATCAGAGTAGTTGAAAATGGGGTGAGCGACACATCCCTTAATTCACTGGATTTTGTCAGAAAAGCCCAGTTTCTGGCAAGGCGTTATGAGGTGTTAAGACTACACATTCAAATGCCCATTCCTGTGTTGCATACAATTAAAGACATCATCCATATTTTAAATAGATTTGACAATGTATAATGCGACTACCGCATATGCAAATCACCCCTTGAGCATCGGAAACAACCCCTGTATATTAATCAGGAAAACTGCGATAATACAGAAAGGAGCAAACATTTTCCAGGGCTGCACTACAAAAAATCAACCATAACGTAACTAATGTTATAAATTCTCTTAAATATAAATATGCACGGGTTGAATCGCAATTACAATACATTTTTGAATACTACAAGTGATGGTCAACAGTTCGCAATTTCTACCTTACACTCGCAGTGTCACTCAAATATATAGGTATCCATTGATTGTTATTATTGTGAAATGTAAATAAATAATAGTTCTTGAATTTATTCGCGATATCGTTAGTATTTACATAAATTAGTTATAAGAATAAATATTCAGCGAAAATCATAAATGAAGTGACATTCTACAAACCATTATAAAGTCATAAAAAGAAAATCATTAGAAAATAAGCATAAAATGTTAATATAACTAGTATGCCTTAGATTGAAGAAATATAACTTTAATATGGTAAATAATATCGCGACCCCTTTTTTGGTGTCACATTTTTTACTTTATAACATTCTGTAAATCAAATTTAAAGCAGTATAGAAATTGTAACTTTCAAATCGGGGATTATTGTTTGTAAAGATTTTTTTCTTTCTTTTAACAATAACAATGTTAAGACAATATATCACACAAATGAAGTCGTTGATATCAATTAGTATAGTGTTTTCTTTGTTTATACAATTCAATCAAATTAAAACTGTTCTATCGATTTCTATTGGAAGAGTAACGAAAGCCGCTCCTGTAGCAGCTGCATCCCTATCGTGAGCTTTTGTTTTATCCTCTCAATTTTTCTAGGAGGGAAAAATCAAGGCTATACATTTGTCGTTTTTTCTTTGCGCATTTTTTCTCAACGAAGGCATTATTTTTTCATTTTGAGAAACAGTCGTTAAATATTCATGGGGACACATAAGACTTGTTCCAGATAAACTACCTGGACTTTTTAAAAATGCCCTCTTTGTCAGACCTTTGAGAATATAATTACGAGATGTAGAATAGACTTGTTGACATAAACTATGTACCT
Source organism: Sisyra terminalis (assembly GCA_958496175.1). Classification (NCBI taxonomy): domain Eukaryota; kingdom Metazoa; phylum Arthropoda; class Insecta; order Neuroptera; family Sisyridae; genus Sisyra; species Sisyra terminalis. The sequence goes on from OY292280.1 coordinate 150,925, forward strand.
ACACGGAAAAATTCGACTGGAAAAAGTTCATTTATTGAACAGATTTTTCACGAAGAATTTGTAAATGAATTTTGCACACTTTTGTTATGAATGGACGGTACTCATCATTGCATCTGGTACAAATTATTGAAATTCTTCCTCCAACTCACCTTCATTATTTCAAATCTTAACAATTAGCTTTCTAAACTTCTTTAGTCAGCATTTTTTTTTTTTTTTTTTTTTTTGTAAGAAAACATATCTGAATCCTGGATGAGAATGATTTTTTATTAAAAGTTGTTACGAAATAAAACAATAAAAACTAGACAGGTTAATAGACTATGAGGTTGAAAAAATATTCATGTAATGTATTAAGATAAGAGGTGTGGAAAGATAATTACGTGAAGGATTGAAAAAAATCGGTAATAACGTGAGCTATTTATTGAATTTGAATTTTTCCAAATTGCCTGTGCAAATATTATGTTTCGACAAGTGGAAGAGTAGAAAAACGTCGCAGTTGGGGTGAGAATGAAACGCGCACGGGAACCTATAAGATTACAAGCGAATAAAGTTTTCGTGAGAATGGGGGTATCAAGTTCAAAATCTCGGGAGACGCCAAATAAAAATATCGTGTAAAAATTCTCCAACAGATAAATTTTTCCGTCATTTTTATTTGCAGAGAGTATTTCATTCGTCTAATATGAAAAGTGGCTTAAACAAGTTTTACCGAGTACATTTTCGCGCGATACCACGCTAAATTGAATATCTGACAAATGTAATTTTCCCTAATCGCGCTCGCGTTTTTCATTAAAATTTCTTTAAAAATTACCATTTTCAGCTTAAACTCGTGGAGTGGTTGTTTCGCTCTATATATTCACGTGCTTCTATTTTTATTTTTATAGAAATTTAATTAAATTTTTGATCGAATTTCTGTTTAGAGATTATTTCCACCACTGCAGTAAATTGGGCCGTGGATTATTAATGATCGGAACGCGACAAACACAACCGTAACCTCCGTAAAACGTTTAGAGAAAAATCGACTAAACAACACTCTAGTAACTATTCAGGCGAAGGATAATTGTTAAATTTAAATCAAAGAAAAATCCACCATCGTCCTGAATAGTTGTCCGTCAAGTATTCGATGAAAAAACTTGACGCTAGGAGTTGTCACGACGATGAATAATTGAGGACATTGTGGCAGTGATTTCCCAGGATACTGTCGCCTGCCATGTAGACGACCTGTCTTCCCTTTCGAGCCGTATTTTGCGGACAGGATTATTGCTTTTCTCTTTCACTTACCACCTAAACATACTCATTTTCTACGATATTATTACGTCCCACAAATAACGAATTTTCACTCTACACTACAATTCTCGATTGTGACACACTTGACACCATGAATCATGTGAAAACATTTCAAATAACAAAAACCCCATTTAAAATTTATTATTTCTTCCAACAAAAATCAAAAAACTTTTTTAAATGTAAAAGCAATCTGCAAATTTAAACTATTGATACTAGCATAAAGGGTTATATAGCACATTTGTTTCTTGCACGTAAAAAAAAAATGTGGAGTTTAGAATTATTTTCTTATTTCTGATTTTCGTAACTAACTAACGACATACAAATAATCTTTAAACAAGTTTTCATAGGAATTCAAAATCTGTTTACGAATTTTCCATTTTTTTTTTCGTTTAAGCCAATAGGTCAGCAAATATGTGCTCCTACATTTGTAAAAAGTTGCACGCCTTACCCCCCCCCTTCTTTATCTAACCATGTGGTGGACAAAATTTTCAGCCATAGGTTTCAAAAATACTTTCGATGATTTTTGGTTTAGTTGAATTATTTTTTGTAACTTTTAGGAAAGTTAATATTTTTCGATATATTCCAAACGCTGCTTTTGCTCCCTTATAATGCTTCAACAAAAATTGTAAATCTTTTAATTGATTTGGAATAGCCCCTGCAACTCTAACCATTTATATAACAAAATATACTAATTCAAACTAATCAAAAATTTATAACCAAGAAACGATAGTAGTAATTTTTAGCAAAGATTTAAGAACAACACTTTTTTATTTTGTATAAATTACTAAAAAAAGTTAGTATTTATAACTTTCAAATGCAATAGGCAATCATAAAGCCTTGTTTTTCAACTTGGAAAATTTATTGAGAAAAAATTAACAATTTCTTTACTTTCATAGTTAATACTATTGGTAAAAGTTTTAGCAAACGAACAAATTTTTTTTTAAATTATAAAATCTTATTCTTATTGAAATCATAAAATAATTAGTAATAAATAATCGATTCTATCATAGATACTGATGCTGGTATCATATAATTGAAGTTAATCACATTATTATTGTCTTTTTGGCCAACAGAAATCAATAGTTATCAATAGTAGTATGAAAACTCCTAATTTCTATTAAATAATTTGAGAGATTTGTTAGGATATGGCCTAGATAGGATTCAGATAGAACACAGAGGGTAGGATATTGATGTTGAAACAGGTTGTAATTATTGACCATTTAATGTCTCAGTTAATAAAAGGTAGGTATGATGAGATTGCTTAAAGTAAATTGGCAACCATTTTTGGTAAAATGTCCCAACCAGACATTAACGCGGAAACGGAAATGTAGTTCCAAGAAAATACCTAAATCGAAAAATAAAAAACTTGATGCCATTCAAAGTTATTGAAATCGACCGAAAAGTTGGGGAAGGAAAATTAGAAAGGTTTTTTTATAAGATCTTAAATCTATCTAAGTCTAAAAAAAGAATCCTATTTTTATCTAATCTTGAACGTAACTAATATCAGCAATGAAACAATATTTCAATCTCTTAAAACCATATACTGTTCTATGAGTCAATCTACTGTACTGTCACTTTTCGAAAATATATAGGCATTAAAAAAAGCAGATCTTTATATGGTCTGCTTAAAATTTTTCATTCAAAACTAATTTTCATATACCTATACTAAAATAATTACTATCAGTTCGACATCAGCTTTACATTTTACTGTAAAAGAAAATCATTTTCATAAATCAAATCCAAAATCGATATATGAAATAATGAAAATAATGGAGAATCTTTCTTGATAAATGAGTTTTATCGGCATTATTGAGTTCTTTTAAAGATTGAATTCGATGTTTTTATCTTGGATTTGGTATTTCGAATTCAACTACTTTTGAGTTCTATAAATGCTTGGTGTGTAAAACGAATAGAGACAATGAGTACATCAAATGTAATGAGTCCAAGTAAATTGAATAGGCACAACAAAATCTAATTCCACCTCTACTAAATATTCCGCTGAGTAAATATTCAGATTCTTTCAAAACGGAACCACCCCAGATTTAAAAAAAGAAGAAAGAAAAAAATAATGATCTCAATTCAAAATATTCAAAGTTGTTGCGTACGGAGATTGTTTTAATCGAAAACGAACAAAAAAAAAAAAAATTGAAAAACCCTTAATATTCCATTTTCCTTTTTTTTTAATATTTATTCATCTGACAGTTTTCAGGGGGTCCTATCGCTGATTTCCAACGATAATAGAACTTTTGGTTGTAGGTATGTGATTGAAAGCTTTCACCACAGATTAAGCCCGATAAAATACAGTGCGAATGTGTACAAGCAAGTGTGGTAACAAAAAATAACTCGGATAAAAAATAATAGGACAAACAAAGAAAACAGTACAAAATGGTTCGTAGAAAAATATTATCCATTTCTCATTCCTAGTACCATTGCCGATCGATATTGTGAGAAAAAGTGCGTTTTTCTTTTTGAAACATGTGGAAAATTCCCAAATGAAACTTCTGCCTGATTCGAACGAAATGTATTAAGTTGACAGGGAAAATATAGCACATACACTTAAAGTTAACGAATGATTTCGATTTACAGAATTAACATAAATACTAAACGGTACTACCAATGTATTAATTAAACAGTTATATCAAACATTCCGTACTCAATACAATCAATTTTTCCCCAGTATCATTCATTGTCAAAAATTAAATTGGTCTTAAAAAGACACATGGTTTCATCAATTGTTCAGTGGCAGAAATTTTTATTGAAATTTAAAGCTTTCAAGATTCAGGATTGTAATCATTTCTTAATTAAATTTAGGTGCAATACTTGAAAGATAAAAAAAAATATCCGTTAAAAATTCCGTTAGCCTTATTCCCTGGCCAGTGACAGATTATTTTAAGATAAAACTCAAACAAATAAAATCAATACCTACTTAGTTCTGAATAATTAAAATGATCATCAATAAATTAAATTTGGCTTTTAAGATCCATTTCTGGCCTATTAAGTTATAGAATTGAGGAAATTGTACAAATTAGGTGTTTCTCTGCATCAATGTTTACTCCATAGTTCTCCAAAGATTAAGACATCCACTTTAGCCACATATCGTTTATGTATGTAGACTCGCGGAACAATAATATATATAAAAACTTTAGTTAAAATAAATAGAAATATTTAATTTTGTTCAAAAAAAGCTACGAATTTTTAAACTTTTGTGATTTTAATGCTTTAGACACAGTATGAGAGAGAAAAAATAAATTTGTTACTGAAGTCGGATACGGATGTTAATTTAACTGTGATATTCAAGACAGAACACGATTCTAGATTGAACTGAACCAAATACATTTGTGCATGTGTCCGATAGAGTAGCCATTTTTTATATTTCCAAAATATGAACCATGCCAATAACGCGAGATAATAACAATGCTTTTTTAAAACCAAAAGTAACTTTTATGTTTTGGAATTTTGTAAATAAGTGTTCCGTTTCCTAACGACGAATAAAAGATTCGTTTAAATGTTATCCAATGAATTTATAACTGGGATTACAAAATAATTTAAATCAGCATAATATTAGTCAAATTTCGATATATATGTCGGCAAAGGCAGAGAACAATGTAAACACATACGTTTGAGTGAAAACCAAATAAAATAGTCTATGCCTCAAATTTAAATTAATTGATTGTTATCATTTCTGATTGTTATCAGATGCTTTGCATCTCTGTAGAATGCCTACTGGAAGTAAAATAATAATAATAATTTCTTTCATCAGTCATTTCGATTTCTTATCATGAAAGTGTATATGCGACTAACTGAAACAAGAAAAATTCAAGCACTTATTTATATAGATCCTTATACAAAAAAAAAAATCTAGAGTATTACAAAAATGTATAACTTCTTACGTGCATCTATCAGTACATACATTTTTTTTTGTGTAAAGTGCCACTATCTCTTATATTAATTGACAAGTCACCTACCTTTTTTGCTTTATTGAGTTAAAGCTAGACGAGTTCATCAATATTATTTGCTTTCGATTTAAAATTGTCGCTGGTTTTTTTACGGAAAAAGCTTCACAATTAACACTTTAAATGCAAGTCAAAGTGATTGTTGCAAAATTAACCAGACATATTTTTCATGTTTAACCTTGTTAATACTTTCGTGTGTACTAGTATTTAATTATTTTCATCTCATAAGCAAATGTTCACGTGAAAACAACCGGGAAAAATAATTGGCATTCTCAACGTTCTTCACAATACTCAAAATAAATTTTCTGAACAAATGAAAAGGATTATCTTATTAAAGATCATATGATGTGAAGTTAATAAATACCTGTCTTTGCAAATAAATGCTATTTTTTATGGGATCAACCGTTTGTGCTGGAATTTTCAAATATCTTTTGATTAAGCTCCTTCAATGTTTCTTGTTGTTTTTCCCCTATTTCTATAAAAATATTGCACTATACCTCCAAATTTATCTACTGGATATTATATTGTATTTGTTTTTTTATACCAAAAATTATTTCAAGTAACTACAGTTGAAGTTATTTAAATATATCGTAGATCTAAAAGGAAAAATAACGATATTTTTCCCCGTTTTCTGTCTGAACGACTAGTTCAGGTTCACGCGTAGTTGAACTTTTCCTTCTAGTCCTTAACGAGGTTCCTTTTTTTTTGTTTACTTTTGGACCCCTTCAGTTTTCCATATACAACATCTAACATTAGCCCGTTTTTTCTTCGAATGTGACCAATACAATTGTTACTTGTAGCTACTTCATCGATTAATATTTTTCTTCGTTGGGTCATATTGTAGACGATACATACATTTCATTTTTTTTTTTTATTTTTCAAAGTTCTCTAGATATTTTCTTCCTAGTTTCCTGAAAACTCAGTTTTCCGACCAGTGCACTACTGTACTTCACACATGGCACTTCGTAACTGTTTTCGGAGTTTCAAATTCATCTTACCAATCTAGTGGATATTATTGTTTTTGAACGTCATTTATTTCATACCAAACTTCATGAATTGATCTTCTTTAGTGATGATGCTTCCTAAATATTTGACCATTTTCAAGTTAAATGTTTTGCACGTTGATTTGAAAGGATGTTTTTCCTTTTTGGCATTCTCATATTTTTTTTACTTTTTTATACTTCTGTCAATTCCATAAATTCTGATATTAGCCTAACAGATTATCATTTGTATTTAGTTATCTTTATCATTATTTATTGTTGATCATTATCATTTGTAATTTCTTATCTATATTTGCAAACTGAACTAATTATTAATAATACAAACTTGCATAACAAAACAAGTTTACATATCAGATTCTCACGATTTGTGACAGTCGCCACTAAAAGGTTTTTTTCAGAATAATTCAACCCAATAGTATTGGACATTTTTTGTCGCCCCTTAAGTTACTAATTTAAAAAAAAGAGATGTAAAAAAGTTTTTCTCAACAAAAGTATAATTTTTTCTATTTTTTTTTATTTTAATTGTGCATAAAATGTAAATGGGAAAAAATGAACAATAAATCGTAATTTATGTCTAATATCCAACAGGTATCTTGGAAAAGTTTTAAGCATAATTAAAAACGTAAAATATAAAAATATTTTTAAGGGAAATTGAATTTGGAACAAATGAATACTCCAGTATTTATTTTAATTAAAAACAAACAGTTTTTTATCGATTTTCCTGGAAGTTGGAGATTACGGATTTTTTTGATTGTTCCATCTTTGATGATGACTAAAGGGTGAATTGTATTGGTGGGTAGAGTTAGAACAAATATGTCAGCATATGAGATTCGAACTCGATCGGTTATCGCTGATGGAACTTTGAGAACATCCTATATAGCTTTAGGACTAGAATGGGAATAACAGGAGATGAATGAGGAGCAGTATGTGTTGTGCTGGTAGTTGGGGTTGAGGTGGTATACGTGACATGCTGCAGAGGTAACAAATAATCGTTACCATGGTGACCAATGGCGACACCAAACATTATTGGACATCACTCGCTTCAACTGTAAATTCGATTCGACATCTCCATTCTGCCCCATTCAACCTTCCTGCTTTCAAATCCCCAAATACCCATCGCTCGCTCACCACTAAACTCCCAACCTCTTTCACATAATGATACGCTTTCGTAAAAATATATTCATTAAAATAGAACATTACATTTTATTGTCTTAGTTATAACTTAGTTGTACTTCAGATCAATAAGGGGGATGGTATGAGAAAAAATCAACTATTGTATAATTTTTTTTTTTCAATCTTGTAAAGCTTGTAACTAAACACTTTATACATAGTCCATTATTTTTCTAATTTTTTATAAATTTTTTCTCAATACGTAGGTATGCTCATTGCCATCCCACCCTCCAGTATATACATAATTCGAATCTACATATTTTTAATTCACTAAGATTGAAAGATGCAGGCTTTCTGGATATCCAAAAATCCATATATGCAATTCGTGCTGAGCATATCACTCTTTTCAACTACTATAAATCTACACGCACTTCGATTTAAATGACCTCCCCCTCCTCCCAAGCTATGTAGAATATCATAAATAATCTACAATATAGCTTCTCTGCTGTAAAAAAATGATGCTACCCTTCCCCATAAAAATTAATTGAGTCGATTGTTGGACTCAATAATTAAACAAATAATATTTCTCTTTGTCTCATAATTAAAATAGAGTTTGTGCAAACTTTCATTGTCAGGTATAACTTGTTCTTCAAGGCTAATAATTTCTATAACTTGATCTTAAATATTAGAATTTCTGGGAACGGTAATATTAATGGTAGCATTGTAATATTGCAGTTGTAAAGCAGCATTACGAAATTAAAGTTTACCGGAGTCATGTATTTACCGGAAATACGGCTGTTCTCGTGTGTATTATTCCGGAATTTGTCAAGGATTATGTGACGGTTTCATCCTGGTATCGAGACGATGGCGTATTGCTACCAGGACGTTCAGATGCAGGTATGTTGATGATCATTATTATTTTTATATACATACAACTTACCAGCAGATGTTCAACAGATAGATACCCGTTTCCGTTACAGCAGGCAATCTCCCAAGTCTTGTAATGATTGAATTTAGAATAATCTCATTATTATTTTTAGGGGGTCGGTATTTAGTTACGTTAACCACAGGCAATTTGCACATTCGATCAGCTAGAATGGAGGATGGTGCATCCCGTTATTCCTGTATGACAGTGCATTCACTCACGCACGAACGGAAACGAAGTGCTCCCGCTATCCTGACGGTGACAGGTAAACCATTTCAACCATCCAAATTTGATTTTTGCCCCAAATACTATGTCTTTATCCATTTGCTTATTTCATTTCCTCGTTTATTTTTGTTTACTCGATTTGTTTGGCGTCCTGATAAATTTGTTTATTTTCCCTATTTATTTCCGATTTGAAATTCAATCTGATTTCCGGATATTGTTCTAGAGGCGACCGGAAGTATTCCACCTCGATTAACGGTGCGTTTGTCCGGAAGTGTATCAGTCGAACGGGGTTCGGATGTTCATCTCAGTTGTGCAGCACAGGGCAATCCTATTCCATCTTTCACGTAAATACAACAATTTGTCTTCCTGATTCCTTCTCTAGTATTTTCAACGACTTTTCCAGCTGGTTGCGCGAAATAAACGGCCAACTTGAACCTATTGTTAGCACAATAAGAATCAGTCCTGCACAAGATATCTTATATATCAGGAGAGTGGAACCGGAAGATGCAGGATCATGGATCTGTAAAGCGACTAATGAATTCGGAGAACAAAGATTTGATACTCAACTGATCGTAATTGCTCATTTAGATGTGCATGTTCTCCCAAAAATTCAGGTATATCAAAAAGTGGTATAATTCTTACTCTAATGTTAGTTACTCTCATTCAATTAAATCTTTAAACGCCAATTATAGAACAACTATTAGCTAATGAAAAGAAAATCTATGGAAGATGAGAAAATAGATTTGTAATAAGAAATCAATTGTATGCCACAGGTGGTCAATTCAGGACAAAGCACAACGTTCAATTGTTCAGTAACTGGGTCTCCTGTGGGTTCAATGCAGTGGCTTCGAAACGGGGAGGCAATCACCTCCAAAAACAAGGAAAATATTATTTTTTCGAAAGCAAACGAGGAAAACAATGTCTCCCATCAACTATTCTCACCATTTATGTTGCAAATAAGAGATGTTTCTCGGCAACATAGAGGAATGTATCAGTGCATTGTTAGGAACGATCGAGAATCGGCTCAGGCAACTGCTGAATTACGACTGGGAGGTATTTCTTTAATTTTAAATTGTAGTCTTAGCATTAAAGAAGAATTTTCAGATACCATTCCAGAACTTCAGTATGTTTTTATTGAACAATCCTTAACACCGGGGCCTTATGTATCTTTAAGATGTTCCGCATCTGGTTCACCTCATCCTCAATTTCGATGGTTTCTTGATGGAAAAATAATTTCAGAAGTAACAGCAAGTCATCGGTATGATTTTATTTTATAAAAACTTATGTATAATATATATATTCTGTTCAATACACATTCTCTGTTTTGTCATACTCTAAAAATATTCATTTTAATAATTTTGTTTTCTAATCTTCTTTCTTCTAAGCATTTCTTCTTTTCGTACTTACCTTGCAATTATGAAATATTCCTAATCTAAGTGCTTATAGTTTTATCACGATATGTATGTTTTATGTATTTTGTTACGTTTTTCTAGTCTGAAATTTGTATAGTTTCATGAAATGATAAAATATTGTTTCCAAAAATGATACGATCGAAATATGAAAAACAAATCCAACGAAACTACAACTGTATAAACATATAGTTAGGGATCTGTATGAGCATATTATCTCAAAATGTGCATGGTCCCTATGCAGTTTCCAAAACATCATTTTAAATAACTGAACGGATTGGTAAATTTTGATTTAAAGACAATTTTGAGTTTTAAAATATAAACCGAATACTTGTATTCTAGTAAAATACACACTTCCTGTAATAAAGCACGATCTTTTTCTATCCTTTACCAACAGATAAATCTGATATTTTGTATAAAATCCCTTGCTCACATAAGATTGATAAGGTACTGTGTCCTGCGCTTACCTCGTGAAGTCTTCGTAAGCTTCGCTACCACCTTAGGGTGATTTTTCTTCTATAACATCTTCCTGGCTCACAAAAGTTTAAAGTTGGGCTTAAACCTACTGATCTGCCTTATTTCTCAATTAAAATTATGATATTAAGTTTACCTAGCGCTGCAACAGACCTAACATTTTTTTAAAAATCCTCGAGAATAAATTTTAGTGTTTTTTTTTTTTTCAGTTTTGCAGTGGGACAATATATGGATCATTCGGGGGATGTTGTAAGTCATCTGAACATAACCAATGTACATGTAGAAGATGGTGGTCTTTACATGTGTAAGGCTGTAAATTCTTTAGGAGAAGCAGCCCATATGGCTCGACTAAACATTTACGGTCCACCTAGCATAAGGACTATCGGTCCGATTCGGGCAGTAGCTGGAACTGATGTTACTTTACTTTGCCCGTATTCCGGCTTCCCTATTAGTTCTGTAAAATGGGAACGGCGAGGCAAAGAGCTTCCAATGGATATGAGGCACCAAAACACCGATTCTCAATTAAAGGGTGCTTTTATTATACAAAAAGCAGATCCTACTACGCATTCAGGCATATACAAATGTGTGGTTACTAGTAGAATTGGAGAAGTGGTGCAGCGAGAAATTCAGTTAATTGTTAATAGTCCACCGATACTGGAACCGTTTACGTTTCCAAACAATTTACAGGAAGGTCGACGAGCTCAAGTTTCGTGCAGTGTTACTTCAGGGGATATGCCCATTCAATTCTATTGGCTAAAGGATGGACTATTGCTTTCACCGTCATTACAAGTAATTACTTTACATTTTGGTATCCAAATTTGAAAATTATATTTAAACCATTTTTTTTTTCAGATTGAAGAAAAAACTGAAGAATTTTTTAGTATATTAGTTTTTAAGGAAGTGAACTCCAGACATAGTGGATCTTATACTTGTGTAGCAAAAAATAATGCTGCTACTGTGAATTATACTGCGCAGTTAATGGTCAAAGGTATTTTTGGAAAGATATTTTTCAGGATTTGAATACAATTATTACGATTTTAGTGGTTCCACAATGGGTTATTGAACCTGAAGATGTAACAACCCTATTAGGAAATTCAGTCGCTATTCATTGCGAAGCTAAGGGTTACCCCATTCCAGAACTAACTTGGCTTCGAGAAAAAGGACAACGATCAACAGAGTTTCAATCCTTGATTCATACTGACAATCATGTTCAACTTTTGAACAACGGAACCATTTTAATCAAATCAATTGAATCCGATGATGAAGGCAACTACATATGTCGAGCTACCAATGGAATTGGTTCTGGATTAAATAAGCAAATTTACATTAGTGTCAATGGTTCAAATTGAGATTATTTTTCCCTGCTCATATGACATTAAAGTTTGTTTCAGAACCAGTCAGATTTGAGACAACCTTTAAGAATATATCCGCAAAACGAGGAGAACAAGCCGTATTAAATTGTGACGCTTTAGGAGATCATCCAATTCAAATTTCTTGGACTAAAAATTCTAACAACTTGGATCTTTCTGGTTACGGGTAATGTGTTCTACTTATCATTACGTGAAATTTACCAAATTAATTTCTAGAATCAGCATTACGGAAATGAATTCCGAGAAAGGGATTATATCGAAACTTACAATTGCGAGAACTGATCGACATCACTCGGGAACTTATAAGTGCACTGCAATCAATACGTTTGGAAAGAGTCAGCTTGTAATTAATTTGGCTGTTCAAGAGCGTCCAGATCCTCCCACTAATGTCGAAGTGGTTGAAATCGGAAGTCGATTCGTGCGATTAACCTGGAATAGAGCATTCGATGGAAATAGTCCTCTTCAAGAATACTTATTTCAATACACAATTTTACCAATTGATTCTATCTATCAAGAAAATTGGGACCAAGCAATTCAAACTGAAAAGACTTTCAACTTATCATTAGCTATCACTTCAAATAGTATATATAACGAAAATGAAAATCAAGATTCAGCAGTAGTAAGTGGTCTGCTCCCAGCTACTACTTACAGCATACAGTTGCTAGCAATGAATAACATCGATCAAAGTTTCTTTAGTGAACCCCCAGTCGTAGTAAAAACTCAAGAAGAGGCTCCAATCGAAGCTCCTCAAAACGTACAAGTAGAAACCGGTGGACCTGGAGACCTGCTGATTAGTTGGCAAATTCCACCAAAACATACTTGGAATGGGGAACTCCTCGGATATATAATTACATGGAACGAAATCGGTGTGCAAAGTAACAGTTCGAAATCACTTACTGTTAAAGGATGGGCTACAACAAAAGCTCAACTAACTGGTCTGCGAAAATTTAATCGCTATGATATAACGATTCGCGCTTTTAACAGTGTATCAGCTGGTCCTCAATCGGTTTCTGTTATTGGTACCACTCTAGAAGGTGTTCCAGAAGCAGCTCCTCAAAACATCGTATGCTCCCAAATTTCCTCACAATCCATGAAAATTTCCTGGGCTCCACCTCCAAGCTCTCAACACGGAGGACTCATAAAAGGATATAAAATTTTCTACCGTCCTGTTTCATCCACCAATTGTAACCAAAATTCTTGATGGATCTTTCATCCACTAACAGTTCTTTTTTCAGTTGAGTATCCGATAGTTGGGGAAGTAAAGCGAACTGCCAGTAGCGAAACTTATTTGCACACTTTACACAAATTTACAAATTACTCGATACGAGTTTTAGCTTTTACGGGCACAGGAGATGGTGCTTTAAGCTCCCCAATTTATTGCACCACCGAAGAAGATGGTACTGTTTCATCGACTAACAAAAATTATGGATATAATTTTAATACAATTTTAGTACCTGGACCTCCAGCAAGTATTAAAGCAGCGACTTTAACTGGAGATTCAATTTTGGTTTCTTGGTTACGCCCAAATAAGCCAAATGGACATATAATTCTATATACAGTTTACAGTAAGGAAGCAGGCCGATCTGGAAAACATGTAAGTCATATTGTGCGAACTGAAGGATTTAACAGTTCGAATATATTACATACATTGATGTATGAAGTTCGCGGACTTAACGAAAATCAGCTTTATGAGTTCTGGGTCTCAGCCACTACCGCAGTTGGAGAAGGTGAAACCAGCTATTCTGTTTCTCAGGTACTTATAAAATCAGTAAAACGCAATGTATGATAATATTATTATTAAAAAAATAGGCTACCAATACTCGAGCTCCTGCTCGAATCGCTTCATTTAGTCAAGTGCTCCATAAACCAATCAAATCCCAAATTTTGCTACCTTGCTTTGCAATTGGAAACCCAACACCCAGAACTAGATGGCTTCACCGAGATAAACCAATAACTTTCAGTACCTTTTATGAAGTTACTTCTGCAGGCTTTCTGAATATTCATAGTGAGTTTTTTCTTCCTAGAATGACTAAAATTAATTTTAAGTTAACAATTACTTCTAATCAGGTGCTGATCAATCATTAGCTGGAAACTATACTTGTTCTGCGAAGAACCTTTTTGGAGAAGATGAGATTACCTATACAGTACTAGTGTTGCTACCTCCAGGATTTCCTATTTTAGAAGTCGATTACTCCTCAAGTTTTAGTATTCGGTTGAAATGGAATGCTCCTATTGATGGAGGAGCTGGTATTCAAGGGTATATATTACACTGGAAAATGGATATAGATGAATGGCAACAAGTTGAATTGTCACCTGAAATGAATACATATACTCTAGAAAACCTGAAATGTGGAACTATTTATCACATGTTCTTAACTGCTTATAATAGAGTCGGAAATGGAAGTCCCAGTTCAGTATTAACAATTAAAACAAAAGGAGACAAACCTCAAATCATTAAGCAAATAGATTTGCTGTCTACCAATGCAACTGTGGCTCAAATCAATTTATATGCCTGGCCAGATGGAGGGTGTCCCATTATTCATTTTACTGTGGAGTACAAAAAATATGAAGCTACTAAGTGGAGTCTAGTGTCCAACTATATTATTGGTGAAATTGTAACAATCCAGAATTTGATTCCTGCTACTTGGTACCAGTTAAAGATAAGCGCCCACAACGACGCAGGATTCATCGAAGAAATATATAACGTTGCCACTACCACAATAACTGGAGGTAAGTCAGCACACTAAGCCTATTATGTCACTCATTTCACTCTTCTTTTCTATCAGAACAAATTGCTCCACCAATTTTTTTGGAGGAAAACTTAGAAGAGACATCAGAAAGAGGGTACAAAAAACTATACATCGCCATACTTATCATACTAGGAGCCATAGTATTTGGCCTATTTATACTATGGCTAACCGTTTTAAGAATGAAAAATTGCGGTTTAGAAGAAGAGATAATTCCAGTTGAGGAAACAGCGAACGAGAAAACAGTAGAACGAGACAATCGCAGAAATTGTCAGCAAATTTACAAAACCTCTACGAGCAAAAAAAATGAAAAATTTTCAAACGATTCGGCTGGTTTGTATCAATTTTTGAATCATTTTACGAAGAGATCTAAATTTAAATGACTTTTTAGAAATGTATGAGATTAGTCCGTATGCCACCTTTAGTGTTCCTGGAAATGGTAACAGATCAGTTACAACTTCAACTTTAGATTATACCGTACAGTTTAAAACATTTGGACATTTAGAAAATGAAGATTTGAATGCAAAAGGATTTTTGATAAAACCAGAGAGTAAACATAGTTGGGGAAAACATCGCAACTATAATACAAATTTGGGTATGTTAAAAATTATTTTTGAAAAAAAAAATCAGTTTCCCTTTATGGTAAATGTAGTTTTTCGAAAAGTTGTCTTTTTTATCCTTATCTGGCCCTGTCAACCCTATTAAAAAAGGTATTTAAAGGCATTTTAAATGTAATGATTTCAAAATGCCTCTAAATGTCTTTTTTTAACAGGGAAGTGTCTATAGTTTAGAAGCTTTTGCTACGCAAACCCGAATTTTTCAAAAACCAAATTATTCTTCGTCGTTTTTTCTTCAAATATTTCATGTCCATTTGCTTCTCTTCAACTTTGCCTGATAGTTTAATATTAGACACCCATTTGATCAATTTTGAAATAAAAAAATTAAATTCTTCAGGGGGTCGCTCTCTTGTATTTGAGCTATTCTAAAATGTGGTTTTATTTCTTTGAAGAGAATTGTTGAACTGATTCAAGTTTTTTAATCCTTTCTGCAATACCTCCAAGATATAAATATTTCTTGAATAAATTTCCATTTTGTAAGCGACCCTGATAATTATCAAGTATTTCAACTATTTGATTTCTTTAGAGACTTTACGATCAAACAACGACAGCTGCTAAATCATCAGTATTTGGAATTTTAGATATGAGTTCTGTAGCTTCAAACAGTGTATCAATTGGAGGATTTTCCGGAAGTGGACTTAGTAGTGGAAGACGTCTAGAACGTCTTCAGCGAACCTGCGATTCTGAATCTGATGACACTAGCGACAGTCCTTGTAACTACTGCACTGCTAGTTCAGCTCCCACTTATCGGATGCCTGTTAAACTTAATAGAGGTTCTTAATCAATTATTGCACTTATAACTCCTAATCAAACAAATAATTCTTTCAGAAGACACATTTCGTCCCAATTCTAGCACAGAGTCTAACGAAATATCTCCTACATCCGAAAGGTGGCAGCACACTCCTCGTCATTTGGCTGTGGCAGTCAAAATCCGGGAACCAGAAATCGGCCAACGAGACCGAATTCGAGATCGAAATCGACCTTCTAGTAATAGCAGGTAGTCAAGGTATCTTTCACAATAACCTTAGAATCAACTTTCATTTCTAGTTTTTCTTATTACTGTTAAAACTGATTGGTTATACTAAAGAAATCTGTTGATTTTAGTTTGAATAAAGAAGACGACTTGTTGGAAATAAACACAATGACGACAGGTATGCAATCATCAGTACGACCCTTAAACCAAGCAAATAGCCGTGATATAAGTGAAACAGAATATGCTCGAGAAGCACCAAAATCATCTAAAGTTCGTGATTACAAACGTGCTGCCAAAACACCCACGGAACTAGTAACTTTATTATCAAGGTAGCTTGTTTTTACTACAAAGTAGTAATAATCCCAATAACAGTAACTCACAAACTAGAACCTTCAAGTATCATTTGCTCCAAATAACAGTTTATTTAACTTTTTGTTTCAGAGAGTGTACTATTCATGTTTGAATAATTCAGTGTATCTTTAAATTGTACTATTCCTAAAAATAATGTAAACTTTACTGTTCGATCTAATTATTTTTAAGACTGAATATAATGTACGGAAAAATAAAAATAAATAATCAATCATTATAAATTCTGTTTTTTTTTTTTTTTTTTTTTAACTATACCTTTACTTTTGCCATTTAATCACTGATCTGTATCAATGCATTTAATCACTTCTTAATTGGTTGAGTCCACATAGCTGTGCAAGCTTGTACTTGCTCCAGGATCACAGAAGACGGAAACTGAGAGGCAAAGTGTGAAGATCCTCCAAGAATTGTCACCCCATGGAATAATCCAAGCAATCACATTTGAATTTATTGGTAGTGCCTAATAAGAAGACAGTAAATGAACATTTTAGAAAGAAGAGCAAGGATGGTGTGCAATATTTAATAATAAATTTTTCAAGAATAAATGTTGGGATACTAAATTCAAGCGACATCCTTTTGACATTAAAAACAGTTAAAATGTAAAAAATGAAAAAGAAATGTTTTTGTAAAAAAAATCCAAAAATGCTAAAGTATAACTTCAACTTTGCAATACATTTAACACTTGAGTTGAGATTAGAAAATAAATAAAACTTCGAAAAGGTGTGGCAAAAAACTCTTTCAATTGATGTCTCTATCTCGATTTTTCAACAGAAGATAACAGTTGGATTTGCTCATTTTTTCTTTTAAATCAATCGATCGGAAAGTGTTTGTTAACGTTTGTGAAAAAATCCACTTAGTTCGAGATAAAATAGTTTTTATTTAAAAAGTAATTAATTGTTATCCTAATCATAAATGGAACGGGTAATCCTACCCTATGTCGTTCGCGTAATATTCAAACGCTTTTAGAATACATACTATTCCTTACATCAAAACAAATGGTTATTTACTTTTAAAAACAAACATTTAATATATATTTGGTTTGGCTAAGTTTTATTTTAAACCAACTATCAATGACCTTAAAACATATTTATCCTGATCATTAATGGAACGCGTAATCCTACCCTATGTCGGTCGCGTAATATTCACACACTTGTAGAATTCATGTAATTCATTATAAACTAACAAATGGTTATTTTCTATTTAAATCAATCTTTCAATTTATAAGGCTTATAAGGTTTGACGTAGTTTTGTTTTAAACCAATTATAAGTGAGCTAAAAATGTATTTATCTTAATCATTAAAGGAACGCGAAAGCTTACACTGGACATAGTGTAGGCCATTGTAACGCGACCGACAGGTCACGTTATATTCAATTACTTGAGGAATTCATGTTATTCATAATATATTAAGAAATGGTAATTTTTTATTAAACTTAATCATTCAATATATAAGGTTTGATGTGCTTTAAAAATAAATAATAATAAATGACCTTAAAATTTATTTACCTTAATCATTAATGGAACGCGTATACCCTATGTCGGTAGCGTAATATTCAAACGCTTGCAAAATCCAAATAATTCATTATATATTAATAAATGGTTATTTTTTATTTAAACGTGATCATTCAATCATTCACTATGTATGGTTAGGCGTTATTTTATTTTAAACGTTATTATAAATGGCCTTAAAATATATTTATTCTTATCATTAATGGCTCGCGTAAGCCTACCTATATCGTTTACGTATACTTCAAGCGTGCGTTTAATGCATCTTATTCTCTATATAATAACAAATTAATTTTTTTCAATATAATCAATAACTCATTATATAAGGTTTGACATGGTTTTGTTTTACAACAAATATTAACACCTTAAAATATGTTTATTCATATCATTAATGGCTCGCGTACGTCTAGCTATGTCGTTTACGTACTTCTTAAGCGTCCGTAGAATCCATGTTATTCATAATATAGAAACCAATAAATGATTTTCAATATGGACAATAAATATCAATATTAAATGAGGCTTCACTCGGATTTAGGGCAAATTCAAGGGGTCTAAAATGTATTTACTCATATTACTAATGGAACGCGTAAGCCAAACTATGTCGTTTACGTACTTTTTGAGCGTCCGTAGATTCCAAGTTATTCATAAACAAGAAACCAAAGAATGATTTACAATAAAATATTGTAAATGTAAAAATATTGTTATATTATCGTTTTGTGCATTGTTGCGAACCCAAAACTGTATTTGGATCGAAAATCATCCCTTATTTAACGACGTTACAAGCACTTGAAGTTTGGATGGTTTAATAATTTCTTCTGCCTCTTTGATGGTCGATTTGATCCAGTAAACGTGGTTTGTTTTCAGAAAAAATTGTACAGTATGTACGAATGGGCTTCAACTTTCGATTGGCATCTCTCCATTTGAAGTTTGTTCAATTTTTACCAGTTTCCATGTACTGAATTTCATCATTTATATGTGAAATATCAACAGCAGTAGGTTCATAAGTAATTTTTTTATTATTGGTTTTTTCAAACAATTTTTATTTGTAGACAATTCGGATTGTTTAGTATTTTGAATTAAGACAACGCTACGATGCGTTTCGAATTTTGTTAGAAGCTGTGAGTACATTCTCCTGACTCACAGGTAGCACTAAAAACTTAAGGTGGTTTAATTGACATACATGTCAAGAGTTCACACGTTCTAGCATAGATAGAGATACGGTAGATGTCAATTTGACAGCTGCTTTTTGAAAGTTAATAGTTTTTAATTGACTTTACTTTTTCCAAATAAATTTAATTTTTAAAGTTATGATTGTTTGAATTGATAGTCAGTGTTGCATTTAAACTTCGCAAAATCGGAATCAAACGAAATAAATGTGAAACTGATAATATTTATTGTCTAATTGTAGGAATGGGTGCAATGTTTACATAAGGTTATAAGTACTTTCTGTTAATTTTATAGATATTTCCCTACGTTTAACTAACTAATGAACGACAAAAATGATATATATTTAAAGGAAATTATGCAGAGAAGCATCAAATCAAATCATCTGCAAATGTAAGCCATTGGAATGCAGCTTAAGTATTATGAATATTAGAAGAATACCTCAACCCACAAGTCTTGACAACACGGGATAAACAAAACCATAATAATACATCAAGTTTTTAATAATTGAAATAGGCACAATAGCGACCAAAACGATGGTTGTATTTGTAAGTTATTCTCAGGGAGAGCTGATTTATGCAATTCAATTAAGAATGATTCAGTCTTAAATGACCAGTATTATTTCTGCGAAGAAAACCATATCATATATGTACTTGAAAATTGTCCTTTTTGTAACTTTGAAATGAAATTTGTATTTCAAAAGAATTTCTTCAGAAAATTAAAATTTTAATATAAAAAAAAAACAATAATAACATTAAAAAGTTAAGATATTTTTCGATATTGTCCTTATCGTATTATTCGATAATCTATCGAATAAAATTGAACTTGCCATACTTACCTAATCGTTGCATTAATTTAAGTCTTGTATGTATTCTAACTGTGAAATATAAAATTCAAGAGGATGGGTGGGGTAAATCGAAATGAAACAATGTATTCAATTAAAATACATTTATTAATGTTAAATATCAAATCAGTTTATAATATAATACAATATCAGTTTTTCCATTATTACAAAAGTTTATATAATTTATGTAAAAGTATCAAGTATTACAATAATATAGGAATATTAAGTTAATTAAAAGATTTTGTATTTTCTGATATTGTGATTATTTATTACTTAAACCACTTTATCACTTCACATTCACTGAATTATTGAAACACAATTAACACCACAGATTGTTGTAGTAAATTCATTCGTGATCTTCTCAGTAGATATTAATTGTGAAAATGATATCCTTGATAAATTTTATTGATGATTCTCGAACGATCCGCATCTACTCCTCAAACGTCTATTTCGAAATGAAGAACAATTCAAATCGATTGAATAATTCTCCGTTGTTATCGGTCAGCTTTTTCTAGAATGAAATAATCAATAAAAACAATATTTGAAGGTCTCAAAAATACTGGTACTACCAATCATTTATCTCCTATAAAGATCATACTTTCTTCAGCGTAAAAAAATGTCTTTGTCCTTAATTTCTTGGTGATTTGGATCTGTAAAAATATACTTTATTATTATTGAAACAAATTATACTTTCTAGCTACATTAACTTGTATACTGGGGAACATACGGCGCAGCCCATTTACATAATACAAACAATGTTTCCCAAACTTCTGCATTTATTAAAAAACGGATAGTTGCTAGATTGCTTTTCCTGATAAGGGTTATTTTTCCCGACGATTTTAAAAATGGTTCCCTAATCAGTGTAGATATGTGAAAAAATGTTTGTCCTGTGTGCAACAGGACACCCACAGTTTCGTTTCAAAGTTACAAAAAGGACAATTTTCAAGTACATAAAAATTTTCAAGTACATATATGATATGGTTTTCTTCGCAGAAATAATACTGGTCATTTAAGACTGAATCATTCTTAACTGAATTGCATAAATCAGCTCTCCCTGAGAATAACTTACAAATACAACCTTCGTTTTGGTCGCTATTGTGCCTATTTCGATTATTAAAAACTTGATGTATTATTATGGTTTTGTTTATCCCGTGTTGTCAAGACTTGTGGGTTGAGGTATTCTTCTAATATTCATAATACTTAAGCTGCATTCCAATGGCTTACATTTGCAGATGATTTGATTTGATGCTTCTCTGCATAATTTCCTTTAAATATATATCATTTTTGTCGTTCATTAGTTAGTTAAACGTAGGGAAATATCTATAAAATTAACAGAAAGTACTTATAACCTTATGTAAACATTGCACCCATTCCTACAATTAGACAATAAATATTATCAGTTTCACATTTATTTCGTTTGATTCCGATTTTGCGAAGTTTAAATGCAACACTGACTATCAATTCAAACAATCATAACTTTAAAAATTAAATTTATTTGGAAAAAGTAAAGTCAATTAAAAACTATTAACTTTCAAAAAGCAGCTGTCAAATTGACATCTACCGTATCTCTATCTATGCTAGAACGTGTGAACTCTTGACATGTATGTCAATTAAACCACCTTAAGTTTTTAGTGCTACCTGTGAGTCAGGAGAATGTACTCACAGCTTCTAACAAAATTCGAAACGCATCGTAGCGTTGTCTTAATTCAAAATACTAAACAATCCGAATTGTCTACAAATAAAAATTGTTTGAAAAAACCAATAATAAAAAAATTACTTATGAACCTACTGCTGTTGATATTTCACATATAAATGATGAAATTCAGTACATGGAAACTGGTAAAAATTGAACAAACTTCAAATGGAGAGATGCCAATCGAAAGTTGAAGCCCATTCGTACATACTGTACAATTTTTTCTGAAAACAAACCACGTTTACTGGATCAAATCGACCATCAAAGAGGCAGAAGAAATTATTAAACCATCCAAACTTCAAGTGCTTGTAACGTCGTTAAATAAGGGATGATTTTCGATCCAAATACAGTTTTGGGTTCGTAACAATGTATTAAACGAAAATATAACAAGCTATTTAGAATTCCAAACAGAATCATTTTTCGTAAAAAAAAACGTGGGTTAACCATCGTTGATTATTCACGAAAATCGGTAAATTTTCGATGTGGTTTTTAAGGATGCCCAGCAAAAGTATAAGTCCATTCGTACATGCTGTGCAAAGTTTTCCGAAAACAAATCACGTATGTTCTTAATTTGTTCTTCTCGTTTGTTCAACAATTCTCAATATTAAGTGAGGCTTAGTTTGTCTTTAGAGCAAATACAAGTGGCTCTAAAATGCATTTATTCATATTACTTATGGAACGCGTATGCCAAACTATGTCGTTTACGTACTTTTTAAGTGTCCGTAGAATCCATGTTATTCATAGAAACAAATGAATGATTTTAAATAAAATCAATCATCTTAAATATTTGGTGACATTTGGCTTGGCTTTATACCAAATACAAGTGGCCCTAAAATTTATTTATTCATATTGCTAATGAAACGCGTAAGCCAAACGAGCCAAACTATATCGTTTACGTACATTTCATGGTTCTATTAAATCCATGTTATTCACTATATAATAACAAATGATTTTTTTTTCAATAAATTCAATTGGTGATAAATGCAATTCGAGAAGAATATGTTTAAACTTTTGTTGATTCAAAACTATTCATTGATTCCATAAAGGATTATCTAAATTAGCTGGAGCGAAAATTAATTGATTATATACAACTGGATATTGCTTTAAGTTGTGTCTGCAGTCTAACGTTTAATAAAGGAACTACTAAATGTTTGTATCTCCACTATGATATGAAACTGTTACATACTAATAGACATGCGTGGTGAATGAAACTAAATTATCTGGTTACTCGAGTCACTCAAGTCGATCTTACGAAACTGTGCATGGAAATTTAAGAAAAAAGCTATGTGTAAGTGGTTGCTGTAATTGGAGAACTGTTTAAGTCAAGCAGGTGATTGAATTTCATCAAATTTTTGATTAAATTGATTGGAAAATGATAATGATTCGTTATTAATAAATAAATGATAAGTGCGCATGCCCGCGTCAATGATACTCCCCTTTGAGTTCATGTAATTGTATGGAGTGAATTACAATTAGAAGAGTTTGGGACAATATTGAATGAATTGATGAGTGATTGGTCTGTTTTTCAATTACGAATTATTTAATTATGAAATTTGGTGTGTGACGTTCGGCTCGCGTTTGACACAATCGACTTCCGTACGTAAATCATCATTATAACATCGACATTAATCGGTCCATAAACGTGTAAGTGGTTTTTGTCTCCTCCTAAATAGTTACATCAAATGTCATTTTCATCAATGTAGAGACAGAAAACAACGCCGGATTTGTTCTATTTAGCCTCTACTCGCCTTATCGCAATGATATCAGCATTATACGCCCCAGTCACATAAACCTCACACTTTTCATTCAATAGATATCCGCCTACCGACCAAGGCACTAATGTCAAACATTTGCAATTTTTGAATTTTTTTTTTTCAATTCTTTCAGTTAGTACCTGACTGAAAAGCATCATGCCAGCTGTTCGAGGTGATGGAATGCGCGGTCTGGCCGTTTTCATTTCCGACATTCGTAACTGTAAGTCCCCCAATCAGCCCCATGTCCACTTCCGCTATACTCACCCCTTATCATTTTAGGCAAAAGTAAGGAAGCCGAAATCAAAAGAATCAACAAGGAGTTAGCCAACATTCGCAGCAAATTCAAAGGGGACCGCACATTAGACGGGTACCAGAAAAAGAAATATGTATGCAAATTACTATTCATTTTCTTGCTGGGTCACGACATCGATTTCGGTCACATGGAAGCCGTTAATCTACTCTCATCAAACAAATATTCAGAGAAACAAATTGTAGTAGATTCAAATAGTCTTTGTAGAAACTATTATCTAATTTGATTTTCAATTTCAGGGATATTTATTTATTTCCGTTTTAGTCAATACGAACAGTGAACTAATCAAATTGATCATTCAGAGTATCAAAAATGATTTGGCTTCCCGGAATCCAATCCATGTCAACTTGGCGTTACAATGCATCGCCAATATTGGTAGCAAAGATATGGCTGAGGCTTTTGGAAACGAAATTCCAAAACTTCTGGTTTCTGGGTATTTGTTTTTTTTTTTTTTTTCAAATGATAGATTTTAAATTCTTCCTGAAATTTTGGGGACCTCTCTTAAAAGTTCCTCTACGCTGCGTCCTAGAATGGCTATTGCACTCCTAGAATTTAGATTACTATAATACATTAATCCGATAATATCCCTTGTACGAGAATACAGAAGGGCTAATCTAATCTTATTGGAAGAAAGGGTAGTCATTTTCATATGTGTAGATTAAATAGTAACGTTCAGTTGTCAAGAAAGTCATAGAGTGGTCAAGGTGATCGCTCCGAAACTGAAAGATACTAAGTTAAAATTTCATAACAGCCAAATTTGTAATCTTTCTTAGTTTACAAATTTTTATTAATCCTTGAGTCGCGAAAACTGTGGCAGTTATAAATCGAAGGTAAGAAAACATTAAAAAATATAGCGACGATTTCCTACACAGTGTCTCTAGTCCCTTACCCTATCGAAGAAAATAATGACAATTTTCTTAATAACTATGTAATTTTTAGAGATACAATGGATGTGGTTAAGCAAAGCGCTGCTCTTTGTTTACTACGCTTGTTCCGAACCTGCCCGGAAATTATTCCCGGTGGGGAGTGGACTTCAAGAATTATTCACTTGTTAAATGACCAACACATGGGGGTTGTAACAGCCGCGACGAGTCTAATCGACGCGCTAGTCAAACGCAACCCTGATGAGTACAAAGGATGTGTCTCTTTGGCAGTTTCCCGATTAAGCCGAGTAAATAAACTTTTTGAAGGTGTTCACAAATTTCACTAAGTACAATTCTTTTGTAGATTGTAACAGCAAGCTACACAGACTTACAGGACTATACGTATTACTTTGTACCAGCACCATGGCTGTCGGTTAAACTTTTACGTTTGCTGCAAAACTATACACCACCCGCTGATGATCCAGGGGTGCGCGGACGCTTAAACGAATGTCTTGAGACTATCTTGAACAAGGCCCAGGAGCCGCCTAAGTCCAAGAAAGTGCAGCACTCGAATGCGAAGAATGCGGTACTGTTTGAGGCAATCAGTCTCATTATTCATAACGACAGCGAAGCAAATTTGCTAGTCCGCGCATGCAACCAATTGGGTCAATTTCTCAGTAATCGAGAAACCAACTTACGTTATTTAGCACTGGAGTCAATGTGCCATTTAGCCACGTCCGAATTTTCACACGAAGCCGTCAAAAAACATCAGGATGTTGTAATCTTATCTATGAAAATGGAAAAAGACGTATCAGTTCGCCAACAAGCCGTTGATTTATTATATGCAATGTGTGATAAGAGTAATGCTGAGGAAATCGTGCAGGAGATGCTGAGTTATTTAGAGACGGCAGATTATTCAATTCGTGAAGAAATGGTCTTAAAAGTGGCTATTCTCGCGGAAAAATATGCTACTGATTATACTTGGTATGTGGATGTTATCTTAAACTTGATTCGTATTGCTGGGGATTACGTATCAGAAGAAGTTTGGTATCGAGTCATACAAATTGTAATCAATCGCGATGATGTACAAGGATATGCTGCAAAGACCGTGTTTGAGGCGTTACAGGCGCCTGCATGCCACGAAAACATGGTCAAAGTAGGTGGCTACATTCTGGGCGAGTTTGGTAATTTGATCGCGGGCGACCAACGCTCATCCCCAGCAGTTCAATTTCAATTACTGCATTCCAAATATCACTTGTGCTCATCTATGACCAGAGCTCTACTTTTGTCCACATACATAAAATTCGTCAATCTCTTCCCAGAAATTCGATCACAGATTCAAGACGTATTTCGCACGCACAGTAATCTTCGCTCAGCTGACGCTGAGTTACAACAACGCTCGGCTGAATACCTTCAACTTAGCATTATTGCCAGCAGTGACGTCCTAGCGACGGTTTTAGAGGAAATGCCAGCGTTTCCAGAACGAGAATCATCTATCCTCGCTGTTTTGAAAAAGAAGAAACCCGGACGAATTCCCGATCCAGATTTGCGAGAAAGCAAAAGTCCTGTCCCGGCCACAACTAATCAAAATTCCGACTTAACATCCACCGCAAGAAATAACTCTAATTCAAACAATAGCAGTAATTTCACAGATTTACTAGGGCTTTCAACTCCTCAAACTTCACAGCTCGACACTGGAAATAATACCGGAGTGCTCCTTGATATAATGAACAATTTCTATAACAAACCCGGTGCGGAAACCGTCTCACCCAACACGCAATACAATCCTAAGAAATTCATCTTTAAGAATAATGGAGTCCTCTTCGAAAATGACCTGATTCAAATTGGTGTTAAAAGCGAGTTTCGTCAGAATTTAGGACGTCTAGGATTATTTTATGGTAATAAAACGTCTGCACCGCTCCAAAATTTTCAGACAACGCTCTCTTGGTCTGAGGAACAGGCTGCTAAGCTGTCGATTCAAATGCGCCCAGTCAAACCAACTCTGGGAACTCTTGCCCAAATCCAGCAAATGTTCAATGTAGAATGTATTGACGATTACGCCGAAACGCCCACTTTAATCATCACGTTTCTGAGCAATAATTTCCCTCAAAAAATCACTCTCAAATTGCCTCTAACGATAAATAAATTCTTCGAGCCCACTGAAATGAATGGCGAATCCTTCTTCGCTCGATGGAAAAACTTAGGAGGGTAAGTTGTGTTTAAACAGGTCCTTTTATCGCCGTAAAATAATAGAAACATAATTTTTTCTTGTTCTTTTGTAGAAGTCAATGGTCGCAAAAAGTGTTTAAAGCCCAGTCTCCTATGGATTTGACCGTGACACGAACAAAATTATCAGGATTCGGGATGCAATTGCTCGATGGAATTGATCCGAACCCTGACAACTTCGTTTGTGCCGGAATTGTGCATATGCGAAACCAGCAAGTTGGGTGTCTACTTCGTTTGGAACCAAATAAAAATGCTGAGGTATCAAATTAATAATAACAAAAAAATCAAGGGTTGCCAATGTTTTCTTTTGATTATTATTTCCAATTCTTTAGTTTAAATTAAATCACAAGTATTAGTAGTATTCTGTTTTTTCTGGAAAAAAAATATAATATCTACTGGTCGCGCCAAATATGTCCTTTAGGTATTAGTAATATTAACACTAACATCCTTATTGTAGTTCTTCATTTTCATTACAATCGCATGAAAAGAAATTCCTCTAGTTCAGCGCTTCTCAACTTTATTTGGCTTGAGTACCCCTTTGCAGTTTATTATTCTAAATTGTACCCCATATATCAGAAAAAAAATAAAATATTAATACTCGCGTATTTGTTATTATTTTAAACTTGTTCGAACACTAAATAAATAACAATAATGTGTCAATGAGTGTGCTCAGAATGTTCAAAAATGCTCAAAATTTACCAATTTACCTATGGAAGGCAAAAAACGACGGCGCGAGGCCCACAAAACTTTGAAGAATATTTTGTGTATAAATAGTGCGCGTTAAAACAATTTTTTTGTCCAATATTTGCCACCGCTTTACAACTAAATTAAGGCGGGAGTTATATTTTTAACATCCGCCGTTAATAATATTTTTTCGCGCACCCCTAAGTTATCAGACGCGTACCCCGGGTTGAGAATCGCTGTTCTCGTTGATTCTTATGTTACTACCGAGCACCGGGATGCTCACTTTCAACTTTGGTCTGAAGTGTTTTTTATTTCTTTATTTTTGAAAACAAGATAATTTTCTTTGATCAAATTTTAATTATTTGATCAATTTCGAAACGTTTTTGTATCATTAAATAAAGTTTAGTGTTTCAAGCAATATAAGATATATTACGTTAGACAAACAAAATAAGTCCATCCCTTTTATATAATTGAGGAATGAAAACATTTCTACCTACATAGTCGTTTAGAGCGTTAGTAGCAAATAATGTAAGAGGCTGTCAATTTTCTCTTTTAAAGCTAATAATTTCTGCGGCATACGTTTCTTAATATTTACAAATTCGCGTTTTCAAGTTGTGAACAAGCTCTTCAATACGAAAAATTGTATCATGTATCATACTTTACCGCAATTAGGGAATCGAAAAAAATAAAATAGTGTACAAAAATGTAGGTCACTCAAAAAAGACGTGAATTTAAGCAAATCATAAAAATATCATCATTAAAATACACGTTCACGTCGATAAATCTTAAACACATTAACATTTACTATGGCCAAACGTGTAAGGGGGCATTTATTCAAGCTAGATACTCAGATACCTAAGTAATAGTCCCTATAAAATATTTCGGTCGAAACCGTATGCTTAGCTAGTTATAAATTTTGATTTTATTTTTAAATTTCTAAATCCTTCAGTATCACTTTTGTAGAGCATTTAAGTTTCAATTAAAATATATAACGACATTTATGGTATAGAGCAATCTGTAATATATTATTTTTCCATGTTATCATGGTTAATAATAAAAACTCATATTTGGAGAAGTTTTGTTTGAGGTAACTAATTCTTTTGGCATCGAAACTTATCAAAATTGTTCATTTTTTTTAGTCATTCTATTTTCTATTTGATCACTTATTTAGTAAATGATTTGATGCAATGCAAAATTAAATCTGTTATTCGATTTGTTAAGATTTGGATAGCAATTTGCAACTCTTGATTTAGAAGTAAATGGTAATTTTCACTTTTAAATTAAAAAAAAAAAATTGTTTTAGCTGTTCCGATTGACCGTTAGATCCAGTAAGGAAAGTATTTCGTCTCAAATTTGCGATTTACTCATCGATCAATTCTAAAACCAACTGGAGAAGCACTACTTTACAAATTCACTATTCCTGTGATTAAAGAAAATTCCCCTTAGAAAATCTTCATTTCCCTTTGCAAGAATATAGATATTACGTTTTTATTGTTGATAATATTAATTATTCTTTCATTATTAAAAAAAACTTCATCTTTCATTTCAAAAGACAATGTATATTTTTAAGTATATTTTTTTAGTTACTGTTTAAAAGAAGCAAAAATTTTCCCCAAAAAAATATCGTTAATCGATATAAATCGGTCGGTAAATTTCTATATTTTTTTCCAAAGAAGTTAATATATTGTCGTTGTTAGATGTCTCTAGCCTTATATATTACAAAAGAAATTAAAAATCGAAAAAAATGTTATCTGTATCAAATATTTGTTTAAACTAGCGTTAAAGCGATGAAAATATAGTCTCTCGAATTGATAATTGTTTCATGTTTGGTTTTTTAGATCTGAAGAAATTGTAATAGATATTCACTTTTATGAGAAAATTCGAACCAACAAACAGAAACAAAATTTTTGCTTAGGGCCTTTGATTGTAAATTATTTACGTCAAGGAAATCCACTTGTATTTGCTGTATGTACTCAATGTTAAATAAAGATAATATAATAAAATGATTTCAATTTTTTTCTTATTTCGTTGCTAAATATTCCATAATAATTATATTCTTGGTAACAAAATCAAAATTCTTGGCCAATATTTGGCTTTAGAAGTCGAATCAATGAACAAAGTATTATTTCGTTTTTCTCAAATTTAAAATCAATTTTGAGCCAATGTAACTTGAGAATTTCGAGCCTTTCATAAATTAAAATGCCCCAAACTCTTTAAAATAATGAAACTCTTATCATAAATGTTTTAATCTTTGTAATAATATTTATTATTACAACGTTCATAATTATTATGTTTCATAAATTTTGGAATTAGTTGGATTAATATATTTGCTAAAAACTCATAGTATAGTTGTTGTAGATGTCCTAAACCAGAGAAGAGAGACTTATATAGAAGTTCAATTCTGTGTTAAAATGTGGACAAAGTTTGGTCTATTCTATCGGTTAATCTCAGAGCTTCTATTAGGCGACCGCTAGCGGTTGATTCTCAAAATCTTATTTCACGAAAATTAGAAGTCTTGCTTCATCATTTTTCAAAGAATTTTTTTTCGCTCGAAATTAAGTTAGTAGCATCACAAAACAAGTGAGTATAAGCAAACAAGAAAGTTATAACTCATCGATCGATCAATTATTTCCATCCCCGAATAGTTGGAACTGATCGACCGAATATTTCGACGATTCTGATTGTTGTTTTTTGTTTATAGTGGTTTATTCTCCGAAAATATTTGAATCGCCAACGTTCAACGTTAAACTCTAAAAAATGATGTATGTAATTGTTACATTATATTAACTGGAAATAAATTATTAATTTAATAAAATGCTTAAATTTTTCTGATATTCATTTTATTTTCACTTTAAATTCATTGATTTACGAAAGCACTAATTATTTACATCATAGTTCGATAGGTAATCCTCTGGTGTCCTTGGTTCCATTTCTGCAAATTATATCCTTTATAAAAGTCCAGTGAAATCCAAATTCGCTGATCCATTTAAATCCAATTCTTCTGCAACTTCTACACGAAAAAAATCAATTATAGAAACTTAAGAGTCTCAATAACACTTACCAATTAACATTATCTCTCAAAAAGGTAATACTTCCTCTAACGTAAAAAAAACTATTATTATTTTCAACATACTTTATACTGTCATTTAGATTAAGAAGCATTAGAAAAAGGGAAGGAAAACTAACTGTTTAAGTTGAGCCTTAATATGATAAATATTTATGAATTTATCGCACCATCATTATGACACCTCAAATCAATGAAAATGTAAATCATTATCATAAGCAGATAGAATCGAGCAATTTTTCACTTCTATTTTATCAATTGATTATTCAAAACAAACTTTGCATTGCGTAATATTTTCAAAAATGTTTTCTGTTGAACTTAG
This sequence comes from Sisyra terminalis, assembly GCA_958496175.1. Classification (NCBI taxonomy): domain Eukaryota; kingdom Metazoa; phylum Arthropoda; class Insecta; order Neuroptera; family Sisyridae; genus Sisyra; species Sisyra terminalis. Next base: position 181,804 of record OY292280.1, read on the forward strand.
CATGCATGTATTAATACTGACAATTAGATAGTCAAATAATTGCATTATTTAAAAGTTTCAAATTTTTATAAGTATGTGTAGATACTTCGTAAAAGCTTTTATTATTCCTGCAAACATAGACAAATGTAATAAAATAAAAGTTGTTTACAAGTAATGAGTAAATTTATTGACACAAAACTATGTAACAGACAATGATTTTTTATTTTGGAGGCATATTTTCTTTAAAGTATTTTAACATGATATTCATATTCTCTGCGTTCCAGAAAACAATTGAAGCAATTGTCCCTTAGCAATACTTAAATCATTGAAATATTTAAGCAGAAAACAAATCTTACAGTGTATTTTACATTTCGTACAATGTAACATTTTACATTAATTTTACGTACCTATAACTTGACAATAAATAATATTATCTATTTGCTATTATTACAAATCCCAAAAACTGTTTCAGCCTCTTTCCATCAAATAAAAAATAAAACAAAGAAATTCTCATTTTCAAAATATGAACGTGATTGGCAATGGAAGAGGCAATAAACCGTTGAGGAGTACCTTAGGAAATAGGATTATTACCACATAAGTGCTTGCTTCTCGCTACATACGAATAGAATACTCAATCGAATGTATTCTTTCAATTATCGTCACTTAAAGAATTAACTTTAGCTTGTAACCATTTTGAGCAGGCTTTGGATGAATTTGTTGAAAAGTACGGTGAACAATACGAAATTTGAGTGGATGTTTATTATTGTTATGGAAAGGCATCAGTCAGTTATCATCACGGTCATTACATTGTTCATATGGGCTACTTATATATTTTGTATTAACTAACTGTCTAACTAAGTGTGTTTTGATTGTAATTCGAAAAATCCGACTACTTAGTAGGGCTAGTGATTTGCATTGATAGCTCGAGATTTTAGATGCAGTTGAGGCAAACAACTATTTAAGTATCCTTATTAGGAAACGTAAATCTTAAAAACACTCAGTGAAATTTCATTGCATGTTATAGTTATGCAACCAATGCATTAATGCATGAATTTTACGTTCTAAGTTCAATGTTTCCTTACGATTTCACTGTTATTATATTATGTAAATGTTTCGTTTGAGAAGCTATAAATTTGATTGAAATTAACGAAAAGTAAGAATGATATATTTTTCTTGATACAAGTTGATAAAAACAAATTTTAATGAAAATAACTATCTGACACCTGGCACATACTTCAATTTCAGCCAGTCTTGTTCAGGAATAATTAATCAATGATGATTCGAAAAAGATTTAAAGCAATGGAAGCCTTCATGATAAGAAATTTCTCAGTAAATATTTGATAAGCAAGAACTGCGTAACAATAAAAAGAAAATAGTCCTTCTTACATCCTAATTTTTATTATGGGCTTCTCGGACATTCACAAATGTTATTCCCTCTACGATCAACCCTTTCTCTTTAGATTATGTTTTTAATAATCAGACCTAATCAAACCTTTCAGTAGAGAACTCGAATAGCTAACATAACACCATGTTTAGTTTTAATTTTTGAAATTTCTGAATTTGGAACTGGAAAAAGATGAAAAAATTGCTCTTGAGATACGTTCTCAGAATTTATGTCTGGATACAGAGTAACAGCTTCAAATGCTGGGCAATCATAAATGTTGAGTGGTCGGGTTGATTGATTATCCATAATTGAAATTGTGATCATTGGGAAATTTTCATATAACACTGAGCTTTTTTTTGGCATCACGAGACATGCACGTGCTGAATCCCAACTTGCTCCTAGTATAACTAAACCCGTCAGGTTCAAAGAACTCTCGTTGTTTTTCCCGTAACTATATCCAAGAGAAATATTTTGAGGTTCTACTCCGGTTTTATCACAGTAATCGAGTATATAGTATGCAAATATTTGTTTTGGAAAATGTAAGTAGTTTAAGTTGAAAGTATGCGGGTGTTGTGAATTGCCAGTAAGTCCTTCCCATGATAGTAAAAAGTTTTGTTTTTCAGATAAGCTGTGTATGAAGGTTCCCAATGATCCTAAATATTGATTGCGTTGTGTCCATTGTGGAGGAACTTGTTGAATTGTAATAAAAGAGATTATATTTTCATAATAGAGATTATTTGGTTTTTGACCTTGTAAGATTTTCAGCAATTCATTTAAATCTTTTTTCATATTTTTTATGGATGTTTTAAATAAGGTTAGTTCAGATTTTAAAAATCTGTTCAAAAATTCTTCCGTTAAACAGTTTTGGTTAGTTTTGTCCGAAATTTTCATTAGGGTTTGTAGAAGTTCTCCCACTTGGCTTGCCAGGTCAATAATGATTTCCTTAACTGATAACGTATAGTAAAATTTTTGAGATTTTTTAAAAAAATCTCTTACTTGTTTTAAGTGTTGGTAGTTTTGAATGGACGCATTCAATGAAAGAATCTCGAAAGAATACTGTTCCGGAAGTTTTTGTAGATGGGATGTCACATCAAAAATGTCCCATTTTTTTGGTAGGCGATACGCTCGATTAGACTCGGAAAAGGAAAATATCTCATTTTCAAACAAATTTTCATTAAGACAACTTTGTAATATTTCCAATAAACATTTCTCATCCCAATAGTTGGTTACCTTGTTCCCATAGTTACAAATTGTCGTAACGTACTGGAAAACTTTTAATGGAAAACTGTCCCCGTTGTTTATGTACTCGGCTAGTTGTTGAAGAGTTATCTCCAAATCACAGTCGTCCATGTAAGGTTTCGAGGTCCATCCAAAATTTTCATACAGTTTTCGAATTTGAATTATTGTGTGGAAATAAAAAATACCCAGAACTCCTTTATGAAACGTTTTATCTTTTCCAGGACACTTATCATAGTAATCGGTGTTTTTTATCAAATTAGAACTATAATAATTAACAAGATTATTCCGGATTCCATTTTGAATATCATAAGCAACTTTCATACTATTTTGTAGAATGAAAGTTGGTATATTTTTGGCAGGTGATGCTGTTGTAATCCAAAGACGAAATTCTGAATTAGTATTGGCTGGATTTAAGTTTTTGGACCGTCTTTCAAGTAGTTTTAACCCTTCCGGAGTACACAAGTGGCAATTTTCCAGGAAAATCCAGAACTCTTGATTCGCTACGTTACTGATCAATTCATTGACGTTATTATCTTGCGTTTCCGTGCCCATGCTGTAAATTTTCAAGTTGTGTCTATATCCTTTTCGTTCAGCAAAATTTTTGAATGAATTTAAAATGTTTGGTGAAAAATATTTTGTATTCATCAATATTAAGATTGGTTCAGAACTAATTGATAATTGATATGTGGATTCCAGATCGAAAAAAAATGGTTTTAGAAGATCAGAGTCGAGCTCTTCGGATAAGAACCATGACACTTGATCTAAAAACTTATTCGGGTGGAAAACTCTTGCGAGAATTAACTTGTAAAAATTAGGGAAAGCACTATCAATTGGTATGGCACATTGAGGACTTTTGGCATAGTTCTTCCATTTGTCAGGCTCGTCGTCTAAGCTTTTCATTATACTATCAAATGGAGGATTTCTTTTTAGGTAAGTGATTCTCTTCAATTGTTCCACTGTGATCCAGTTAAGGTGTTTTGCAGGAACTTCAACTTCTGAATTTTTCAATTCATAATAATCAGTGATCAAAAATTCTATCAATCTGCTGCTAAATTGAAATCGAGCTTTAATTTCAATGTATAGAATAAAATTAAAAATGATACGATCACAGGAAAATAATGACCGGAAAACATAACGATGAACCACTCGCAATAAATGCCTACTCATTTTTTCCATTCGCACATCGAAATTTTTGGATTTTGGTGCCGTTGTTACAACATTTTTGAATAAATTGATAAACCAATTTATTGAATACTGATACATGTGGTTCAAGTGGATCAAATTATTTAAGATATTATACAAAATAGCCCCATGCTGTGCTACTGAACTATATTTTGAGCAAATGAACTCAATTTTCTGTAAGGTTTCCTGGCTGCTTGCTTGGTTTGACAAAGTTTCCGTTAGCAATGTTTTATAGGAATCTAACGTTTTAATGGCAACCTCATCTTCTAGAATATTATTTTTCGTCTCTGATAAAACTTTAAGGATATTCTGACGAATGATCTTCAACTGTTGTCGATGTGTTGAGGTTTGTGAAATAATTTTGATGCGTTCTTTATATAGCTCGAAGAGCTCTTTTTCAATTATTGTTAACAACAGCTGTTCACATACTGTTGAAACAGTAATCGGACTGTAAATTATGGTGAAGTTATAAAAAACTGCTGATGGATAATCCGGATTGGAGTTTGTTGTGTGAATATATAGTCGAAAACGTTCACTAACTTCTAGTTCTTCGTCATTGATAGAAAGCACCTGTTGGTTGTCTTTAAGAAAAATATTTCGACGTAAGAACAAATCCAGATAAATATCCAAGGATTCTCCAATAATTTCGATCATAATTGAACTTCCTGATATAATAGCTTCTTTGATTTTGTTCAAAAAGAGTGAGTCGTCCAATTTAGTTTTTATCAAACTTTCACCTTCTAGATTTTCAAGCCAAATTTTCATTTGATTCTGTGGATCAATGAACAGACAGTGCCGCTTGGTATATCGTAGGATTGTTATGTTTTCCGAGAGTTCTTTCAACTTTTCTACATGAACCTTGGTCTTGGAACGCTCCTTTAGCATATTGGTAGCGTTGAAATTCTTCGTAAAAACAATTTCTGTGTTAACTCGCAAATAATCAACCCATTTTTCGGTACATAGAGTCCGATAAGTGGGTTCCAAAGGACCAAAGTATGCGATCAGACCAGAAGCTAGGAGAACATCACCTACTAAATGTTCATAAGCTAACTGAAGTCGATTGACAGTATCTGACCAGTATGATTTTTCTCCTTCTAAACTGTAAACCAAACGTTGAGCACATTGAAATTTTTTCGTACAGATATCAACTTCTTCCTGGACTCGTTTCATTTCCAAGTGAGCTTGTTCAAGTTGGATATTTAATGAAGTCAAACGGTCTTCTAATTCTGATAGCAGAAGACGTTTTTCCTTGAGAATACCCAAAGTTTTTCCGTAGGTTGTTTCAGCAATTAGAAGTTTCGCTTTTTTTGGTGCTACTTCTTTGGCTACCTTATCATACAAATCCATTGCGATCACCCACTTGCAAAGACCTTCTGCTGCACTTGATGCTTTTGCAACACAGTGCGGTTGAAAATCTTTGTTTGGTAAATACTCCTTGCGGACCTTTTGGATCACATGAGTTGGAATATCATCTTTATCAAAATCTTTCAACTGTTGCAAAAAGTTCATCTCTCCAAGAAGTTTTTTACTTGGTCCCCAGTAGTCAAGAATTTTTCGGCCAGTAGCAGCATCTGGGAGGCGATCAGGTTTGATTTCTTTCATCACACAAACAGCAGCCATCACCAACTTGATTGTATCCGGTGGGTTTTTCATAGACTTGACCAAAGTAATGTCTGTCGGTTTTAGAGTATTCAAAGCAGCGATCGCATCCTCCAAAATTGGAATAGCTAATGCCAAATCAGCTTCACATTCACTTTTAAGTTCTTGAGCATCAGCTGCTTGGACATTAGCAATTTTTTCTTCTTCTCGAACTTGAAAACTGGCTTTTTCTACAGCAATTGTTTCGTGTTCGATTTGCTTTCGAACTTCTATAGATCGTTCACCCATTTGAATCAACTGGGGTTTCAACTGGGCAAGTTCATCAGATAACAAAACAACCTGATCCGTAGCAAATAAAAGCTTATCCAACCCCAATTGATACTTCAACTTGTTGGATGAAATTTCATGTTGTTTTGTGCTAATCAAATTTACGTAACACTGTAAAAAATCAGTGTAAGCCGCGGTTGTTAATGCGTAGGTTCTTTTCGTATTTTTCCGGTATAGATCAGTTATCTGAAGAGCTATTTTATGAAAATGATTAAAAGCCTGTGAAATTTGTGCTTTTTCATTTTGGGAAATATTGATTTTCGATAGGTAGTGATCAGCGACTTGGATAAATGCAATTTCCGGCCAAAAGTCGAACCAGACTATGATTGTTTTGTTAATCAGATTGGGATACATTTGGAATCGTTTTCGATTCACTTCATCATTCATGGAAAAGCAAAGCATAATACGTAAGTTTTTTTGACTTCGAGTACGAAAAAAATTCATTACCTCTAAAACACTGACATCCAAAGAACGATTTCCTTCCTGTGCAGCAAATCTAGTTGACTCCAACACTTTCTGTTTTTCTTCAATTGTAAATAAATTAGCGATTTCTCCTAGACAGATCAAACTATTTACATCATCAAGCATCCGAGGATCAGTAAAATGAACATCTTTAACCAAAAAGATCACTTTCTTTCCAGTAGCACCGATTTCTAGTAAAATATCTTTGATATTTTGTCGCCAAAATTCAAATGTATAATTTAAAGAAAATTTAGGCATGCGAAGTTCGAACTCACAAATCGTAGCTGCCAAACGAACCAGACACTCTTTCCCAGAACCATATTCCCCAATGAGAACCCCACTTTGGCCAGGTAAAGTTAAAATGCGGCAAATTTTCATGAGATGATCGATATTGTAGGGATGCAAAACTAAATTCAATGATATTGATTGTGTTGAGTTGTATTGTTGTAAGGACTTTTGGAAAAAGCTTTCGGCTAGTTTAATATCAGAAACTTCCTCATATTTTCCTGCTTCATTTAAAAAACTGTTGAAGTAGAGGTTTTTTAATGATTCTGAGCTCTCAAAAATCTCTTCCATTGATTCATTAAAATGGGTTTTTAGTTGGTTGGACAATTGATCATAAAACCATTGTTGGTTATCCGAATCTATGAGACGATCTCCGAAAATACGAGTCATTTCATGAATCCAAAGTTTTGGAAAAGTTTTCTTGTTTTCCACTCCATCTTTAATCATTAAAGAACATCCGGAAATCAACTTTTCCATGTCGTGTAAATTGAAAAAGGTTAGATATTTCCATGGAACTAGTTTGATTTTTTCTTGGAGACTGCTAAGAATTTGGAAGGTTGATTGAATTATGCTGGTGACGGCTGTCAAGATATCTGTAGGAAATCCGTTTTGCCTGTAAGCATGAAACAGAATACAACTGAAAATTTTTACCGCATCCACTTCGGATAGTTCCGATAAAATGAACAGAGAAAAATGTCTTAAGAATCTTTTGTCGATTTTTGGATAGCGCCTTGGAACAAATGCTATCGAAATCACAAACAAGATATCACTTAAATCAATTTTTCGGATTTCATTTTCATTCGATCGAATATCATACCAAAACTGATAGTCATAATACTGGCGAATCAGTTCCATTATAATTTGACTTTCCTTTTCATCTTTCAAATTTTCCTGGAAATCGTCCACGAACAATAATAAAGTTTTCTTTACACATTTACCACCAGCATATCGCCCTTTTCCAGATACGGGAATTTTTGAAAGAAACAACTGTTGTGCCTGGATTTGATCAAATTGACCAATCAAATTCATTACAACATAATCAAATTCTTTATTCGAAAGTTTATGTTTTAAAGTATGTTCAACAAGACGAGTTTTTCCAGATGCTGTAGGTCCCAATAATAAAGTAGGAAATTTATATCTAGTTAACGAACTTATAATTTGAGACAATCGGTTTCCTGAAACTGTAGGAACTAGCATAGTTTCCAGATTAACATCCTCAATTTTAGGAGCTCGAATTATATCAGTAAATGGCTTCCAAACACCTTTTCCTTTGTAAACATAAAAATAGTCCATAACTAGTCCCTCGATTGGAAAGGATATATCAATTTTTTCTGTCATTTTTGGTTGAGGACACTCACATAATTGGTTCTTCCACAATTTACGGTAGAACTCATCGAATTTTGTCATATTCTGTTGATTCATAAATGAGAATACTGTCAAGATGATAGCATTACAGAAGCTAGCTTGTATCCAGTTCACTATGTACTTTATATCTTCAGGATTTTCGACTAAAGCATCTTTTATGCTAGCTTCAAATAGGATGAGCGTCGTTTGAACCACATTGGAGTCATTCACGTAAAAATCTGCCAAGTAATTTGTTTTTATGTAACATAAGCTGGCTGATAGAATCCAAAAAAACAGAGTGGATACAAAAATGGAATGCTTGCTCCAAATTTCTTCAGGTGATTGCCGTATCCATTTGTCTAGTACTACTTTCCATCCGAGTTTTTCTTGATCTAAGTTAATAAGGGTGAATCTAGATACAATGTTGGGGGATAGATGTTCTAGATGTTCAGTTTCACAGATTATTTTTATCTGGGAGTTTTTATGTAGTTGCTCTCCGTATTGGAGACAAAGCTTTTTGCTTACATCTGTAAGGGAGTACAGACTATCAATCCAGTAGTCTTCGATTGGACCATCGAAAATAATCCAGCAGTTTGAATTGGAGTCGCGAAGAATTTTTGTAAATATCCCGTCGTGCCATTCGGACATCAAAGAAGAATTGTAGCATCCAAATAAGTGAGAGTGTGATAAGGTTTTCTGGCAAATGGTATGAGTTAGTGTATTATTCATTTTTGCTAAAACATTCAAAATTGTTGACTTTCCACTGAATGAATCACCCGACAGAATTAAGTGTGAATAAAAATTTAGATTCTCCTTGATAGCGATTAGCTTTTCTTTCAAATAATCCGATAAAGTTAAATGTAACTCATTGAAAATGTTTTGTTCAAATTCCAAGTTTGACAAGCTTTGGGGATTAGTTCTGAAAAATAGATGTGAAATCTTTTCAACAATTTCCCGATCACTACTAGAAAGCTTCATCATCACAACATTTCGAAGACTTTCTACGACTACTCGCTCTGCAGTAAATTGGCAATTACTGAGGATTCGTCTTTTGCAGTACTGTAATATTTCCTTCAAATTTCGAATTCCGAAAGCATATTGATCGTTTAGTAATGTTGATGTTGAATCCAGGAACATTACAAGCTTTTTAGCCAAAGTTTTTGCCTCAATAAAACCTAAGGAGGCAAAATATGCTTCTGATATCACCATAAAATCTGGTAGATGCTTAACTATTGGTCGAAATATTGTATGAATATTATTAGGCATTTGGGAAAACTGAGAATATTTTTCACAAGTTATGCACAGAAAACTGCTTGGATTTAGTCGAAGGGAGGAACTTTCCAAGATGATTACTTTTAAAGCTGATTTCAAGCCATCGTAGATCGTTTGCAAGTATTGCGCCATTACGGATAAGCTACCAATTTCAATAAAATTGAAGTCGTCTAAACAGAGCCAAGCTCCTGTACTGGTGAGTCCTTGGATTAATCGAAAAATTGTTCGATATCGAATCCCATTTCGACAATTATAAATGACATATTGGTTTCCAAAGATATTGCAAAGATTTTTGAAAATATCAGTTTTTCCGGTTACATTGGAACTGATTAGGGCTCCATTTAGTTGCAACTGATATGCAGTGATTAAAGACTGACAACAACGCTCTGTTAGAGGATCCTGAACCAGATTTTCTTGATTTCCCAAATATTCATACTCATAGTTTTTGGAAAAGTGAAAGATATTCACAAAAAGATTTGAGTCATTCCAAAAGTATTTGATCTGAGTACTCCATTGAAAACAGGAAATATCAATGTCTTCATTTAAAATTTGCTTAATTATCTGTAAGCTATGAAATTCTTGAAGCAACATTGAGGAAATAACAGATTTGCGACCCAGAGAAATATGAGATTTCAATAAGGATCCTAGTTCTGCGAAGTGGATTTCTAAAAATTTGTTGTAGTTCAACAAATTAATTTTTTTTTTACTTGTTAGTATTGATTCCATTTCACGTACCCAGAAAATTTTTCCTACTATGAGAACGGCTTGTTGGGACCATTTTAGAACCCATTTTACTCGGGGAATTAGTTGATAATCTTGGAGACACTTGCAGATTTCTTCCCGTACTGTTTGGCGCATTTGACTTTCAATATCCAAAAACGTATTCCAAATGCCTGCTTTTTGAAAATTTGATATTGATTTCGAAAACCTTAAGCAATCACCTTTGGAACTAACCATTGAGGTGATTTGATTGGTTTCTTCTATGACTAGGTGATCGATTCCAAGAAACACTTTCTGAAAATAGCGTTGAAGTTTAACAAATTCATGGGAATATGATAAGATTTCCAGTAATTCGTTGCTTGTCAAAAAGAAGAATCGGGAAAAGTATAAACGTTTCTCTTGAATAAATTTGTCAATACCACTTTGAATTTCTTCCAATTTGGTTTCGATATCGATGAGATTTTTGTGGAAATTTGAAGAGCAAGTGATTGTTTGAATATATTTCATTTGATTCATTTCGATGATAATTTTAGTGAGGGTTTTATGAAGTTCTTGGAAAATTATTGTTGGATTTGGTAGTTCTTGGGTTATTTCAGGACAAGTTAAAATTGGAATCAAGCGTAACCAGTAGTCTTGGATTTGAAGCCATTTACGGATTGTTTTTTTGACATTTTTTAAGTAAATGTACCAAGCATTGACTTCGACTTCGACCGGCTTAACAAATACAGAACTTCTCATTGTAATGGTTTTTGCGATAAGTTCATCTAATAAATCAAAGACCAAGTCTGCATTGGTAACGATTTTCTTTTTCAAGAAATCATTTTCAATCATTTCAAATTCAGTTGTTTGCCACTCGTGTTTCATGGCAGCTAAATTTTCCTGAAGCCTCAGTTCCTTAATGGATGCCATACTAACTATTTCAAATTGATTGAGAAATGGTTCGGTGTTTTTTTCGATTACTTTTCGTAGAGTGGTGCCGGCATCAGGTGTTATGTCACTGCCGTAAATCTGAGACATTTCCTCCCAGTGACGTTGCAACAATGCTGGGCAGGCAAGAATTTTGATGAGTTTTAAGTGAGGCTTGAAGTTATTTACTAAAGTGATGGCTTTGGCACAAAGTTTTATTGGTGCCGGATGATTGTGACTGTCCGGATCATCGACATTACCTTTAAAACGTCGAGAATAACCATCAGCAATTTGCTGGCGAATTTTCATACTATAACTTTTCTGATAGTATGTTAACTTCTGATCAAAGAATTCTAGTTTTTCTTGTATTGAAGTAAATTCAAGATTTTCCCAAGGACCGTCCATCCAATCCAGATAAGTTCTTCGCCACTTAAAACAAATGTATATTAAGTCAGTAAATGTGAAGATAATTTCTTTACATTCTTCTAGATCAGGAAAGATTGACAGAGGAAATTTGAACAGAGTTTCTTCTGTGTTAATCCAATTTTGCATATCGTTAAAGTTATCAATTTCCAAACTCATTTCTATTAAGTAACTAATGTAAGAATCAGTTTGTACAAAGTCAGACATATCATCCAGTAGTTGAAGATTCGACATGAATAGTTGTACGTTTTTTGTTAATTCATCAATTTGTCGTTGCAATTCTTCTTCAAGTTCGTTTTTTCTTTGTTCAAACATCGTTGTATTTTCCTCAACGACGCATGTGATTTTTTCTGACCAAACAATTGTTTGAGCATTAAGTGCAATATGTTTCTCTGCAATCGGTGTCATTTCCAACAAAATAAAAACCTGTAAAATTGAGATGACAACCCGTTCATTCAGTTCAGCGATGTGTTGTTCTTTCGCCTGGGCCATATACGTTCCCATTTCGATTAAATCTTGTGTACATTCGGGAACCTTAGTGGCATGTTCATGGATCTTTTCAAACTTCTCACAAATATCCAGATTATCTTGATAGTTTTTTTGAACCAACTTTTTCAGAACATTATTCTTCAGTTTGGCGATTTGGCGACAAATACTTTCGATAAAATCAATCTGACTAACGATTCCAATGCTAAAATAACGATTTGGAAGCAAATTGAACACTTTGTCTTTAAAAGTTTCAATAAAATTCACTTTTTCACAACAGTCATCAAAACTCAACTCATACTCATTCATACTTTCTAAGCCACTTAAAAATTGTTCGTCCCATAACGTCTGAAACGTTTCCTCTAAACTTAGTAAATATTCCTGAAAAGCTTTTAAATTTTCATGTAGAAATAAATCAGTGTTACGATGAACTTGTTCCACTATATAGTCAGGGAGTTGCACAATTATTTTATTTGGAACTGATTCTCGATTGATTTCAGGAATTTCCGGAACATCTATCACATATGTTCCGAGGATATCGATCAGAGTGTGATGAAACTTGAAAATTTGTTCTACAGTTGGTGACACGTCCATACAATTTGTAAACGATATATTAATCTTGATTGTAGGAATTAAATTTGGATCTCGTAAGGTGGAAACGAATTTTAAAGTGGTTCGATTTAAGATATCCATTATTTTCATTTGGATAAAATAGCATAAACTTTTGATAAATTGAATCCAGATATCAGGGTGTAATCTTTTCAGAAACGTTCCTTTTCGTAATTGTTGCGAAATAAATCGGCTCACTTGTAAAATATATTTGTTTTTAGCAGATTCTAAATCTTCACGGATTCGAGTCCGTAAAATTGCCAACTGGATGCTCGATGTGTCTCGATAGTCGGAATAGTCGATTAAAAATTCAGGAAAACAGGCAATTTTATTGTTAATCACTCGAAAAAGGGGATGTGTAATAAACAGTCGATTTTCCAAGAATGTTTTCCGCTCAGAAAATTCATTAAATCGTGGTAGATTTCCCTGACGATAAGGTGAAGAAATTCCAGACAGTTGTTCATTGGGGTGAGGTAGCTTTACTTTTTGCTCAGCGCAAATATTTCGAAGACCGATTCCATATTCTTCATTCACATCGTCAAAAAGTTGATCTACAAACATAGAAAATTGTCGTGATAAATCTTTCGGTAACAATTTTCGGATGCGTTTTTCGGTACGGCGGTCCAGATTTTCTGGCAGTGGTTCGTATGCAAAATTACGCAGTTTTTGATGTGCGTGAAATTCCGGCTCGTCAATCACTATTTTACGACGCTTGATTTTATTTGGACGTGTATTTCGGCTAATGTTACAGGCTAATGTTGATGTAGTTGGTGCAGCCTTGCCGATCATTTTGTCCCGTTCAATTTTCAGCATTTGCACAATAGGACTAGAAATCAATGTTTTTTCCTCCGAAATCAACGGAAGCTTACTCATTTTTACAATTTTCACACTAATCTGTACGGCAAACAATAAATTATCTTTTTGTTTCACTTAAAGTTTATCAAAACCGAAACAAAATATAGCTTTTATATATTTACGTTGTCATAGCTACATGTTTACCATGAACCATTAATTAATCGATAATTGAAATTTCATCAAAAAATGATATAATAGTATAGGCAGCTATATGATCTTAAATACAAATAATTATTAATGGTTGCCCATACTTCGGAGTAGATCAGATGATATCTTATTTTAGTCCTGGGTCATTTTTAAAAGAAATGTATGTAACTGGACTTAAAAATTTGAAAAGCATAAACCTTTAATTCTAAATAAATCAATTAAAAAAAAAACAAACTGCAATTGTATGATGAAAGTACGAAGATTCTACTCAGCAGGTTTCTAATAGGCTTAGCCTGGAGAAATGTTTAATTTAGAAAATCTGTTCTACTAATAATGCATAAATAAATAAAAAAGGACGAAGATAATATGAGTCCAATTTTCAATAATTTGTTGAAACAAAATTCTAAAAAAACATTAAAGACATGAGTGGTCAACATTTTAATGGTTAAAATTTCTTGATCGTTGTGCAAAACTGCAGCTTAATTTTTTTGACGAATTTTCATTTGAAATAATTCTATGCTATCCATACAGAAATTAAGAGGTCTTCTCAATAAAATCATTTTTTTATGTTTAAGTAAAATAAGACACAATGGAATTGCGAGTAAAACTTACCGATCACCTTACAGGATTATACCTTCAATTTTCTGGCTTTTCTTCAAATCACGCTATTTTTGATTCTAAATTTTAATTTTATTGATTACTCATAGTTCAATACTGAAAAATATAAAACAGCAAATTTTTCACTTCAACTTTTTTTTCAGAAGAAATATTTTCGACCCAAAAATTATTTTTCCATATTTACCATCCCTGATTTTTATTTTATTCTTAAATTAAAATGGAGGACTTAGAAAAAGTCTTCACACTTTGTATTTTTCACTATTGAATAAGAGTAAATAAAAATTTTATGAAAGTTTAATTTTAAAAACTGCTTTCTTTATTGAAAAATATTTATTATATCAGTAAAAAAAAATTCACTCACCTTGAGGTTTATGATATTAAGTTCACATAGATAAAGGTATTTTTATATGAAAAAAAACCAAACCTAAATATGGTATATTTAACGCGTAAATCAATATAATTAATGCTATTTAAACATTTTCATTAAATATGTAAACATTTTAAGCTTTTTTATTTCTTTTGGTAAGTTAAATATAAAGTCAACGTTTAAAGAAAAATTGAAAGAAAATGATTGAAAATATAAAAAAAACATTGATTTTCATTATTAGTTTATTTATGGACAACTTTACCAAAAACTTATAATGTATAGTAAGAAATATAAAAAATTATAATAGCGAGAATTAATCCATCCGTGTTTTCAAAGTACGTTCTGTGATTTTGTCTTTTTCACTAAAAATAAAATATTTAATTAATTAATCATTAGTTTAATAATTTTAATTAAATAATATGTGTTATAATTTATAATACATATACGTTTTTAAAATCGAAAATTCTGTTCTTACATGATGTAAACAATCGCTCCCCATCCAGAGCCTGAATCTCGATCGAAAGCATTGATTAAGGCTTGAGAAATGGTTTCAAACAATTCTTCAGGTCCTAAATCAGGCTCCCAAAGTGCTTCGCACATACCATACAATTGTGCACTGGCTGTGCCACCCACAACGAAATCGTCCGGTTCGTTACGACATCCTACATTTTTTTAAATATGTAGAATCATTATAGGTATCAAGAATATTATAAAATAATTCGTATAATACCGATCAAATCCATATTACACACGTAGGGTTCGTAAGTGTGCGGTGCAAGTCCCGCAATCAATGGCTCAACAAAATAAGGCCCAAATCGTTGTTCATATAACATATTTGACACCAAGCTGCTAAAAACTTTTGGAGAAATTTTTCGATTTTCCTTCAATTCATACAAGTTACATCTGAAAACAATATTTGATATTAAATTCAATTCAAATTTCTATTTAAGTATTCAAAAAAAGACCCGTGAAATATTCCTACTCAACATTGACACAATTAACAAAAATTGGCGATTGAATGAAATAAAAATGACTTGTATGAACAAATGATAACAAGTCTCGCAAGGGCAAGTTTTGTTTTGTAGGATAGTTTGCACAGGTATTGTTAGAATTTTACGAGAACCGGAACTTTTTTATATCTGTTGCGGGTCTGCTGCAGACGCAGTGCACGTGAACGTAAATTTCATAGACCTGCTGCAGGCGTATGATAAGCCTTAAAGAATATATTATTGAGTGCAGATCTAGTACAAAAGTGGAGCAAACAATATTTGTATTTGCAGACCGTTACAAATTTGCTACGGACTTCAAATTTTGAATGAATATTCTAGGTTGATACATCCTGGCGTGGTTGAAAAGCTTGAATTTCTCATTACCTGAACCTAATTTTTTCTGACACCGTTTGTATGTCGGTGGTCAAACCGGGCAAACCAATCATCAAATGCGGTCCAACTTGAAAGATTTTTTGGAAATCTGTCGCAATTGTGCCCCCTTGGATGCCATACCGACGATCGGCGGCTATTGCTACACAATTTTTGCCTTTCATCGCCACAACAGCACTTCCGTTGTATGATAAAATCGACTGAAAACGAAAATTGGTTACAAGCCAGTACAAGGTTATTATAAAACATACTAAAAATTGAAAAAATTTAGTTGTAACAAAATTACTTACCATGATTTAACTAACAGTAGATACTAGTTGGTATAACTATTAGTAGTAGATTATTTTGCAATTAGTTTGTTGTTAACTTATATCAATTATAGTAGAAACCGCTTAGTAATCTTATATGTCCAAGCAAATCACGATGACAATTTCAATTGAAGAAATTCATAATATCAGGGACTGTTTTATCGACAGCGGTCTGTTACTTTCGTTACTTTAAATCAGTGCCAGCAGGATGGACAAGATGTCATTTATATAACCGATGTAACATAGGAAAGGTTTGCGTCTCTGCTATATATCAAATGACGTACGTGTTCAATATGTTGTAATAATAAACATTTCTTTCACTTATTAAATAATAATTATTATTTTTTTGGTAATGTCAAAGAAAAAAATTGTTCAATGTAGTCTACTTTAGTTTGTTGCTTCGTTTTGGCCTAATAAATTGGTTGAGCCACCGATTGTTAAAATGATGAAGGAAAAGTCAAATTTATTGCAAAGGATTTTTGCTGTTTTTATTGTATTATCAAGCTATACAAACTTCGCAAAATGCCAATCTGATAAAATGTTGCCGAATGTAGCCACATTACCTGACTGTTCTGATAGTAAAGAACATTCCATATACAAGTAGGACATTTATAATGTACAGTTTACATGATAATATATTTTTTTTATTTGACAGTTACATATATGTAAGCACCTTGGACGGTACCCTATATGCTTTAAACGCTGCAGAAAATGGTAACATAGCTTGGCAGTTGAAGACGGACGGTGAAATGCTCAAATCAACCATTCAAAATCGAGAGGTACCAATTTTAACTACACAAATAGCTGAAGATATCAAAACCTCAAACATGTTAAACATAATGACTTCATTAAACTTGTATACTGATTATTTATTCGATACAAATATTAGTTATCAAATTTTTAGCTGACCAACTCTGGACAATGGGTTCGAATGATTCCATCACTCAGTGGTAGCTTGTACAAATTTGACGGTGAATCAATCGATTTAGTTCCTATTTCTGTTGATCAACTTCTAACATCCTCATTCAAATATTCTGACGATTTAACATTTGCTGGTGGAAAAGAAACGTTGACCTATGGGGTTTCAATACCAAATGGTCGAATTCTATACCGTTGTAGTATGCAAGGGTGTAAAAATGAGACAAGCAAAGGACAAAATGTGGAAGAAGACGACGATGAGGAAAACAGCAGTGTATTAATAATACAAAAGAAAATTCAAACAGTTCATGCTATTGCTCCTGAGTCGGGAATTGAACGATGGAATTTTAGTGTAGGACAACACGATGTAAAGTTTCATAAAAAACGACAGTGCCATCACCAGAGAAAATATCATTTGAATTTAGATATTCGAGTAATTGTTCCTGAAGGGATTGTTTATGCGGTTGAAAAAACACCTTTGTCACGAGACAAACGAGTCTTATGGAAGCAAAAAGTAAATATTTTTTATCAACACAAATATATTTTATCTCGATTATTAGTTTACACAAAAAAAATAAAACACATACCAGCATCACTGTACATATTAAAAAAAAGCACTCCAAAAATTTAGGAGAGTAGTATAGAAATTCCTTATATGTACAAGAAGTTCCTCTGTCCACCTGTCGGTTTGCACCTTGAGAAAAGATTAAATTATTAGATGGCTAGTATGTTAAAAAAACCAAACAATCTTTCACAATAGGTTTCCTTGTATAGCGAATGTTGAATATAAAATGTACTATATGTTATAGTAAATATTGCAACAAGAACTAACTTGTGTTCTATTCAACAATATTTCATTTTTTTCCTTTTAGATTTACAAAAAAAAGTTATGTGTAGATGATTAAACAATATTGTTCACATAATATATCGCAAGCGAAAACGTCAGCTAATCTTTAATAAGATATTTTAAATATTGGAAACTAAAAATATATTTTAATTAATATACTTTTTAATTTGCAGCTTTCATCTCCAATAATTGATGTGTGGAAGTGGCAAAGTGGTCAGTTAGTAGCAATAAAAATTTTCAACAGCGATCAATGGACTTGGGCTTCTACTATTCCCTTCAATCAAAAACCATCGGTTTATATTGGAATGCATAATAAACAAGTAATAATTGAGCTTGTTTTGTACTTAATAAGTATAAAGTTCAATTTACACTCTACTTCAATGATGTCTTTAAAATTTTCATTTTAATCGTGACTAACCTAATACCGATAATTTTATAATGATATTAATTATTTGTATCTACATTGGTAAACAGTTTTGCTGGTTGCAATCTCAAATAACTAATTTTAATAATTTCTCCTGAAAATTGCTTAACGATATAAAACTACTAAATCAAATAGCCATTAAATTCAATCGTATTGTTAATACAAATAATTACTTGACAGTTATTGGGGTAAAGTTTTCATACCGACGTTTCTTTTTGTACTTAAAAGATTTTTATAACCAGTTTGGAAGAAAAAGAATACTGATTCGGGAATAATTTAAGTGATAAGAGAATATCAATTAGATTTAGAGTTATTTTTGGCTTAAGTTCCTTTTAGAACAGTCAAATCTGGCAACGTTGCATTTTCTACTTTTTTATATTTTATTGGCGATTTTTTTGTTATTTTAATTCTAATATTGTAGATATACGTTTCTCTTTTGTGGTTAAATGTTCAGTATGGGCCGATTTATTTGCGAATTAAATTAAATACAAATTAGAAAATGCAGCGTTGTCAGACTTGACTGCTCAAAAAGGGACATGAGCCTTTTATTTTTGGAAATTGGCCGACAATGAATACCTTAAATTTTGTCGGAAATTCCCCTTAGACCATACAATACATGGACACAGAGGGGCATAAAAATATGCATCCGATGTAAAAAAACATCGGCTCTTACGATATGCATATGCATGTTTCTCGATAGCACTTAAATAACGTAGTTTTTATTACTTGTATATACGCTTAGTAAATGTTGACCGTTAAGTAGTCCATGTATTGTATAGCTTAAAGAATATATTTTTTTAATATTTCAATTGCTTGTGACTCTTTGTTATTGCTTCAATATGATATACATAATTCATGCTTATACACTTATTTTTTTTAAGTTATACATTCAGGAATCGATCGTAATGCAAAATTTCGTTGGAGTTTGCAATGATAAGAAAATATCTGAGGCACTATTCTCAATCCCATGGCAACCATATCTTATAGCCAGCTCAACAGCAGTTGAATTTTCGTCACAAGCTCCAATCGATGAAGATGCTCAAATCGACCACGATATTGCCAATGTAGCAACTACATCTCTAGCTGTTTTATATTCGAGCAAATATATCAATGGCAACGGGTTCCTGTTATATTCTGAACAAAGCAATGAAACACATTATCCAATTGATGATAAAAGAAAAAGTAACAGCCAGTGCAATCAAGAACTATTACCGATGTTGATTGAAAGTGAAGAGTATGAAGTCATTGATGAGTTAAATGATGAAGAGGAAACTCCTGTTCAAATTATTATTGTTTCATTATGGTACTGGTGGTACGTATTTAGTTATTAGACCTTGTAATATATATAATGCTCAAAGATCGTCACTTGTTGGTAACACATAGAAGCAATGATAATGACGTCATACAGTAACGACTTTGCATAATGTTTCTTGATCGCACTTAATACGAATTGAATACACACTAACTTACTGTTAGTTGTTGGAATGTGTGTTTAAGTGCGATCGGAAAATATTGGAAAAGCCTATATTCTGCGAACACACTGTATGAGGCAATCATTTGCAACCATCAAGGTTCAATGATGCAGACCATGTAATGTATGGTCTGTATGTAGTATTACTGTACTAAATTTAGTGTATTGATGATTAAATGTTAAAACTTAACTTTTTTGTATTGTAGGAAAGAAGTCATAATTATATCTATAACAACAGCAGTAGTTGTAAATGTGTTTGCACAGCGCTTATTTGTTGGAGAAAGTATTAAAAATGGTTACAAAGAAAAAATTATTGTAGTTGAACGGCCCGTTCCAATGGTTTCGAGCAATTCTAGCGAGAGCAGTAATGAGCCTTTTGTTAAAATCAACGCAATTGAATCAAACAATTTTATGTCACGGTTTATTACTGATTTCAATCTAATTAATTGTTTGGGAAAAGGTGGTTTCGGTCTTGTGTTCGAAGCGCAGAATAAAATTGACGAATGTAATTATGCTATTAAAGTAATAAATTTGCCAAACAGGTAACATTGAAAATATATTAGATTATGTCGAAAATAGTTGACCGTCAGATATTTTTAGACCAGATTCGAGATATCGCGTCATGCGAGAAGTGAAAGCTTTGGCCAAATTGGAGCACACAAACATCGTTCGCTATTTTAACGCTTGGCTCGAGTTTCCACCACACAATTGGTCTATTTATAAGTATGTAATAGAATGAACAATACAACTGTTAAGCTTTTTATTTAACAATACCTACATTGCTGCATTTTAAACACTGATAAATTTCATATGAAATCATCTGAAACATTTTTATTTGTTTGTGCACTTTCGGGCACTACGGAATGCTACGCAATGGACACGTTTTTTTATTTTTGTCTGGATTAAATTTTATTTCGTTTAAACACGTGTGTGTTTTAACTAAGAACTAACAAATTAGTTCAAAATTCAGTAGGCTCTTAACATGGCTGTAAATAAAAAGTCAACACATACCTAACAATTGTTATTGTTGGTAATTTATTATAATCTCACTAAGATTATATGAATTTGCAGTGAAGTACCTCTATTGAATGATATCCATTCCAACAATACATTGTTTTCATCATCCGTTAGCCAATCGTTACCTGACAAGCATTTAGTACTTGCAGAAAGTCCAAACGACTCATTTATTACTTTTAAACATTCAAAAAGTCAAGCTGCAAGTTACACGAGCGTGAAAGTTGAAGATAATAGTATTGAAGAAACGTCAGATAATTCAATTCAATCAGAAAGAAACCAAACAAACACACGAATGTTTTTGTACATTCAAATGCAACTTTGTCGTCGAGAAAGTTTAAAAGATTGGATGCTATGCAATACACATCGCACGAGGGCTGATGTAAAAGACATTTTCTTACAAATTTTAAGTGCAGTCCAATATGTTCATTTACAAGGTCTAATTCATCGTGACTTGAAAGTATTTGCTTCAGTTATTTTTATATTTTCGTTTTTTAATTAACTTGCTTTTATTCTAGCCTAGTAACATTTTCTTCTCAATGGACGGAGTTATAAAAGTGGGTGATTTCGGACTATGTACAGATATGGCAGATGAACAAACCACATTAATAACTGTCGACAATAGCAATAATATAACTTCAAATCCAAAACATACTATAGAAGTTGGTATGTAAACTTAACAATTAGTTATGACTATAATAGGTGCTTAAATATTTAAATTTACGATTTTTCAAAAAGTGCAGTTAGTCGAATTGTACACTGAACGGCTCATATATAAAAATATATTATGTGTTAAATTGTATGACGCCAAATACTTCACTTCAACATACGTATTGAACTAATGTTGAAAATATTTTTTCAATATCAAAGTAAAATTGGATCTCTCAGTAACTACTATATGATTAGTCGCTAAATAATCCTATTAACATTTTTCAGACAAACAATTCTCATTGATTACTTTTTTAAGAAAATCCGTTTTTCTGTCTCTTTTTTAAGCATTTATATCCGTGTGGCACTTACTTTCTGACTCGTTGGCAATAAATGTTTCTTATTTTTCCTGTAGAATAATTCATTTTTGGTATAAACTGATGCGGACCATCGTAAATTTATGATGAATACTGTGTAATTCATTCTGTAGCTATTAAGGAGTGATCCAATTCATATAAGAAGGTTACTCGATAATCAAAATGCATGTATAGGGCAATACGTCTGAAAAACATTTTTTTTAATAGCAGTTCAATATTTGTTAATACAGTGTTAACTCTTCAAACATAGCGAAAAAAACTTATTTGATTCTAAAATTAGCATATTATAACTACCTTAGAAAAACTATTTTCAGTGTGTTCTTTTTAGGTACTCAACTTTATATGAGTCCAGAACAATTGAAAGGCCTCGCATATAATTATAAAGTTGATATATACTCCTTGGGTGTGATATTTTTCGAGTTACTAATTCCATTTGCTACAGAAATGGAACGATATAAAACGCTTACTGATCTTAGGTCGAATATTTATCCTAAAAATTTTGCGTGTCGATATGTTCAAGAAGTAAGTATTTTGTTGCAGTTTCAAATTTCTACTTAAAACCGTACACAATGTGGCTTGTTCCTAAGATATGATATTTTAGCCAAAATATGTAATATGTGTCAATTCTTGATAATAGAGTAGACTTATGTAAAAATGAAAACAATTTGTTTAGCTGGTAATAAACTGTGTTTTTAAATATTTTGTACAAATATTTAATTGACTGATATTTTTTATGTATTTGTTTATAACTGAAAGTAAAGATTAATAATAGTTGCATGCTATTGTATGATAAATAAAATCTTTTTCAATTTTAGTATGTGTTGTTACAATTAATGTTATCTTATGAGCCGTCCGAGCGACCAAGCACTTCAGCCATACAAGATGCAATAATGTCGAAAGAACCTGAATAGGAAAAGCAAAGAAAAAAAAGACTTAATACATATTAATTTAATATCTTCGTTTTACATTATTGAATACAATTACGGTATTATTATTTTAGTTAATAAATAAAATAAACGATGTAAAAGTATTCAAATTTTGTTGAAAGCAGCGATGTCGACACTTTGCACAAAATCGGCTCCAACAGACTCAATAGTTTCTTGAATCCAATCAACCGACACTTTGTCGTCTTCGATCACACAAGAAATTTGCAACTTGTGAATACCGTAGGCAAGTGGCACCAATTTTGCTGTGAAAAGTATGTGAAATGAATTGTGATTAAAAATGTTTTTTTTCTACGTTAATGATATACTATAAACTCATTCCGGCATATGCTTCATGCCATACTACGATCTATGCAATGTTAATAGTGAAAACATATTCTAAATTAATTGTTATATTGTAATGTAACATCTCAAGATAACTTGATGTACATCTACTACGTTTTATTAATTTATTTTTTAAATTAAATCTAAATTATGTAACTTTCTGAAATAAACCTTTATTTTATTTTATAAACTTATATTTTTACTTTTAAGTTAGCTAATTTATGAGTAAAATAAAAAAGAAAATACAAAAAGTTTTACTGTAACATATTTCGAATAAAAATATTAATTTATTAGTTTAACATTTCTTGTAAGCTCTATAATAACTTTTTACAAAATTTTCGAAGCGACACGGTGTTGTTTAATTGTTTTTTTTTTTTCTATTTCGATAAGCTATGCTTTAATTTGTATGATTAGGAAGTTCCTCAAGTCATTGTTGAGAAAACCAAATATAATTGAAAAAAATGGAAGTGATAAGTTTGAATTGTACTAAAACAATTTTCTTTGAGTACCGTCAGATTACTTAAGTGGTTTTTCAAATAGCCAATTTAATAGTAAAATGGATTAGTTAATTTGTACTAAAACTTCTTCATAGCTTACCGGCACCCCAAAGTAGACCATCATGAGTGACTGTACGCACACAGGCTTCTAGTTGCTTCATATCAGTTTCATCACTCCAAGGTTTCACATCGAATATGATATTTGACTTAGCGATTAAAGCAGGTTCTGAAAGAAAATTTTCAATAAAATTATTATAAATATTCCGAAAATTATATATACATATATACACATTATTAAGACAATTTAATGAACGGCTTAGTAGAACTGAAAAAAAGGTTACTTTATTTGAAGAATTCTTAAAAAAATATCCATTTTTTTGTTGTTCTTTTTTATTTGAATTATAGTAATTATTTTGCTATCCTTACTTTTGGATTTTTTAGCAGCGTAAGCAGCAAGACGTTCCTCCCTCACTTTCTTGGCAGCCTCGTCTTCCTCTCCTTCGTCAGAGTCGAATAAATCAAAATCGTCGCCTTTGGCTGGCTGAGCTTCTTTTTTCGATTCTTTGGTATCTTTGGATTGTTTTTTGGTTTCTTTTTGCTTTTTAGTAACTGAAGGTAGGATTTGCTTTTCTTTGGACGGCTTTGTTTGCTTTACCACTGGCGGCGATGTTTTTTCCGTTAAGACCTTAACGGTCGCTTCCAGAGTCTCAACTCGTCGAGTCAGCGCTTTGACAGCTAAAAAATATAAATAATAGTAACAATAATATCAAATTCATTTCGAAAGATGACTGGCAAAAAAAAAGATAAAAACTATAACAAATGTTTATATTTGTGACTTCCACAGTTCACTTCATCAATAAATATACTCTTGTTGGTAATTTTGTTAACACTGACTTTCAAATTGAAGAGTTAAGGATGTTATGAAACTATGACAAAATGCTATCGGACAACTAAAATTTAGAAGAATGTTCTTTAATCAATGTTAAAGCACCTGTGAAAATTTTAAAAGGAATTCACTAAGGCGTTAAAAACTTATTGTAATTTAAAAATACTATGATTTTACATGTAATCTTATGAAGATTTAGTAATGGAACAGACTAAATTTATTTTTATGAGTTTTACGCGTTTTCATTATTTTTCATAATGTTGAATTATTAATTTAATTTTTATTTTTTAGTTATAAGTGTCTTAGAACATGCTAATTTAATGTTTTATTTACGATTTAATCATATTAAAAAATTTTACATTCATAACTTATGAACATCAAATCAATAATATTTCGATTTGTTAAGTTGAAATCAAGGCATATTCAGTCCCAAAAGTTTGTTAAACAAATTCTGTATATATTTTTTTTTATTTTATTTCAAATTTTCAGTGAAATTTCCGATTTTCTCTAAAACTCTACACAGTTTTTTTATGTATCGACATATGTATTCGCCTCGTGGTATAATATACGACGTAATAATTCACGAATTTTTATTTTTATGTGCTTTTGTCTCCGATTGTACCTCCATAACGTCCTTAAAGAAATTTGCTCCAGAAAGAGTCTTAATCATAGTCTTAGACCATAAAATACATGAAATGTTAAATGGTTGTCATTGTCGATCAATCATAGAAGCAATGAAAATGACAATTTTATAAAGAGATTGGTAACTCATTAGAGAGCTTTACCAATTTATATTCTTAAAATAGAGATGATAAATTCGTAACAGTAACTTTAAGTTATTGCTCCATTTTCCTCTATAATAAATCTCAGAGATCTCAAAGCTTGTTAGTTTTATTACTATGGTTTCTATATAACATCATTTATAATATATTATTTATCGTTTCATTGTAAAAACATCCCAATAATGTTATTCGCCAAAGTTCAAATCGCTAGAAATCTAAAAATTTGCAAAACGGATCAAGTCCCTTTTAGATCAGTCAAATCTGGCAACGTCACATTTTCGACTAGGTTTTTTATTCTATTTGCGATTTTTTTTTTTTTTTTTTGATAATTCATTTCTAATAAGGTATATTTTTCTCTTTTGCGGCTACATTTTCACTATGGGAGGATTTATTCGCGAATTAAATTAAAAACAAAGTCGAAAATGCAACGTTACCAGATTTGACTGTGCTGTAAGGGACTTGAGCTATTTAAGTATACGATTATTGATTTAAACGGATTTAAAAAAAGTTATGAATTATTCGTTATTTTTGTTGAGATTTTTTACCTTGTTCTAATGAAGGAGATCCTTCTTTATTAGGCGCGTTTTTAATTTGATGGTCAACCTTAAAATTGTAGAAGATTAGAAAAGGGAAATTGAGATTTTTTTTTAATTTCTAATTACATCTTTGATGCTATCGCGTATTTGTTGGCGAACTTTTTGAACTTCAGTGGTTAGCGAGTTGTCGGTCTGAGCAGCTGCTTTGTTCTAAAATTAATCAAGTTTTAAATGTTGTAAAGAATGAAGGTTTTCGATGAAGAGCACCTTCTGTTTGGATTTTTTTTCGGAGCCACCGCTAGATTGCTGATTGGGCGATTTTTTCGGTGGTGTCTCCTTGTTAGGGCATCCACCACTAGTGACCTACAAATTGAGGAAAAGGTCATTGAAATATAATTTTTCTTATTTTCAATACCTACACGTGAAAGATGCTCGTGATATTCACGCTCGGCGTTTTGGCAAATATGAGCGTTTTTCCAGAATTCTGTTGTCGCTGCGGTTGCCATTACTTTTCCGTTCGTCGTTAGTGTAGTGTAAGCTCAAAAATAAAATTGCTTAATGAGCAAAAATTTGTTCTCTATCCAACTTTTCGAGTAAATAACCTTCAGAACGGTGAGATTGAGTAAGAACTGCACGAATTGAGAAAAATAACCTCAAACTTGCCAAAAAACGTATGTCGCAACTAGCTCGTCGTAGCAATATCGAATTAAACGTTCAAGAGCGCTGAAGATTCAAAAACCATTGATATATACATATATATATATATATATATATATATATATAGACGGGACTATGCATACGGTGTGAAATATAAATAGGAAAATGATAGAAGCCTACACAGCGCCACCTTAGTGGGCTACGTTTTTATGGTAACTAAAAACAATAGTCGAAAAGTTAGTGATGCGACTGGCAGCAAGCGCCAACCTACGCAAATAAGCGCTTGGCTTTTCCTTCAATTACCCACACTTTCAACGCACGCGCTATTGCATTTTGTTTATTTCAACTTAGATTTGTACCCATTTAGGTGGCACTGATATTTGCTTTGAATACGGTTCCTTGTTTTCAGTAGAGAACATTATTCATTATACATATCATATATTATATGTGTTACATCGATGTCAAAAACACACAACATTCAACTTCAAACCACCACAAAAAACGTAAAGTCAATTTAAGGCTATCTATTATTTCCGTTTCAATCTCAACATTAAATAATTTCAATCCATTTCAATGATTACATTGGATTACATTATGGCAATATAATTGTGACAGTCGTTGTGTAAATATTAAAATAAATAAACACCTGTGAACGGGTTGAAAAACTCAAAAAATTCATATACCCCTAATCAATTTCCATCACTTCAATTAAAAATGATTCGAAACATTCAAAGCTCTGTGTTAAAAGTAAATTTTTGCTCAACATCCTTTTTGCAAATTTATAAAAACATTTTTCCGAAAGCAAATTTTTCGGAAAAATCGTGTCAAAAATTTACCGTCGTCGATATATTCAACGAGGCATACAAAAAAACCAAAGACAAATGCAATTGTAAGTAAAAAAATCACTATTCTTACATTAAAACAATAGTGAAAATAACTTTCATAAAACATTTCCGTTAAGAAAGTGGATTATTTAATGAATCAATGTGTGACGACTGCGCAGAAAACCAATATTATTTTGTTGCATAGTAAGGACGATTGCTTAGCAATCTAAATACGTATTTAGAGTATCTAAATATAATCTAAATACGTAAAAAAAATTGTTACGTACAAAAAATAATATATAAGTACTTTAAACAACAATAATTATAACTACAAAACCTATATCTAAATTAAATTAATAAAATAAATTTAACTATAATACTCTAATATTTGATTATAATAATGAGACTTATTTATTTAAAACTGAGACTCGAGACTTTCACTCCCACTGACCTTTACTATAATCACTGACTGACTATTGTCGAGGCTGCTTTTTATACTAAAACCAATCCTTTTTAGATAACTTTAAAAGACCATAAGTTATCCACTTTTTCTTTTCTGGAATAATTGATTGTTCTAACAATCAAAACGAATGACCTTACAGAAAAAATTATCGTTTTGGTTTATGAAATGATACCTGGCAGTTTGCAATAATTATTGCAGTCTTATGCATAATCTGATTTAATCTTAAGTTAACTAATAATTTTTTTTTGTTGATTTTAGCTAAAAAATTACCACGAGATGTTAATGTCCAAGCAGTTTTCGCCTGTAACGAACTTGATTTGAAGGAAGTGAAAGTCTACGGGTTCGACTATGATTATACATTGGCTTGCTATAAGCCTTCAATGGATTATTTGCTATACAATCTTGGACGAGATGTTCTTCTTAGAAAATATAAAGTAAATTTGTATTTTTGTTAAGTTTAATAATAACTGTTCCAAAATTAAGCTTTAACACATTGAATCTTATTAGTTTGGCTTTGGCCAAGCATTGAATAACAGAAGAATAAAAGTTTATTTTCACCAAATTGTTGTCTATAATGTGTCTGTATGTTTTATAACTCATAATTCTTGAAATACAAATTTTCCGTAATTCAGACACATTGGCGTATAAAGCGATGATCTTGACTGTTACGTCATTAAGTGGATACTAAGAGAGCTATAACTACTATTTCAAATAACGTTAATGTATACTTAAATATATTAATAAAAAAGTAATTAATACAATATTAATGTAGAAATAATTAATCAATTGAAAACAGTTTCTCTACAAATCAATTAATTTGTAAGAAAAACGAAATAAAAAAGACCTTTCACAAAATAAAAAGAAGCCTAAATTTGTTTACATACAGTTAAGTTTGCATTTTTTTAAATAATTACATAATATGCTAGAAATTAGAATTTTAGTCACATGAGACAGACATATAGAAGTTCAATTAACATAGATGAAGCTTGGGCTACTCTGTCGGTAAATCTTAGAGCTTAGGTTTGCTGACTGCTAATTGTCGCTGTATAAAATTACATTTAACCAAGGCTAATTTGGAAAGCGACATCTAAACGTTGGCCAACCGAAACTTTGAGATTTACCGACAGACTAACCCAAGCTTCATCCAAATTAATTGAACTTCTATATAAGTCTCAAATACCTAGATTTGATTGTTCGTCTAGGCAACCAGCAAGAAGAAATGCATATATGGTTGCATAACCACACGTTTTTTAATACTAGAATGGTCTGTTTTAAATTTAATTTTTAGATACTTCGATTTTTTAACCATTTTTTTTTTCGAATTATCCAGAGTCCACGTTATCTCATCGCGTTTAAAAAAATTCAATATTTACCAAATTGTATTTGAAACGCAAAAATAACGTACAAGTTATAATTTTGAACACTCTTTTAAATATTAAATTTAAAAAAAAACTCATTTAACAAACAAAATTTACATAAATTTGTATATTTTCAAATGATTGTGTTTTATGTCGTTATTGGTAAGAATGCGTGCCTAACATTGATAAAAATATCAATGTCAAATGTATTATCTGAGGTTCTAAGCTTTTAGTTCAGACTAACTAGGAAATTATTCGAGAGGGTCCACAGATATGAAAATTAGAAAACGGGTCTGGATAGATATGTTATTGACGTTTAATCAAGGTTCTAAAATGTAAATGATTATGATGATACACTACCATTGAAATATGAACCGTAGCTTAAAAATACCGAGTTATTGGATTGAAAAATTTAAAAAATATAAATTTTCAGTATCCCAAGGAGATTGCTTCGTTGGAATATAAACCAGGCTTTGCTGTTCGTGGTCTCCATTATGATGTGGAAAAAGGTCTTTTACTAAAATTAGACTCATTTCTGCAAATTCAATTCGGAACTGTTTACCGGGGTTTGAAGCCGCTGAACAACGACGAAGTGCTTTCACTATACAAAAATCGTATTATTCCAATCGCTTATGTCGAATCGAATCGACAAGTAAAAATAATTAAAGAAATATTAATTAAATGAAATAATAATTGTGACTTTTCTTTTAGTTAAATGCTCATCCTAAAATGGTGCAGTTAGCAGATTTATTCTCAGTTCCTGAAATGTGTCTACTTTGTAATGTGGCTGATTATTTTGAACGAAACCATATCGATTATCACCCAGAAATTCTGTTTAGAGATGTTAAGGTATAAGAGAAATATAAAATCATATCGTTTATTAATACAAGTTATTAAATGATGCATTTAATGAGTGAAGTAGAGATAAATTATGCGTTTCATTTTTATCTAGTCAAATATACTAACACAGCTTGAATTATATACAAGACGGTACGTCTCAGTTGACGATAGTGTTATCGCACTTTCTTTATACACTTATTAATATATATCAAGTAAAAATCACTTTTTCGGTTTGTTTATAATTAGATTTTGAAAATCGTATAGTGAATTCAAATAATGTTATGCAAAATCAGTTTCCAGGAGTATAAAATACATATTTTGCATGTTTGGGATGCCTGGGAGCATTTTTTTGCTAATAAACAGTATAAGCGGATCATAAATTTCATACTTGTTTTATTTTTACCTACAAGAAATATTATTGTGTCTTACTGAAAAGTGAGGGGGTATATAATATAATATAATAATGGCAAAATGTGTCTTACGTAGTTTATGTATAACTCCTTGTCATTATGTTTAATCTTCAATTCATTGGTATTTACTTAAAAACGATTTCCACTGATTTATATGTAAGTTTTGTTTTAGAACTCGGTTCAAAGTAGCCATCCAATTATGCACGGAATCGTGACAAAAGACGTTACCAAATATATCGAACAAAACAAAGACTTGCGAAAATATTTCGAACGATTGATTGCAGCCGATAAAAAATTGTTTTTGGTGACGAATAGTCCATTTCACTTTGTGTAAAATTCATGTTTTATTTTAAACAAGCATTGTTATCAATTGTCCGTTCTAGGAAAAAGGGAATGGAAATGCTGGTAGGTCAAGACTGGAAGAATCTATTCGATATTGTCATAGTTCAGGCGCGGAAACCTCGTTTTTTCACGGACGAATCAAGGCCGATTAGAGTTTTTGACGAAAAGCTCGAGACTCACGTTTGGGATCGAGTGACTCGACTAGAAAAAGGAGTTATTTACTATGAAGTATAACGCAGTATTATTAATTAACTTCTTTTAT
The DNA here is from genome assembly GCA_958496175.1 of Sisyra terminalis. NCBI lineage: Eukaryota > Metazoa > Arthropoda > Insecta > Neuroptera > Sisyridae > Sisyra > Sisyra terminalis. The sequence continues at coordinate 212,519 of OY292280.1, forward strand.
ATCTTTAGTGTTAATGTTCAGGGTACGGTGAAGCAGTTGCAGGATATGACTGGTTGGAGGGGCCATCAAGTGTTGTACTTTGGGGATCATCCTTACAGTGATTTGGCTGACGTGACTCTGGAACATGGATGGCGTACTGGTGCTATTATCAATGAACTAACGGTAAACTATGGTGCACATTGCAATACTAAATATAGCTTTATGTAACCAATCGCCTTTCGGTGGTCGGTCACTTACAAGCGCAATAAGAACATCATATAAAAACGACTTTACATAATGTTTTTTGAACTAAAATACTACACAATCAGAAAAAATATTTTTTAAAAACCTACTGCTGAACTAATGAACAAGATGACGGCTCCTAAACTTTAGTTATTGGATTAACGGCCAAATTTTCAATATTTCTGATTTTACAAATTGCTCTTACAATTGTACCCTACAATTGCTAAAGACCTTAATTGTTATAAAACGAATTGGAGTGCATTACGAAATTGCCATATTCAACTCTTTTTTTCAAGGTGAAGAAAAATTCCAAATTAAAGTAAAAATATTATTATTATTTTTTACCACAATATCAATACATACAAAAATTATACTTACATATGCACCTACAGAGGTGAAACAATAAATCATCCGTGTGTAGCTCTGGTACAATAGATTGATTATAAAAAAGAAAAAAAAATTATATGTTTTTATAAATTTTACATTGGTTATAGTTTGATTTTAGTTTTAATAAATATTTAACATTAACTTTTAAGCTTTTAGGCTTAAGAGTAGATAGATCTTTGTATTGAAAAATAAATAAGTTATTTTAGCTATTTTCTAAGATTTACTATCCACTTTATTAGTTTTTTTCCTAATTGTTTTTAGATCATCAGGCAACTCTGTGGCAACATATTGTACCATTGAACAGTAATTGTTTTTCACACATATTTCATTTTTTTAGTAAAAAAAGTAAACAATTCTTTAAAATCATTTTTTTTTATTTTAGCATGAAATAAACACATTAAATGAAAGGGAATTCAAACAAAATGCCAATTGGCTGCAAATGTTAACTCAAATGATTGAAGATCATCAAGACTTCGATGATCCTGAAGCGCAGGCAATTTTGTATAAGTGGATGCAAGAAAGGGACCAACTTAGGTAAGAAATCCATTATATTTTATTTCTTTTATTGGAATTCACAATCTTCGAAATGTGAAAAAAATCTTTCTTCAAACAATAAGAGAATTGTTTAATGGTAAATATTGAACCATTTTAATCAAAATATTGTACAAATCATTGGTATTTTCAAATAATTATTCCAGCGGAGCAACTTATTAATCAATATGTTATAGTGTTTTGCCCTAAAAATTATACTATAACGATGATTTCTTAATACTAATTTTTAAATTATTTCTTTTTAGAAATGAAATTAAAAAGGTGTTTAACGAGCAATTTGGAAGTGTGTTTCGAACTTATCACAACCCTACGTATTTTTCCCGACGATTATTTCGATTTGCAGATATTTATACATCAAATGTAACAAATCTACTGAATTACTCAGTCAATCACACTTTTTATCCGAGACGAGGAGTAATGCCGCATGAATACATTTCATATTTTGTTTAATATATCCAGCGCTTATTATTTAATGAAAGTTGAGGAATTTTCAAAAAAATTTTAATTCAACAAATAGCAAATTTAAAATATTGACAATAACATTAGAACATGGCTGAATTTCATTTGTAGTATTGTCTTAATATAATGAACTATTAAAGGTCTGTGATATTTTTCGAATAAGATTGTCTCGACTTAAGTGTTAAGAAACGTGCCAAAATTGATATTAAGATTAAATGATTATTGTCGAAAATTAAAAAAAAAAAAAAAAAATAGAGAAAAAAATATACAATTTGCAAAAAGATTTTTGTTTTGAAAGTTCTTCTATTTATCGATTAAAATATACATATTCTTAAGTATTATTTGAAATTCGATGTTCCACTAATTAATCATTTTCTCAATTAAGCTTTTTCTATCGGTATTGTTACAAGTAGTAAAGAAAATAAATATGTCATCTGTGAGAAATATTCACGATCAATATGAAAATCGTAAACATCGTCACCATGGATATCAAATAGGATTGACTAATTGTGGCATGATGCTTTATTGGCCAACACCTTGAATTGTCCTTGTTACTGTTTTTCCCAAAAAGAACTGCTTTGGTCTTACGGTCCAAAGGAACAGGTTCATTTTGGTTTTTTTTCAGCCTTGGATATAGGCATTTCTATATACCTTGAAGTTCAGAGTATTGGTTAATTTTTTAAACAGAGTTTTATGGAATATGTAGTTAAATTTTGTGGTGAAAATTAACCGAAAATATTTCAAAAGTAAGTTAAATACTTGTATTAAAACAAAATTTCTATTAATAATAATAAGAAGAAAATTCAGGTTATTTAAGATATTTTTGTTTTTTTATTTAATATTTTTATTATTTAATTAGCTAGGTTTCGTTATTAATCGTAACTTCCTCAGGCTTCTATAACAAATTAAAATAATTACAAAATATGTCAATCATACATAATTTTCTTCTTATTTAAAAAAATATAAAAGCTGAGATCTGAATTTTATCATCTATTAATAATAATGATAATTTTTTTTTTACACTTTCCCAGATTTTTTTTGTTACATTTTTTAGCATTTGTTACTCTGATTTGAATGATATTTAAAAATATTTGAACAATTATTTTAATAATAAAAGTTTTACATTTTTTTCTAGTCACACCTTGTTCATCTCGATTTTTACCTTTAGTAGGTCTCTCCGTTTATTTTTAAATAATTTGAGAAAATGACTAATAATGTAATGAAATTTTATTGTTTGAAGTGAAATGCTTGTAATGGTTCAATTTAAATGAAATACATATTTTCGATAAATATATATAGGCAATTTTATTAGATTGTGAACGAGTTTAATAGATTAAGAATCAGTGATCATTTTCCTTCGGTCATTTTAGAAGTCATGAATATTCTCATAATACATCATCTATATGTACTGAACGTTACTCATTTATGCCAGTTTTCTGGGGCCAGGGTAAACTCCTCAAATTTAGTATTTGTTCTGTAATCCGTAAATTGCCGTAGGCTATTTCACTTATTATAATTGTATATCAGTGGCCAAAACAGCCATGGTGAAATTAATAAAATATGGAAAGTATATTCATCCGAAAAACAGTAAAGAAAAGTGGCTGTGGCTAACGCGATGATTTTTTCAATCGCCATAAAGGAGCTGAGGAGCTTGACTCCTCGGTCATTACCTGAGGCTGCGCATCTAGCACAGGGCAGAACATGGAAAATAACATCACCGAATCCATACGGAGGAAGAATAGAAGAGAGAGAGAAAGAGACACAGAGTGTGTACTGTGTGGGTTTTTATGACTTAAAATGATCAAAGGAAATTGGTTATTGGCTTTTAGATTAAGAAATGTCGAATACTTAGTTTATCTCCATTCATCTCGAGTTACTTCTCTTCTGTGTTCAACAATCCATCATTCTGATCAATTTTGATTCACTAGAGTTTCTTGATTTGTTTTCGTATATTTACATTTTAATTATTTCAATTATTCGAATATTTATTTCAACTTTCAAGTTTATAATTGACTTCAGGCAAGAGCAACATTTTTTTTTTCAGAAAAGCTTGTTTAAATAAGCCATATTATTCGATTACCACTGAATTTTACGAACACTTAAAGTTGCACTATTTAAACGTTCTAAAACCATACTGTTTTGTAATATTGATAGTTATGTTTCAATATTAATCTTTAATTTTTAAAAAAAATATTTTCTGCAATATTCAAACAAGTTACCAGCCTTAGAATATAGCTAGATTCAATAGATTGATGCTTTAATTGTTTGAATGCTAAGCAGTATGATTCATGAGTATGCACTCCGTTATGCACTATTATTAGAAATTCAACGCTTTAAGTTTCAAATAATATGTCAAATCATTCTAGACATTAAAACAATCGCTATAACTCCATTTTGTTAGATAGTTTAAAATTTAAAAGAAATGTTGAAAATTAATTTTACTTTTCAACATTTAAAGTATTTTTGGAAAGCACTAAGCAATTAAGATCTAAGGAGCAGTTTATTTAACATGTAATTTGCAAGTCTTGATTTATCAAAATTTTCATTCTTGTAAGCACTATAGTGACAATTTTCGATATTTGAATATCCTTATTGGCTATTTAATTTTTTTGAATTTTCTTAAAAAACTTACAAACTGTTATTTGTACGACAAATGTAAATGTTGTGTTCAATATCTGTACTATGATTTCATAGTTTATATGAGAGTTAAAACAAAACATGAATTTATTGTCATATGATTTTGTTGTTAATTTTTTTCACATAATAAATGAAAAATTATTATAATGAAATTGTCTTATTTGCTTTTCGTCTTTTCTTTAATTTTAAGAATACATATTAGACCAGTAGTGAATGAGGTGACTATTCACCTTGAGGAAGCAATGAAACAAAATTCTTAGAAATGATATATTATAAAATTATTTGAACTCAATTGAAAATATGGGAAATGTAGTAAATGAAACATTAGTTATGGAATTGGTTACATCTTAGTATTGTCAGCTAATTTGGAGTTACTTCTTATGTAACTAATATGCAAGAAAGAGATTTGCACAAAGATTCTTACTTAGAAATCTTGAAGATAATTTATAGTAAAAAAACCGTGGGTTAACCATCGTTGATTTTTCATGGAAATCGTCAAATTTTTGATTTGGTTTTTAAGGATGCCAATGGAAAGTACAAGTACATCTGTATATGCTGGGCAAATTTTTTCGAAAACAAACCACTTTTAAGGGATCAAATAGACTATCAAAGTGGCAGAAAAAATCATCAAACCATCCAACGTTCAATCGCATGTAACATCGTTATATAAGGGATGATTTTCGATCCAATTACAGTTTCGAGTTCGTTACAATGTATTAAACGATAATTTAATAAACCATTTCGAATTTGAATCAAAACAATTTTCAATTGATTAAAATGATTTTAATGTTTCTGAGAATATAATTGAGCCAATTCCAAAATTCAATTTTACGAAAATCGAAAAATTAAAACCTTCTATTCTGGTGATTAAAAATTGATGTTTTATTATGGTCGTGTTTATCCCGTGTTGCCAAGACTTGTGGATGGAGATATTTCTTTGATATTCACGATAAATTTGCTGCACTCCCAGTAGCTTACATTTGCAGATAATTTGGAATAAATTCTTCTCTGCATGATTTATTTTTCAATATATATAATTTTTGTCGTTCATTAGTTAGTTAAACGTAGGAAAATATCTACAAAATTAACAGAAAGTACATATAATCATATGTTAACATTGCGCCCATACCTACAATTTTACAATAAATATTACCAGTTTCAAATTTATTTGCTTTGATTCCGATTTTATGAAGTTTAAATGCAACACTAACCATCAATTCAAACAATCATAACGTTAAAAATTAAATTTATTTTAATAAAGTAAAGTCAATTATAAACTATTAACTTTCAAAAGTTAGCTGTCAAATTGACATCTGCCGTCTTTCCATCTATGCTAGAACGTGTGAACTCTTGACATGCAATGTCACTTAACCACCTTAAGTTTTTAGTGCCACCTGTGAGTCAGGAGAATGTACTCATAGCTTCGAACAAAATTCGAAACCCAATGTAGCGTTGTCTTAATTCAAAAAGTACTAAACAATCCGAATTGTCAACAAATAAGAATTGTTTGAAAAAAACATTTAAACATTGAATTAAAAATTTACTAGTGTTGATTTTTCACAAATAAATGACGAAATTGAAGACATGGAAACTGGTAAAAATTGAACAAACATCAAATGCAAAGAAATGATTTTCATTTAGGATTGTTTAATAAAATACTAACGAAGTATTGGGTTCAAGCTTCAACAGTATTCTTTTATGTCCAAAGGATCAACCTTTATGCCATTTCAAACTTGTAAAAGATCAATTAGGAAAAGGTTTTCACGTTAAATCAGAAATTCGATCGACAGAATTTTCGTCACAATTTATGTTTCAAGAAATTGTCTTTGTCAAGTGAACTTTTATTTTAGTATAAACGAAAAGTTTAAGTTAATAAAACGTTTTAAATTTTTTGATTTTTTTTTAATCATATTAAGTTTATTGTTTTACAGAAGCATTGTTTTAAACCTCTGATTTAGTTGTTACTCTTTTGGTGTTCTTTTCTGCAAATTAAGTCCTCCATAAATTTGATTGATGATTCTCAAATGATCCGCATTCAATCCTCAAACTTCCATTTCGAAATGATGAACAATTTAAATTCAATGAATAATTCTCTGTTGTCATCGGTCAGCTTCTTCTGTAGCGAAAAATTGACTAAGAACAATATTCAATGGTTTCAAAATTACAGGCACTTACTTACAATTAATCTTCCAAAATGATTATACTTTCTCTAATCCCTCCAAAACAACCCTTGTCCTTAATTTCCAGATTAGTTGAATCATTGAAAATACTTTGATTTAAATTAATTAAGCAAATCATACGTCCTAGTTATATTTAGTTTTAATATAGGGAATTTAGGCCGCAATCAAATTTCATAGATGAATCAGTGGTTCCTACCCTTTACATTTTATAAAACATAAAGAGAAAATAGCGAGGATCGCTATTCCTGATAAGGGTAATTTTTTCCAACGTTTTATTAAATCAGAACCTTGCAAAAATAAAAGTAAGAGAAAAATGTTGTTCCCTGTGCAAAAGGACAATATCGTTTCAAAGTTTTACAAAGGAAAATTTTAAGTCGCATAAAAAGGATATAAGAAATGGTTTCATTCGCTGAAATTGAGAAGAATATTTACAACTAAATCATTCGTAACGATATTGCATAAAAAATCACATTTAACGGCTATATTTTTGGGAAAACATAACGGAAAGTTAAGGATGTTAAAAATACATGAAGCAAATATGCCTTAAAACTGGTCGTTTTTGAGGGGGTGAGATTTCCTTTGAAATTGAGGAGTTGTCAGATTTGAATGTGCTAAAAGAGACTTGGACCGAATATTTGTACTGATCAATGAGAAGATTAGTAACTAGTTTATTAAATAAAAATTACACAACAATCATTTCATGAATAAAATGTTTATTTGAAAAACATATTTTACAGAGAAAAATGCAATTTAATGAATTAATATTAATAAAAATAGTAATGATTCATTTTTCCTGAGTAAAGATAAAAAAATTATTGAAAAAAATGAATTAACTAATTCATCGCATTGTTTTAATTATAATCACATTGGTAAATAATTGTTACATTGATTTAATAAATTGAATGTCATATTATACAAAAATATACATTGTAAATTATTGATAAAATAAATAGAAGAATAAAAAAAATGCAAATTTTCATTTGCCTATGTTTTATCAGTCGTTCAGAAAGTCAATTAACAAAATTATATGTTTGTAATATTTTTTTTTATTTTAGATGAAATCACATTGAATTAAACATAGATATTTGGACATTTTAAACATTGATTTATATATTTTGAAGTATCTATGGATCACAAGGATTTTATAAACCGTTTTTAATGTAGTAGCTACGGAATGTTTGCTAGTTACATATCTTAAAATCGGTCTCAAAGAGATTTTACTACATCTTTAAAGGGTGACAATTTGGTAACATCTTTTTTGATACATTTATTGATTGTAAATGATAGAATAAGTTAACGATTACATTTAAGTTCATTATTACATTTATATATTTAAGAATTTTTTTTATAGAAGACATAGAGTAACGTTTTTAGCTGAAGAAATTAGGTAATATAAAAAAAATATTCTTGGAAAATTTGGTCCTAGACACTGACAGACAGACAGTTCGTTAAACATCTATTGTTGGCGATTATTTTCATTTATTCTTATAGTATTTTTATTAAAATGATTCATTTTCAATGCAAATCAACTGATAGGTAAATATTTGTTTAATGTTAATAACTATTTTTTATATTTTCATAGATTTTCACAATAATTAATAGTGAATTGCCTTAAATCAAATGCGATATAATCCACAAGAAATAACAAATAAATATTTGTGATTATTAATTAGCCATTCTAGCGATTATTAATCCCTTTTACTCTTGTAGCGGATTTCCACGATTATTGTCTTTGTTGGGAGTGAAAACTACTTACTACCTACGCGGATGTATGGTAGTGTCTGCATGGTAGTGGAGAGTATTGTAGTTGTATATCTTTCGTTTATACCACGGCAACATGGAAATCACAATTGTGGGCAAACAATTACAAAGTGATTATCGAATTAATCACATTTATAACAAGCGTCCATTCAAATTCGCATTTAATTATCAACAATACATTTTAAGTATTTATACTTAAGCATAACACATTTCTAACATCTTAAATACGTAGATTTTTTTTACAAACATTCAAAAATACAAATTTCCTTATTGAAAAAAAGCCATTGATAGATATATAATATTTAAAGTGAAAACAGATAAAAAACTACTTCTAGACGACGAACAACTTTTTTAAAGTTTTTCTAAAAAATAAATTTGACAAGTTGGACGAAATATATCTATTTTTTTTTAATTTGATTTTTTTGAAATAAATTCAACAATTGGTTGCAAGTTATTTGGAACAGGTGGGAGGTAAATTGATATCATTATTTAGCAAACAAAATTTCGTTTCGAAAGTTGAAAATGTTTTGTTCTGTACTATCGAGGAGGAAGTGTTGACCTTTTGCGATTGCAACGCATTGTAGACAAACAACACAGATCATCCTACGATCACAACTATCCAACTGGGAACTCATGACTGGACTGTTCAACGGAGTCCTCCGACACCTGGCAAACCCACGTTATCTGATATAGGATATGTAGGACCATCTCACCTTCGTTCACCAACAGTTTCCCAAGACGCAAAAAAAAACCGTATCGCTATATATAATGAATCAATAGTATAAGTTTAAAAATACATGTGCAATATTTTTCTCTTTTTATTGTTGTTGTGGGAAATAGCCAGACATTTCACAAATGGTAATCCTGATGATGAACTGCAATGACCCTCTCAATGCATATGCCAGCGCTGTATCATGGAACTATCGATGGATTCACGACCGTAACTGTCCAAGGAGTAACCGACGATGGTGGCTGTCCAAAGCAGAGAATCATCGATTGTGTCTATCCAGTTGAGAAGATTTCAACTGGTAATCCTACTGGTAAGCCAAAATCACGATTATCCGAGAAGATTCTCCGACGCCTCTCAAGAAACGAGTCCATTCAAACGCAATGCCTCGTCGTATATGACAATAAGTAAGCAGCAACAAGACACTGAGACTATTAGAAGAGAAATGATGTGATGATGACCAGCACAGTCCCCATAATTGATATATTATTTTGTGTAAATAAAAGGAAAGAATAACGTCCATATACTTATGATAATATACATACACTATTTCTGATTCTTTTTATTAAACAAAACTACGTCGCCCCCCAACGAAATTGAAAAAATTTATTTAATAAAATCAATCGTGATTTACCCAATAATTGAACAATTCGAAAAGCAGGTGATACGTTTTAAAGAAATGACCTAGGCCTTTAAAGGAATCATACACAAATTATGTAAGGCGTTTTGGGGAAAGGGGGTCAACATTTTAATATTTATTATGTTTTTTTACTGACACAAAAGGGATTTGGTCTTACTAACAGAAGAGAGAAACATAAAATGGCGAAAAGCCTTATCTACATGATTTATGAAATTTTGAAAACGGGGAAAGTTCACATGAAATTTAATTTAATAGAATGACTCTTGTAAAGACAACAAGACTAAAAAAGTGGTAAGAGTTTTGCTAAAAAAAATAAATCTCAATTAATTAAAACCAAAACTACGCATATTGGATTGTTGCATTTATTTCAAACATTTCTAAGCTAAATAGTATATATCTTATTTTCGAGTATTTGTGGCAAATAATTTACTCTTTATGTTATTCTACGAATATATTATCTGATTATATTTTCATAGACCTTTTCAAAAAGAAATTTTTAAACATTGAACATTGAACATAGATTGATAAAACGTCCTTTACTATAAGTTTGATTAAATTTGTTGGGAAATGGAAATTTTTCCCTATGAAATACAACCAAAAACAGTTTAGTCAAGTCAAAACCGTGATTTTTTTTCCAATTAATATTATGATAGGAGACATTTTTCGTGAAGTGGGCATTCAAGAGAGTATTGTAACATCACATTGATACATACTGAACAATTAGGAACTAAATTCTAGAAATGAAAGGTACGTTTTTTGACATAGTTATTTATTTAATTAATTGTTCACAACGCAACAAAAACTATTTTAGTTATTTATAATTATTATTATTTTTTCTTAATAATTTGAATACAGTTTTTTTCCACAACATCAATGTTTTTATTTCTATGTAAAGGGGAACATAAATTCTGTTGATATACATATGGGAGAATGACACATATAACTATTATTTTCCATTTAATCAATTGAAACAAAGTTTTATAAGAAAAAAATAGGAACTCCAACTTTGGAATGATTATACATCAACAATTTTAACCCTTTGATTACAATCCTGTCGAATGAGAAAAGTTGCGAAACTAAGAAACTTTTGTGGACAATACAAACCTATGACTTAGATAACAAAAAAGACTAATTTTAATTTTTGTATAATCCAACAAAAAAATAAAAATATGACGCTCAAAAATTTCATGGCACCAAAGCTTGAAAATAAGAAAAATGACAAAAAAGGCAGGATAAGAACAAAAACCATGTCACAGTAATGTTATTTTAGCTTAATTTCCCTAGTGTTTTACTAACATATGCATTTCTTTAAATTTGAAAGCTTTAAAGTACATGATATGCGCAATATTAGGTGTTTGTCTGATCTCTTTTGTCCAATTATGAAAAAGTACAACTTATCTGAAGATTAATTAATCTTACAAAAAAATACCGAGTCAAGATGAATTTGAGAATTCGTTAAAATTATCTCTGCTATTGTATACTACTATGTGTGGATATTATTAAGCATTATAATATGCTGGATAATGATGCGATTGAAGTTTGAATAACTTTTGAACAAATGTATTTATCAAAAAATGCTAAAGATCTTTTTGTAAAATTCTCAATTCTTTTCGAAAATATGTTTATATATTATCTATGTCATGTATTGTTGGCTCGCTATAAAATCAAATGTAAAAAAAAAAACGGTTCTAACGTTATTCGTATAGAAAATAAAGTCAATATTAAAAGCTTGAACTGTAACAATAGACATTTCCGGAATGATTTTTATTATAATTTATAAAAGAAAAAAACATTAATACTTTGAATATCCAACGAACCTAAATATTGTGGAATGTAATTAGTACTAAATATACTTAGTACAAAATAATACAAACTGTTACATTGTTAATTGTAAACATTTCAAGAGTAAACGCGTTGCAAATGAAATTCTAGTGGTAGTTGGAAGGGTAGCATTTAAACAGTAATAAAAAAAAATAAAAAAAAAAAACAATATTTTCGTAAGCAGTACCCCTGAAGCTATTTTATAACATTTCGTAATTTTTAGATAAAGGAAGTTCTTAGATCATACCGTACGTGAAGTAGTCATAGGTTTAGAGAAGTGATGAAATTTTGAAGATCACAGATAAAGAATTCATATTGTATGATGGAGGAACATAGATTTTAATGATGTTAACTGATGTTTCCCAATCGCATTTAAACACACGTTGTACAAGCGACTGACACTCTATCAGAATCGTCATTATCAATGTTTCTTAGTGTGACCAATAATGGTGGCCTATTCTCCAAGTATTCTTGGAAGTTTCGTCAATTTTCGTTTTTTCAAGCAAACTTAAATTTAAAAATTATAAATTTAAAAGTTATGCTCAACGTCCTTTCCAAAAACCTAAGAAGATAACATTTATTTTTTGTTCTTTTTATTATTATTTCTTTCTAATTGACTTTGGTAGCTTATGAATTTGAGAAATATTTTTTTCGACATCTCTCGTTCGACTTTAAAATCAATAGAAAATTTCCCTAGTTTATTAATTGAATAACAAAAGAAAAAGATTTCCTACTTTTTTAACTAAATCTATGACATTTATTATTTTTACATATATTTTTTTTAATATTTTTATCTCTTAGTTAATATACATATGCATTATATTTTTAAAATGTCTACTTTTTCCAATTTAGAAAAGAGTGCTTTTTTGTTTGAAATTGATGATATCAATATTTATCTTAGTTTGTTTAACTAATTTTTAATAGAAGAATAGTTATAAATATATAGGAAGTATGTACACACATTGATTATACAAATACATAGAGTATAAAGAAAATTGAAAACTGCCTTCATTTCGGATAATCCGAAAGTGAATTGTCAAAGTGGTTTTTGCCCTTATTTTTATGGAGTACAAGATTTTTATGAAATCTACACAATATCTATTTGCAAAACAAAAAATTGTTGGAACATTCTATATAAAGTTACTTGAAAAATTGAGCATTTTTAAGTTCGATTTGTAAAAGAAATTCCCACGATTTTGGTTTAAACAATAGTTTAGCTCAAATCGAAAATGTTGGATTCACAAAAAAGTTATTTAAATAACTTTCCTATCATCGCTTGGCTGGTTGTCTAAATGGTTTGAATAAGCTGATTTAATAGAAATGTACTACCTACCCTATAATATTTCGTTTTTTTTTATGTTTTCTTTTTTTTTTCATATTCAAAAATTAAATTTCAAATGTAACACTAAGATGGTCGCTAAGGTGGCGTTTTGATGTCACTTTACAATAAACTTTTGGTTACAAAAAATATTTTTATATTTTATAAATCAATTCACATTACTTGTACCAGCTTTCCATGTGCTATTTTTTGCAATAAACGAACACTCTTCTAATGTTAGACAAGTCGGTTGAGACAGAAATGAGACGTTATGATTTTTCTGATGTTTTGCTTAGTGAAACTGTTATTTATTATACAATCGAATTTGGTTTGAGATGAGGAATCTAATAATAGTTAGATTGTCCAACAGCACCTATGATTTCCAAGGACTTGAAAAAGAATTCACTGGTTGGAATTTCTTCTTTTTCACTCTCGTGACGTCGAGAATTGATGAACGTTACTAATCTTTTATGATAAAGTTAGATTTAATTCAGCAAAAAATGATATTGTAACTAATTAAGATTTTCATTGTCTGCTTAACAATAGCTAAATTAGTCTACAAAACAAAATTAAGTAATTTATTAACTAAAGTGAAGTTCAGAACTATTCCATGGTTTAGATTTTTGTAAATTACATTTTCGAAAAAAGCAACGATAATTTTCTTGACAAATGTCTAAGAGTTTTTCACAAATTCTCTAATGTTTTCATTGTGTCAATCAACAATCGAACCTAATTTTCTTGTTAAGGTTTATGAAGCATTTTTCAAATTCATTTTTTTTTCCATAATTTTTTTGGAAATTACCACCGATTTTTATAAACGTTACGTCGATTGTATGTGCAGAAAAATCGCTGTTTTAGCACCAAAAATAAGAAATACATACTTAAAAATTAGTTTATAAATATTAAATTTTAAACTTATATAAATACATTACTTTATTCCGGTTAAAAATAAACCTTTCTTTTTAAAATCTTTTGTGAACATTTTTTTCTTAAATTAGAAGTTATAACTTCCATGGCTTATATATAGTATTGGTACAAAAAAAAATTATATTTCTTTTAAATAACGTAAAATCTTGAATACAATTAACATTTGACTTTCATAAAATACGATCATTGAATTGAAATATTTGCTTAATAGTTCTGTTTATTTGTAATGTAATAAAGTGGTAATATTCCAGTTCGAGAGGTTGGAAACGTGAGAAATGAAGATACTTCTTATTGCATAAGTCGTTAGTAATGAGGCAAAATTCATTCCAGCAAGTAGAAAAAAATTAGTTCTTAAATTTTACTAAAAATTTGGAAAATATTCTTATTAATCCAAATTACACATCTTCTTTTTTAATTATCAAATATTCACCATTGCCGTAACAATTAAAATGCCACTTTAATATCTCTGAAAAAAAAAATGAAAATGGCCGCTTATTCATATTCGAAAGTTCTTTGAACTGTTGATTATGAATCTGATATTAAAATTAATTTTAATTGTTGTTGCATCAATGATGGATTAATCGTTATTTTTTTCCAAACAAGTATCTATTGAATAGACTTAAAGAAAATTCAATGCTCAAGATATTTTTTGTTTAGATTCTTAGACTTTCAAAAGCTGGAGTACTATAACTATTTGTTAAATAATGTTTGTAATTGTAATTAAATATGAGAAGAAAACATATAGTCGTGCAAGTGTAGGTATATAGATTTCTTACATCCATAAATGTTGTAAAAAGAAATATTTTATCAATTATTATTGCATACTTGATTGTTAAAAATGTATATTGTATTCGAGGTTTCACAATAATTAGTTGAAACAAAAAATGGAAACTTCACTTAGATAATACAGTACATTAATCGCTATTAAGCATGAAGAATTATTGAAGTCTTGGTGGTCACAAATAATTCTCTCATAAAGAGTATTTCAAAAAGAGCGCAAGATTTCAGTGTTCAATAAGACATAGTTTTTTGTAGTAAAGAATTGAAATATTTATTGATTTAGAAAATATACGTTTGGGAATTAAGTATGAAATATTTTTTTTTTTAAACGACCGCCACGATTTTGCTGGCATATGCGTACCCTTTTGACGAAATTTTCAATAGCGTTATTGAATATAGGTGGCGGTATTTCATTGATACAGCGTCTAATTTCGGCTTTCAATGCTTCGATGGTTGCAGGCTTATTGGCATAAACCTATGACTTCAAATAACTCCACAGCCAGAAATCTAAAGGCATTAAATCGCAAGAAGAAGAACAGTCCAATTATTTCTTCAGACCATAATGTACACCATGCAGTGACCCGTTGTGGATGCATTGCTTTTTGCCTATTCACGAAACCATCGAAGTGAAAATGGGCCTCATGACTGAAAATGATTTTGTTTGCAACGGTAATCAGCAGGTTGTTTAAGGAATCAATTGGTGAATTCTCTTCGCTGTTTATGGTCTACTATTCCATGTTTACTAACTCCCATCTGTTAAATCAAAATCATGTGACATTATGACTGTCAAACATGGCGCGCAATTCAAATCTTGCGCTCTTATTGAAACAGCCTTTATAATGTGATCGTGAAGTATTAATTTTGTCAATGTTTTCCGATTGCATTTACAAGTATGTCGTGCTGCTTACCGCAAAGCATCACAACAAGTTACCCTTATATAACGTTATTATCATTGTGGCAATCTATTGTAAGATCTAAAAAATTTCAAGATAAAATCTTACATATTTTGTCATTAAAATATAAACAATAAAATAGTTTTTTGATAAGTATTAAAAAAACTTTGTCCAACTTTAAGTATATGATAAAGATATAATATCTATGAAAAGCATGAATAATTTAAGGTGGTTCTTTCACGAAAAATCAGCTCAAACGTGTTTTGGTTACTTAAACATTGACCAAGTGGCAGAAGTCACTGGAAACGGTAATGAAATGTAAATAAGACGTTGCGAAAAATGATAATCTACTAGAAAAACAAATGGTTATATTTCGGAACAAACCCTATTTCAATATGGAAGTATATGAAAGTCGTAGAAAATGTTGTTCACTTTTTTTTCCAAAGTTTAAAACTACGCAAAAACGCGTACAATATAAAGAAGATCAAATTTGAGACTTTTTTTGGAATCGGTTAACGTGAAAGAACCATCTAAAAATTGCATAAAAACTGACTTTTGATTGAATGAAATCATATTCTATAAATTTTAATTAAAAAAAAAAAACTAATAAACGAAAGGCTTTATGATATATTTATTAGAAAATACCAGTTCAGCAATTTATAATAAAGGCTTTATGAGAATCGATATAATAGTAAAATGTGATCAAAATCAGAATCGTAGACTTCAATAAATAAATTTCATTTAACAGTTAGGACACATTTAATTTTTGATCCTAAAATATTTTTGGTGTTCAGTTTTAAACCTAAGTGGAATGATTTCGATTAAATAGCTGCCGTTTGGTATATGAAAAAAAAAATCTGCAATCGAAACCGATTGTACAAATAAAACACACTGTAAAAAAGTATAAAAATATTAGCAATAAATGTGATGTGCGTGAGTTCAAATAAATTACGGAACCTTAATAGAACCAGAATTCAAAATTTCGATTATTAATTAATATTTTATAATATATAATATATCCTTTGTAATATATTTAATATAAATTTTTTGTAGATTGGTTTACAATGAGTATATTAATTTTCACACTTGAAAACGCGTATAAAATCAGTCTTGAAAACAGTTTTTTGATCTTTGTCTTGTTTGGTCTTAATTTTTATAATGTAAGAAAAATGTTCTCAATATTTTTGTTGCGCCCTAAAAATGTAAAATATTTGTCTCAATTTTTTTAATTATATAGATATTAACTTAATCGTTTTAATTTTTAAATACTGAAGGTTTTCGATTAAACATCTCAATATCTCTCATAGGGTATATGCATGTATAAAGTTTAGTTTAACTTTTTCGTTTTAAAAATAAATCAGAAGAAGAAACAAAAAAGTAAAGTAATTACTACGCTGCCTCAACAGGAATTTCTGTGATTACTTCCGGCGGGACAACGACGTTTGGTGAGGGAATATTATTATCACTGTTATTTTCCACAGCCACATTGTGCATTCGAATATTTCCATTGGAGACGTTTATTGCACAGCCGTTGGCCGATGCATACAAATCGGGGAGAACCATGTTAGCCGGGGATAAAGTCTGGATTGCCAAATGCAATCGCAAATAATCCTCATAGCTGGACCAAATTCCTGGTCGTTTATTGTGATATAATTTCGCTAGCATATATATATCTACATGACCGTCGAAGGCTAAATGCTTCCCCAGGGACGTCAAGCAACAGAAAGTTGCTGCTTCGGTTCCTCCGAATCTAAAATATAAACAAAATATTTTATTGAATAACTAAACTATCAATAATATTTACAGAGAATTAACTCTCGACTTATGAACAACATCGACAACTAGTTGAATCTTTTCGTAGTGAATTCAATACTTTAAAATTCAACTAAATTAAATTCGAATTCATTTTTTATAATGTTTAAAAATATAAGACATGGAAAATACTATGAAATAGTTTTGTAATGCTGTAAATTTTGAGGCTTTATATCTTACCGGTCTACTACAACCACTGGTCCATTATGGCATTTCGATTGCACAACTGTTGGCAGGTCGAAAACGGTTGCGATTGTTGGACAACAATGTGGCCAACCGGAACACTGGATAAATCGTACATGCAACTCGTAATCGTCCTGCAACGACCTCATCGATAAATCTCGAATAGTGTGTGTGGGTAAGACGGTTTCATTAACTATTTTCATTTTGTAAACCTCGGAAACAATTTCATTAAGCTCCGTAGGCCAAAACGCTGGAAATTCTTCGCTAATACTCGACACTAAAACAACTGTTTGTACACTATGATCCCACACCATTTGCCAAAAATGTAATATTGTATCCGGTAACGGATGTTGTGTGATGATAAATTCGCGCAAACTTTGAAATCCTTGCAACCACGTTGCGTTAATGTAGTCAGAACCATCTTCGCCAGGTTTTGGAGTTAAATGAACTCGAGAATTTTCCATTGGCACTATGTTTGGGTTTCTATTCTTTGGTTGATTCACCGGTTTATTGGCTGACACAAGATTAAAATCTTGACATTGGAAACTAGTGATTAGTTTAAATTGATCGCGAAGTCGTTTCCACGGATGGCCAAATTCGTCGGGGGCTTGCAACGATTGGACGTAATGGGGAAAGTCGGCTCGAGGGATATTTGTTTCGCAACCTGGAGCAATTGCTTCTACGAGGGCGTCGTGAATGAATATGTATTGTTCCTCGGTTTGCACTAAATAGTTTCGTTGCGTGCGAATATGTCGCAAAAAGCCCCAAACGTTCACCTCAGCCTTGGCAGCTATTTCACGCAACATTGAATCAAGAACAATGTAAGTCCCTGTTCTACCAACTCCAGCACTACAGTGCACTATTATGGGCGAACCCTCCGGGTTCGAGTTCGATGATTTCTTCACAAAGTGAATCACTGGTAATGGATGGTCGGGAGTTCCATGATCTGGCCAATTGGTATAATGATATTGGTATACAATCTTTTCAGCCATACTATTCTTCTTGCGCTTCACCTAAATAAAGTATCCACTGTGAGAAAAACTCAACAATCAAAACTAAGAAAAATACCTTCATATGACGTAGCTGCAAAGTTCGAATAGTATAAGTTGCCATTACATCTTCTTTAATAACTTTCACTTGAATATAACCATAGGTTTCAATTCCATCTTTAGGCCAATACATATCACATTTTCGCTAAAACAAACAAAAAAACTAAAATATATCAATTTAGGAATACACTTCTGTAACTTCTGAATCAAAGTAAGTAATATTTGATTTAAATATTTAGTCAAATATTGATCTGTAAAATATATTCACATTAAGAGCGTGTTATATCCAGCTGATTATTTATGCCGTTCACAAGATTCTTTGATATCTCATAAGCGAAAGAAAGGCAATTCATGACTTTCGGTCAATTATTTATTCAATATTTTTCTTGCAAGTACCCAATCAATATATTTAAAAATTTCGCAGTAAAAAATGGAATCCTCACATTTTTATCATATCTGTCCTTATGGTACAATCATTTTTCTTGAAAACTATTAGCACTATCAAGATGCGATTTATAAAGAGGATGTATTATGTGAACCACTTTACAATGGTAAAAAAGAACGGAAAGCAATAAAACATTCGTTTAGTTACATGCTCTATCCAATTTTAGCTAATCTAAATATCAATTTTGATATAATCATTTGCAAAAATTTTATCATCACCACTTCTTTAATACCGAGTAGTCAATCAATAACTACTACGATAATGCTTCATTTTTCTAGAATCTTTTTCATTAATTTCACCCCATTAATTATTTTTCCAAACAACATTCTTAAAATGAATATTGATAATGAATATATATATATATATATATATATATATATATAACGGAAGAAGATTAAAAACGTACCCGTCCTCGTTCTACCAAATTTGTAATCATAACAATAATAACAACGCGTTGTTCCCAAACCATTCGCCAAAAGCAGTCAAAAGTCGAAGGAAGAGGTCCTTGAGTACCAATATAAGCCTTTTTGAATTGAAATCCGTCAATGTAATTGGCATTGACATAATCGAGGGACTTTTTCTGTCCAGACGCCGGAAGTAAAGCAACTCTTGTATGATCATCTGAAAAATAAATTAAATTTTTTCTCATAAGATTTATGCAAGGAAAGTTAAATTATAATGACATACAGGCTATGATATTCAAGTATCGATTTTTGGGACGGTTGTCTGGCTGTTGGGAAATTTCTGCCTCGAATTTCACGTCATTAGATTCGGCTTGGATTGCATCATATTCTTTGCTGAAACCAATGTCGCTGTCTACGTGCAATCGAGCGACATGTTCGGCGAATTCAGACACCGGAATAGCACCTGGTTTTGGCGGTTCAGGATTTTCTAATTTTGATAAAAATGTAAAATTAGCATATATATGCAGAAAACAGGATGTTATCAGTTCCTCAAGAATATTGCATGGAACAATTTTTTTTTTTTTTGAAATATGGTCAAACATTTTGTAACATTGGAAGAATACAACATGTCAAATTATAAATCGATTTACCATACTATTTTTTGTACAATTGTTTGACACCCTCTTTAACATGAGCGCTTAGGAGGAAATAACTAAAAATATAATTTTGAAAAAACTACTTGGAATTATTTATTTGATAGAATGGAAAGTGAGTAGATCGAAAAAAAAAATAGGCATAGAAAAGGATAGTTATTTAATAAGTAGGTAGGTGAGTACCTCCTGACTCGGTATCACTACAGTTGATGTTACAACGTGGCGTAGATTCCCATTGAGCCGCTTCCAGAATTGGTTCACAAACCGGTTCAGCCAAGTAATAATACGATGCATCATGATTACACTTTTTTAATCGTAAACATTTCCTAGAAAGTGATTTTTTGAAGAAACAAAAATCAATGTTTTTCAAATAGAATTTTACCTCCAGACCACACATCCAATAATACCCAAAAAAAGGGCGCATACAATTCCCAGACATATGGTCCCCAACCAAGGAGATGACATGAATACATCGGTCGCATTTCTGCTATATGGTAGGATTTTGTCGCAATTTTCCCGCATGTGAATTTTCTCGGGTTTGCTGTAAGCTCCTTCAAGTAACTCGGCATTAATTTTACTTTGAGAAACTCCTCGAATTTTCACCTCATACATAGTATTAACCGTTAAATTTGGAATTCTCGACTAAATAAACAAAAAAATGAATATTAGAAAAGAGTTGAAAATTAGAGATGAATTGTATACATAGCATTCAGGTCTGGCACAATCTGGTTCTTCGACATGGTCGAAATTTTGATTATGTTCTGAGCGAAAACTGACTATATAGTGCAGAATTTTGTGTACGTAACCGACAGGTCGTCGCCAAGCTACAAACAGCGATTCATGTGCTTGGCAAGTAATGTTGATGATTTGGGGTGGTCCTGGTTCAGCGATATCGGTTCTCGTTACAATGGGCACTGAGTTTTCACCTTCATTTTGCATTGTAAAAGCCAACACCTCGATTTTATATTCCGTGTCCGACACTTAAAACAACAAAATTCATAAAATTAAAATACACGTAAACGGTACATGCTAAAGTATTTGTTAGATTATTTCTTCCAATTGCCAATATAGATATAATGTGCATTTCTGGCCCAACTGAAAAAAATATGAAATACTGTTTTCTGTTTTGTCATATAATCTATCTTTACATGTTCTAAATACAGTCTTGTTGGGTTGATTTGTAAAAACTCATAATTTTTAGCTATTAAAAGAAATCAAGTACTGTAGTAGTTACTTAGGTCAGTAAGAAGGTATTGAATAACAGGAACTTCATTTTGAATTCGAAATGAACGCGCATCTGTGTAATTGCCAGGAGTGATAAAGAAGATCCTATATCCAAGAATGATTCCGTTTGGTTTTTCTGGTCGATGCCATTCGAGACTAACTGCATCCTTTTTGATATCCACCACAGTAACGTTTTGAGGTCGCGATGGAACTGTAACAAATAATAAAATCTTATGAGATATTAATCCAATTAACATGCAACAAAAAAGGAACTATAATCCTAACAAACTGGCAATCATTACGTACAAAAGATCATTATTAAAACAAAATCGGTTGGAAATATTAAATAGATCGTAAACTGCAATAACTAGTATACTTTTGTAATATATGTTACATTCACTCCATGAAATGGATATTTAATCTAAAATAGCACTGTACAGTAAACAAATAACCGCACTAGAAGTAACTGCCAGCGCCCTCTACGTAGGCTCAAATTTGGAATCTTCTGGTATGGAAAACTGAAGCAATCGAAAACAGTAAAATACAAGCGCTTATTTGCGTAGACTAGCGCTCATCGACACTCATTTGTCAGCTGTTGTTTTTAATTACCATCAACTTCAAGGTAAAAACAATTAAACATAAGTTCTCTATATTACATCTCTGTGTTTGTAACTTGGAATCAATGTTACTATAAGTAAACCCTACAATTATCCTAATCCTGAAATTTCACATCCGTCTTATTATTTTAAAAGCTCCTATTTTTGAAGGTTTCATATTTAGCGTGTGTGACCCCCTGCATACATGTTTTTTTAAATATTCATAGACAATGTTAAAAATAACATATGGAAAAAAATAGAATAAAAATCCTTATAATTAATTTAATTTAAAAGAAATTACGTAGTTGAAAATTAAAATAGTCTTATTAAAAGCATGATTTTACTCCGATTGCATTAAAAAAAAATCACAGTAATTTTTAACTTAGCAATTTCCAGAAAATCGAAAGGGGTGGTGTTTTTTGAACGTCCTGTAGATACTGTTGTAAAAATGTTTTAATCGACACCATATACTATTATTTAACAAAAGCTTAATTTTGCGAGTGAAGCGAGGAGGCAAAGGAGCAGCTTGCATTAAATTATCAAAGAAAAAAAAGATCTTTGCCTCTTCTATTGCTTTTTATAATTATTCTTCATAAATATTTCAAGTCATAGTTTTAAAAGCACTGGTCTCTCGCATTTTGTCGCAAAAACCGGTTTTGTGGAATTATTACATAAAATTAATTGCCATTTGTTCGCAGATATTTTGTAGGTTTTTAATTGATTTGAGATTTTGGTATTAGAAAAAAAAAAACATTTCTCATTGGTTATGAAAAATTGCGCTACAGTTTAAACTTTTTGGAGCAACAATGACTTTAATCCTTTGCTTCCCGTAATTTTAGTTTTGCTGAGATATTCAAAATATAAGACGTTTGTAGAATAATTAATAGATTGAATTAATTAAGACGTATAATGGATGACCAAGAAAAAGAAAACAGTGAAAACAGAGAAAGAAAAAAAAAATGAAAAATGAAAATTTTAAAATTGATTGCGTTTACAACTGAGAAGTGAAATTAATTATTGCATTGTTAATATGAATGATATGAGTTGAAAAACATTGGTTGGTTGCAATTTGGGGCGTTGGTTTATCCAGGGGGCACTTTTGTGGAGCCCATCTCGCCAAATGCTGGCCCTGAATGTTCATGATAGGTATATGTTATAAATAGAAATATTGCGTACTAATTGACCGATTAAACAATGGAGCATTGAAGCAACATTGAAAAGAGTCGACTAAGAAATTTCGTTGAGAAAACTTGAATCGATCTTTTACAATCAAGGTCTCGTGCATTGGCAAGGTTTGGAGTAATCTGTAACATTGAGAGACACTTAGTCGATATCCATACTAATTCGTCAAACAAAAATGCAAAAAAAACAACACTGTTACAAACTAACAAACAGCTCCTTATAATAACACCTGGTTGAAATTAAGATCTTTCCATAAAAAAGTTTACTCTTTTTTTATATATTTATTTGAAAATAACAGTTCAGCAATTTACATAAAAGTTCATTCTAAGTTTTAAGTAAAGAAATGTAACCAAAAAGTGTAAAATTAGTAACAATTATACTATTTATGGGCCTCTTAAATAAAAAAAAAAGTTTATTTTTTTCATATTTCATTCACCAAACGTTTGACCCTATTGTTACTACTTGAAAGAGTTTACAGAGGATATCCAACTTGAATGTATATTCTTTTAAACATTTTTGTATTGTAAATGATACCTTTAAAGTATATAAAGATGTTAATTTATACATTATGTGATTTATTTAAAACAGCTGAAATCAGAAATATTTGATAAAATTACTTTTTGTGTTGTAAACTGTGAATTCACGTGAACTTTTATTAACATTTTAAGATTTCCTATGTTGGATAATTTAAACTAAAATAACGATATTATTATAATATATTAAACATATACTATGTATGTGTATGTTAAAAAAACAGTTCCGTTCAGAACCTCATATGTATATACAATGCAGTTCCATACTATTATCCCTTTGTGAGGAATTTAGTGTATCAAACGATTTATAACAATGAAGTTCTTATGTTGATTATCAAATTATTTTTGTATTACTATTGGTATTATTTATAACTAGTAACTACCCATGAAATATTCACAGTCAATACTGACACAACTGACAATAGAAACAAATGATAACTATCAGTTAATTAAAATTTGTTTTAGTACTACCTTTATATATACATAGTTGATATTTTGTAATAATATTATCATAAATCATAATAACATTATCATTTTCTAATAGTAGAAGAAAAAAATTTAAGTATAATTTTTTAGTATTTTCCATATTTTAAAGATTTACTTTTGTTTAATTCAAACTTCTCTTTACCTGATTTGCCTACTCGTTTTCTTTTCATTTTAAAGACTAAATACTTTTTAAGACCCAAAAATCTTGTGGATATCCATCAGATAGTAGCTTGTGTATTTAAAATGAATACTTACAACACTTAAAACATTAGAAAATGACCTAAATGTAATATACCTTGTCTTGTTGTCATACAACCTCGAGAAGACGATGATCAGGCAAAAGAAAAAATAACAGAATGAACCAATATTTATAAAAAAATAATCTTCTGTTCTGGCAATATCTGATTTGCCGGGTTATGAAAAGCATTTTTTTTTTTGGCTTTGAAAAAAAAATAAACTTTCCAGTTTTCCAAAGATTTTGAACATCCAGTTTAATGTTGAAAAAACGCATAAAATTTATTTCCAGTACTTCTTTGAAAGTGAACTTTCACGTTTGAATGATTATAACTAATTTGATTAAATTGATGATGTACCAAAGACAGAATCCCTGATGGCATTCAGACTGATTAAGTGTTCTATTAAAGGTCTGAATAGCCAATTTAATTGGCTCAATAATATCGTCACAATTATCATTAAAATTGTTTGAACTGAAATTATAACTAGGGAGGACAACTGTGCTGAATTTTTGTAATTCTTTCCAATCTTTCAAGTTTGTTTATCATAGTGTCAAAATAGAGTTTTGTGTAAATTCTTTTCAATTTTATACTTGTCACGCCATTTCATGATTTTAAAGATGCTAAACAACATTCTGGAATTCCTAATCAATCGAATAATAAAATCTTACTTATCGCAGAATTCGAACTTAAGTTCATCGGTTAAAATTAGGTTTTTTTTTTCGTGTGAATCTCCCACGATCATTAGGAGGGCGATTTGATGGGTGATTATTATAGGGGGCAATTACTATTTGACCCTAACATTTTGGAAAGTTTTTTTCATTACAAATATGAATCGGTTCGAAAGCCAAGATTTTATTTCAAAATATGGCATCAAATTTTGATTTTTCATCACTGTTGACTCTCAATCCATCTGTATGTTCTCCTTTAATTCCAGAACACTTTAATCGATATTGGTAGAATTAGGTATTTGAGTACAAGCTATAGTTTCACTTAGAAGAGAATCCATTTCACTAAGAGAGAAAAATAAGGGAAGGCATCCCCTGACGAAGCAAAAAAACTAGCCTGTTGAATCGCGTCGAGTGTCATTACAAGCACACTTAAAGCCGATAAAAAGTTTCTTATTCAAAGTAATTAGTGATTTATGCTTTAAGGTACAAAACTTATGTTTTTGATATATGAGCATTTATAAGAGTAGAGGAAATTGCAATAAATTCCATATTTTCATAGCAGGCGGTAAACCTAAACAAAAAATCTTGTGAAAATAATATTAAGCTATAAAAACGACGTGGCGGGTAATAGCCAAATCATAATAAAATTCAAATATAAGAAATTCGAAATTTATTCAAACGTATTGAAGGATTGAATATTCAAAAATTGTGTTGAGACAGTGTTAAGTTTTTTATTCAACACAAATTCCCTGATTTTCCAGACCAAAAATATCTCATCACATAGCAGTTGTTAAGAGATCCAAAATTATCTGATGACCACTGAAGAAGACTGCTTGGTAACAGAAGTATGTATCTAATGTTATACGTTATAAAAAAGCTTGAAACTTGAGAATAATGTTTATGTTTATAATTTGTATTATTAGTGAATTATATTTCATAAAATTTGACACATAATATGTTTTTATTTATTGTTAATGTAACACTATTTAAAATCATTGAAAGAATATTATGTCACTATATTGTATTAAACATAAAATTGTTAAGAGTTGGAATTAGTATAAATTTTGATGTCTCCGACTTGATATTGATAAATAATTTAGCTTTAGCTGATCCAAAATCCTCTAGCTTCATGTCTCTGGCTACAAGCATTTTGGTACCTTTTTTTAAGTTGGGAATCTTCTTAAAATTATTTAATTAAATAATGATGCAATTGAAACGAATATTTTTACTAAACTGTATTTCAGTGAAAGTTTTTCGCACTTATATGTTTATGATGGGTATGTTTTATATGTTTACGTTGTTTTATACGAATATTTGTAACTTTTCCACTTCTATAAAGTAAGATTTATAGAGGTGGAACGTAGCTAAAATGCGATTTACTTAATAGATAGAGAATAGTAGAGGGGAAAACGTTATTCGATAACTTATTAGGTTTTACTAAAGTTAAGCGTAGATTAGAATGCTGGCGATCAGTATGTTTTGAATATGTGTTTTATTTATTATATATAGTTAAAATGCAATTTACCTAACATAGAAATAGTTACTATAGAAGTCAAGAAGAATGTTGATGATTGGATTGGTGAATTGGTTGGTACCAATAAATTGAACTAATTGGATTTTATTGAAACATACCTAAGTCTGAATAATTTTTTGGTTCGTATGAGTTTAAGATGCTGGATAGACTTTCGGTGGTTCCAGTTCCATTGGCGTCCGTTTGGGTTTGAATCGTTGTTGTTTCGATGTTAGGTTCAGTCTGGAAATTATGATTTTCCACAACAATTTCTTGGCCGCGAACAAGATAGAAAATGTATAGAAAAAAGATGATTCCTGCGAAGGCCATGATTTGCGTTTATGCACAACTATAAGATTGCCTCTGTTCGGAAAATTGGAAAATGTCGAAAATTCACAATAGGCGTCGTACACTGTTACATATATACATATATAAATATGGATATATAATATATATTTATATATAAATATACATCTATACCACACAAACGCACAAATGCGAGAAAACGGCAACGAAGAAAATGTCTTGAGGGTATCTTAAAAATTAAGGGCGGCTTATCCGCAAAAAATACTCTTCTGTCGTGCCGCTTACCCTTTACATGTTTTTCGCTCGGCTTTTCCCGGAACTAACTCCCAAAAACAATTGAATGAAACAATTGAGAAACAATAAAAAAAACGCATCAGGGAAATTTAGCCATTTTCTGTTTTAGTTGACAAAAGCACTTGATGATTGTTTCACACCAAATTAGTTAGCAAAAACGAATGAAAAAAATTGAAAATTTTCTCGCACCGATTTTCGTTTTTAGCTCATCTTACATTTTTCGCACAAATTGACATCAACGAGAAACGTATTTCACTCGTTCAATTTCAAGCTACATGGTTCCATTCTTAGTCGAATCAATTCACCGTAAACAAACTGCCTTGCACCAGACAATTGACAAACAAATATTCTCTATTTTCACAGACGTTTTTCTTTAAGCACTGATTTGATTTTCCCAATGGATCTCATTGAGATAATAATTTGTGATAGAGGAAATTTTTCCTCTTTATAAATATGCAGGATTGTCACATTCGGAAAATCGATCAGATTTCATCTCTCGCACTTCCTTCACATGCGCTCAATGGCATGTAAACAAAGACAAAGCATGTGAAATGATCAGATCTATCACGTTTCCATAAAAGCTTCCAGACAAAGCCGGTGCTTCCAACTGCTTAGTTCTATTCCAAAAGTCACTAAATTTTTGTTCTTATCGAATTTAAAAGAGCTTATAAACAAAATAGAAAAGAAAAAAAAGAAGAAAACAAGCACTAAATTCTGCCCCTCAATCAAAAAATTCAGTTAGTTAATAATTTCATACATTCAACTTAATCGATAAAAATTTTATTTAAATTTTTTACGTTATGTTATAAAACCATAAAAAAGACAAAATTTTAAACTAAATGTTTAATAATTATGCGTAGATGCGTAGTTATGTCAATAAATATTTACGAATTTTAATTGACATAATTTCAATAATTTTTGTATATATTCAATAAGTGCCATCTATGAGTGAAACACACTCCCTTCCAAGTTCTTTGAAATTCGGTTTTGATCAATGATAAAATGTCGCTAGCATCTTAAAACGCAACAAAATTAAGCGACTTAGGAAAATTTGGAAAACTCGACTTCTTCCATTTAAAAATTATCAGTTTTTTTGTAACTTTATAAAAATATATTCGATGTTATTATTTAAATTATAAAAAAATGTTCTAATTTATGGAACAACAAACTTTTTATTAATTTATTTACTTCAAAACACTGCTTTTTCTGTAGAGGCTAGTAATATGACCTGCGAGAAGGCCTATTGTTGATTTTGAAAAATTGTTGTAAATATTGTTTTGAAGAATTAGTTGTCAATTTTCTAGAGCTTTTATTGGGTGTATTAATATACTTGACTCGGCTCGCAAAGACTGTTTATTTTTTAATAGACTTTAGAATAATGATCAATTCGTAACAATATCTTGTTTGCAATATGTGTTTGCAAAATGTTAAGTAAATAATTCCCCGTTAATTATTGCAACTACAATTACTACCTAATGCCTGTAATTTTATTGGCAAATAAATAAATAATTAAATTAAATATGCGTTTCAATCAATGAAATATTGTAACAAATGTTATTTCATATAGTTACTTTACATTGTCTTCTTATATTGAGTGCAGTTTCATTCTTATGGTGAGTTAAATAACAACAGAAACAATAAAACCAAAATATTGATGATATCGGTATTATTAATCCTGTTTTATTATCATCAAAGAAATACATTTAAGAAATAGTCGAATTTATCCCAATCATTATCAATATGGTAGAAGTTGCATTTTAAAAATATCCCCATAAACTATGAGATAACTACTTTTTCTTTTCTTAGGACTCATATTTAAATTCTTTGTAGAGTACGAGGAGAACAAAGAGATTGCAAGGGGATTTGAGGGTGGCAGATAAGACGCAAGGTTCAAGTTCCCGACTCTCAAATACGGAAAGATTTCGTCTCTCAAAAGCCTTATATACCTTCAATGCTTTGATATGTAACCAGTGCTTCGATAAGAGTGCTCACTAAAAATGTTCATTTTCAATAAACCTTATATACTCGTTTCATCCCCAAAAAGAAATATTTATTGATTTTAATAAGAAATCAAGCAAGCCTCTTATGATACTGTCGAAAATAAATAATGAAAAAAATCTGATGCATAAAAAATTTATTTGTTTTACTATTAAAGCGGCAAGATATGTGTGTCATTGATTTGGTAGTAAAATTGGTAAAAAACATATTACATATTAAACCGTAACAAGATTTAACAGTAAGATTTTTGACGTAAATTGATAAAATCAAATATCGTCATTCTTTTTAGTATCAATTAGATATCAGTTGTATTAACATTAGAGCAAAAACACATTTTACTGTTTTCATCGTTTGTAAAGTTATTTCCTATACAAACGCGGATGGTAGAAGCTACAAAATGGATGCAAGAATCGAAATTGAACGATTAGTATTCATACTTGAATCTAAATGATTTTTAATTATCTGTAAGCCGTCGAGCGTCGAATATTTCATATTCCTTTTTGCATTGAACTCAATCCCCCGAAAATGACAAGGAAATTAAGACAATAATCTGTCGTTTCCTTTAGATCAGTAACAAGAAAAAGGAGGAAATTGCAATGAAATAGAAATCCACAAAGACTAAGTGGCTGAAGACAAAGTTAATCAACCCTAACAGAAATATAAATAATATAGACGTTATCAAAAATGTTCATATGCCTCATAGTAATAATTTTTATGATTCATGAAACATTTTGTTTTGAATGTTTTTATTAGTGAAGAATATGATATAAGATTATTGGCAAATGGTTTGGTAAGATTCTTTTGTTTATCGTTTTATCTGTGATTCATTCTTTGCAGGTTCAAATATTAAATAAATTGTGTCCTTAACCCCTGTTGCCTGTGCTAGAGTGGGGTACATCCAATATGATAGATTTACATTCATCATACTGGCTAGTTTCAACCCCTAAAAGCGCCCTAAACAATTTCGTCCTAGGACATATACATGCATTTTAAATGGGGGTGTCTCATGACATTCCGCATATCATACACATATTTCCGGCCTAATGGATTCATATGTTCACAAAGGATAGCAAAAGTCATAATAATCGATAAAACTGCTCGCCTAAGTGTAACAATAGTTAGGGAAAATGAAGACATAATGACCTAAACAATTTTCAATAGCCATTAGGACGTAAGAAAACAATTTTCACTTTCTATTTTCTTCCAAACAAAACAAAAAACTTCGTTTATCTATATAGCGATGTCTGTAAAAATTTTTATAATTCTTTTCCAGACACGGCACTGAAACCGTCGGAAAACCCATTAAAGTGCTCAAAGAAAATATTGGAATATTTGCGGTTTAATGGAGTTTGTTCAACCATTTTAAACGGTATCGGTAACATTTTGGGCAAATCGTCAATTTAGACTATTGTTCTCAGATTCATCTTTTGTTTGCAATTTTTTTAACTAGGCGTACCTACGTTTTTGTGAATTTTTGTAATTTTGTGAATTTTTTTGGGTCATACGTAGTTGGGGATGTGAGAGGGGTTCGAAAGTATTCAGAAATATCGAACGAATTGTTTAAAAAAATGTTTTAAAACAAAGTTTCAGTTTTGGTTGGAAAAAACTATTTTTTGCCAATTTGTTATTTGAAACTATTACTCAGATCAAATTGAAAATTTAGGACAATATTCTAGAGATGTTGTTAAAATTTAAAAGATAATAAAAAATAATTCATTTTTTGAAGCCGTGAAACTCAACATGTAAAACTCTTAAAGGAGTGCAATAATCATAGCAAGGTCCATGCCAAAACTACAAATACCAAAGCTTTTTTAGAGCTTTAATAACAGTTTTTCCGATACTTTATTTTTTTGGAAAAAAATATTGTTCAATATGAGAAATTGTATATTAATCTCTCCCCTGTGAGAGTGCCACAGAGCTTTTCTTCTTATGCCTTGTTTTTTGTGGAAAATTGGCGATATGGCAACGAATTTTCCAATGTTTTTTTTGTTTTGGGCCATCTTCTATGGAAGTGTATCCAAAACTTTTGACATCATGATATCTCTTATATAATTATCGTACCTTTCGTTAAGGAATAAAAATCCCAGAAGCTGTCAAACAAATACTTGCATATCCGATTATTTCTAACTTTATCTTTTTTTCTATTAAAGTGAAAAATTGATTTTGATTTGTTTCTCTATGGGTAGCGCATGCGTAGTTGTTGAAAATTTTTATATCCTGTTGGATTTAATGGTGAGACCCGTGAGACCGTTATCTTTTCATACAATAAGTGAAAGATTTTTTTTCTTTTTTTGGTAAGGGATGAATTTTGCCACCCTGATAGAAATCTCTGCAAGCAAATGGTGAATGTTAAAATGCTGAAATGTGCCGGGAATTGGTTCGCGTCTGGGAGATGTTGTCGTCGTCATCATCCCTCTACATTGAACTATTTGAACAGTCATAAATTTTCGTGTTGAATATTTACAGGAATTTTCTACAGCAAAACATCCGATACACATTTAGAAAAATGGAAATATATCACTTGGTATGGATTTCGCTAGGAAATGAATAAAACATCAAACATATAAAAATTGTTTGTAACATGTAGATGGTGAGACAGATTCTCACGTGAAACACAATGAAATTAAAAAATATACCGTTCTAGGAGGCTCGTGCAAAAATGTTCTTCTGAATATTCTTTCCCAAAAGTCTGAAGAGTAAATGTTTTTGTGGTTCTTTAACTGAAAATGCAATTAGCAGTAAATTAATAGTTTGTCAAACTATGACTCATCGTTGGAAATTTTATTTAATCATACGATTTCAAAGACGAGAAATCATAGACTATGAAGTGACTAAAGGTTGCTGTTTGTTTGTACCAAATATGGATGATACTGACGTCACATAGTGAGAGTGAAACGTAATATTTTTTCGCTTATTGTTAACGCAACAAGATTTTCGATTACTTATTTTCAATTATAATTTGAGTTATTTTAGCTGAGAGATTGTACAAAATTAAATAGTTAAGCAAAAATCAAATGTGATATTTAGATTGTTTGGAGTTTGCCTGAATATTTTCAATTCTAATGACTGCTGTGGAGAAAAAATTAAGAATCGCTGATTTGTATAATGATTATACGATTTTCGTTCGCTTCTCAGACGTTTTAATGTAAAGCGACACAAATGAGCATCAAAGAATGACAGAACGCTAATATGGGCAGTGTACCAGTGTCTAGCGAAGGTGGATGAATGTAAAAATGTGCACATAAACATTTAAAACCAATCGGATATAAAACTAACTTGTTGACAATCTTTTCATCACATAGCACCCACACGTCCTAACTAATAAAACTGAAACGAAAAATAGCACAACAACAACCCTCACAATGGGTGGAGGTACCTAGTCGAGGATATCATGTGAAGCATAAAACGATTGGAGCTATTAAAACATTTCTCCGCTGTTTTTCCTTTTATTCCGTGTAAAAAGAAAACCAACGCTTTTCTCAACCAGTCAACTATACTCTTTCACGCTGACGTAACATATCTACTTTCTTCTGCCATTAACTGCGTCTGGTAGACTTTAATTTAAACAATTTTATTTTTGCTTTAACTTGCAACATTGACTCATTTTTGTTTTACAATAAGAAGCATTTTCGCTCAGGGCTTTCCCTATTTTCCGGTTTTCGTTTTAATCGGCGACCCCTTCGAATTTGTACAGTGCTGTAGCGGCTACGAAACCTGGTCGCCAATGTGTATTAAAAGGTTTAGGTGGAAAACGTTTAGGGGAGATTGGGACTAGTTGTAACAGTTTTTCACATATTTGCTTTTCCGACGTATTTATACACGAGCCAAGTGCTTATGGGTCTAAAGATGAGTTTCGGTATGATGGTAGATAGTGTTATTAAGTTACAGATATAAATTGGTAACATTTGCCATTTGGAAATTCCCTTTTAAGATTCAAGATTATTTTTTTCTTTCTGCTTTTTTAGTAATTCAACTGTTTCAAACTTGGACCATTATAATCAGAATTTTGATTATTAAAAAAAAAAAGAATTGCTAGATAGATGTCGATGAAATGAAAGGTAAGTGTCAACAAACCCCAATCTCCTCGACATTGAGTGATAATAGCGACCCTTTAAATGATTTTTGCTCAAATCAAAGTATTTGATGTGTAGGAGGGTCCGTTATACGACGGTTTTTTATTGCGACCAGATTTTCCTTTCGTTTCTAATTAAATCGAATAATTTCCCAATATAATTCGCGACTGTCATTCAAAAACTTTAAAATTTTCGCCCCCTGTTTGTTTTCACCTGGCTCACATCTGACGGGGTGGTTTGCGTAAATTGTTTCATTCTTTTGTTTGACACGTGTCGTCTGCTGGAGCTATATACATTCTACCTATCTGGAAATCGTACAATATATGAATGAAGGAGTAAAGGGACAAAAATCAATAAAATTAGGAAGACGTTTTTCCAGGGACAAGAAAGACTACTCGATCATATCTGGTTACCGTGGCTTGAGTATTTTGAGTTTCCATGGAAAAATCAAGGATGAGGGTTGCGTTTGAAAACGACAAAAACAATTCTCCCTTTTGCTGAATCAAACTAGGGATACAAATATACAAATCGAAACAATACAATTTGCTTGAATGACGCAACAATTTCTTTGACATTTTTACACCAACCTTCCTTTCACACGTTTACAAATCATAACAAAAATATTATTTCACTTGCTTTACTTTATAATAAACTAATTGAATACTTGTTATTTTCAACTGAAAGATAGGCATCATAGAAATTTCACTAAATATACTAACAATATATTCAAAGTTAAAGATAAACAATTTCTCCAAGTACCTGAAGAAGTCGGGAAACTGATAAAACGTGTTGTACCAAAATAAAAAACGATCAGTGTACTTATGAACGCGACATTAGTTTCAACTATCATGTCGATTTCATTCAATTGCTAATTTTAGCCATTTGTCAGCTGTGTTAGTGTTGGGCTGTGAATATTTCATGGAAAGTAACTGGTTTTCCAATAAAAGATTAAATTGGTTATTTATACATAGATACTATATACTATATATATACATATACAGCTGGCTGTTTGTTCATTCTGTTTAAAATTTATACATATTTGACTTCTTATACAAAATGTACATTACATATTATATGAGTTAACTGTTTATGAATATAGCATGGGCCACATAGTTGAAAAATCGAAAACATTTAACCATATAGAAGTAGATTGTTGCCATAATATATCATGTATAGATATGTTTAAACATTCGTAAAGAGCAACGTCCAAAAAATTATATTAATACAATTGTAACTGTATATGTTATTTACCCAATTATATGTATGTATTGAAACTAATTTTTAATCCAAATAAAGAAAAATATGATGTAATATAACATATCAATCGACTTTCCTTACATTATTTTAAATATTGCATTGAATAATTTTAAGAATATATCATGCTTTTAAATGCACTTTTATTCTAATAATATTAATAATAATAATAATAATAATAATAATAATAATAATAATATTGTGAACATATACATATGAGTGAAATACAATCACTGTCTCAAATTTGAACTGAATGATTGTTGCTATGGCTTCAACAGTTATTTTGATTCCATTCAATCAATTACCAATTTTTACCGTTTGTCAGTTGTTTCTGTATTGGACGGTGAATATTTCATGGGAAGTTACTAGTTGTGTATTAATATGGATATTGATTAGACTGCAAAATTTGAAGATATATAGTTCGACGGTAGCAATGTTCTAAATAAAAAAATACAAGTGACAGTGACTTTTAGGCAGCTGTAATGACTGTAACTTTTAAACTTCGTATTTTCCCCTTCCGACAAATGAAAAACATTTGCGAGCGCTGATATCGACTCGATCAACACAATAGAGTGTTTTCGTTTTATTACAATGTAAATCGCTCCCAAAAATCGCTCAGCTTTCACTTGCTAGAGGTTTCTCGCTAACCGTTTTAAAATTTCAGTTTGATAATTTTTTCATACAGAAGTATAATTTCAAAAACCACAAAAAAAGTAGACCCCAAATATTCATAATTATAAACTAACTATGGAAAGGAACCATCAAAATACTAATTTATCTATATACTTTTGTAGTATCTTAAATATATTTGTTAATATAACTATATTTGTTAAGAGCTCCAAAAGCTCTTTCCATTTTCTAATGATTATACGACAATTTTCTCATACAAAAATCAATGAAAATATGAGAAAGAAGAAGTTAAATATAACTTTTCACCAAATTTCCATTTCTGTCATTTTATTATTTTGACGACACAGACAACAGAGACTATGAAAAATATGGCTATCAATAAAGAACAAATGAAACGCGATTGAATTGATTAACACTTTCAATTCTATGAAAAATCAAAACTCGTGAACATTTTAGCAATCTATAATTTGAATTGATATTTGCTTTATGAAAATATTGTGTTTTCAATTGATTTAAACTGTTTGAATTATCGTTTTTGTGCAGTAAAAGAAGAAAAAAAAAATGTTGGAATATTTAAAATTCAAATTCAAATTTTTTATCAATTGTATTTTGTGTATAGTTTAATGTTTTCAATTGCATGGCTAATTATGCCTAATTAAATATATTTTAGTCCAATGACCACACAATAAATTGCAATCATATCCAGCTATTACGATATTGAAGGAAATGATATCGCTAAAGTTAGTCCTCATCAAAACCGTAAATCAAGGGCATCACATCATCGTTGATAACTGAACTATTTTAGTGGTTATTATTGATATAATATTATTTAAAACAGAATAATTATCATCAAGTAAACTTAATGGGAAACTATGATGAAATTTATAAATTTATCTATTTAAAAATTATATCTTTATGTTGGTTATAATAGAACTACTTACTACAAAATATTTTAGATAGTAACGTAAAAGTAAGTTACTATCTTTTTTTATAAACAAGTAAGTTAGAGTTTAATTCCAATGGTTTGGTATTTATTTTTTTCTGAATTTTTAAAAGTACATTAATTAATTAATGATAACAAGTTTTTAACTAGGTAGCAATAAATATAGCCTATAGCGGAACGATAATGTATAATTTACAGTTTTTTTTTTCATTTGCTTTTGTATTGATAGAGAATTATTTCCTTTTATTTCCTAAATAAATTATAATAATGAAATCGTAAAAATCTGATCTTGACATAATTAATTTAAAAAAAGTATTTTCAATTTCCTATAAAATTGAATGTTTCCAACTCAATCGACGTTCGTAGTGCACTATTAAGAGCGTTTTTCCTCTGTTGATTTTCATCGATATCAAAGGGAAGTTTGATTGAAAAGAAAACTGTTATTTTTAAATAAAATGCAAAAGAAATTTAAAACGTAGATGTGACAGTTTCCGACTGATAAAAATAAATTTACCGCCAAATAAATTGAATAAAACGCATCACGTGTTAGACAATTCTTTCATTTCCTCCATCACAATAACATGCTGCAATCCCTGTGTTTCAACGTCAAAGTAAATGTTATTATTGCGATTTTTCTCGAGTATAAAAACAATCTTACATCCAACTGATTTGATATGATAAGAAACAAAATCAAAGAATATGAAGGTGGTATTGAAAAAAATAATAAAACATTTCGGCAAATTTAAGTGGTAACAAATTAGGAAAACCCTGGAAAAGATGAGTGGTTGATACAAGAAACTTTTAAACAAATTAACAATATTTAACTATACCAATTGTTCGCATCATGTATATAGCTTGCATCATACTGATCCATGTATCTTAGTGCAGTTTTGCTTTTTGGCATCACATCATTGATAGATTCGTCTTCGTTGACTCTTCACAACACTTGCATCATTGTGACTTGATATGTCCATTAAGTTTTCTCCGCCAGGCTGCGTTTCAAAGCTCTCCTGATATTCCCATTTTTATTTTCTTATCATTCCCATCTATCTAATATTATAATGCAACACTCAACCCGTACAAAACATTTTGGTGATTGTTTCCTTTTGAAGTTTAAGCTCTACAAAAATGCTGTTTAATTTAATTAGTGAATTTTCCATCTGGGATGATCTGATGATCCTTCTTAAATATTTGAATTGAACCCTGCTGTTTGAACTTGGTTGAAATAAATTGTACCATCCTTGGGTCCTTGCTTCCTTGGATGCACCGCTCGCCACCGCCAACCAGGAGGTCAATGTAGCATCGGTGTGCATTGTTCAGGAAACAAAGTTGCTATTAATAATGACATTTTTCTAAACATTCATTCATTTTCCAAAGCCGCACGTGTTAACATCAAATACAATTATCGCCACTCGAAATTGTTCCTTAAGCAAATCTATAATTTTTGATTAAAATTGTATAGCTGCTTTATAGTTATATGTTCTTCACGTTGACATGTTACTCATTTTGAATCCCTATAGAAAGTTGAAGTCAACCGCAATTTCTTTTACTACTCAGTAAGTATTTGATTTTTTGATTTTAGCCTTTATAGTTAAAAAAGCAACTTTTAATTGCACTCGCTGGCTTCGTAGCTTTAGAGTGGGCTCTTTTATTCAGAAAGACTGACATCGAAATATTATTGGGCACACGTGTAGTACGTGACGTGTCCCATCACTCACTTTTCAGGTGCCAACGCATGTCATTTTCTCAATGATTAATGCCAGTTGTGTTCGCACCCTTTTCGTGGACGTCTCAGAACAGTTCATTGAATTGATTCATTTCTTAATAATTCGCGGTTTTCTTAAGAAAACAAAAAAACAACAACTTTACAGAATCATCAATATGGCTTCCATAATAGCTTAACATCTGTTGATACCAATAAGAAATATTCAACAGAAAATCAGTACCTACAGAAATGACTAAATTAACGATATATCTATTGATCAAATCGAAACTAAAGTATTTATTTCAAACTTCAGTTACCTTCTGTCTACCTTACCTCTATCTTTCATATCATTTATCGAAAATAAATAATAAATTTGAATTAATTGTAAAATACTTTTTAAATTTCATATCAGTATTATTATAAGTTAGCCGTACAATTATCCTCCTCTCGAAATTTTACTTTTATCGCGTGTGAACTGCATACATGGGTTTTTTATAAATATTAGCAACTAGCTAAAATTGACAGACATTGTCTTGCCAGCCTATTGTTGTAAATAAATAAATTGAATTTAGCAAAAAAAAAGCTTATGAATTATTAGAATCGCCTCCCCTAACAACCCACAGTATCCCTCACTGTACCAATTATAACTTACTTTCAAGATATACGTTTACCAATTACGTATAGAGAAAATTTGCTCTACCTTTAAAAATCACTGCACCATCATAGCAATGTAGTTTTGACAGCTAGTGGCTATTTTATTGGCCGTTGAAAAAGCCGTTTTCTTGCGATCGCAGGTATGTTTTCGACGCAAGAAAAAGATAAAAACAATTTTGAAGCGGATTGTATATCGTGACAAAATTTCAGCTAAATCAATGATAATTTTTTTGAGTTTTTCAAATCTACATAAACCAACACCACAATTTTATATATGTAGATAAAAGAGAGATTATTCATTGTTTATTTAAATCAGAGGTTCTTAAAGGTAGCCAACCCGCGGACCACAAAAAGCTCCTTTGACAATTTTTTCGACCCGCGATATGCATCAGGCTTTCATAAAATCTATACCTTGTATAATGACCAAATTGCTGAAAACTGAAATATTTAAATGATTACAGTGTATCTAAATTTATTATGCAGAATTTGAGATGTAACTTCAAAAGAGGCTCCCGGAGTTATGATGCATTTTCGAAGTGGCCCGCAATATCGTATGTATAGGTCACCTCTGATTCATGTATGTTGATTTTTCGATATCATAAAAAAAATCTATCAAATCATTAAAGTTGTCTTTAAATTGGAACCATAAGTGAAATCAGAATAAAATATTGGTACAACTATTTAGATTAGACTTGTTTGTGAACTTCCTTATATTTTTTTTTTTTGGGCCAAACACTAAAATGTATCTGAAAACATAATATTATCGAAATCGATTAACCTGTTCTTCAATCATACGGTAGAATTCAGGTAGACAAATATTAAAGTACAATTTTTTTGACCTTTGCTCTATAATGACTGTAATTGTAAGCAAAACCGAATAAATTCCAAACAGGCGTGAAATTGAAAAGAATTTTACCTATTCTCAACTTGTGATAATAAATAATATGGTAATGAGAAAAATGCAAATTCAAAGGTGTAATTTATGGACTCGGAAAAATGTGTTAATATATTTATAATTGACAACAAATAATAAATGCTTCAAATCGGTTCAGATTACTTAAACAATATATTTATACTTGCCATTCTCTCATTTTGGCCTTCAAGTTTTGATTATATTATTTCATATCACCAATTGAGCATATACTTGAACTTTTCGTATAAATATACAATATAGCTGATCCCCGCGACTTCGTCTGCGTACCGTAGTGGTAGATTATATTTTCTTTTCAGATTTGCTATTTGTACTGACATATGAACGTTTTTATTTCTCATATTTCTTTTACGAAAAACATAATCATACCTGAAAACACTATTTTGTTGACTTTAAAAAGAGACATTTAATAAACTGAAAATTGAATATAGCCTATGTTGAACGGAGATAGTGCAGCTTCCCAACAGTGAAATTTTTTTTCAAATATTCAATGGAAACAAACAATCAAATCTTTCCTCTTTATAATATTAGAGTAGATAAGTTTTAAAGAACTAGTGTATATAAATAACTCGACAAAACAAAGCTTTTTTTTTTCATTATTCAAAAACCTTTATTTTGTTCTTATTGAAAATAAAGGAACAAGAAAATTGTATTTATTTCCTTCAAAATGCATTATGTAGTTTGTGAAAGATCCCCTTACATTGGAATGTTAGTATAGTTTTTAACTATGATGAATCTCGTGTCGTCTTTTGTATGACTAATTTTAAAATTGGATTTTGAACTAGAAATCCTATGGTTGAGGACTACAAACTATAAATACATTTACGATACGTTCCGTTTTTTTCCCATAGCAAATAGGCATATGGTTTTATTGAAAATAATTTTGAAATAAATAAGGGATGAGGGTGGTATTTTAAATTGTTTATATTGTATAGGATTGAAAGCGGATGTGGTTTTTGTGTTGCGTATGTTGTGAGAAAGTGTAAAGCGGAGTTGGGTAGGAGGACAGAAATCGAGAACGGAATGGCGAAGAGGAATTGAGGGATGGGGGTTAAATAATTGTGGAACAAAGATTCGGTATGGCTCACACAGTATTATGGTGAGTGGGTTGTATGCGGGGAGCGAAAGTGAGCGCCTTAGCTAGGTGCCAAGTTGTATTGGTAGGTCGCCTTAGAGACATTAGGGGTTGTTCGGAAAGTGCGTTATGTGAAGAAATCGTTCTCGTTTTCATGGAGCTATGAAGAATGGCTCAATATAATATGTAACTGTAGAAAAGTGTAGCATAGACGAGATAGATGAAGTTGCCAACATAGCTATCCTTTTTACCACCCCCATTCTTCCCCATTTCTTCTTCCTTTCGTATATGTGAGAGCTGCGATCAGGATCATTGTCGCGACGCTTCGTTTCACACTTCAGGACTGTACACGTTTTATATTTTCGATGAATAGTTTTCTAAATTTCCCCTTCTGTTATTTTGACTGGAATGAATTTCTGTTTGGTTGCAAAATCGAATCGATAGCGAGAGGAAGGCCTCGACTTCTATCAGTGCTCCTTTTTTCGCTTCAATGTTAAGACCGATTAACCATATTAGAGGATATCGTTTGATTTAGGGGTTGGTCAACCCTGAGTGACACTATTTCCTCGTATATTTCTTGAAAGTGGTTTTCAAAACGATTTTTGCTGAAATGAAACGGAGTTATTTCCGCTTGGTGAGTGGAATAGAAGTGGTAGATTGGGGAATTGGGCTATGGGGGTTGTATGTTTAGATATGGTGGATGTGTGTTTTCTTGAAGCGAGTCAGCATCTTTTTCGATGAAATATAGAAAATTCGACAAGTTTAGTAATTTATTGGTGGATGCATAAATGCAATTGTAATTGAAAGAGGATTTTTGCCAACGGGAACATTTGGCGGTTGGAAACATTTTCGCATCGAGTTGAAACAAAAGAAAGAAACGTCTACAACTTCGTATGAGGTTGCATGGTCGCTGGGGACGTTGTCGGAGGGTTGGAATCCCCAATCTGTTAATTCCACTAGATTAAACTAAGGAACCGGGAGCTGTTAGTTGGAAGAGAAAAAGTGAATGTTGAAGTGAGGAAAACAAAGAGTACGGCAATGGGTCGTGGGTAAAAAATTAGATTTTTCCTACCGGAAAAATTCAGTGTTTGATGAAAAATGTTCGATATTGTTACTGTAATGATATAAGATGTGTTTTCTCGAGCAAATTTTCCATTCGGTTCAAACGGCTATATGACAAAGCGATTAATTTCAAACACATTGCAGATACATATGACATTCACATGCATTTGGCGTCAATGCTATACTGGATTTTTTTCTTTTACCACCCCTCTATTTCCACCCCACTCGCATGAAGTAGAAATCTCTCAAAAAAGAGTTGTCATGTGTTACGTGAAAGTTGTACTCTAGTTTTGCCGTCGTAATATTTGATCGCACCTGCTTCCACCTTATTTTTCATATTTCCCATTTCCTCACTCGCTTTTTCAAATTCGTCGTTTCCTCACTTTTCCATTTCTCAGCCTTGCGTGGCAACTTTTCTCCACTTTACTGTATTATAATTAGAATGAAAAAACACTAAAAAACCCAACCACCCCTTTCCTTTCATTCTTTTGCACAAAACACGTACCTATGTGAAGGGAAAATTACAACCGGAGAAATAAAAATAAAAACATTTCAACACTGAGAGCATGTCATAGCAAGTAATAACAACAAATTTCATCAAAATCGGTTCAGTGGTTTCCGAAAAAAATCTTACTCCGTTTCGAAACAAATCATTCTGAAATTGTTCGCTTTATATTCTAGTTGGTGTAAAATCAGCAATGATATAAGGTTTTCAATAAAATAAGACACAGAGAATGAAAGTATGTATTTAATTAAAAGGAAAAGAAGATATGCGCGTAAGAAAATTAGATCGGATTTAACGATTTTGGGACTAAACAAGAATTTAATGACTGAAAATGTTGATAATTGTAAAATGTATCATTCGCATGCAAAGCTGTGAAAGATTTGTTATTTTGCTCGGTTTTCGTAAGTCGCTTGCTAGTATTTGAACTGAATTTTTGTTCTAATTACGAAGGTGGCTGTTTAAATGCTTGAGTGGAATGCTCTATATTGTTTGAACACAACCCTTATGGTGGCTGAGGGCGTATAAGTGAAAGTTGTCTATGGCAGAGATGAAAAGTGGCTTCTGTTGGTTTTGGTTGAGGTGTCGAAAATGGGAAAGCGGGTATGGGAGCGTTATGTGAGATTTTCTATAAAGAAATGCGGTTGCAAAATGAAGGAAACACCACAATATTAAGTGGATGTATACGTCCTATACGTCGTCGAGTGTCTTAAGATCTATAGCTACAGAAGGCTGGGGAGCTTTTCGTACGAGGAAGCCAGACATGCCATGCTCGCACGTTGAATGAACAAGGACGGTAATAGAATGCTAGACTAGGGAAAAATTTCAATCCCGAAGGAAAAACAGAATAAATAAATTCACCAACTTGTTACAGCAAAGTTGGGTTTACCGCTTCACACATCTTACGGTATTGGGGCGGTAAGGCAAAGCGGAGCTTTTGAAATTCCATTCGAAAATATCCCTCCAGAGCCAACATGAATTTCGGCCATGTTTTATTTTATCAACAAGAACAAATAGAAAATAGAAAAACAAAGGAAAAAAATCATGCTAGTGAATTTGTCAAATTTTAAAGGATTTTTCAGCTGTGGGGTAAGTGGAAACATGTGAAAACCGATTGAAAGTACTATGATACAGAAGGGAAAATAGTAAGAGGAAAGTTTGTTGCAAGAAAATTTTATTATTGAACATTTTCCGCCAGACTAACCACTTTGTGTCGTGTGCGGCTTAAAAGTATCATATGTGGTCCAAATATTGTTTGGCCAGAAGCAATTTTCCACTGAAGAAAATGTAAAATGGTCAAAGAAACATTCAGAAGAAAATGTCTCAGTGTTAAAA
Organism: Sisyra terminalis; assembly: GCA_958496175.1. NCBI lineage: Eukaryota > Metazoa > Arthropoda > Insecta > Neuroptera > Sisyridae > Sisyra > Sisyra terminalis. The sequence continues at coordinate 255,566 of OY292280.1, forward strand.
GTAAAACAAAAAGCATTTTTACATTTTATAATTTATAATTGAGCTAAATGGTTTCTGTTTTGTGTTATGTTCTTTTTAGTTCACCATATAAAATGAAAATGGCTCTACGGTATGGTATATCCGTGCGATCTTTTACTTTCAAATAAATAGTTATATAAAAGTACACATTTTGGACAAGTATCGATAATCAATATCAATAATCAATTAGTTCATAATGATTGAACCTTGAACACGACAACGATGTTGTGTAAATATTAATTTCTGTCTCACAAAATACGCTGCTCAGATATTTTATTCTGAAATTAACAAAAGATTATCTTTATAAGTGGCGCAACTATTGTTTATCCTGAGGAATATTCGGCACCCTTTGGTTTTTCTATGCATAGTTAACATATTAAGTTTAAAAAAACAATGACATAATATTGAGCAAAAAAGTTTTTGTGCTTATTTTCGTTGTTTTTCTTCTCATAATTCCCACTTTGAATCCTATTATGCTTCTGCTACTTTCTGTTCTCGTTCTCTCTCCCACATATTAATGTCTTACGAAATTTTTGATACCTTTCCTATTGATTTCATATTTTCCGATTCGTAAATTCGATCACAATAAGCACACTCGAAAAGTTTTCCAAATCCTAATGACTTTTCTGTAACCACGTGAAAACACAACGGACAAATCGGAAAAGTGAACAAGCTAAGTCCTTAAAGCTTTCTTGAAACATTCTAAGAGCTTTTCGTATTTAAAATAGTCAGTAGGTGGCAGCTCTTTTCAATAGTATGATGAGTAAGCTAGTGTTAAAGAAAGAAAATAGGGGGTTGGGGGTGGGGTTAATTACATTCATTTTTAAAATTTGTTGTTGCTAACATGAATTATTTTCAATTACAATGAGAAAATAATGAAAAACGTATAAATAAATATCTTCAAAGATGGTCTAGTTGCGTGATATATTCTCATTCGTTTAAAATATTTTCACTAACGTTTAAAATGATTGAAAGAAATTAATGAACTTTCTACGTTTTCATACCAATTTTCCTTTTTTCTTAATGTTTTAAGTGGCACTGATACGATATATACGTATATATATATATATATATATATATATATATATATATATATATATATATATATATATAAATAAATAAATATATATATATATATATATATTTATATAATGTACAGTTGGAGTAAGAAGGCAAAAAGAAAAAGAAAATGTGCGTGTCACAATAAAAATATTTAATTGGAAGTGAAAATCATTTTATCGAGAAATAAACGAAATTTGAAAATTTATCCGTGAAAATTAATTATGTTAAATTTAGAGTAAATTTCAGAGTAAAATTCAGACTGGCTAGTTGAAAAAAATGGAAGTGTTGATAAATGAAAAATGTCTTAACAATGCATCAGAAAAATAAGATTGATTTTAAACACTTTTGTTGTATAACATTCTACTGATTTTGAAAGGTATGAATTTGAAAAGAGCGAAATTCCTTTAAAACACAACAATTCTTGTGAGTAATAGCATGTTCTAATGGATACAATGGATAACAAACTGTACAAGATAAAGTAAAAGTTTAAATCCGGTACGATTCAGGGGTGTAAGGAAAGTGTTTATGCTTCGTTTCCATTTGTGTGTAGAGGACCAGTGAAAGATTAGTAAGTATTATTAGTAGTTTATCAATTGTGGATGATATTGAGGAAAAAATGAAGTAATGTGCTAAATGAAGCAAAGCACACAATCTCGGAGAGCAGGAGGCGTGCTGTAGATTTTCAGAATGTAGAAAACAACAGACAGCGACGAACGTGAACAAACTCTGCAAAGCACTTTCGCCATTCGGACAACCAACTACCAACATGGCGGCATCGTTCCATTTGAAGCTTTTGTTACATCACCATCAAAGCGTCGTGTCTCTATAATAATATGCAAATTGTACGGTTTGTTACACTTTAAATCAAATCGTTTTGGCGATAAAAGCTCTCCAAGATTTAACGAAACAACACATTTTTAACCCCAATCAAATAATTGAGTCAATAAGTGTACAGTTCTTAAAGCGGAATCAAAGCTTATTAGGTAGTATCCTTTTGAAACTCAACTCCACATTATCATAAAATATTCCATTTGAAAATAAAATTTAATGTTATGTCAGGTAACATTTACTCTGGAAAGCTCGCATTTTCTTCAAATTGTCTTAGGTTTCTATATTAGCAACAATGAGAGATTAATTAGTAAATATCTATACTATCATATTATCTTTATTCCTGCATAGATTTGTGGATTCGATACAATCTACCTGTACACATTAATAAAACATTGCTAGGGGATGAAGACTTCAGTCGTATACAAGTGACGGTCGTTATTAGGTAAATTCAGAAAGGCCCAATAGGAAACACAGCTATTCAACTGGATCAGTTGATTTTTAGCCTGTGTTCTTCCTACATTTACATTCTTTAAACTATCTATAGACTTAAACTAACCGAATTATTGTCGTTTTGTAAGTAGTCAACTTATTTGTTTGAATAACAAAGAAAATACAAAATAGAACTTGATTGTACATTAGAATAGAAGTGATAAGGGCTCTGGGGTGAAATTTAAAAATGATAACAAACTTTTAATGGAAATATTTCTGTTTTTTTATTTTTTTCATAAAAAATAGAAATCTGGAGTAAGAGTAACAAAACTAGTTTTTTATTCGTTAAGCTGAGTTTTAATTGTAATATCTATTTGTAACATAACAACAGATCGATTTGTTCATTTTCTACTTATCAATTGGCTTAGTTTTTCACGTTTTTGAATTTTATTTAATTTTGTAAGTGATTTTTTTTTCTTAGATGATGATATTTTTTAAATATTTGAATTGACGAATTGTATTGAATTGATACGACCATGGTTCTCTTGAATCTCTAAGAAAGCTATAGTGTTTATTATTAAGTAATGACCTTTTACAATTTATCACTTCTAAATTTGACTTTATATGCTTTATTATGACTGATTGAATTCCACAACCATCAGCGCAAACACACAAGAATGACATGACACCGATACTTATTGCAATTCATTAATAAGCCAAACATTTTTACATGTCGGAAAAGTTCAGCATTATGATTATATTGATCTCAAAATTTCATAATTTCAAACAAGAAAGATAAACAGAGCCCTATTTCCAAGCCACTTTAAGGTAATTAGTTGCAAAAATAATTAGTGAAAAAGATAAGGAAAATATTTAATAAACTGTTGATGCGCTTAATGAAAACTGGATTCATTTATGAAGGTTTCAATCAGTCTAAGTTTGTTAAGACGCTCGTCCACTTCCACAAGTGAGCGGGAGGAGGTGGAAAAACTTGGAAAACATTCTAAAGGATATTGTGTGATTGAATTGAGTAGTAGGTGAATAAGTAACTAATTGAATTAGATTCGTGGAAAATGCACTTAAATGAAATAAATTTAAACATTTTTTCATTATCATACATTTGTCCAAGAGCCTTTGAGTTAAACTGAATTTTGAGTGCGGGAAAACATAAACTAACATGAAAGTCAAATCCGGGAAATTGGCACACATTGTCTTTATCAAGATTCCATTAAATGATTCTGTTGAAAAATAGCGCACATCGGTAGTATGGTTTCCAAAAGGAAATTAACTCAAGTGATCATGAAAGTCATCAATCAGTGGCCATGAAACAAATTTTGTAATTACTTCTTAATTCAATTAAGCTTTTAAAAGCATACATATTGATGTTTTTTTGGGCTTCTTTACTATTGTAAAAGTCCTGTAAACATCTAAGGTAAAACGTTGGATGATGACTGAATGATACGTTCAAAAATATTAATTTATTACCACAGAATTAAATGGAATGAAAATGATAGCTTAGTGGATTGAAAACGATTGCTTGTTTATTACGGGCTGCTACATGATCATCCTTTACGTCCAATAAGTTAGCACTGTACTTTTGGAATTTGGCAAAAATAACTACGGAATATTTCGGTGTTATTTTATCGTTCAACAGTTCTTGAAAACAAAATTGTCATTCGCATATTTTCTCGGAAAACCCTATGTAGTGCTAACTTGACGTGTAAAGCTTTTCTATTAATACTAATATTTCGATTTTCTTTTGATGTATTTTTGTCGCTCGATATTTTTGAAATCAAAATCTTCATAGCTTTTATATCTTTTTGGAAAAAAAGCTCTATTTAAAGAAAAAGCTCAGCAATTTTAAATATTTATAAAAAAGATATTTATCCAAAAGCGTATTGTTAGCTTAATAGCCGTTTATCCTCTACAAATAATGAATACAAAGGCCTAGTTTGTTCTAGAACGTTAATTGACCCGATGATGTTTTTATGGTTTGGTACGCGTACTCTCAGGTATACACCAAATGTTAAATAAAATATAAAGCATACTATCAACAATTTCAAACACTTTTTTGTTTTGTTTTGCATATTATTATTATTATTATTATACTTAAGGTTCGTGCTTTACAAAGCTGTAATAAACAGTTAAAGGTTGAATGGGTTGTTTTCTGTATACATCTTGGTTTGCTCTAATATATGATATTTGAAATATATCACGAAATTTTATTGACATAAACTGAATTCATAAGTTGATTTATTTTCTTCTGCAAAAGTTTGGGGAAAAAATTTCTTCGGAAAAAAAGGTAAATCTTTGTATAATAAAACAAAGTAGAAAACTTTGTTTTGATCGATATGAACTTTTTCGTGCGATTGTCTCGGAACAAAAACGAGGCGAATAAAATTTATGTTTCCCCAAGTTTTTTTTTTTCAAGAAAAAAGAATGATAACAGGAACAAAGGGTGTTATTTTTAAGGCTAAATTATTTTTACTTTGGCATGTTAAAAGTGTAGTTAACTTTCCCAATTGAATTTTGAAGGATTGTGCTTCGAAAAAATGACTAATAAGGTCAGTTCTACATTTATACAGTTTAGTTCGATTTGAAATTTCTTTAAGTGGTTATTACTTAACGTACGATTTATAATGATTTATTTATTTAGGAGATTTACTCTCATGATAGACAATCTTAGGTAACAATTTTACGGCGGATGATTTTAAATTCGAACTCAAACTATCCAATTCAATATTTAATCTATCATTTCATTATAAGTCGTTTGAAAGTGTGATCAAAAACCGGATGACTAAGCTAGGAAATGTTTTCATTGTAGAAAATTGGAGTTTTGAAAAAAGTGTGAATTTTTACATTTCAAATTCGTTTCAACGTTCCTAACCGAAGTGCTGTATTTCAGCTTCTTTAAGGTATTTCCCGTTGGATATTTCATTATGAGCGGAATTTGTATTCAATCGTGCGCTTAACAATAATATTATGTTCCCGAGGGAAGTGCAGTGAGTTGAGCCGGAGACCGTAGCGCGTCCAGCGCGAGCTCGAAATCCCGAATACTTTTGTGACCATTATCAGGAAAAAACGGAAAACGAAAGCAACTGCAAACAACAACTTTTCGATAGTAATATCGTTGAGCATCCGATCAGTTTTTCGTACTTGGCTTTTTTTCCATCGAAAAGTTCGATTGAATTTTCTTTTTCAATTTTTAAAATTTGATTAAGTTGTCAGAAAATAATACGTGCATATTGGCAGTGGGAATTCGGGAATCGTGTACGGGATTCAATCGAATTAACTGGGACAACTATCGCTTTAACGATCGATTTCATCCCTCGCTATTTTAATCGTTTCAGCTTTTGTCTTGCACTCGGTCGATATGAAACAAGTATTCATTTTTCAAGTACAGCAATTTCATTGCAAAAGCCGAGTTCGATTTTTATCAATATTACCAATATTATTGAAAATGCTCTCTGTCAAACTTGCCGAGACACGCTGATTGGTGGGGGTGATTGGTGAATGAAAAGCTTGCAGCTTAACAAAATGGGTCACATGGGGAGACGCAGGTACCTATACAGCTTGAAATATTATCAAACGCATCGAATATGCAAAGTATTCCGTGGTTTTTCCACAACATAATATACCTAAAAGTATTAATTATTAAACTTTCACAGAAAAAATTGTCGCAACGAAAGTTTTCACCAATGACAAATTGCCAATTCGATTTTTTCTATTGTCGATTTGTCGAAACTTTTTCTTTTCTACTTTCTTTCTATTTCAAATATTGAAAATGTTTGTCGAGTTTTTCGCAAATGCGCATGTGTTGTTGATTTCATCAAATATAAACACAATAATAAATAATAAAAGTAAGTAGTTGCTATTAATTAATGGAACCAGAAATTATATAGATCTGATCAAAAATCATTTAATCCTTAACAACTTAATTATATTAAACATTCCTTTTAGCATCCTCAACGATCGAAATATCTCCACTTCTAGACGACTTTACTTTAGAATTTTCTCGTGGAAATGTATTGTATGTATATAATAATAAAAATAAAAACTGATATTTTCTATATTTTTTTTTACTGTACAAAATGATTTTTTTCAAATAATAATAATAAAGAAAAAGTTTTAAGAGCGATTGTAAATTTTGGTTCCGTTTTTGTTCCCTTAGTACCTACTTGGAAACAAGCTTTGGACTTTGAAAATGAAGGCATTATGAACTAAGGTCAGAAGAAAATGTTTGGTTTAGTTGCTCAATTTGATAACTGTCCCGTTTAAAAAATTGGTTATTTCAATGAGTAGTTTTTGGTGATGATAATTAATTATTTTGTGAGGAAAATTAGGCAAATAAAAAAATCAATACGCAACTGGCTGGCTGGATATTTTTATGAGGGTGCGAACATGTTTGTTTTCTTAATACTTTGGGCGAATTGAGTTGAATTATGAATATTGTGGATAATTGTCTCAAGTGCATTATCGAAATGGAAAGCAAATAAAATGGGATCATCGTGAAGGAAACGATGTAAATAGTAGCGACGATGAAGCTTTCGTCTTGCAGCATTTTCCAGTCGTTTCCTGTCTGTTTTCAGCATAGGGTTGACGTGTTTTTCACAAAGCCTTTCTGTCTAATAAACGTAAATACGGCGCTGTGTCCGTTTTAATAAATAGATGGAAAACGCAACTTGTTTGGAAAATGAAAAACGAGAAAGCAAACAGCAGATCGTAGTTCAACAAGCACTTGTTTACATACTAGGTATGTGGAGAAAGTGAGTGGACTGGATGTCGGGGGTGGAAAAATGGCCGTAAGGCTTGCCAGTGTCCACCTATGCTCGCATTCATCGTGTCAACAAATACAAATCTATCTTTTCTTTTTCCTGCAATCCAACATGATCATAATAAGTCATTTTTCAATGCAACAGCCAATTTTCATTATTTTACTTTGAAACTAACATTTACTAATGCTTTTCTTCTCGATTGTACACTATCAATGTTTATTTATTTGTTATAAAATCCAATAGTCCAATGTCCTCTATTAAATGAGGAGCCCAAGGCTAAGCTTGCACACTTACAAAGCTCTTCTATCTTGAATGTATATGAGACATTTCAAATGAAATCGACCACTATTCAATTACTGCCATCTTCTGAATTTTTTTCAGTTATATTATTACCATTAGTACCTACATGTTTGTGATTTACCTATTTGAAAATTTCTAAATCAACACGAGTGGTTTTTATCTATCTATTAAAGAATACACTTTTTGCTTTCAAAAACTAGTCACTTTTTCTTCAATCACAATAACATGTTATATTTCAATGGAGGACATTTTTATTTAGGAACAATAGCAATGCATTTTTCATGTTTCATTTACATACCAATTTTGATCTTTTGATTTCTTTTGCACAAAAAAAATGCATTTGTTTCAGTGTATTAAACATGTATCAACATTGGTTTAATGTTAATAATTTACATTATTGTCAAGTTTCAGATCCTCGATGATGATTTGTGACTCAATGACTCAAAACTATTTATTACATTAGTTTTGACTGATTATTATTTGATCCTAGTCCTCTGAATATTTTTACCAAGTAAATAATTTACTTTTAGTCAATTATATTTCAAATGTTTTTTGTAGGGTATTGTTAGTACGATGTCGTTTCAGTTTTGAACGAAGTGCAAGTGCATGAAAATGTGTGATTCAGAAGAGAAGGAAGTCATGTGGAGTCAACATGTTCTTCTTTTTTCTTTTTTTTTGAAGTGAAAACTTCTTTAGCATCACTGTGAGTGATTTGAAATTTCATGAAACGAAAAAACAACAGACAAAATATATAAATATATAATAAAGGAATAAAATGTAAAGAAATTGTTAAATTTGGTATCAGTATTATGATAAGTACCTAAGTCCAACAATTGTCCTACTTTTGAAATTGAACATTGGTCTCATTATGTTGAAGAGCTTTCGAAGGTTTAACTTCTAGCGCGTGTGAATAACAGCTCACATATGTATTTTATTTTTGTGAATTTGTGGATATTTTTATGGACAAATGTTTGTTGCTATTGTCAGTTTTCTTCTTCCATTTCTGGTGATTGGATTGAAAGGATATTGATTATGAGTGGAGAAGTTGAGGGAAATTAATTGAAAATATAATTAAAGAAAAAGAAGAAATGAAGTGTTTTCAGTAAATTGTGCTGTTTTGCCTGGTTTCGCGCTGATTTTTCTCGTTATTTGTGTTTCGTTTTCGATTGATTTGTCGTTGAAGCCGTTTCCTTTTTGACGCGTAGGCGAACTCAACAGTCTTGCAATTAATTTGTGATGGATGAGAAAAGTATGATTGCAGTGGCGACACTGCAAAAACGCCGCTGCTTTTCAATCTTTGTGAATTATTCAAAAATCCAAATGACTTGTTAAATTCTTTTTAAAAATTCCATCTATTTTAAATCTGCTATTTGAATACGGTGGAGTTGGTGAAAGCGCGCAAAGGTTATATGGAAAATTATCAGGATTCAACACAGCGGAACTGCTTTTCGTAAAGGCAAAAATTCACTCTTAGGGGATTCCCTCATCAACGCATCCACTTTGTAAATACTTTTCTCTTTCATACTTCAAACTTCATACTTAATGTGTTTCGTCGACTTCGGATCTTTCACGTCGCAGATATTATTCACTTTTCAAAATAAAAGTTGAAATTCCATGGCGTTTTTCTTCTCGGGGAAATATTTTCAACGGATAATATTTCCTTTTGCAATCAGATTGTAACATTGTCTTTCAAAATCAATACAGCCTTTGAAACCATAATACTCATTGAGCTCCAACTAAAAAAAAATCCTTGCAATGATACCACAAAATAATGCCTAATTCAATATGAAACTCTTTGGAATAGCATAAATAAAAATATCCAGCAGAAAAAAATTATATTGTCGTTACGTTTTTCTTTAATAAAGAAAAACAAAATAGTATCATACAATAAAGTTTCCTATACTTTATCTTTCAACTTTCCAACATTTCATTTCTAATGTTTACCATGCTTTTCCGACGTATAATAGAATGGAGTTGGGGAAATAATAACCTCATCAACATTTATATAGTATAAGCCTCCAATTTCTTCCTTTCTTCCGACACCATAGTAGGCTAATGTGTTAATATAAATTTCTTAGTCGTATTGAGTATTTAATTTAGGAACAACTCACGGAAAATGTAATAAAAAATATAAACAAACAGTTTTTCCTTTCCGTTTATCGTAGTCATTAAAAGATTGAAAATTCGAAACATTTACCGTTTTTTTTCTTTTTGCAACAATTCGCATTTTCGCATTGAGAAAAAGAGTTTCCTTCACTTTGCATAATCCATGCATATATTATATTTATTTTCAACATTCACTGGATATTTTAAATATTACAGTGAAAAAGCTTCAAGCGCAAATGGATGTTGATATTCGTAAAAGTTCTGATATGTTGATTTCAATAACGAATTCAGACTGATGTGCTTTTGAGTCGGATGCTTCATTTTATTTACATAAACAAGTCCAAGTATAATTTTACGAAACTTTATCTAAACATTTTATTCAAATTTCACTCGTAGCATCATCAACTGGCCATCATAAACAAACTAGCAAAGAAAATTAAAACGAGCCATTTATCAAATAGCAGGAATAAGGCTTCGGAATGTTAACTAAGCCGTCAATATGTATATATATATATATATATATATATATGTTTATGAGGTATTCCATTTGAAATCGAGCACTTTTGAATTTTACCTCTTTCAATTTTCTTGAAATTCATAAATTGTAATGCACCTTCTATTTTTGAACACTGCAAACTTTTTCAAAACCGTCTTTTGCTGATCAATGAAATATAATTTCTAGCAAAATAATTTTACAATAATTGCCTAACTACAAATAAATAATTATATAGGTCGTTGATTTAAACGCTCGCGAATTATATATCGTTAGTTGCGTTAGTGGCGAAGAAAGGTTGTTTCTATTACTAATTACATTAGAACAAATTTGATTTCGAAATGGTCAACCGGGTTACAGTTTTGATTTGGGTTATCAATGATAGTTAATAACTTTTTCATTTTATTTTTTTCAGTAACTAGATTTAATTCAATCTTTTCAGTATTTAAATGAAAAATAGTAAAACTAAGACATCCTTAACTTCGTCTGAAAGTTTAGGTCTGAACAATTAGCTTCGACTCAAATTCAACTTGTGGTCGATGCCTGACACATACATTTAGTTGAGGCATTATCACCAAACAAGGATAATCTACCACAATTGTTGATAACGTGTTACTTTAGCGGAAAATAATTTTAACATTTGATAAAGAATCCCTCATTTACTTCGCAAAAATAACTTTTCCTACACCAAAAATTACATTTTATCTTTTATCTTGTCGTTGGTTTTCTTGAATTTATTTTTCAAGAAAATATCAAATTACTTTTATTGAATCATGCACACTTCATTACCGAAACAATAAATACTTAATTAAACGTACAATTGAAGCATTCAAGCTTCGTAAGTAAATTACAAGCTTTGCTGAAATAACTTAAAATTATATTGATTTTGTTTCGTAAAAGCTTTAAAATAAATAAAAACAGTTGTCATCGTAAGTTTTCCTATAGCTGGTTGATTAATATTATATAAGCAAAGCATTGTTATATAAGCTTTTCAAATAGATGAATAGTTGTTATATGTTAATTGAGACTTATTACTATTGGTGTGAAAACAATTTGTCAAGAAACTTTTCAAGTGGTAGTGCTTGAAGCTTTTACGAAGCTTCAAAGTCTGTTTTCAGTTTTGAAAGTTTGCAGCTATGTTCCCATTGGAAAAGTAGTTATGTTTTTATTGATGCATGAAAAGCTATAACTCGAAAAGCTTTTTTCAATCGGGCAGTAATGCGATGAGGGCATAATTGCCTGATTGAGCTTTGACTAATCCAAGTGTACGTGAGCTTCATCTTGTAGCTTTAATGTAACATAAGTATGAAGAAATGCCACACTAAATATAACTTGTTGATGGTGTGAATTACGAGAACATGTGGAACTATTAAAACCAAAACTTCTATTTGATGAAAACGAAGTAGGAAAATTAATATAAATCAATATGCTAGCATGAATTTTAACAAAATATTCATTTTATTTGTGTTTATTTTAACAATTTCGTCAGGAATAGTTTCCAATCTCCATAGTCTTTTTATTACTTTATTCCAAACACCCTGTCCATATTTTCTATTTAACAGGTTATTGTTACCGCCATCAAATGGTTCTAGTGTTTTTTCTTTAAATTCAGTGGTATATTTAATTGAAATGTTGAGTTTGAAAAATAGTATGAACAACTAGAAATAGGCATTAATTTTATGGTAACCTGATAAAGTATGAAGTATTGATGTATGTTGTTTTTATGTGAATAATGTGGAGGATATATTGTGATCAGATATAGTTTTGAAGATTTGAAATTGAATTAAACAAAGACACTAGTTTCGAGTGTATGGAGCGAAGAAAATTGTTCCAAGTAGGAATCTGTTCGAACAACATGGCAGCTAAGTGGACAAACGAATAATAGCGATAACAAGCTGGATTCAGTTGGGGAACAATGAAAGACAAGAGATTGCTCTAGTTGTCTTTTGGCATCCTATCATCTAGAAAACACTAACAGCTTTCCCATTTGCCGTTTCCTAAGACGACACAGTTAAAACACTCTCATCCCCATTATCCCACCAATTGAATCATTGTAAAGTGAATAATAAAAGGGCCATTTTGTCCAAATTGATTTCTCTCATCGAAATTCAAAGTGAACGCCTTCAGACGAATACATAAGGCTGTTCAAGTCAACTACTATCCAACTACCATTCGTACTTTAGATGTAACCAGATGAGGAGATGGAACTCAAATAGTATTCACAAATGCATAAGTGAAGATTGAGACTGAACTTTAAATGAAGTCAAGTTGAGATTTACTTTTATAACAATAACTTTTTAATCTTTTTAAATTTTGGTTCCCATTTTTATACTGTTGTATCTATGCCATATTATACTTTAGAAAGTGTATTATATTAATGCCCATTTGAAGTCTCATACAAAACCATTATTAATAAACGAGGTGTCATTTTCAAAGAAACGATCTCTAAAAAGACTTTGATACTTACTATCACAACTATGAATTGTGTTTACAATTCGATTTTAATTTTACTCATGTTTCAGTGTGTGTAAAAATATGCAATATGAAACATTTATCATACATTTATTCGAATACTAAAGACTCTAATAACTACCCTAAGACGAGTTCTTTTGAATTCTCGATCCAACTAATCGAAAAAAATCGAGCATTTCAATTTCGGTAGGTACTCAGCCAAAAGAATTCAGTACTATTCATTTTCGTTCAATTTTCAATTACTTCTCAACTACTTCAATAGGTACACTACACTTTTCAAGTAAGACTAATTAATGACTAATGAGTAGATTTTTGCAAGGTGTTTTTTGTTTTGAAATCGATACAAATACATTGAAGCGTTGAAAAAAATGGTGAAGTTAGGCTGAATGTACTCAATGGTGCTCATTGGATTCGTGACAAGTTGAATTCAGTGTATCAAGTTCTCAATGAAAAGATCGAATTTGAATTCGATGTTCAAAGGATCTCGATATGGTGTACAATATAAATTTTCGAATTGAAAACAGAACAAATATAAGACAAATATAACTTTATATAAGTGTGTTGAAAGAAAAACGTATTTATTGAGAAATTTGGTCAAAAAACTAAATGTTCAAAGTCTAGAATTTTATAAATTAACATAGATGCCCTTGTTCATCTGAATAAGTGAAGATGTTGGCTCTTTTTAAATTCATATTAAATGTGACACAAAGAATGAAAACTTGCAGTTAAGAAGCAGAAAGCGGTGGCTAAGAAATGTCAAATTTTGTGTGAAAAATTTACTACGAGTTAGGAAAAAAGATGAACTGAGTAAATTGAACGAGGAAACTGAAAGATTACAATTTCAAGTGGTACGAAAATCTCAACAGATTTATCACACTCGCAAAGCTTGCTTGCCGTACGTACTAGAGCCAAAAGCTCGCCAGTTTTATCTTTTTTGTTGTACTTTGTTTTATATTAATTTAATTATACAAAGCCGCACTTTTCTCACATTATTCATAATTCAGAAATATCTAAGTGAAAAAAAAAAAACAACAAATATAATAAAAAACAAAAATAATGCTAATTTATTTTCCACGGACAAATTTATCGTTCCCACGGTACACATTTGCCAGTAAATATATATAAAAAAAATTATATTTTTATAATACATAAATAAGTTTTTCATAAAATGTCATAGAAACCTCTCAACAGAAATAAATAAAATGCCAAGTGAGACAAATCCCCTTTCTCGGATCCCGTTGTCCAGTTGTGAATGAAAATCCCACGAGGCGAATAATTTTTCGCTTTTCTTTTAATTTTCTAATAGTCAAGTTGATGGAAAAGATTGTAAATGACCGTCATTAGTGCATTAGGGAATGATATTGCCTGCTTCGTCACCATTGCTTATGTATGTGCGGAATAAGGAGTTTTCACCAAAAAGCTCGAGAGAAATTCATTTAAAAATCAATAAATACTGTTACGCACTAAACGAACACTAGCTATCAAGAACCCACTACAATCTCTACACATGTCCTTATTCCATTATCTTTTTTCCCAGAAACTGCTAAAGTTTAATTTTTGAAAACCAACCTTTTCTGAAAACTTTAAGATAAATGACAATAACATTAAAGTGCAAGCTATTTTCCACAGGTTTATTATCCCAGTAAATTCTTACGATATTTTCACGTCTTGTTCTAATTCACCTTCAAAAGATTGTACATACAGTAGATAATATAAATAAATATATACTTTAAATTTGGATTTATATGAATTGTTAATAAAAAAGAACAAATTCACGTTTGATATACGAAATAATTTGATAGTGATTATCAAAAGCTCTAGTTAAGTTTAAGTTACAAACGCTCATATTTGATTTATTTGAAAATTGAAAATATCTTCAGGAATAACCATAGAAAAAGTGAAATAAAACTAATAAAAAACAAAACAGTATCACAGCTTTCAAAAAGCAACATTCAGCTATTCTTACTTATTGCTCTACTGTAAGGATGCGAATGAATGTGGTATTAGGAGAAAAGGGTTACATTTCCTGGAAACAAATTTCTTTTTTATTTCAATTTCCTTCGTTTTGCATGAATGATTGTGCATCCCTTACAATTTGTTTATTAAAGGAGGCAATAAGTGATAATCATAACGATAATACACAACGCCCGGAGCAGGTATGCCGTAATATTATCGATGATTCCCGATATTATTTGGGATAAGCAATGAAACATGAAGGATAACGATAATGGTTACGATTATCTAATCTGTTCTTATGGGGTATTTCACTTTTTTCACTAATCCAATCGAGTGATCGAATTTTAGTGAGTTTGGGATTATTTTTTATTTATTAAGAGCAATTAAAAGCATACCAAAATGACAAAGAGGAATAAAGGAAATGAAAAAGAGTGAAAAACTGCCTTCTATAATATATCATACTTGAATACCTATTCCTGGTTTGAAATTAACTTAGTTTTATAAAAAACTACCTGGACAGGACGTAAGAAAAACTCATAGTAATCTGAATGGTTATCTTTTGAGATAACTGAAACTAGGAATAACGTCCTGCCAGAACTCAAAGCAAAGGAATTCAAAATTCAGACTCACAATAAATAGAACACTAATCGGAAACTAAGACTTACTAATTTGACGAAAGTTTTCAAATAACTGATTAGATCGATGAGATTACACACTTCTCCTTAGCCACATAGGGAAATTACAAGACAAAATTGTTTTTTTTTTTCTATATTGAATAACTTATTTGCAAAGCCACAAAGGGAAATTATTTAAAAAAGTAACGATCAAAAGTTCGTTACAAAATACTCGCTGATTTTGTTTTTTTTTTCTCTTGTTTTCACTTTCCTCGTTAATCTTTTGTTTTAAACTGTACACATAATTATCTCTATTGAATTTATATATACTCGATATATATACTCGAAAAATTTATATATTCCCAACTATTCTATATATATATATATATATATATATATATATATATATATGTAACTATAAATCTACATATGGCTCTTACATACTTCTCTTTCCCATTTCCTTTTTTTATGCTTATATGATATCAAAAAATGAGGTATCAGTTGAAAGGAATTAATAGCAGATAACGTCAATGTTTAGTTTTAATTTTCTAAGGACAGAAGGAAAAAAGTAGAAGTATTTAAATTAGTACTTTAGTTGGGGGAGTCATTTTTTTCAATGGGTTTCTACAAATTAATAAGAAACTATGATTTTTAAAATTCGCCTTATATTTTATGTAAAATATTTATGTTGGGAAACTAATTCTGTTGTCAAGCAAAAAACAAAAAAAAAGCGGGCACCAGTTATTACTTTATGGTAGCAGAAATATTTTTTGTTTGTTTTTTGATTTCTCCTGTTTCTCGATCTATTCCCTTCTATTCCCCACTTTAAAAGAAGATCAACCACTCTAATTTTCCTTTCCCACACACTTCAATCCTATAGTCTCCTGATGTCAACGACAGATAACTCATATCAATTACTGGGTTAGTATCTGTTCTATTATCGATAGAACATATGTACTGTAAATTCTTTTGCAAATTTGGCCCCCAGTATCGAAGTCTTAAATTTTCTGGCAATAAAAGGACTGGTCATTGCCATGCTTACCCTGACATATTAATTTTTGTATTCTATCTTTCCAGTGACGACTTCAATTTTTTCATTTAACCACTCATCATTATATTTTGAGCTTTTTTTAACATTCTAAGTAAGGCAAATGCAGAGAACAAGGAATATAAACACATACATGTGAGTGTAATACATATATATATATATGTATATATATATATATATATATATATATATATATATATATATATATATATATATTTTGAATGGAAAAAGAGGAATAGAAAAAAGCGAAGTAAGGTTGTTTAATAGTTTCTATATTTTATGGTTGTTGAAGCAATTTTGTAAATCTCTCTGATAGTATTTTTATAAGAAAGCTATCCGAAAGAAGAAAGTTGGAAAAGATTCGTTTTACGTCTTTTAAATCTACTTTAAATACATCTTGCGTACATAATTGTTTTCAACTTTAAAATGTTACAATTTAGCCTGATTTTATCACTTTTCCTGACTTTTCAGTATTCGGAATTAAATCACGCATCATTTTTTATAGATACCTATCCTTATCTACCACATTTCGACAAAAATGGGGATGAGGAAAAGTTTGTGTCGGTTGAAGTGCGTGTCTTGTGATTCATTGCTTAATATTTTCAGCGCGGGTCTCCAGTTTTAAATGTAAGTTACTTGATGAACATTTGATCGAAGCTGAACCAAACATTCACAGCGGGTGGTTTCAATTTGTAAGGGTGATTCGACAAAATCTGTTTTTTAATATGAGGGATGAGAGATTTGTGCTCAAATCAATGGTTTCTTATTTACAGGTAATAGATTGCACACAAATGTGTCAAATCATGTCAAGTAAATACATGCCCTTTTCATGACCAAAGTTTACCAGGGAAATGAAAACAAAAAAGATTTCACTATTGTCATTTGATACGGATATTTGATTGAGAAAAGGTTCAAAGTTATTATTTCATATTTTATTTAATAAAAGATAAAGTCACTGTAATGGAAATTGTCGGAAACTGTTGACAAATGTTAGAGTGGACCACAGGAAAAAAATTCAATGAAATTTTGATGAAAATTTAAGTTTTCATATATATTATTGAATTATGTTACTATAGTTGATTATCACTAGTAGTTAAGTTTACGCTGATTAGCTGGACACTATTCGGGCACTTAAAACAAGCTATGGTTGGAGGAAGAAGAGTGTGAAACTATTGATTTTCCTGGTATTCTTGGAAACTGTTGCCTGCGAATATTTTAAATTATTTCTAATAAAAATTGGCTTCGATTGTCAGATTAGTAGGTGAGGATGTCAGGTTCGTGCTGACTTCGCCCTTTGTGTCGACTAATGTTTAACATAAACGGATTGAAACGAGATCAAGTGCTAAGTCCTGTTGAATTCCAGCATCGTCCCTGACATTTGACATAGCGCTTTTGGAGTTGTTATTTTGCTCCGGTATTCCTGGGATAAATTCATCACTCACATAAGTTTATTTTCTACTTCATTTCATGCGGGAAAAACTCTACGTCGCTACCGTTTCATTTGACCTCATATTCCCAATCTGAAAACTCTTCGACGTCTTAACCAACTATGACACTTCCATTTGTGCCATATGCTTTTTCATTTCCCATCTTCAATATCCTCAGATTTTCAACTCTCTGAGGCATGGAGAACTAAAAATTTACGATACGACTTTTTGTCCTCCAAAAAAAATAAAAATAAAAATAAATACGCATACCTAATAGCTCTAGCAATGAAAAGTTTTTAAAAGCTTCTTAAATACTCTAGATTTAGTGGAAAATGTTTTTTCAACTCCCTTGACAGGTTCCAAGCTTCCGGACACCAACTCCATAATATTTTATTGGAATTATAAAATCACGAGAGAAAAATTGAAACATCATAGGGGTTGGTGGACGGTGGTTGACTCATTGCCATTTCTTAGAGCTTTGAAATACATTGTTCCGAAAAAAATAAAATAGAAATAGGCGTGTGAAAATTGTCTTTATAGAAATTCGATTAAAATTTTGCATTCGAATCAAAAAAGCTATTTTAATCCATTAGTAGTCGTTAATTGCAAATGTAATTCAATTATATGGTACGTCAGATAGTTCTATTGATTTTTTCAAAACTAATCACAATATTTTTCAAAGCCACTCTAATTTTCAAATTGAAATTTTCAACTATTACAACCCCTTTTTAGACTGTAGACCCATGCTTCTATCTACACTAATATTTCATATTAGAATACTCAAAAGGATCTTCAAAACAAGATACAGTTATAGCCTTTCTAGAAGCTTCAAATAATTAAACATACATTTTTGCCTGGAAGTATTTAGAATTTTTAGAACAAATTAAAACTTCTGTAAGAATTCCTATACCAAATGTTTATGAAAATACTAATTCTAATATTAAAAGGCCCGCTAGATGAGAATTCATTCGGTTTTTGAAAAGGAATGAGGGATGCCATGAAAGTAGTGAGAATTATTTCAATAAGAGTACTGGATACAGATCAGGAAGAATGTACGTATTTTATCGAGCTGTACAAGTCTCTTAATGAAGAAAATTGTAAGAAAGTAATCAATGTCTTTCGAAAAATTTTTATAGACTGGAGGTACAGACAATTAATCTTTTATTTTTTTATGGAACAGATATTTCAGATTCGTATAAATGGTAAAAGACACTGACAGCACAGAAATTGGAAACTTAGTTGGCCATGGATTTTCTTGACTTTATATTTAGTTAAGAAATTATGCAGAATGGCTGACAAATTAATTTTAAAAAGAATGTAAACACTTTACAATGAATCAAGGTGTCAAAAACGCTAACGACTTGGTACTAGTAGAAAAACTAATTCAACATTTATAATTAACTATAAGTTTTGATGTTAAAAATAATTTGTGTTTAAAATTGCATTATTTTTTAGTAATTACAAACCACTTATAACTGGTGTGCCAGTTTAGGTTCTACCGAAAGAGGCTACACCAGTAGAATAAAATCATGTTTTTCATTTACGCTGAAGGAATATAACTTCTCATGCACGTACAAAAGTACATAAGTACAGTTTTTTTTTTCGATGGAAAAATTAAAAAAATGCAATATTAATAATTTTGTATAAATTAAATTTTATTTCATGGCATGTAGGAATCTGGTTCATATCAATTTTCGATTGAACTAATGTTCATCAATAAACAAATGAGATTTTAATAATTACGCTCTCCTTTGGCAGGTAAATGCAAATTGGAAAAAATGGTTACATAAATGAAAAGCAACAAAAAATATTTATAGGAATTTTCTTTTTTTAGAAAAAAAGTTATGACTTCAATATCGATTGAAATTGTTTGGAATTTCAATTAAAACATTTGAAATGTGATATCAAAGCAAGTCTAGTATATTCATAAATAATACTATATGAATATTACTATATACTTTACACGAAGTGTATATTACATGTGCGGCACCGAGAAAATGGAAAATTAAGCAATAATTAAAAACAGCGTTACAAGCATATTCATCACACATACAACCATATATTCATCAGTCAGTATAGTTTTCAGTATTGAACGTTTCATCATTTTGTGTAATCAAAGTGATATTAATTTTTATTTTGGCGAAAATCAAAAAATACATCAATGGAAAATTATATGCGACATATGTATTACGTTTGTAGTAGCAATCACACACATAAAGTCTAGAAAGAGTAAATATTGCATAAAAATTTTAATCAACGTTCTAACAAATTTTTTTAAATCGGTTTAAAAAAATATGATATTTGAAAATGGTATCCAGATAAATTATTCCTATTTAGTTATAGTTCTTTTACTTCCCTACTACTTGTATACAGAATGTTAATGTAAAAAAATACAATTGGTTTATACCTCAACCATAAAATTGCAGTGAAAACACAAAGATAAAACAGATAAGTGAACAATTTCACTTTTCCCTTATTGAAGCAATCTATTTGTTTTTCTGATTTCTGAAGACATCACATGTCAGTTTCTTTGACGGCGCCTTAGAAGGATTATGGCGCCAAATGTTAATGTTAATTCTAGCTGGTAAGAACTAGTTTTGAGCTTGAAGTTATGGAGCCGGAAGATATTAAATGAGCTGGAGCTATAATATTTATTTTGACAGAACCGGAGTTAGAGTTATTAAACTTTGTATTAGTTTCAGCTCCAAACCATTTTAATACAATATAAATAGAGGACAAATTAATATAAACTTCAAATCAACGTACGATACTTAGGTTTCCACCTAGACATTCATTTCATATTATAAAAACAAAAAGACAGGAACTAAATAGACCCCAGGGACTGTTACGCAGATAATTAGGACCTAAGTCTACATTTGACACTAAAAACAAACTTAAGCCTTAATTCAACCTATTTGGATGTACGGATTAGAGCTTTGGGGTTCAGCCAAGAACTGTAACATCCAATCCTTCCTATCAAAACTCCTCCGCTGTATCCTAAATGCTTCTTACTGTGCGGAAAAAAAAACAAAAATAACGATAACAATATTGTAATTTGGGCCAGATTTTCATTAAGTACCTATTTTATTTCATTTTCTATTTATATTTGAATTTTTACGTTATATAGTCGTAATTATATCAATAGTTTTTTTTTGTTTCTTGAGAGTTTTGAAAAGAAAATGAATGTTTTTAAGTAGTATTTAAAATGTTCGTAGCTTGCTCCCATAAGTATTAAAACAACTTCAATATTAGAGAAATGTCCAAATAGAGCTTTTTATTTAAACAGTGTATTTCGAGAAAATATGCAAGCTATGAAATATTTCTTTCGGAACTTTCAAACGACAATAATGGCGCGAAAAGAATTTCGAAATTTCTATTTTTCGAAAATGATTCAAATGGAGATTTTTCTTTAAATGAAATGGCATTTGCTGGGAGAGTAAACAAACAAAAATATATTTTGTTTCAAATTTCCCGGGCGACAAAAATCACCAATTAATGGTGCAAAAAAATTCAAAATTCCAATATTTGTAGAAAAGCTCCAAATGTCAAGTTAGCACTTCATAGGGTTTTCTTGGAAAATATGCGAGCAACAATTTCTTTTTCACGAAGTGTTTAACAACAAAAAAACACCAAAATATTTCGTTGTTATTTTTTTCCAAATTCCAAAAGTGTAGTGGCAACTTGATGGATGTACATTATTCATTAATATTGGTTTTGTATAATATGATATAAAGAAAAAATATGCTTTTAAGAATAATTGACTAGGTTGGTTTATGAATAGGCCATTTTAGATGGCGTTAATCTCCGCCATTTTATTGTATCATCATTAAGCTATGAAATTAAGTTTCCAGAATATTACTGGGATTTGATGCGTGCAATTAAATAATGAAATGTTGAAAATGTGATAGTATGACCAAATTTGTATCTTCCAGCTTTCTTATGTCGGAGATTGACAGGGTTGTGTTGGGTGACATGTTTTTATTGTCCGTCTGTCATTGACAAACATTTAGTACAAGCGTGATTTGATGAGAAGAAATAGAGCAGAGGAGGTTTTCAGTCGATGTGAAGGCATACTCAACAACTACAATTACGCTAATGGAACTTCTTAAATGCGAGAGCTTAGTAGGAATTTTACCCTCCCCCAACCCTCTACCTACCGCCACCTTTCCTCAACAGATTCAATCGGGATAACCCGAAAGCGATTTATTCCTTTAAAAGCACGAACAAAAAGCTAATGAGACAATGACGACAATTACGTTTATTTGCATATGAATTCATCACTCATTGATATCGAAGTACACTTTTTATTTTTCTGGAATCATAACAATTTCAAACAATATTCTCCATGTATTCTTAATTGTCCTGTTGTCGCTACTTTAATAAAGAAAGCTACATAAAGATATTTTGAATGAATCGTAAAAACTTGTATTAACTTCTAAAATATTCTTCAATATAAAGTCACTTGTCTCTTTTGTCAAAAATTATACAATTCTATTACTTACATTAAAATTAGTATTTAATCGAGTACTAGAACAATGTTCCGCAAAATTTTTGCTTTATAAGAACCGAATTCCACAAACAGATTTTATAGTTTGGCACAGTTAAAAGGTTCATAGATATTCGTAGTAGTCGCATATAAAATATTGCGTCATGCAAAACTAAATTCAAAGTAATAAATAAATGTTTGACTTTTTATTGTGATTGAAATTTATGCGAAGAAAAAGCTTAATGAGCATTATTGGTAAAGTTAGTAAAAAACTGTGAAATGAAAATGAAAGAAGCGAAATAATTAATTGGGCAAATCAAGAAAGTATTAATAACTAGAAAGGTTGCTACGCACAAATACGTACGCCATTTAAATAACATTCGAAGCTTTTGTCGACGAGCTTTCTTGCCAATTATGTATAATTTATGAAAATAATGCCTTGGTCCTTTTAATTAATTCATTGCATATTCAAAAAGGAGTGTCTGTAACTGTCAAGATTAAAGGTGGAATATTTATGTCGTATTTTCTATGTGAAAACTTTTCTCAAATAGGAAACATGTGTTACCGAAAACGCGCAGCCAAATGAGCATTTCATTAAAAATTCAAATTCTTTTGTTTTGGCGCATTTCTCAACAAGCCTGTATAGTAGTTCCTTATCGTGACGGAAAATAGTCCCTATGAACTAGAAAGCACCAGCAAAATGAATGGCAAAAAAGAAGAAGGAAAAGTTTTAATTTTCCCTAGGTAATTTAAAAATGGTTTATGGTGGTGGGAAGACAAGAGCGCAGTTCGGAAGCGTTTGGGATGGGAGGTGAAAAAATGTAACTTTTAATTATAATTGAGCTATTTTGAAAAAATTGATTTTTCATTTAGAAATAAGAAAAACATGGAAAAACGCGGCTTGTGGTCTATGAGTCAGTCCACATAATTTACGGTTGAGAAAGGTTTGCGCGAAAAAAAAAACACTTTTCACTTCGTTATGATTTTCCGTGAGCGTTTCGCTTACGTTTGTCTTCCATTTCCCATTCTCCGTTTTTTCCAACTCATGTGATTCAGGAAAATAAAATAGAGCCAACGCCATTGTATTCGCATATAGTGAAAATGCACTTCTATTCATGCAAGTTGGCATTTTATTTGGAGATTGTCCCGAATGACAGTTTTTACACACTTGTCAGACGAGCACAAAGTTGCCGTTAACTTTTCCACTTTCCCTGTACAATAATATAATAAAGTTCTAATACTAACACATAAACAATTATCCATAAGAATAAATGTAAAACTTGTCAAAACTTTCAAGACCATAACAACAGCAATGAGGACAACGATTGCAGGCATGTATGAAGAAAATTGCAAGAGAATTACGGAAACAACCTCCTCTACACTTCGTACAAGCAAATGTTTAAGGAGAACATTTTATTATTATTTAAAATTCATTTGACTGGTCAAATTCTCAATAATATCCTGTAATCAATGACGAGTAGCCACGGCGGCTACTCCAAAATCGTTAAGCATTGAGTTCGAATTCCGTCATGAGTTTCCAATACTTATCATCCTACGGATTTGTATTAGGTACCCCTTTTGTACATGGCGTAAAGATTTTAGAAGTTTTATGGTGACCATAATTAACCAGTGTAAACAAATATATTATTATATTTTACCCGACAATCCATATCCGAAAAACCTTAGTAGGTATAAACCGATGATAAACATATCCAATAAATAAATATGCTTGTACCTTTCCGTAAAGTTTAATATACTTATGGAAGAATTTTTTGACAAACCCTAATATAGGTAATTTCTTTTTCTTCAAGGTAGAAAATTATTATGTTCAAACCAATTATCATTTTTTGCAACACTATTATTTATCATTGAAGAATTATCGTCTTGCGAATTAATTATGTAATTATGACCAAGTTAACAATTTGATTTCTCCAATATTATATTTTTCTAAATATAATAATAGCAGTTAAAGCTGTGTAATGTAGGGAGGAACAACAAGAGGGTTATTATAGGTAAGTTATTATAAGTAACATATTATAAGTGTTTTCCCTTTAAAATTAACTAATAGGGGAACAGTTACAGTATATATAACTGAACTATCTATCTAAACTATCTATAACAAAATGTAGGTAAGTTTCCACTTTTACTGTTAAATATTTTTTTACTACTATGTTTTTGTCATTAAACTTAAATTTGTTTTAAGCACTAGTTGTTTTCTTCTTTGAAATTACCTATAGATAAAACAAATTTAATTGATTTTACGTTTACAGTACCACACTGTTTGTTTGATGTAGTATAACAGGCAGCCGCATGTAATTTTTCAAATACTTTGCATTGTACATTTGAATTTTGATCGACTTTGATTGAAATTTCGAGACAAAAGCATCAAATAAATAATTTTGCACCATTTTCGACTCACATGCAAACATTCAATCATTCATTGTTCACAAAAATTCTGTTTGACAGAGGTGGATTGAAAAATGTTGGCTCTAATAGTTGACTCTGTTGGCAATAATTCAATTACATTGCTCTGCTTTTACTTGCATTTATTTCAATCCGATGAAAAGCGAACAACATTTAGGTGTGAAAGCTTTGTTCTATAAAACTATTCAATTAAGCCTGCGAGCTTTTGTATCGTTGCACTATATTTCCATAATGCGTACTCATAGAATGGCCATGTTGAATAGAACGTTTGATTATTTCAAGGCATTTATTAAATAAGTACCACACTTCTATATTTGTCTCAATTGGAATGGCAACAATACCATTTGGTCAACATAATTTTGTTTTTAATAGAAAATGCCAACGGAAACTTTACGAAATAATCAAACCTTTCAATCCAGTTATTATCATTTCAATTGAACAATTACAAATTTGTCACATGCAAAGCAATCTTGAAAACAATTAACACAATTTCGTTTTATATTCGTCAAATTTCATGTTGGATAGTATTTTATTAATTATAACATAAATTAATGTGTGCATTTGTTTCAATTCAAAAAGCGCCATGTCCGAATTTATTAATTTTTTCTCTGACTATTTTCTAAGGTTCATGCATAAAATAACGTTAGACATACTTTTTATCAAATATTTTCTACTCATTACTGCAAAGTGAATGAAGGATTACCCTTTTATTTCAAATGGATGAGGGTCAACCTTGTCATATACCCTTGTTACAACTCGACGTAATTAAATTTGAAAATTTAAAAAATGAATTCGTTATTTCTTTTGAGATTTATTTGTAATTATAAAATTTATTATAAAATTCATTTAACATTCTTAGAGGTAATTTCATCATCAATTTTAATAGATTTCCAAAAATAATACCCCGGTTGCAATATGGGGGAAAAAAACGGAAAAGCTGAAAAGTGATGTCACATAGAATATTATGTTGATTGTTTTAGTGAGAATACACGTTATCGAAATGAGCTTTTGAAGATATTAACTGTTACGATAGTCAAAAGTGGTAGGTACTTTTGAGCAAAACAATAACTTATAGTGAATATAAATACTCCTCTGGTCACATCACTGCTGCTACCATATTTTCTTTTTTCTTTTTTAAATTCTGTTTGATTGTGCCGAGAATTAATGATTTGGATATCTCATGAACTTTGGTTGCCAGTTGCTTTTGCTAAAACACATTTTTTTGTTTTGTTTTTTAAAGAACCTTTATCGTAAGGATAAAAATTGAGTTTGAAAGTATTTCTATTTGGCAAAAAAGTGAAATTATTTGATCCCATCTCGACCCCAATTCCATTACGATAGTGGCTGGTATTGGCGAAGCAAGCACGCCACCGAACTCAAATATTGAACACACGTACCATAAATTGTTGACGGTAACACAAAGAAACTACAGGTCAAGAATGAGACTCTGGAGAGCAATTATTTCAAAAGTAAAACATAAAACAGGATTTTTGACAATTTTGTAATAAATATGAATTTTCCATAAACTTCACATGTGGCCTTACGGCAATCGTATAAATCTCTTTTATTGGTGCGGAATGAAAAATGACGTACTACAACTCGTGAGCGATAACACAACCCGTTCACCAAAAACGTCGGGTTTGGGGTTAGAAAATGAGACGTTCTCTAATAGAGACCACGAAGAAACGTTGCACAAGTGAATTGACCCCAAAACGACCACGTACATACTTATACCTACATACTATTTCTTCAAAAAAAAAAAAAAAAAAAAAAAGAAAAAAGAAATCCGGCTAATTTTTGCATTTTTTGAACCATTCCAATGTTCTCTCCCGTTCTCAATTCCCCACTTTACCCATTGTGGTTTTATTTGTGGTGAGTTTTCTTTGGAAAAACTCGAATAAATGCTTCCCTTTTTGTTTCACTTAGTTTTATAATTTAACAGGGTGCTCGTGCGCAAGTAACGAATTTCACTGAATCCCCAAACTGATAAACAAAGAGGATTGCACGAATTCCCAATCAGAATTCTCTTTTCCTTGGGGATGTGGCACACACGCTCATTAGCATTGCAAGCACGATTCAAAAAACCTACTCGATCCCCTAAACATACATTCCTTTGTAGCTCACTATGTGGGTGCAAGATGTTGAGAATGAGATCTCCATGTGGGAATGGGGGATAAATGGGTGGAGATGGCCTTTAATCTTGTTACTCGAAATCCACTCCACTTATAAATAATGTTATATGTACGTAATAAACACACAAATAAGGCTCTTTGTCAAGCTTTCATTTATGCTTTCAAAGAAAATATAAATAACACGAAAGCTCAATTAATGAAAAATCATCAAATTTGTTAATACTTAAAGATCAACAAAATTTGAGAAAACCACTCATTCTTATTCTATAAATCACTCGACAATAAAATTGTTAATTAATAACCATTCAAATTTATCCTTCACCTATAAATATTATCATGCGCCCATCTTAATCTTTCCAAGCAAATTGATATGCTATACCCTCCATTGCATTTAACTTTACAACCCTCAAAGTGGCACTTTGTCCCATCCTAACGTATTCTACCTCTTTATCAGATGAAAAGTTTTCATTTTACCAAGAAACTAATCTATAAATTTGTCACAAGCCTCTGGAAAGTTCCGCGACTCGAAAGCTTCCTTCTTGACTGAGTGTAATACAGTCAATCGGGGAATTGGAAAATGGTGTGGATTTGAAAAAAGATTTACAAATATAACAAGGCTCAACAAATTTCTTTCTTGTCATATTTGTCTGCTCTCTAATACCACGCTTGCTGGTAAAATGAGGGTTGGGATAGTTAAAAGACAAATACTCCATTCTTATTTCCACTCTGGTAAATCAAAGTTAATGATTTTCTTCAAAAAAGTCTCAAGTTTTCGTGAAACATATCGATACATTATAAAATTATTTTGGCTTCAAAGCTAAGTGGCAAAGTCATATCTACCTCTAAATCATAAGTATGAACATTTTTGAAAAGATTCTCGCTGAAACTGCTCTAATTTAGTTATAGGTGATAAACATCTGTTAAATTGGCATTATTAATGCAGATTCTTGAAGTAGATATTGAAAAAAAACAAATTTTCTAGAGAATTTTGAAAGACATTTCTGTAAGTCTTTAGTTTAGAATTCCAAGGATTGGTTGTTTTAATAAGAGATTAAGTGACTTACTTCCTTCATCCGTCATTGCAAGAACAATACTGGCGGGTCCGAGGCCTTCTGGGTTGAAAACTTGCAACTCGACCAAGTACTGAGTGTAAGTTTCCAAATTTTGTATGACGTGCGACTGTAACAAAGAAAACATAAGAATTATGTGTAAAATTCGTGAGCAGAAAAACGATATTTTTGAGATCAAATTGAACAAAGAAAACACAGTTTATTGTTGCAAAAGGCGCAAATTCCACCATCTCCGGTGGAAACAACAAAATCACACATGAATCGAAATTTATGACTATAACAACCACTCTCAAATATAATTAGGACAAATCTACCGGGATACGCAGTCAATGTGATACGTATCTGAAAACATTTCGTGGAAAAGAAGCCATCCTTTAAAATACAACATTTTCAAATCTAAAATAAGACGATCAAGTACTTCTTACTCAATTCATTTTCTATGGAAAAATTAATAACATTTTCAAAGGTTGAATTTTACTCTTCTCCCACATGAAAGAGGACATTTATCAATTATTAAAATACATATGAAAATAAAAGAAAAAGTCTAAAACTAAACGACTGTCATATTATCAATATCGTGAATTTGTTTTAAATTCCCTTTCCTCTTTCACCCCCGGGAAAAGTTCAATATTTATTCCAATTCCAGTTTAATGCTCAAAGCATATTGTATTTAGTAAAATTCCACAAATTTCATCAAATCTATTTCTGTGTGTTTTGCACAATTTTTTAAATTTCCTTTCTTTTTTATAATCTTGATTGTTATTTAATGTTTTCTATTAGTATACTTTAGTTTAGTTTTGATTGAAGAGAAAATGCTTTTTTTTCATCTGAAGTAACTAATTTGTATTTTTCAAATAGAATAAAAGAATGATGCATAGGAAAATTCTCTAAAAAATTCTTCATACACGAATTGAATTGTTCCAATTTAAAGGGGGTGATAAAAACAAGGGTAGTCTTTTGATATTATTTAGTTTGTATCTTAAGCTATATATATAAAGCTCACAAATCCATTCCACTTGGGTCCATAAAGCTCATAAACCAATAGAATAGGAAAAATAGCGGCCGTGAGCGTAAGTGTTGTGATCTTTCTTAGTGGAACGCACCCTATGTGTACAAATAATTGGGGATGAAATGAGAGCTTTTGATAAAAGATTTTATTTTCCCCTTTTGTGGTAAATTTCTTAGAAACTGTTTTGAATTACATATAATTATGTGAGTACACGAGGAAACTTGATAATGAGAATTTTTGAAGAATTCGAATTGAGTCAATATCATGCGCATAAAAAAAACAGAGAAAGTAATGAAAGCCTCATCATCTTTTAATTGGCAGTTACAAAGTAATTAACAATGAAGTTATGATTATGTGGAAATTTCACAATCTACACATCGACCACTTACCCATCATTGGATTTTATATTGAAATTTTCAACAACAGCCCTTGACTTTCACCCCATTAGTAGGTATGTGTATTATGAATAAAAATTGAATCTATGCTAATTTATGAAGTTCAATCATCCATATGTAAATTTTAAATTTCTACCTACTTTTTATAAAATGTCCTTATCTCAAAATTAATATTGGACAAATAATTTACATCAAAACTAACAGTCAATTGTTAGTCATATTGTAATTGTATAAAGCGATTATCTGCTTTGCTCAACTCACCGGGAAAAGTGAGAAAAATTATAGGACAATATGAACGGTTATCTATGGAACAAAAATTAGCATATAATTTGAAACTTAAATAATTCGTTAACTGGTATATTTTTTGGTATGAAATCCCTTGCAATTGATTTTGAAAGCCGTGAATTAACGGATAAACCTCTAGTAGATAATAAATTAATAGTGTGTGCCCCCCCCCCCCAGATGAAGTCTAGCGTCCTACTTTTGGTACAAACACATTAATGTGAAATGCATTTGATTATGTAATCAATTGAATTCACTTTTGGTAGATTTGATACGACAGTTATAATTACAGAACAGTTTTGCCAAACAAAGCAAAAATTTCATTAATTAAATCAAATAGAATTATATAAATTAAATTCTATAATGAAATTGTTTTTAAGGTAGGCACTGTCAATAAGATGATAGGTACAGCTATATAAGAAGTTTTAAGTTATTGATAGACGGCTTAAAATGATCTGTTTGAAACTGCTAGGGCAAATTTTAATATTTCGCAGTTTACGTATTGTTGTTAACCAAAGAGTTGCTAAAGATTTTAATTGTATAAAACCTGCAACAGTAAAGAACCATTGGAAAAACAAGTTCAAGACATTAAAATGACTTTTAATCGTAGACATAAACGTTTTTCGTTGCACCTCTGTCTTTGCCAACGTGCAAAACGAAATTTTCACTTGAAAAAAAAATTGGAAAAATAGCTTAAAATTTACATTGGGAATTATGGGTGAGAAAATTAGAGTACATAAAGGGGACAGTTGTGTGGGTTTGATGTTGAGATTCTGGGGTGGAAATTTGAGAGGATTGATAATTGAGAGCAAATAAAAATAGGTAGAAGGTTGCACAAGTGAATTCATTCAATTCGTGGTGGTTCAATTTCTTTCCACTAATCACTTTCGATTTGTTATATGATAGAAACGTTGAAAGCTTCTACTACTTGGGAGTGGGAGTGGGAGTCGGCGTTCGAAAAGAATCAGTTAATAATTAATGATTTTGCAACACAAACTCGTTTTCTTCTTAATACATAGTGGCGTAGACATTTTGAATTATAACCATTCTCGTGCACTTTTCAACGCCAATCACTAACCATTTCGATCTGAGCGAATATTTCATTTGCACTCACAAGCTCAATGAGCTTTCAACATTCAATCTCAACTCTCAATTTTATTTATGCCTTACGCTTTTCTAAATCTTACATGTCATTTTCCCCTTTACACCATACATAACAAATAATTCAACAGATTTACTGAATTGTTTTAAATGTTCTGAAATGATGACATTGATCTTTGTATTTAGGTACTGATCTTTGCGATAGTCATCAAACATAACACTGCGTTACATTACATTTTATTTTTCAATTACACATCAATATTGCAATACTGCAATACCTATCTGCAACGCTATTCTCTAAATTGTCTCTTTCAATTTCAGCTAAATTTGTGATAACTATGTTTTTTGGGTAGTTCTTTATTATAGACAACATCACTAAACCCTTAATTTTCTTCGAAATTATCGGAGATTCACATCTCGCAGAGCGATCATTTAATTTTTCGTCCCATTTCAACAATTATTATGTGGCAAACTTACTTTTCATAAAGTTACAAATTCACCGTACAACCCACATTCCTACCTACATAATTCACATATAGAGCCTTTAAAAAAATATATTTTCTTAACATCGTATATATATATATATATATATATATATATAGGTCCCTCTCAATAAATTTTTTTCTGTTATTTTAACCTGAACAAATACGTTTTTTTAATACATAGGTATGTTTATACTATGTACGATGTTGTATCTGAATAAATAGGTTTGTACATACTTTTTTTGAAGTGGCTTTATTCTTCAATTATTATTACATATATTTCCTTTGATATTATATTTAATGAAAATTAAATACTCACAATATCAGTCCAACTGCATGCAAAAAATATATGATCGTTCTACTATTTGAAAAACAAATATACGTTTTTCATCCTAATTACCCTTCTATAAACAAATATTTGCCTTTTATAATAGGGAAAGTCTGTTCTAAAACTTTAATTTGCAAATGTAAGTAAGAGGAACGACGGTAAAAATTCATGCCCGTAGACGTTATTCTTCATCACTTTATCATCGTAAAACAAGTAACAAGATACACCATTTCTTCATTTTGATTTTCCAATATTGACAATTATTGTCCATTTCATAAATCAGTTTTCTTTCTTTAAATTTCTTTTCTAATTTTTTAATGTTTTTAATTTATTTTTTTTCTTCTGGTTCTTCGGTGAGTGTCCTTCATGATATAATCACTAATTTGACGAAAGCGTTTCATCTATCGATCCCATGAAAGCGTCTTTCGTTTTGGATTCAATATGATAATGTATTTAGTCAATGAAGATTTATTAATGGTTCAGTTGAATTTATTGTATTCGTAGTGCTGCTCACTTGCACTTCTATCCGCAGCAATTGAAACTACTGGAATTCGCATTATTGAATGATAGAAGATAAAAAGAGCAAATTCGATCTCTTTCGAAATTGAAAAAATCGATACTAACAAGGCGATAGGTTCTTTTACTCACTTTTTTCTATTTACATCATACAATTTCCAATACGAAACTAAATAGAATTTGAAAATGTAAATGAAATTGCGAAATCCACTAGCTATACGTTATAGATGATGACTGTTAATTTAATCAAGTTTGATGGGTGTAAATTAGTCGAAGAATATTCTAAATCCATCTTAAAAGCTTCCATATGAAATTCTCAGTTATGAATAACTTGAGAGTAATCTTTTTATAATAGCTTAAAGCTTTTAGTTAGTCTTAAAAATCCTGTAAATGTAATTAAAGCTTGTTAATGCCAGATTATTGAAAGTTTAATTAAATGGATTTGAATTGAAGCGTGAGGTTCAATGCGATGAAATTAAAGGAAGGAATTCGGCATGTGGAATTTCAGGAGGGCCGAAGGGGGTAGGTTTGAGGTTTTAGATATTTCAAATTGAATCAAGACGTTTAAGTAGCTCTGGCTGGCTTGGTAATCAAGAAGACGTCTTAAGATTGTCGGTGGATTTCGATGGATTTCGATAAAACGTTGGATGCAAAGTGAGCAAGTGAAGCTTTTTTTGCCATCTTGTTCCATTGTAGAGCTTGTGGTCGGTTTATTGGTAATTATCTTATTGTGTTTTAGTAAATTAATTCCGTTGGATAATAAGAAGGTTCCCAGTGAACGTAATGACGTGTCTAGTTTGGGAATAAACGTTTGTGCGTTTGTTGTGGTTTCCCACGCGCCTTGACTCCAAAGTGCTTGATTTGTCTTCAATAAAAGCCTCCACTCAAGCTTGGCAAATTGTTTCATACCAGTACCGGAGGAAAAATCAAGTCTCAACATCACTCATATCACTCTTAAACCATGTGACTACAAAAACTCCGACCATTTTCATTTTTCTCCTCCCATATAGGATATATTCGACAGTTATATACCAATAAAAAATAGTAGGTACATTAATTATTACCGAAATTGTTGACACAAACAAAAAAAAAAACAGTAAAATTTCTGGATTTTTATAAATTGGCAATAGAGTTGTTAAGGTTATTGAAAAAATGAGCTTAAATTCGCTTTTAATGTTCACAGAGGATAAGTTTGAAATAGTAAAATGTTGCTTTATTTGTTGATTTTTGAACGTAGAAAACATGTTTCCAATATAGTGTTCACACAAATAGCCGCAGGCAACAATATTTGCTTCGCTCCATTTAATTGTAAACATTACCTAAGCTTCTAATATTCTCCCTTCAATTGAACAGCCAACAAAGTTATCTCGATCGAACAATTCAAGCTTGAACTGTTGGGTAAAGAAAAAAAGCTCTGTTGTCTAGATCGACTGACAAGCTTTTTTCCCAAACACACCCCTTAATCTCTAC
The DNA here is from genome assembly GCA_958496175.1 of Sisyra terminalis. NCBI lineage: Eukaryota > Metazoa > Arthropoda > Insecta > Neuroptera > Sisyridae > Sisyra > Sisyra terminalis. The sequence goes on from OY292280.1 coordinate 288,792, forward strand.
AGTATAAGATAACATTTCTAGACACCGATAACACTAACTGTTTTTCACAAGATACACTTTTTCATACCATAGATTATTGTTTCGGATTCTTAGTCTTGTCTCTGTTATACTAATAAGGTGAAATTAATTTTACGCTAGTTGCCATTTTTGTCTAAAATGTCCATTTTTCACAGTCATGAATATTTTTCACTGGCTTAACTGATAAAATTCCTTTTTATGAATTATATTTTAGCAATCTTAACCCATAGCATATATTATAATTGTATTTTGACATTCGGAGGTAGAATTTCAGGAATTGGAAATTTAAGGAATGTTGTTTTAATCTCTCTCCAAAGTAATAGACAATCCTCAAAAAAGTGTCTCTTTATTGAAGATAATTAATGAATATTGTAATAATGGCAAGTATATGTCAAACATAATGAATGCATTTTCGCTTTAACGGCCGTCTTAAATTATTCGAAAGCTTGTGCTTATTTAATTTAAGAATAACAAATTTTATGGTAAAATATTAATACAGTGAGGCTTTCTATTGAGTGATTGTATGAATCCTGGTTCTACTTTGCTTATAATAACTGTAAGAAATCGTACATCCGATTTTAATTTTAAGATGTAATTTAACATTTTCAGTGAGTTTCTTATAATCGGAACTAGAAGTGTTGAGCATAAAACCTACTTTATATAAAGAGCAATGAGCTCAAGCTCAAATAATTTCAAAACCCTTAGGTTCAGTTTTCATATGCTTGCCCAGTCTGACCTTTTCATAAATGTAAATTAATGTGATCTCGACAAAAAGATAAAATTTCCCGTATAAATAAGAACTGATGAAACGATACAATAGGATAATGAATATCGCAGGATCGCGTAAAAAAAGCAATACTTTCTATAAATGGGTTTGATTTGAAATGTTCAATGGATAAACGTTTGCTGTGAGAGGAAAATCTAAATTCCATTGTTATATTAACAATAAACATCCCTGCAGGTACAAACAGTAACAAAGGTACTGCAGGGGTTTTTTCCTCACTAATATTGTCGGGTGATTCCCCGAAATGGCAATGCTTGGAATGTGTCAACAGCGATTTTGAATCCGGTTTACGTCTATGTACTTTTTTATATGCTATTTGTATACTCTTTCAATCCCATCAACCCCCTTGTTATCTCCTGATATCTCATAATACTTGCTTGAATCCCTCCGTATTCTTTGTACCAGTATTCTGATGCTTCCGGATCATTTCTTGTGGCTATTTAATTTCTCGTTCATTTTAAAGCACATCAATTTGAATGCTTTTTTTCCGAGAATGTGGGTTGCTTTGTTTCGACAAGTAAATTGATTGACATTTCGACTGCAGATGAATACAAAATAATAAAAGCTTGCATGATAAAATCTCTGGAAAGGTTATCTGTTACGAGTACTATGATGATATCATCCGCCACTAATGCAGCGATTGAAACTTCAGGGAAAACGGACAGATTTGAGAAAATTGCCCCATTTCATTCAATGTCACTTCAACTACGAGTCACTGTTTATCTTCCTGTTTGGCATTCCCCAGTTGTCGTCTCAGCTTTCTATTACTATTTTTTCTTGTGCAAATATACAGGACGTTCACTGGAAATTTTGAACTCCCGACTTGTGGCTAATAGAGGCCAAACAATCGTTAAAAAGCATTGCAATTATACAGCAAATTGCTCTGTGTCAATTAACCAACAAAATTTTATGGATTTAATTTCTTTTCTTGTCAATAAAACAAGAGAATCAAATCTAGAGTTTCTAATACAGCAACTAGTTGATACCACTGACAAAAAATAAACTACTACTAGAGGATACTAATATTTAGATGATAATTTAATCATACCCATGCTGAAACTCCCAAAGTTGAACGACGGAGCCAACACTTGGACCCCAACTTTGGTAAACTTATAAAGAGTTACACAGCCTTGGTCATGCCAAGCTTGGTTCAAGATAGGTTTATCCAGCTTTGACTATGCTATGAACTAGCGAAGCTTAAGCCAAAATTGGGGAGCATAATCTTCGACGAATTAATGGCAACCCGGACGTAGCCCAAGGTAGAGTTATCCAGCCTTGGCTATGACAGCACTTTTCAGATTTGATTCAAGTTTTTCACTTTCTTGTGACTTTTCTTTACTAATTTCTATTAATGTAAGTGCATGAAGAGAAATATTTTTTGGAAAAAATGAGATATTACGTTGAAAATTGTTCACCACATATGACATATCAACAGTTATATTTAAAAATCAAGAGTTACATTTCCAATATTACAATTGCCAGTCTTAAAGATTAAACATGACCCAGTTGTGGTAATGAAACGTTAGACAATCGTAGTAACCACACATGGGTACGTGTTATTATTCCAGACTTTTCTAAGGCCGGCCAAAATTGCTTTACAAGCTTGGTCCAGAATTCAGCATAGTTAGGTCAAGTCCGAGCCTGTCCATGGCCTGCCATACTTTCTTGTCTGGATAGACTTGCTTTTAATTGTCTTTATTACTGCTAAGTTTTAAGTAGCACATAAAATACATGATGGGCATTTTCACATACATTTTTTCAGGAAACTTTAAAATTGTTTTTGGTGAATTTTTATAGGGTGAAGTGAAATGGGAAGCAAGCATTTGAAACACAATTGTTTACTCAAGTACTTAAATCAAACTTGTCATGAAACTATAAAACTGAAAATAAAGTTTCACTGTCTAGTTAGAAGGAAATTTGTCATTCGATGATATAATGCTTATTAAAATTCTTAAATACAGTAACTGGGTACATATATTGTAAACATCGTGTTATGTGCAGAAACATCTGTTAAATTGTTGAAGACTATGAACAAGTCATTTCAGATCTAAATGAGATGCTTTTGCTGTCCTCCGCTGTCCTCAACGACGTTGATTGATTGAAAATCACATCACATTAGCGACCAAGTTATTGCAGACATGTTCCAATTAAAAACGCCTCCCATTTTTCCCAAACGCTCGCTTTTCCCTCATTTTTTCATAATGTTTGCAACTTATTACATTTTCCATATCATATTGCAGCAATGACAAATGCCGCACGTACGCTCTTACGATATATGCACAACGTATATACAATATATATAAGTAGGTAGCTACATATAATATATATTGGATATTTTTCATATTTTGCAGAAAATATTTACAGAAAGTGAAATGTAAATATTATTACATTATAACATTGTAAGTGGGCTTGGAAAATGTCTTTTAGTTGTAAAAATATGTGTGTGAATGTTTCCCTTTTGCATGGGATTGCTGCACTTAACAGCAAAACTGACAAAGTGGCATTGTGGTTTAGCCCTGACCGAATTCAGTGATAATTTATATAAATGTATGTAATGTATGTAATGTATTTATGTTTAGAACAATTTGTGTAATACGACGCACAATTCAGGTAGTTGAATATTAACTTTTCAAATATATACCGAACAGTTCATATACGCATGAAAATAGTAGATTTCGAAAAAAACACATTTAAAAATATTGGCGTTATAAACTACGCCTATACATTACGAGATAGAAATATAAGAATTAAAATTAAGATGCATTGTCATAAATAAAAAATAAATACGCCAAATGTTTGTTTCAAGTCGAAACTGTATTTTAACTATTGATAACATATGAACTTGCGAGCGTCTACGAATTGTCTGTAGTTATTTGATACCCCTGTTTTATATTTTATGTGATCATACTTAACACAAATCTCGGTCATTCTGTTTCTCTTACTTTTCACACGTTAATAGTAGGTACAGATAAAGAGAGACTAATTGACTTTTTTTGCTGACTTATGTGGCACCATATAAAAGTTCAATTAACATACAATATACTATACACTAGCATTAAATACGCCGACATTAAGCATTGTTTTATCCAAATTTGTATGAATATATTTTATGGATGTGTTAATAAAAAAAAGGGTACCCTGTACGGTGTGGTAGTAAAAGTGGTGAGCATGTTGAAGAAAAGAGAAACAAAATATGCAGAGGGAAAGTTTCGGATTGTAAATTTAATGTTTGAGAAGTGTTTAATCAAAAAATAAGGAAAAAAGTTTGAAGTTTAAACGATTCAATCGTATCTTATGTGTAAATGGTGCACACGAGCTTTAATGGGGGCTTATAGGAAAGTTTGAAAAGTTTTCTGAGTAAAAGTATCGCGAGCCAAGTCATACAACTCTATCATCCATAAATACAGGGTGGACGTGGTAATAAAGCTCGATAATAAAGCTTGGCTAAGTGATCTATCTAAGGCTTTTATAGCTACGAGATGGTGTGGCCGTTGGAAGGCGCGGAACAGTGTACATATAGTATTTAAATAAAGTGAAACAGAAAACGATTCATCTGCTTTCAGGTGCGCAAAAGAGATAGGAAAGAACCACCCACTATGTAGGGTGGAATCTACAACTAAGGTTCTGGCAAGTTGCAAAGAAAATCACGTCGTCGCGTGGCGGCGTCATTTCATCCATATAATATGCATATAGCGGCTGAATATGGAGACGCTTGTGGTTAATTGCAATAACTTGGAAATAAGGGTGCTTGCTTAAATCACATATAGTTTAATAATGCTAAGCCTTTATATGCTGCAAAACCTTTCTCGACGACGGACGACCGTCGTCAAACGCACCCCTAACCCAACACACACTCGTTGTTATCATCTTCTCCAAATCAGGCCAGGGGGGGGGTGTGCTCTTAAAAACAAAGTAAGTACAAGTTTCCGGCAAACCATGTAAATTACACCCAACGGAAAATTAATGAAAGCGCTCCTTGAAGGACCACCACAAAACACTATTATAGTCACTTTGTTTGGAAAAAAGAATAAATTTACAAATAAAAGACAGATAAAAATCAAAACTTTATTTCTTTGCCAAAGGACTTTCCTCTTCAAACGGGGAGGAACGTTCTTGTTCTTATATATTATAATCATCGATTTCCCATCGATTGGCAAAAAAAAAGTAAAATAATATTTGAAAATTAGTTCGTTGAGTTTCACCTAAGTTTCACAACAATCTGTGATCCAATTCATTGGTGTAAGTGAGCTTTAATTTATTTGAATTCATTGTTACAATCATAGCTGGGGAAGTATTTCAATCAACGAAAAACTAGATTCTTTTCCAAATGCAACATTGTCATCAATGTTCTGTACCAGCTGTTGTTGAAGTGCGTGGCAGTTTTCCATTTGTATTGCAATTGAAAATATTACGTGGAACGATTAAGTAGTGTACCTATTGCTTTTTTGTAATATATACCTTAAATTCATCGAATTTATCGATGACCAGGGTGAACGAATTCAATTCCCATTTTATTGGAACTGTTGTTTGCTTTTTGGAAATAATCATCATTCGAGTGTGGCACAATTTTGCTAGACGAAAATTGCCCTTACATTTTTAATATGTTTGTTCCTCTTTAGCACTTCTTCAATAGGTAGAGCAAAGCCTCGGCGAAAAAGAAAATAATAAAACTCTTGTCATTATTTGCAAGTGGAAAATACAAAATATACAAACGCGCCCGTAAAACGAAATACTTACCCTTTATTTATGGGGTTGTTAAAGGTGGATACTGTGACTATAATAAATTGAACGCCACCAAATGGGGAGGCGTAGGGAAGAGTTTCAGCCGAGTGTGATGGGAATACGAGACACAATTCGGAAGAGGAGGAAACTATTGGGACCACCATACAAGCAAAAGATGATGGCAACAAAATAGCTATGTAGCTATGTACAGCTAGTCGCTATCCTTTTTCAATGCCCTATTCACCCATTGCCAGTTCCACACCAACCATTTCTTACATAGCCGCATGCTAGATTAAATTCAAAATTACTGTCCCTTTTTACGAGCCGATCAAATGATAATTGTTTTCAAGTGCTTTAAAAATATCAATTCAACTTCTCCTTCACCGATTCATTGACAGTGATTTCCAAACAACACCTCTTCCTACTTGTTCGATTCAATTTTCTCATAAAAAACAATCAAATATTTGCATCTAAAGCTAAATTTACTACACCACCTTACCTAATATCTGCAGCGCACTCTAGCTTAGCTAATTCGGGCTGATATAATTCTGATATAAGTTGTGGATAATTAGAGATTTAAGTCAACATTAAACTAATATTTTGAAATATTGTAACGGTTCAGTGTTTACTGTGTATTATCAATTGGGCAAAGTGTCTCTCCATTTTTTCCATAACGGCAAAACCAATTACAATAACATTTGAGGTCAAAGGTGAGACTGGAAGCTTTTATTGGCTTGCAAAGCGAAATTAGTTAGTACTATAATTGTGATCAGCGGTGATTTTTGAGATTTTTTTGCAATAGTGTACTGAATATCTCTACTAATTGTTGGGTGAATGCAAGTTTCGCTTAAATTACGGATATTAATAGGTTCAAAATAGAAAACTTGATAAATAACAATAATGTTAATTAAACAATTGTTTGAATTGAACACAATATTTGAATGTTTTATTTAAATAGCTGAGGATTCATATTTACGAACATTCAAGGGAAATGTATATTTTAAATGAAGTGGTGCATTTGTGTTCACTTACAAGAATGTCATATGGCGACTAGACTATATCAAATTTTTTCGTAGCTATCGCACCTACATTTCTTATCAAATATAATCAAATATCACTCTATTCGAACCAATTAAATTTTACAAGAATCCAAGTACCACTGAAACAATTGTACGTTTGCAAGGTGTCACCAAGATACTTCCAGTCCTTCCACCTCTTCCATCCTGTCTCCGGGGAAAATTTCTTTGTCTATTTGGGCCTCAATTATATGCTTAGTCACATCTATTTCCTTGCCATTCATCTTGCACTTTCAAACTATTCTCCTTGTTATATCATGCCTCTCATAATGCTAATGGGTGTCCTGAATAATTTGAATATTTTATTACAATAACAATATCAAACATCTTTGCATGAAAATAGAAGAACATAATTGAATTCCATTTAAATAAAAGATACAATGAGAAGCTTTGTATAAGTCAATTATTCAAACATTCATAAGCTCAACTGTATTGGAAGACTATTTGTATTCATATCAACTGATATCTAAAAGGAATTTGAAATGCTGCAATTAGAAATCTACTTCAGGTTCTTATAACCCTTGTAACTTTAATTCAGTCAAGCAATCTTATGTAATTCCTCTACATTGTATTTCTAGAAAGATCTACCAGGATGAGGTTAGATCTACTTTTATTTCCCCTACTGGAGCTTGAAAGCTGACTTTTCGGTAACTATTTTACTTTTTTAAGCTCAATGATTGAGCTCAATTTGATCATTTCAGAAATGAGATTGATTAGGTACTTGTCGTTTTTTAATCATTGGTACTTACTCATTAATAAAGAAGTTATTTTACAAGGTAATTTTGCCAAGGTTGATTCTTCCTTCGAAGTATATTTTTTTAGTTGATTGTTTATTTGGCAAGTTTTAACAAATATATTAAAATAACAGATTTAAATTTTAGCTTTTTAATTTGGTTTTGATGACAAAACTACCCCGTTTACCCTTTCTTTTCGAGTCATAGATATGTAATTAAAATATGAAAGCTCATTCAACTTTCAGCGTAGTACTATTGATGTTAAAGCATCTGCTAAAATACAAACAAATTCTTTGTCATTGTTCCAGAACGCTTTTTTGGTATTTACATCCAATTAATATTTACTGTTCCTAAATAAAATGGACCATTGTTCAATATTTTGACGGTAAATATTGTAAACGAAACATGATGTTTGAATAAAATTAGTCACGTCTGCTAAATCTCTCTCTGTTCTAACTTTTCAACAATTCTGATTTTTTTAAATCGTTAATATTTTAATTCCAGAAAATATGAGTGAATGTGGTTATATAGCTACAATATTCGGGGTGTCACATTCAGGGTTTAACACGTCGGTGGGTGATAAAACGTGATCGTTTCTTCCCCTCTTTTAGCATTGGCCGACGTCCGGCTCGACTCCCAGTTGGCATCATTACTCTTGATTTCATCCCTTCAAGTACGTTGGGATCACAATCGATGACTCATTGGTACAATGTTATTATAAATTCCGTTTAAACCTCAATCAATTTGGTTTCATACATAAAAAGAGTTTGAAAAAATATTTCCAAATTAGAAAGTACAAGAATAACATTTATTATTCAGAATAATTTTAGACTTTTCTTGGAACTATCACATTTTTGTGGATGAAAACTATTAAGTTTTTACTTCTTACACTTTGGTTTTTCGAGTCGTCGAATAGAAAAGTAAATCTTTCTTCGACAGAAACATTTGCATTTGCATTTACTTACCGTTTTTCATATAGCACAATCAAAACTTAATCGAGCTTTCGTTTCATTTTCATGAAAATTAATATCTTACTGCAATAAATATATTTATATATATATATATATATATCTACAACGAAAAGGTTGTTCGTTAAAATATAAAAAAAATCCTACATGAAAAAGCTCTGTGTGTTAAAAAGTTCTCAATCTCATCTCTCCTACAACGTTTTCGTGTATCAAAAGCTCATATTTTCACTGTGAAATAAAAAGCTCGTTAAGCGACTGAGTGGAGTGAATAAACAAAATGGCGGGTGCAAGTGAAATAGAGTGCGTCACAAAGCTTACGTAACAGTTAAAATCAAAATGAAACTTTTAAAGCTTTTACGATTGTTCTGTTTTTATGTTGATAAATATACAAACTGGTAAGAAATCTTTTACAAGGCCGACATGCCGTTGCTTGTATTTGAGAAGATTTCAATTTACGATTAGAAGGAGCCTAATCAAACGATCGAGGGATGATATTACAAGTTTATTTGCAATAAGTCTGTTTCGTGCTGTACACATTTCCAAATTGAAGCATTTCAAATGTCTTATTCAGCCAGTCTATGAGCTATTTTCTCACTATACAAAATATATAAATATGCACAGAACGATCTATAAAAAAGGTGGTGTGTCACTTTTGTTACCCAGTATAATATAATTTGGAGAAAAAATCGGAAATCCTTAACTACTATTGAGAAATGATTTAACAAATCAACTTTCTTCAAATGCAACCGTCTTTCTTAAGCCACTTCGTGAGCCGTTGTCATTACTTTAGGAAACTAACTGGGAAAATAATTTCAACGTCAATCAGGAAGGGAAAAGATATCACATCCGTTGTGAACCATTGATTTAAATCAGTGTTTCGTCAAGTATTGTAAGGGAGGTATAGATGCTACATGAAATTTTGACGGAGTCAACAAGCGGTTTAGCTAAAAGTATCACACAAAAATTGCAATTTTTGCATTTCTTTTTTCTTGACGACTGATACTTAATCTTAAGCCGTTATTATATTTAGGTATGAAACAAGTAGGTACATCCACTTATATAGAATGTTCCCGCAACCACTGGGGAGCGATTTCTCACCCGTTGAGTTGGGATTCACTGGTACAAATTGTCTTAATTTGTTTTGGAAATTTTCAAATCGTTGAAACTTATTTACAAGTAGAATGATATTTTATGACCAAAACTGATTGTTTCGTGTTATTTAAGAAAAAAAAATCTTTATTTTCATTTCCGTTTGGGATCACGTTGATGTGGGGAGTTTTATGAAAAGTTTTTCTGCAAATGACTTTCGCAGAAATGAGTAAGTATAAAACAAGTGACATTCAAATAACGCATTGCATTTCACCGACTGGTTCTCATTTTGCAAATGTCGCAACGCTTTCAATGTGATTAAAACTAAAACGGCCACGAAGCGAACAACTTTTAAAATGCTCATATTGAGTTCGGCAGCCGCCTATTGAAGACTTTATGCCACTTGAAGTGTTCGCAAATTTATGTGGAAAAGCTCGAGCGATTGTCCCAGCAAAGTTTCTAAAAGAAAAAAGCACAAGACAAGAGTCGAACGGATCAACGGAGCGACGGAAAGTGATTCGTCGACTGTCTTATGGAAAATTCAACAGTGTGAAAATGACAAATTCCTATCGATTCATCGGCCTTTCATTGTGACAAGTGGGTGCAATGACAATCAGAAGCAATCAAGAAGTGTCTTTTAATTCTAACCCTTTCTGCACTTCTTTTCCAGCTTTTCAGATTAATTATTTCATTTCAATTTGATAGGTTTTTATTTGATGCACAAAAGTATTTCAAATTTTTATTTAACCACACTATCAGTTCAGTTAAAATATAACACAACCCGTGTCAAACCTTCCTCAAATATCCAAATATGTCCTGAGATTAGTTAGAGTAATTTTATACTTAAAATTCATTAGAGCAAGTCCCATTTTAATGTATATAAGATGGGGAAAGATGCACAGAACAATTCAAGTTTTTGTTTGCCAGTACTCCTAAGATGAGGAAGCATAAGAGCGAAAATTTCGGATTTTGTTTGCTTTTTTTACGAAAAACAAACTCCGATTTGTTGTTTTTGTGCCTCATAAAAATTGAAGATGATGCATGATCAATAAGTCACAAAATTTAATTAAACAGTCCTCCATACATTATTCAAAATTGTTTCACAAGAAAGAACATGTTTCAAATTTACAAGAAACTCGTTTATGAAATTTTATGCTGCACCATGTCTAATCTCTTTAGGAAAAAAATATTTATTGTTTTGTTCTTTCGATCATTTCACAACATGCTAGACCATCTTAAGTTCAATATAAATATGGGTTCTCAATTATTATTTGTATTAATCTGTTATCAATTATGTAGATTCATACAACCAATTAACCCTTATATCACTACCCTAACATTTAACAATATTAAGTGTAAACTTTTTTCTTATATTAGTTCAAAATTTCACAAAATTATGAACAATTTTTATCAAAATTGAAGCAGAATACAATTTATTATGAATTCTTCATGTATTTATTGTTTATTTTAAAATCAAAACTATATCACGTTCTGTTTTACTTTAATTTGGTTCAATTTTAAAATTCATGTTACCTTTTTACATTATTCATTTATTTATACGGGTTCGTTAGGTTTGTTTTAGAACATATAACACTAACACCATCTATTTTAATACATACTCGTTTATTATTGCACATTTAATTATTTAATCAATTGATTTAACGGTTGTAACTGTTAACTTTTGCGAAACCGTTGCGATAACGATCGATCGCCTTATTTATATACTTATTTTCCGTCTTTGGAAGGTTCCAGACTATTCCAGGCACTTCTCGTAGATTCAAATGATTTTTATCTCTCTCTACTTCCCATTAGAATCTCACGGAGTGTGCTCTGGAACGTCTTCCGTCTCTCTTCAATCTCATTGTTACAACTTTGACATGTTCGTAACCTTATTCAAAAGCTCCGAAGTTAATTAAATTAATGTTTAAATAAATAAATAATTAATTGCTTTCAAAATCAAAAAACTGCTTAGTTAACTTCAACTTCAAGCAATAGAAATTCGCATGTTTCGTATGTTCTTGTTGTTTTAATTTATGTATATAATAAAATAAGGATTTTGTTATGATTCGATTAAAAGTCAATCAAGAATAAAAAAAGGAGAATAAATTATTTATTTTAAAACGGTGAAATACTTCTTGTGAGTTTAAATTATTATCAAAAAAATGTGATGAAAAATAAGTTTCAGACTGATATCTGGAGTTTTATTTCGGTAATTTTATTAGCTTAAATTAGTCTTTTGCACGCATCATTTCCAAAACAACGAATTTTCAAATTGCCACCCCTGTTCTCTCATCACAGGTTATTCGATTACGTTGTTGCGTGTACCCCACGCGAACGGGTGGATAAACGGGGTGTTTTTCATCGTAAGGTCTCACCAAGGCACCACCTGTGAAAAGTTCTTAACTAAATGTTCATTTGGCTTTTTTTATTTCATTTTTTTTCTGGAATAAACATTCAGTCTCAATTTCCACCAAGTAGCCCCATCGTGATAACCCAAGTGACATTTTTCGAAAAACTCTCTTTTTCCAGATTGTACAATGAAAACCAAATTACAATTTCTTCATTTTTTGCATTATTGTAAACTTTTTCCAATTATTTTTTTTAAGTAAAGGATGAGTGGTATAGAAATGATTTATTACTGTCTTTTTATAAGTCAAGTCAATAACCTGAAATATATCACACAGCGTTTCATGTTTTCAGAACAACTAAACCCCTAACTTTAAAAAAAAAAAAAACAATTTATGAGAAAGTAATTTCTTGTAAACAACAATTTATTTTAATTTTTTCATTTTTCTCAATCATTGACAATCATCTGATATAGACGTTTTAGCATGAACCAAATGAAACATCCGAAAATAAAAAAGGAAATATTTCAAAAGCTTTGAAATAATCAGTATGAAGCAAACCAAACTGGACGGTTCACTTGAGACGAAAGGAATTCAAAATGAAGTTAATATATAAATAGAAGCTGGTTGAATCAAATACAAAAAGGATTGTAATTGTAGATCTGTTGAAACAGGAAGTGAATCATCTTGATCTGAAAGATCTCGTTGAAAATAAGCAATGCTGAAGGGAGGAGGTCAATTAGACGGACACTGATTTTGGTATTACGCAAAAAATTAGAAAACGTAATATAAATGCTATGCATTTTCCTAAAAAGAAAAAATAAAAGGAAAAAGTTGCAATTTGTTTTTCAATGTGCGTAATTTGTTAAATGGTAAAAAAGAGTGAAATATAGGTAAGTGGTTTGGTTAGAGCAAAAAGAAAAATATGAGCTTTTATTGGAGAAAATATGGCGCATCGGTAATATAAATGCATAATATGTGTTGAAAAATGCCAGTTTCATGATGTTATCATGAAAGTTGCATTTCCGTATGGCTATGCAACAGATTAAGCACAGCCAGTGCCAGTTTACTTATTAGTCCGTTTACAGCTATGTTAGTATAAATAAACATCCTCCGTGCGTAGAACTGAACCTCAACAAATTGAGTCAATCGATCGGAAATGTTCCTAACTCCTCTACGATCAATTTCCCTCCGATATTGAGATTGAACTTAAGACGCCTCGTGTTACCATTTATTTTATTCAAATAGAAATCCAACTTTCAATTTCATCCCCGAAAATAAACGTGGCAATTGTTTTTTATCATTTTTATGTTGTCACTATGAGAATATTTAACAAAAGTAGAATAGAAACAGTATGCAAATAATATAACAAACACCTATTCAAAAAATGTTATTTAACCAGATTTTAGAGTAGAAAAAAATCTATCCTTAAAAATTTAATCAAATGAAACTTCCTATAACATTGTTAAGTTATTAACTCAGAAAAATGCTACTATAGCTATTTGTCAATTAATTATTGGAAATCATTTCGAAAGTGTCAGGATGTAAATATTTTTTTTCCTGTTTCCTATTATATCTTCATTATTATCCTTACACTAAGGTAAAATATTAAAGAAAGTATAACTTTATTGAGGCTATTTTTAGTACGTGCTATGAAGGAAGCAGTAGACGTAAATTGATACCATAAGATAATCATTCAGTTTCCTACGGTACCAACATCATCGATTATAGGAAACAAGCCATGGGTTTCTGGCGCTGTCAATTGTGATGCTCGAAATGAGCAAAGACAATTAAACGAACACATCGAGTTGCAAGAGTTAAACTCGTAAGAAGAGTCAACAAAGAAGAAATAATCGCCGATGTGGTAACATGGAAAAAACGTAACCAGAAGTTTTGAATGGAAAAGGATTCACCACGCAAGACGTTGTAGGATAATAGTATATTACCAAATTGGAATACACGTGCAACAACAAATTAGTTCTTTTGCCAAGTGGAGCGATTTGAAGATGAACGATTTCCTCCAACTTTCGTTTAAGTTTTCTATATTAAAGATACTATTTTCAATTATATTGAATGCTGAGGGGTAGTGTCAGGTAGTATCGTTCTTTTTTTTTTTTTTCTAATCGAGAATTCAATTACATTCAGATTCAATAAATATAATAAATACTATAACGCAATGAACACTGCTACATTATAATGAGATATAGTTTAACCGATTTGAAAGATCTTGTTGAGAAGAGCCAGTGTCAGAAAGAAGAGCTGAATCACATCGGGCAGAAAACCAGAATTATGTCTTGTTATTGTTGTCGTAATTTAAATGGCTTCCAAATTAAAAAAAATAACTCTCACATATTTCTGGGATTGAATGCGACATACGCGTATGTGTAGGACAATTTATCTAACCAAATTTTTTTTTTTGCAAACATTAAAATAACAGGGTTCATAAAACTTTATGATCGATGTAATATTAAAAGCCATATAACAATTATAATCATTTACAACAATTGCCCCCATTATCGATTGTATATGTCGGTGGCCTATTCAATAGTTATTTGATAAACTTGCCACCTTCGTCGAGTCAACCTAAATTTTATTCATTTATCTTGATTCTAGATGAAATACCTATCCGTGGAAAAAATTATCATTTTCATTTGTTTCGGGAAAGGATACGAAACATTTATGCATTTATGTATTTTTTCATATGAAAAAAAAAACGGGTAAGCCCATTTAATAATAGAGCGTGGAACATTTGGGATCACGATAACAATAGTTAATGCGGGGGTAGCTGTCTGCGCTTCCCTTAATAATTTTCTCATGCCATTTCGGTCGAGCATCTACCATTATTACGAGCTAAGGGTGTGACGCAGCTATTTCGTGTCAATAACGGGACAGCCAGGATTGTCGACCATTCTAACGGGAAAAAAGATGAAAGTCACCAATGCACGATATTTGAATTTAATAATTTTCAATAAAACTAAATGAAAAAACAAGTACTTATCTCAATACGAAAAAGAGTTCTTAAGAAAATCGAATTCATTGATCTTTTCATTGAGAATTCAATACTTCGAATTCAACTATTTGAACTTTTCGATGTCCTTAATCGTTTCTTTCGATATTCAAGACACAATACTATACAAAAGTAAAATGTTTTTTTTCGAAAAAAAGAATAAAGAACCATACAATGGAGCAGTGTTTTTCAAAAAAAATTCCGAACCTAACATGGAGCAGCTATGGTTGAAATATTAACGGAAAATTTGGGGAATATTATACGAGTGAAAAAATTTGCCAAACAATTTTTATGGAATTTTACAAATATATTTTAAGGGAACTGATGAAAAACGATACATTCGGACAATATTTTGAAAAATTTATTCTTTTACCAAATACTCTTCTTTGTATTTAAATAGTTAAAAAATGTCTGAAACAAAATAGGCAATAGGGTGGTAAAGTAGATCAAATTAAAACAATGTGGTGTCTTAACACAGTAATTTATAATCGTCCATTTTAACTGATATAAACAAAAGGATTTTATGGTTTTCTATGGTAATTTATTTAAATATTATTTAATAGTGATTGATACACTAGTATTATTCAACATGTTAAGTAAATAAAATTCCGTTTTCTTTTCTTTGATTGAGCAATCTGCATCCATTCCTCGAAAATCCATTTCAACCCAAATCCATTGAATAATTATTCAGCTTCATCTGTACCAAAAAATTAAGTTAGAAAAATTTAGTCTCTGTAACACTTACACTTACCAAATCGGTTTTCTTTCAAAAAACCTACAACATCTACCAGTTTTGGAGCAGTTACCTTGGCCACTCGGCCACCAATCGGTTTTCTGTATGATTTAACGAACGAGAGAATGAGAAAGAAAACCTTATAGTATTTTATATATATATACATATATATATATATATATAAATGTGCTGCGTATTACGCTATTAGGAATAGTCGTCCTAACAATCATGATAAATTGTGTATTATTTGTATAAACATTTAATTACTTTAATAAAAACGTTTTTAAAGTATGCCCTAAACGAATGCACAATATTATCGTAAAAACGCAAAAAGTTCATCTTTGAAAATTTAACAATAATGTACATACCAGAAATATCGCAAACTCAGAACAAGATAAAATTTTAATAACTTTAAGTGGAGATGATCTTTCACTGAGTTTCTTGACACCAAATTTATTTTAAAATGTTCATTAATCACACTGTATCAACAACAAGGTCTAAAACAGTAATTGACGCAGTATTCCAAAAATGTATTGATCAAATCGAAACTAAAGTATTACTTTCATACTTCAATTACCATATTTGGCATAATTGTTGACATGCATATGGTCATATTGTGTTAAAATCGCATAACATTAAGTAAGGGGTGAGTTATTTTATTTGCTAATCAAATAAGATAAACAGAGATTTTTAAGGATATTAAGATAAGTTTTCTAACGCTTAAACAATTGTTCGTACCTATATTATATTTTGTTTCAGGTCTAGGGTGAGAAAATAATACAATTTATTTTCCGTCTTCCTTGTTTGAATTTGTAGCGTAATTTCGGGGTTGGTGTGGGTAGAGTGAGGTTGGAAAACGGCGATTTTGTCGACGATGTAAGACTGTGATATTATGGCCTACAAAGAAGTAAGTATAACCCATTTCCATTGTCCTCGTCCCTCCTGAAATCACATTTATGTTTTGTCTAGTTTTGTAGTTTCGCGATGTTTACGAACGTCTTATTTGTCACTATTATTATTAGCTGTTTAATAAATTTGCCACCACTCAAACAAATTAGAGCATCTTTGAAATTCTGTAACATTCCTTTGGATAAGTATTGTGCTTACGACTCCATCACTACCCTTAATCTAGGAAAATATATATTTATTCCGGTCGGAAAATATGTCTTATGTTAACGACTAGGAAAGTAGCATATAATAAAGCTACCCCTACTCTAAAACAAAACAAGTCTCGTTAGACCGAATAACCAACAAACTTACCACAAACAACCCCTAAATTACTCACTCTTTAACATGATTTAACCTTTCTTGCAAATAAATTAACATCAAACGCGATACGGTAAAGATTCCAATTAATTTGTATACTTTTTAGTCGTCGAATTTGATTTTCTGTGCATTAAAAGGGAATTAATACTAAGACATAGCATTTTGGTTCCAAAGAGATTGTTGAGGCCAAGCGTAGTTTTTGTTTAGTAACAACTAACCATTTATTTTTATCAAACCAGTACATATTTTTAGTACAAAACTGTCGAAACAAGGGCTAAGGTGGATGTTCAATTCCTTCAGGTTCTGTTCTAAGAAAAAATGTTTAGATAGTGACGCTAAGTACTCACCTCGACACCGGTGTCTCGAATGTAAATTTCCTTGGTAGCGTCAGATTGCTGATCCCGGGGTCTGTATGATATACGATAGCCGAGAAATTCGCCATGAATCGTTTCAGGAGGTGGAGGACGCCAGCTGATATGCAACGATGTTGATGATGTATTATGTGCATTTGTTATTGTTGGCTTTCCAGAAGGAGCTACAAAAAACGTTCCGATTTATTCAGTTTGTAGCTGATTTAGCGAAAAATGTATTTATTTAATAGGGAACTGGGGGTTGGTGTCGCTGAACAGGCTATGAATGACTCTCAGTAGCACACCAAGGATATGCTAGATAGGGCGCGTGTCTTGGACACTATACAAAAGATGGGGGCGTAAAACACAGAAGCAAATTTCTTTACAAATATTAACATTTTAGATGTAACACTTGTTTCAATCCATCTATTAGTTTATACAGTAAACAGAGATGGTTAGCCGAAGCTGTAGTTTTAAAGTTGTCTTTTTAACCAGGCCCGAGGGTTTTTGTATAAGGAAAGCTAGTGCCTCCGGGATAACTTAAAAAGAGAAAGAGAAGCAACGTCACAATATTACCTACACCAAAATCGGTCGCTTTCAATATTCGTTCAAATTTTAAACGTACATTATTCAGCCATTATCATTTAACTAAGTTGAAATAAACTAATACTGTTTCCACGCCATTGAAACTATTTCAATAATCACTCGATGGTGAGCTTTGATCATCGTTAGAAACTAATAGCTGTTATCAAATACAATATTGTCAAGAAAGCTCTCTTATTTATATTTCGTGTGAGCAAGCGCAAGGGTTGTTTAAAGTCTGCAATCTTAACAAATTCAATCCTCAATTCGCGCTAGTCTTGCGTTTGCTAATTAATGATTAATTAAATTTCGGAAGTGATAAACTTCTACGAAAATTAACGAGCGACCTTCCAGCGACAAAGTTGGTGTGTGTGTGTGTGTGTGTGTTTGTTTAATGTGAAACATCAGTATGTGTGCTGGGGGATGAATTTTCTCACCTTCTCGAAGGGTAATGAAGTAATAAGATTCCTTGCTGGGTGCACTGGCACCCATTGAGTTCACCCCCAGTACTTGGAAACTATAGACCGTGTATGGGTTTAGATCGGTGAGCTTGTATTGAGTGCTATTGTCTCGCGTTAGCACCCCTTCCTTCCACTCACCATCCTCACCAACCCTGCAAATAATAATAAAAATTAGTAAAAGTCAAATTTGCTGCAAATGTAACACCTAGTCACCCCGTGAACTAACTTTTCCGGGATGCATAATGAAACGTAGTTGTCCGTTCCTTGACAAGCTATACAATATTTCCAGATGTTCTTGGAAAATTAATGCCAATTGCAAATTCGTACCATACATAATCAACAATTTTCTAATAACAAGTTTAATAAAGAAAATGAAGTAAGTTTACCATAAGCTCTTGCCATTACAAGCGTCTTCAAGTTGTTTGAAGCGTTAAAACTCCGGCGCTTTTAGTCCCACATTTCATTTTTATCTGTTTCATAATAATTATAATATAACATCACGTTTACATTTTGCATCAATACAACACACTGTCTAATATGTGAGTTCTAGTACATATTGTACATTTGGGATAAAAAGAAATGAGGAAACTCGAAGCGGAACGGGAATTAGGATAACGTGCCTGTGGGAAACGCAATGTGCGACTGTTCTTGAGAAAATATATTATTTCAAACTAAATATATGTTCAACTAGCTTTTTATTCTATGTCAACATTATTAAATATTTATAATAAGGTTTTAATTTTATTTCACGCCTCATACATGGCTGTTTTATTAACTCCAAATCCACCCTTATATTACGATCTAAGAGTCATAAATTGAATTAAATTCATACGCAAAATTGGTGTAATTTCCACTGTTTTCAGCGTTTTATTCAACTTTAAGAACATCTGCTTGATTGTTTTTTCCCCTCACGAATATATTTTGAAATCCATCCGAGTAATGCTACATATATTCATCCAGTGAACAAAAAAATGAAGAAATTATTTCCACTTGTAGTTCCCCAAATATTCTATGAAGTAAAATGGGAAAATATACCAATAGTAAGAGTTTTATTTTGAGAATGACTTATGTTTATCATGTAAATGAGGGTAGAAGTGTTTTTCTTTTGCTACAGATATAACTGTTTGATACCGAAAGGTTTAATCAATGATGGATAAGTAACTATTCCAGCTATATATATATATATATATATATATATATATATATATATATATATATATATATATATATGACCACATAGATACTATTGAGGGAAGGATGTGGGTTGAGAAAAAGGTTGGGGTATATAAATACCTCCATATGATTGTTTTGTCAAGTCAAAAACGAAACTGCTCTCAAATTATGTGAAAATCCAGCACTTTGAACAGAATGGCAACGTAGAGAACTAGCGATAATTGATCATAGTTCCAAATTAGTCTGTCCTTGGTACTGAAACTTGCTAAACTATTCGACTGATAATAGGTAAAACTAGCAGTCAAGAGATATATGTCCTCGTAGGGTTGTAGTTTAGACCTAAAATCATTTTGGTCACTCCTTTTCATTTTTTTCAAAACAATCAAATATTGGGGATCTTATCGAACAACTGATATCACTTTGAAAATAAAAATATTTGTGACCAAAGTAGAAAAAAGGCACCTTGAATAGTATCTACCGTGAAATATTTCGGGAGAATATATATATATATATATATATATATATATATATATATATATATATATGTATATATATATTATAGAGTTTCATCTGTCACAAATAGGTAAGTACCGCATCTTATGAAATAATAAGCAACTTTTGTCTGTTGTTTAAACGGGGAACGTAATTACGTCATTATAATAGTCAAATTAAAATTAAATTATGCAATTTTTTAAAAAAAAAATCATGCTGTAAAAAAATAAATAATAAATAGGCCTTATTTAAATAATTAAAACATTAAAGTAAAAAATATTGTCAAAAAGAAGTCAACAGAAAAGACCTCTCTCAACCCAATATCATCCCTGTTCCCAATTTTATTTTGTCTCTCTGTGAATGTCACTTATGCAAACTCACCCCAGTCAGGTAGGGGTAGTTAGGTTCACTTTCATCCCTCTTAATTTTGTACATTATATAAAAAAAATGTAATTGAGGCTATGCAGTGTCAACACATAAATGTGAAAGCAGAATCACTTGAGGCAAAAAAGCGAAATGAAATGTAGGCTTAAAAAGATACCGAAACATCAGAATATATTTTAATGATTTTAATGGACAGTAAACAAAACATATTAACCCCAATCCTTTCATTAATACCGTCGCTCGGATTGGCCATCATACTGCCATCCCGTTACCCCAATGTTTTTCCATTTAAATGCTCGTTTCAGCGCATCGTTTTCCAGCACGAAAATTATATACAACCGGCCCCTAGTGAAAATTTTAGGTCAAATATCGGGTCAAATCGATAAGGATGGCATTATGAAATTGTTATATCATCTTACAATTGTGTTGTCGTTACTACCTGTACGAGGGAAAATTTGGGCAAAATATCTCAGTGAAACCATTTCTTATAAATACCGGATGTTTGGTGTCGTTAATCAAAATAAAATAAAAGAAGGAGCCAGTCATTTACTACCTCTCAGCATCAATAGTTTATTTATGATCACAGGAGTACCTACTCTTCTCCGTACAATTTATTTAAAATTCTCAATTTTCAATACTGACCAACATTATTTATAATTAATATTTATAATTTATTTAATATTGTTTAATTTTATTAAAAAAAAATATTTTATTTTTTCCGAATTATACTTAATTAATTAATTTATGAATAACCATTTATGTCGTATGGCTCAATTGAAATTAACTAATGAATACACTTACTAAATAAATAAAAATATTTAATGGTTAATGGTTTTACGACGGTTAAATGTTGTAGCTTGTTGAAGGAATTCAAGCTTCAAAAACGTTATATCAAAGTGTTGAAGTGGAAGTGGTGGATCAATTTTGGCATTGATTATTCGGATACATTGAATACATGTATTTAATGCAGCACAACACTAGTCATAGTCCATTTACCCAAAGACTATTTGCGCAATAAAATAAAATTTAGAAAAAAGGTCTACTCTGTGAACCACTGTGAAGATAGTACAAAAAGAAAATATAAGAGGCTGCCCACCATTCCTAAAATGAGGGAATGGAAAAAATATTTTCACTGCACATAACATAAGCATATGACACATTTATTGATTGCTCTTAAAAATGATAACCAAATACTTTTAGATAGATTTATTATTATTATTTTTGTTTCTGTTAAAACCAATAGTTCAGGGGTATTAAGATAGATACGAGTTGAAAAGTATGTAGGTATGTTTCCATCTAGGATGATAAGAATTAAAAATATGTTTTTTTCTTGTCTCTAATTAAAATTGGAAAAGTTAGATTGCTTAATGATTGTTACTTTTCATCAAATAAAAATAAGTATAAATAACGAAAGAGTAGGTAGATGTCGATTTCCTGGTATCAATGCAAGAAGCAACAAGGCTTTCAAGCAATAATCAAAGCTTTCCGTGCAATATTAATTAAGAAAATAAATCAATCTTACACCTCCGTATTTATTAATTAACGAGAATTACTCAAACGTACTTTGATTAGATCGATCATATTGGAGCGGAAACTTTTTTTTTTCTCGTATTTTTCAACATTCAGATCATATACATTGATAATGTCAACATACAAAACTAAATCAAAGTTAACTGTTATATAATTATATTTATATAAATTTTTGTGATGGAAGAGCCAAACGGATCGTTTCAAGAATAGTTAAAATAAGCGATAGTGCAAAAATGAGCTTGCATCAAATAAGCTAGCAAAAACTACCAACCTACTCTTACACGGAAAATAGTTTCTTAAGCCGTCAGATTTTCCTCTCAAATTTTCTCAATGGAAAATAATACGCTTTTGTTGCATGAAATATTAATCTATTATTATATTACGAAGCTTGTTATGAGCTTCTGCGGAACTAAGCTTGAAAATCATATTAAACATATTACGTACGAAAAAAGAAAATTCTACCAGTATACAATAAATCATGGACATTTATTTCCCGAAGGGGTGTTGAAAAATCAATGAAACTAAACATTGATATTTTATATATGTACATCATATATATAAAATTATGTATAAAATAATAATAAATAAATTAAAATTAATATGGCAAATGTAAAATGAGAAATAGATTAATAAACGGTATTGTTATATATTATTTATAAGAAAAACATGGTGAGATATGATTAGTGAATTGTGATTATTTCTTATACACATGTAAAATGTAAATATTATGTTCGTAAAATATAAAGGAAGTTGAAGAAAATAAAGATTAATAGCATGGCCTCCATTAGAATCAACTGAGGCTATTATATTTATCAAATTTACCATTTGAAAAGCCAAAAAAAAAATAAAATAAAGATGACAATTCATGAATAAAAATGAATAAAAATATATTGTGAGTCAAATGTTATGAAATATAATTCACTGAATGAAAATATTAAACATAATTATTGCAAACTAATCTTGACAAAAATGTTTTTCTAAAGTTTTACGTCAGGTTCGTATTTCGATTGCCAAGCTGTTCTTCAGTGGTCCACAAATAGTATAATCTATGTAATTGTGACGTGGTGAGTTTCGAGATATGCCATATTCGACATAAATTTACAAAGGTCACACCAGTTTATACCAAAAGTTAATTATTTTATGTTGAAAAAAAGAAGTAGGTATATATTATAACAAATACCAAAGATTCATGAAAAGATTGAGAATATTAATATTAAAAAATTAAAATATTTCTTTTTTTTTCTTGAAATAATAGAAATATTTTCAAATAAACTGGATAAAAATTAATTGCTTATAAAACAGAGTAATTACAAATTATTTTAGACAATTATTCACAAGGGCGACTTTCGAGTGATTTGACTTAAAAAAGTGTTCAAATTATAATCGGTCTTAATGACTGAAATTTATTTTAAATTTTGCCATGACAAGCTTTAAGGACGAGAAGGTAAACTTGGGTAGATTTTCATACTGAAGCCACCATACTAGATAAAATATTTCCATTTTTACGGTTATTGTATGAGATTCAATTACGGTTTATTGAGATAGCGCTTGATTTTCTTTCACCCCCGACGTGCTGGAACAAAGACTCTCAGCTTGATTAGGGGAAGCTTTTTATTTGTCATTAACCAACAGCTAGGTTTTAGATGAAACAGTTTCGGTTAAATTGGGTAAGTATTTCACATTGTATTCTGGTAAATACGCCGGTGCTAGTGTAACGCCAACACGGATGATTGAGGATGGAATGGGAAAAAATTGAGAATCAAGCGAAACTAAAAGCTCAAAACGAGGTGATAATTTTCTTAAAACGCATACAATTATTTTAAAAAAAAAAAAACTCAATTTTACTATAGTTAAATAATTTTCTTTCAGTCTATCTTATTCAGTTATATAACAACGAAGTCATTAAATAAAATAAATAATAATTCATCTCTACTACCACCTATTTCTGTTAAATGGAAATTTTCTGGACAAATAATGACAACACAAAACGATATGTATGTTTTAATGTTGAGTTTTCTGCTGCCTCGTTTTAATTTAATTTTATTTGCCTTATTATAAGATGCTGCGTCTGTTTTCATCTCTTTACTTCCCGTTTCATTTTGTATCGCTTTGTTCACTCACTTGGACAAAAATTTAACTCCATCTTTTTAACACTTTCCATTAGAAGCGTGTGAAACTTTAGGCTAATGTAAGTTCATCTTTTTTTTTCCAAAAAGAAAAGAAATTTACCTTTCGATCCGGAACACAGCCATCTGGATTTGATAAAACAATACAAATAGATACGTTTATTTCAAGATCAATATTTGGCTGTCTGATTTACTAAGCTCTTATGTTTTCTGTGAAATGTGATAGATTTGTGCCAAGAGAAAAATCATTATTAGTGTTACATTTCGATAAGCCCTTTTAAGTTAATAGTTTTGTGTATGGTATGCTGTAAGCACGTTAAAGCATATTTGTGGCTTGGGTACGTTTTCCTGATCCAGACCACTGTGCATTTGTGTTGACAATTCCATAATATGCACGGGAAAAGCTTGTAGTCAGTAGTTTGGCCTCTAATTTGGCCTCCTAATTTTGACCTCTGTGCTTAAGTTTGATAATCGTGAAGTAGAAGTAGAATGGACTTTTTTTAAAGTGATGCCCCATTGGTTTTGTTTGAGATTTAAAACGGAACTTGCAAAGAATATACTTTGAGAAATAACAGAAGTGTGTAGGGGATGATTGTTTGGGAAAGAGGAAAGCATTTGCTTCAGAAGAAACACAAAAAGCTGTAAATAAAAGTGGAAAAAGTAGCGACCGAAATGGAAGTCAGCAGACAATGCAACACAATGGGGGTAGCACAGGGTTGAACTGAAGGGTGTGTAACGAAGACTTAATATTAATGGATCAACATTACTTTTTTGGCGAGAGAACGAAAAATGTTGTGCTTTCGTGTGGCCGTAACAAGCTCAAACAACTTCGCGCCTGAGAGCCTGCAGCTTTCACACAACCACCGACAAAAATGTCCTCTTTTTCTAACGCACATGCCGAACCTGGCAGGTAGATTGTTCACAATGAAAATTATCTGTCTCGAAACTATCGCGTAACGAGATACGCTCACTTAATTTTTCCCGTCCGCCCCAAAAAAAATTACACAAAATATTTCCACTGAAGGTTTTCTTCACAGTTCACACAATCCTTTATGCCCTACCAATCAAAATTCAAATACAATGCTAAAGCTAAAGATCAACGACTACATAGTCGCGTTATGACATTGTGTACCTGCCGAGAATAGAATGAACAAATTAAGCTTATTAATTTTCTCAATTTTTTCCAACGCAAATCCCATGAAATCGATTGCCTTGACGACAGTTTCTCGAAAGCAGGGAGCTTTTTTAAAATAAAGTTGAAAAAAAAAACCAAGTAAGCTTTATGTTGGAATGGGTGTTCTAATCCCTAAAGCTTTGCATACCCTCTTCAAAATGATTCGATATGCATGCAAATAGATAATCCGGGATAAAATATTATAATAAAAACGAATAAAATATTACTGGAAATTAATCCCGGGTGACTAGCATAAGAACATTTTGTGTTTGTAGGGGATGAGGGGCCAACTAGGTACGTTTGAACTAGAGTGCGGGTGTCTGTTTATTTATGGAGCAGAACGCTTGCATTAGGTCGAGCTTTGACATGTCCCAATAGACACCGATTTGTCGGAGGCTTTTCCACAATTATTGCCGTGGTCGCAACTTAATCGTACTTAAGACGCACACAACTGAACATGAAAAAGTTTTTTATAATTTCTTTCTTTTTATCATTGTGTAGTATACTCCTTCTTAAATTCAAGTCCACATTTTCGAAAAAAAAAGTCTTTCAACTAAATTTATAATAGCTTTAGATGTTATTGACGCCGCTAATGCAAGTACCTCAATCATGATGTTTTATGCAAGTCAAACAAATATTTTTTCAATGTGAAAAAATCAAAAAAAAATCTAAGTATTTTGCAAAGTAAGAAATTGAAATTCGTTCACACTTCGTTGTTCTCATGGATATATTTGCTAGATTTTCAAACCTTAAATGGGCCGTACACAGTAACGAACAATTATCCTTAAACGAGACATTTCTTTCGAGCTGTGGCAGATAAGCCATACATTGCATTGAACGCTCAAATTTGTTAAAAATTTGATTAAAGCCCTAAATGATTTCCCTTTCCTGAAAAACAATTATGTTTCTCACTATTATAATTGTAAATTATGCTAATCTTACGATAAAAACTAACGTATACGAGTTAGATGGAAGGTTGCATCTATAAACATGAGACTACATTTGACTTACTTTACTAGATACTATACTAAACTAAAATTGTTCTGATTTATGCTATTTATCGTGTTCTAGATTTTACCTGGCACTAAAAGCACCAATCCATACCCAGTAAGTCTGATTTTAATAAAAGGTTATTTATTGAGTAGTAAAATCAGTTGTTTTTCCATAAATTAGCTGAGTTTTCAAGTGGGAATTAATATGAGTGCATTTGAGAAATATTTCATTGAAATCGAAAGGGATGAAATAAAAAGGAAGCGTGTGTTATAGTAGCTAGAACCTACCCAAACTGAAAACCAAAAAGAGACATACACAGTGAATTAATTAAGCTGATAATGGGCATTTAGTAAGTGCGTCGGCCATTGCCGCATGGCACCGCGTCCCGGCGCCGATCGTCCTCGAGGGACTGAAAACAGACTCATAAATTCATGTAAAACGATTGTTCATAATATTTATCGTAATAACAAATCAAATTTTGCGAATGTTTTAATTCAACTAGCGCCCTCGTACCCAAATACACACACAACTAATAAAGTATGGTTTCATTTCCATCCCGGAATTGCGTAGGGAATTTTAAATAAACTAATTATATTTTGCTTTCCACCTAAATGAATATTAGAGAGTAAATGCCAACGTCACCACCGACATTAATATTATCACGAGCAGTATCAGAGTGAAGAGAAGCGATGCCGACGCCGACGCCACTCGTTGCGCCGAAAAAAGCGACAAAACACTATCGGCGTATGTGTAGGTAATTTGAAACAATATTTGTAACACTGATCTAACATTCTATCACTCATTATCTTATTTCACTTGATAATATCGGCTGTATTTTGTCTATGTATTTGGTACTATGTATAGTATCCCATTTGGCCAGATATCCTCGATTTTAGCGCGGCACGCTTTGCACAAATCAAGCATTTACCAACGAGACGTTTTCCCTTGGATTGCACTCCCCAGAGAATAGCTCAAATAATATTTGTTTGAAAAAGTTTACTTCGCGATTTCAGTGTAAACATTCTTCTCATATATTGCCGCTTAAACTCTCAGGAAATATTTGCAAATCCAATGAATATTATATTACAATTAAAATATTGCTCATAAAAGCTTTTCTTTTCAATATAGAACTATATGCGTGTGCGTTTTGATATGGTGCTCGAAAATACTGAAATAGAAGCAAATGAAAAAGTGAATTATCGCTAATGAAGAAAACTGCCATGAAGAGATTCTATCTATTCTTTGCCGTTTATTTTAAATTTTTTGTTTCGGTGTAAGTACCTATATAAGTAATAGGTACAATTTATTACAAGTTTGGCAGTAACTACTTGAACTCAAGATACATCTAAACTTATGCAGCACATTTTAATATAACGGATAGTTAAGTGTAGTTTTTAAGTTAGTTTAAAAGTGGGAAGGTTTTATTAGTGCCAGAGGCGACACGAGAGGGAGAAAAGAGCTTTTCATTAGATTTGTAGCTACGTGTAGGTATAGCAATGAGAAAAAGTTTTCTACTTGCCATTGATAAGAAAATTAATGTTTCGTCGTAAGATCAAAGGGTTAGTTTTCATGTCGATGAATTAGTGCGTGAGAAGCAAGTGCTTCATATGGCAAGATTAACCAAATTTAGCTACGAATTTAGAGTATCTAAAATAATTTTAAACTAAGCGGAAAATTTGATTATAGCATAGGGGAGATATATTGATGCGGAGCGTTTGTGAATGTAAAGTTGTACCGTATAATTCCGATGCGTGTTATATCGTTTTCATGTAAATTTTTTTACGTTTGTCAATATTACGGCCGAGGTAAATAGGATAATAGCATATATTCTATGAATTGGTGCACGTTTCTTCCCCTTGGGATATTTGCTCTCGATATCATAACGATAAAAGCATCATCTTCTACGACAGCCTAAACAAATATCAAGGCTTAATGTTACATTATTTGTCAATCGAAAAAGGATCGGATTTGCTACATTTCTTCCAACCCCCGTCGAGCAACTGGAAAAATCAAGGGTGGAATAAATATTTCCATTTGACAAGCAGATCATTATTTTGCGATAATCTAGACACATCGAAGATTTTCTTTATTTTACTCAAATAATTGTAAGCAAAAGTTTTCCACATATACAAATGGAAAATTGTGTAACTAGAAAAATCAAACCCTATCAAACAGATAAACTAATAAAGAAATTGGTAATAGAATCTCAATTATGCAGTTTCATCTAATACCTGACAAATATTAAATCATTCATATGTAGGTATTCAAATTTTGAACCGGAGTGTCTTTAGTCTAAAGTGATCACTTTTTAAGATTGTCACCATTGTGACTTTCAAGTAGAATTTTCCCATCAATTTTTTGGTCTGATTTTGTCTGCTGGTTATCATTTAAGTTGAGCTGCGTTTTTTTGTGAAATAATCATTCTTTGGTTGTTAATCTTACTGGTGATCTTAAAATTCTAATCACCGAATGTGGGCCAATTAATGGTATATCAGATCTAAGACAGATAAGGGCGTGGATCCTTTCATTGCCCGCTATACCATTGTAACTAGCCCCTCATACCCCCCCCCCCCCACCACCACCAAAACCCCAATAACTAAGGGCTTCTTTGCATTGCCAGACCTAAGTCTAAAGCTGATTTGTACTAGTACTAGTACTAATTGCAAAGATTAGTTATTATGATTGAAAAGATTTTTTTCATTCAATCATTCCCACCATACAGATTGGTCAATATTTCGCTGTGGGTTTTTTTGTAATTTTTACCTGGAAAATTTAGCGAACAATTTAATGCGCTAAAATGTATTTGTTTTCCATTAGTTTAACGGTCGCAAAATAAAAACGAATAGAACGATTTAATTAAAATGTTTGTGAGAAAGTGGCGCGGCTTTCAATCAATAAGCATTTATCTCAATTGATGTTTCAATTGCTACGAGTCAATGGCATTACGGAGCTTTTATTAAATTTGAAGAATAAATTGCATACTGGCATAGTATGAATGTGATCAGAACACCGGCAAAACCGGCAAAAATAATGTAATTTCAAATGTCGCCCGACTAGCGGAAATGATTTTTCCCCATTTATGGGAATATTGAAACCTATTCAAACCCGGTAGATATGACATTAAGAAAAAGAACAGTATAGGACAAGAGCAATGAGGAAAATATGGAAACAGAGGGAAAGTTCTATTTGTGTATATTCGCACAGAATACGTAGGTACGTATTTTGTGTTATTGATGATATTGAGTAACATAGGTGTGGAAAAGCTCCTCGCAAGTATTAAGAACCGTAAGCGTGTTAAGGCTCGTCACGCTTCGTTCGTGTATTTAATAGTATGAATTAATTTTTAAAAATTTCATATTAATTTCTTGCACTGATCGAATAGTTTCTGTAAAGATTTGAATAAAAGCTAAAACGTGCCACTTGATTGATTCGGTTAGGTATGAAAGCTTATTTTCTGCTGAGCAAATTTGATTCGTCGAAACAAGAAACATTTATTTGGAAATAATCTCTAAGTATGAGGTTTGGTCTTTTTTGCTGCCTGCTTGTACGTTTGTGTCAAATTAAATTAAAGAAAGCTCTCGCTTATGAATAAAAGATTCTTTTTTTAAGCATCGGACATAAAAGCTCACGGGCTTGCATCCATTTTGTGCTAAACAAACAACACGCAGTTACTGTGCCATTGAATTGGTGTCGTCACATGCCTCAAGCGAGTTTACAACAAACCTCAAGAAAAAAAAAAAAACACTAACATCTTTCACCCATGTCTTATCATTGAAAAATACAAAATAAAATATTTTTAATTTTACTTTATTTACCAACAAAATGTTCATATTTCTCATTAATTAACAATACAAATGAAAATTCACTATTTCAAACTCTGTGTGAAACCAAATATGCGTAAGTACATATTTATAATTAATAAAATTTCAGGGAAAATCAATCCAATATTTTTAGCAAAATCCATCTTCAATACACTACCTTTTTTAAATTCAATATTTTAATGTCTGATGCTGATTTCATTCACAGGTTCAATAACAAAATGTTAATTGGTGAAGAACAGCTATAGTAATGTTTAATATTGATCTTATACTCGTTCAGTGAGAGTATTAAATGAAGTATTATTAGTACAAAAATAAGTATGAGACATCAGTCGTAGAGAAATAATTATGTCCACGATAATGCAGAAACTATAACCATAATGCAGATAATAAAAACACTACAACTTCAAATTTTGTTCATAAATGAGACATTTCGACCGATACTATTTCATATGGAAATGTTGAAACATTAAATTGAAACGAAGTAAACGAAAATAAGTCACATAAGCATATTTATTGGATCACTTTGTAAGGTAAGTAAGTTTAAGTGTGAACCGTAAGTGTTAGTAAATATTTTCACGTTCGTACATTTAAGAAATTTTCCAAGTTCTCCCATTTTCTATTTCATTCTGTCTCACATGTCTCACCAATCTATTAGTTCACTTTACATGAGTTTCTGTTATTCACAGAGAGAAAAGCCTATTTAAACAACATTAAGCATTAATAGAAACGTGTAGCTATGTGTGCTTTGAAGCTTTCATGTTTCGGGAACATTTATTAGTCGGTAGGAATATTTCAGCGCACACCCATAATGGAAGGCTATAGTTGTAGAAAAGAGTAGTTCTGTGAGGCTATGTATACATATGTGATTAGGCTAAACATCTGCATTATATACGCGAGAATTATCAGCTTAAATTTTGCATATCTACGCATCTCCTATGAATACGACAAAATAAACCAGCACCTGTGGGTAAACAGGGTGAAATTTAGAAAATTTTAACACGTTTGTTCGTCTTAAGGAATATTCCAAAAACATACCAACTTCATACTAACTAACTAGCTCTTACCATCGACTTCGCTTGACATAAAACAGCTTATTTGATTACTAACATTCATCAACATTTTGTACAATTGAGATTGAACTTTCCAGAAGGATAATGTCGTTGTTTTGGATGCTTTAAAACCATTGCTTATTACATAGAATTTCCTGTGAATTTTTTAAGAAATTTCCGTAACTAGCGAATATTTAGTATCATATTTGGTTATGACTAGCAATCTCAAATACAAAATTAAAAGTTTGCAGAACATTAAATAAATTCTTATCGGATGAAAATAAATATTAGATTTTCTATTTTTTATTAACTTTAATGCGTATTAGTTATAGGTAATACTCAGTATCAATAAATAAACATTATATATAAGTTTTGCAGCATAACTATGATGCCATTACTATACTATTGCAATTAACTATGACGATTTAGCAAAAGAATATTGATGTTAATATGTTAATAACTAATTGAAAATACATGAAAAATAAATGCCTACTGAATTATACCACCTATTTGTTTGACACTATACGTTTTTTATCACTCATAACTTTTTTTTTTAGTATTCAATTTTTTTCCTTAGCAAAACATCATCAGGTTAAACGTTTCGACTGGGAATGATGATGGAAGAAGAAACAAGTGTTTGATTTTGATCATTGATTTGCGCATGTAATGCGAAACTGTAACAGTGGAATTTTCTCAACCTTTTAACGTAATCAATTTGAAGCATTTCAAAGGAGCAATTTTCTTTTTCAAGAGTAATTGTTTAATTTTATTCCACTTTATGCGACTCTTGAATAACTAGGCTATGTTTTCGCTGACGCTTTCCACGCAATTGTAACGTTTGCCTTTCATAAATTTTTCCAGATTGTTAGACGTAATATGTGTTTGAACGTTTGATTGAAAATCTTTTCCACTTTGAAATTGTATAGAATAATTCAACAAGCACAGCTTTCTCAATCGTTATTTGTCGAAAGAGGCTCTGTTTTCAAGCGTTTCATCTCTTAAAATAACTTTTTTCTATTAAATTTTTCAATAGTCCCTCATAGTTCTGTCAGTTAAAACATTTGAAAATCTCACCTAAAAAAACTCATAGTATTTAAACTTATTATCTTGAAATGACAGGAGGAAAATTAAATCAAATATTTATTCTTTATCTTTTCAGTACAACATGAAAGCATCAAAACTGCATTTTTCTCTTTTTCACCCTTTTGTTGTTATTATAAAAATTGGAGGATTTAAATTTTATTGAATAAATGGCAAAGTACAATACTTTTAGTTTTAGTTGATGGTTCATCAAGCCAATTGATTATTTTGGCTTTTGTTTTTTGGTATTTCAAAATATTTTATTCAATATAGATGAAAACGAGAATAGATAGAAAGGGAAGAAAGTAAGACATAGAAGGAATATTTTTGTAGATAGAACAATATACCATCAAAAGTGAAGAGGTTTCTAGAGTGTACGAGAATGTTTGATTATCAACAATGAAGGATTCAGAAATCAGAGACATCTAGTACATAACAAGCCGGAGTATTTATATAGTTTTTATTAAATGATTTTTTTGATTTTCACCAAATAATAGAATTTTAAAAATAAAACTTCAATTCAATTGTGAACCTTTATCCATTAACACTGCGAATCTTACAAAAAAAAAAAAAAAAAAAAAAAACGAAAACGGTTATCGTGAATCATAAAAAGAAAACGATTTTTATCAAGCATTTTACGAGCTTTTAGCCAGCGATATTTTTACACAAAAGCTCAATGAAATCACTAAAAACCTATCAATGTTATTTGCTGAGTATAGTTCTGATCATATTATAATCATTTCAAAAAGCTCAAAAGCTCTCTTTTACATTCGCTGAATAAATCTATTGGTTAGGAAAGAAGGGTCGAGGTTTGTTATGAGAGATTTTTCCTAAAGCATGTTTTTGTAAAACTGATCATTCAGTTTAAACAAAAAGAGAGAAATTTTAAAAAAATTATAAAAACTTGAGCAAATTTGTTCGCAAACAAATGAGTGGGTCGCACTGATAGTAGCAATAGAAGATGTGATGGACTTGTCTCACAATTCATTGGAGCTTTGAAACAAACTGATTAACAAGAGGCAAATTAACGAGACGTTAAAATGTAAATGCGTGAAAATGGAATGAAGAATTCAAGAACGAAACGTGAATGAAAATGCTGCTATGTTCAAGCACCAATATTGCATTGATGAGAAGTTGGCAAGGCTTAATGAGTCGCAACGATGCTACAACAATATCGCAATCATACCACTACAAAAACAAGTGTACCGTTCTTAAAACAGTCGTTACTCCATCAACATATTTCCAAGTTTTTATTTTAACAATTTCTTTCTATGTTCTAATAACTACACGGTTTAACTAGCAAAGAACTTTCCTATTCTTATGGGGGAAATAGATTTCCTTTGAATAACAAAAAATGACACCAAAATAATTCAAAAACACAAAAATAAAATATAGATAGTGGTAGTATCTACGATAGATTTATCTTTGCAGTGTTTATAGTAAAAAGTGAAATACAAATCTCACTTGAATCGACTTTGACGTGGTCACAGTAACCATCAGTCATTTTTTTTGGATTATAATAAATCTGACTATTCCTTCCAAATACTATTATCATGAATACTTACTGTATTCTTTTCCCACCATTTACAACGAATAAACATGAAAACTTCTTATCAGTCTTTTTCTGTTCTAACCAAGTTCTATTTTGTTCGGTTATTGTATTTTTCTTTCATATTCTTTTGTTTTATTTAGAAAATAAAGCTCATAAATTTTAGCATTTTTTTAAGTAAGTTATTTTTTCATAGTAATTAAAAAGAAGTAAAAGTATTATTATTATTTTTCTTGTAATTGGAAGCCTTCCTTACTGCTTCGTAATCTGAGAATGTATTTTAAAT
Organism: Sisyra terminalis; assembly: GCA_958496175.1. Taxonomy (NCBI): domain Eukaryota; kingdom Metazoa; phylum Arthropoda; class Insecta; order Neuroptera; family Sisyridae; genus Sisyra; species Sisyra terminalis. The sequence continues at coordinate 322,584 of OY292280.1, forward strand.
AAGAGATGCTTGAATATATTGTCATTTTTGCAAACATTGATAAGCTTTCAAATTGTTTACCTACTTTAAACCTTACTTATTAAATTGTTTATTGTTTGGGGGTTAATTTTTGTAAGATTAACCAAAATAAAAATGAAATTTTATTGAAAAGAAATTTTCAAGGGAATAGAAAGCATGAATCTAGTTTACCCTTCGAGATTATGTGAAGGTTAGGATATCACGTTAGATTTAAAGAGGGTTTGACTGAGGTTGATGTTAAATTTTAGTGTCTCTCCTTTGGAAACGGGTGACTTTGGGAGTAATGAGGGATGAAGTTTGTTCGGAGGCTGGGTGAATTTTTAACTTCATCAAAGTTATGCGAAATGTAAGTCGAGGGATGTGCGACATCGATAACGAGTGATGAATATTTGCTATTCATAAATTCACTTGGTCATATTGCAGTAACAAGTTTAGTTGGTGAGAAAAACCAGTTTGAAATTATTTTCTTATGTATTCTCAACAAAACTAGTCTTCGCCATTTATTTCATTTAAGATCTAAGTGGAAAAGTAAGAAAATGAAGAAAAAATAGAACGAAAAGCACTCGTGAGGAACGCCACAAATAAGTGTATACACAGAGAAAAAAAAAAAAAAACATTCACACACGTTCGTATAGAATCGTAGGTGGTTGGTACGAAAGCTCATGGAAAAAACAGGAAGACATCGCCCCCCCCCACCACCACCACCATATTCACGTCTAATCCACCCTTCTATACACTCTCACAGGGAACTCTCAATTCACAATTTCTGGTTTGGTTTCCAAGCCAACACTACCCAATTTTCCGACAATATCTACAAATAATATCAGTTAACCTAATAAAATTTCACTCTCTCGTTTTTTAACCCTTAACCCATTTCAACGTGATCTCAACACACTTCAACATTCTTTCTCCTTCAGCTCCATCAAACGTGTTTCTCACCAAGTGTTTTCCTTTCTGGCATCAATCGCTTTATATCATCTAAGATTTTTCAAATTGTTTCAATTTTTTCGAATAAAATTAACAGTTGTATTGTGCGTGATATGAAGCGTGAGAAAAGTCTTATTCACCTTCAATTTCCACCCCAAAACAGTTCCGTGAAACAAAAGCCATGCCGCAAAGACAGAAAGGGTAAAACAAAAAAAAAAACGGGAAAATCAACGTTAGGAAAAGCGGTGCTTTTTAAAACCGTCTCCCTTTATTCACCCCGCCGTTTGGTTTTCAGTAAATATTGCGTTTCGGTTTTTCTCAGTGGAAAATGTAAACAAATTGTACATAGGAAAGTTTTCTTTTATTATTTTGTGAAAATGATAACGAAATTTATGTTCGCATTTAATTATGCATGGAAAACTTGATGAAATATTGAATTAAGGGTTAACTTATGATTTTCTCTTTGAATGCATAATTTTGCGCGGGTAATGTTTGCATTGCTGTTTAAACGAAGAAAGCCCTCGGATAATTTATTTTTTTTGCACTAAGGTCGGTAATGTCTTTTCATTCTTTTAATTTAAAATAGTTTATTAATAACTTCACCAAAGTTTTTGAAAATTCGAAAGGGCTTGTCAACAAATGGGCAAGGGGCGAGATCTTGATTGTTACTTTATTTAGATGTTAACGTTCAATATTCTGTTTCCTTTTTCGTTGTTATTTCTTTCTTTGTTAGGTTTCTAATTTGGTTTTCTTCGTTATATTGTCACAGATTTGAAACGGAACTTCACTCATTAATTCTATAGAACTTCTTTCGTTTTGAATTCGATATGAAAGAATCCAAGTGTTTAGTTAATGAAGTATTTAGTGGGTCGTCGTACCCCCACTTGCATGCATAGAAATGCATAGAAATATAAAGTAGTTAAGAGTCTTGTTGTGAAAATTTCATCACAAAATTGATTTGCTATTGTGGAAAAAATATGCAAAAAATCATTGACATAGTTAGTTTTAAATGTCAATGTTTCAAAATGATTATTTTGTTGAAAACTGTGTTTGGACTTAATTTGGTAAACAAGGTTAGGAAATTTTAACAGTTTAACGTAAATGTTGCCACTTTTCCTCATCTAAAATATAGCTTAGGTTGACTTAATATTTATTTTAAAGCCCACATCCATCACTCGAATCAGAGCAAAATAAACACTCCCTTAATACCCATTCAACCCCTTCACGTTCTGGAACGGGTGCACATCAATAAGTATCAGCTCTGTCTACTCTTAGTTTCACACACCCTCATACATTGACTTGAACCCTGTCAAGAATATACACCTCAAATCACGATCAACTGCCATTCCACTTCTTGAAACCTTCAATATAGAAACCCACCGTCCGCTGATGAATTGGAAATTCATTTTCGATATTCGCACCAATGTCGGCTTCATTAACATTTTCACTATAGGTTCCCTAATTTCTTAGAGAAACTTTTGGAAATTATTCCGATGAGATGAAGACGAAACGAGGCACTTTGTTGAGAAAAGCATGGTGACGAAACAGATGGCTGCCAGAAAAGTGGCGAGGAAAATTAAACCGTATGCTAATAGTCTGGCATCCGTAGAGCGACAGGTAAGGGCAGATATAATAATTGTGCAAAATAAATTCACACAAAAACTTCCACAGATAATAATCTACACGAGAAATAGACATTTTCCCTAGCTACATCGACGTTCTAATTTTTTCCCCCCATTGAGACTGCTAAGTCAAGTGAAAACAGTTGAAGACTGTTTTTCCCGAGTTATTTTCAATGAAAAGCGCATGACTGACCCACAGACGGGTTGTTGAGGGTTGTATTATGTAAATATAGACTTACCTTGTATGAATAATGTAGTGAGTTATAGGCGAATGGTGTACATTTTGGGATGGTGCCCATGACAGATTAACGGACCGTGATGTAAAGCTTACGATCATCGGACGTCCTGGAGGATCAGGAACATCTGGAATAAAACATAGAGCACATAAATTACAAACTTCATCAAAAGTCGTAACCTTTATCGATTTGGGGGGGGGGGTTGTAAAGTATCCAACCACTAACAAAATAAATAGCACATATGAAATAATATATGTATATATATATATATATATATATATATATGACACCGATAAGAAAACTATTACTTACTGCACCGTACACAAATCGACAAATTGATGGTTTTCTACCCAAATTCAAAACTCTCAGTAAAAAGAAAAATAATGAATGAGTATCTCTGTTCCATATGAAAGCACTTTACTTGAATTGAACAAGTCTGTCATTATAAATAGATGGTTTATCCAATTGAAACCAAGCAAGTAAATTGGAAGCATTAGATAATTCCTTATTAAATTTCCTCCCAACTATAAGAAGATAATTTCTGTGAAACACATCATCAAACAATCAAAACTTAGCACAAATTCAGAATAAGAGCATATACATATGGTACGAAATATATTTATGGAAGTTTCACAAGCCTCATAAAAGAAATGAAGTTTAATAAGCTGTTGAAAGCTTCCGTTGAGTATTCAATTACAATTGACGAATACGACAAAAATCCGTCTCTATGGTTTCTCATTGAACCACACGAGTTTTTCTTCCTTTTTTCAAATAAAAATAAACCTGTGATTTGAATGGAAAATATGAACAGTCACTTAACCATTTTAAAAGTGTTCTTCTTCGGTTTTCTTTCTCGAAAACTTTATTTTTCTTCATTAACTATTTTGGTTATTTCCGTGAAAAATTAGTCGCATGAATCAGGACATAAGTAATTAAATTTATTTCTATTTAGCTATACATACATAGCACAAAGTTTCAACAATCATTTTTTTCTTATTTAAAGTTAAACTGGAAGTCGACATGTTATCTCAAAAGTTCAGAGTTATTTCATCCTTTGTATAAAGAGAAAACAATTCAATAAAAGAATTATAGGACTACGATGAGACAAACCTAAAGATAACCGGAACCTAAAGACACCTAAAGATAATCGGAAATATTTAAAAATGATAAAACACTTAGATTACTATTCATTTCAATATTAAAATGAAATCATTACCATATAATAATGTTATTTGTGATAGGAAAATAAATAAATTCGACGAGGTAAGTAGGAAATTGGAGAGATTGTTACCTGAATTTGTTTCGCATTGATTTTCATGATATTGAAATTTAAGGGTTCTCACAATTAATTTCGCTAATTTTTCAATGTCTTTTAAGTGGAATACGTGAAATTCATTTTATTAGAAAATGTTAGCGGAAAGAGACTTTGTGGCAAATGAAACAAATTCCCTTTGTCGCCACCACGTGGGGATGATAAGAAAATGGAAATATCGTTGCATTTATCCATTCCATCTAAAGTACCAGTGCCTTTACTATGCAAGTGTTATAGCTGTCATAATATTTTCTCGCGATTGCAATCTGTAGAAAGAAAATTCGTAAAAAAAGCTTAATATCGTATTTTATTTGTTTCTAGATACGTTTTCGTTGTGTTTGTTCCACGAAAATATTCTGTGAGCTTGGGAAAAAATGCCCTCGTAAATTGACGCTTGCGCAATTTCACACGAACGCAACCCGTGTGAAAACAGAAATTGTGCTTTCATTTGAAAGCTGCCTACGTTATCGTAAATGTTTTTTGATTCGTAAAAGTTAACGAAAAAGTGTTCAATATAAACATATTTATTTTGATCGTTTGAATTTCAACACAAAAGAGTATCATTATGGAAAATACAGTCAACATAAATATATAATGTGTTTGATATTCGTGCATATGGCCAGCCTCCTAAATCACCATAAAAATCAAACTCCAGATAGATAAATGAACAACAAACTGTCCATTTTTCTCCTTTTATGATATGGAATCCTAATATGAACGTAAATCGAAGTAGTTGTCCCACTTTTGCCAAATGACTGAAGATTTGTTACTGTGTGTCATATAACAAACTATTTAACCAAACATTATTTCACAGAGAATTTATATTGTTTTAGAAATTAATTTTCTGCTTACCAAATGTGAGCCGTTCAATCTTTTGTTGATGGAAAGCTTTTTAAATGCTCCTCATCTAGCAAGAGCTTAATACATCAATTGAATATACGAATGGTGAGCGCTTTTGCGGAGTGTAGCACGATTGGTGAGCGGGTGCCGAAGGTGGAGTGTCGGAATTTAAGCGAGATGAAATGATTATTCTGTTTCACGTTTTCATTTAATCCGATTACGGAAAATTTAGAAACAATTTCCAAAATAATTTCACATTGTTCTCAATTACAGTGGCAGTGGTGAAATTCCTGCTGGTAAAATAATGAGTTGAATTTTCAACAATTATTAGTTGATAATGAGCTGGAATTACTTCATTAGCGTTTAATGAATGGCGTAACAATTAGCGATGGATACTTAACGTTTTTCTCCAAATCAACTAAATTCACGGAAAATTTGACGGAGACTTGATTTTCCAGAGATATCAATATGAAATACAATTTTGGGAAATTCGATTATTGCCAATTGTTCCAATCGTTTATACATAAAAACCTTAAACGATTCAAGAGTTGTATTTAACCAATCGATATTTACAAGTGGCTACTCAATGGTTTTATTAAATAGCGGAATTCTACTAACCAAATTGATTGTAGGTATATCAAACATTTTCAACTTCACATATGTAGTACTGTACGTATAAAATACGCATACTTAACGATTCTCTGTATGTAAAACTCGGTGTAATATGGTGCACAAGGACTGTAAAGTTAGCTGTTTTACTAAACGGCTTCGTTATGTAGAACACGTTTTAGGTACTGCTACCCATGTTTAGCCAAAATGCTGAATTGCTTAATGGACTACAGTCACAATTGGCGTTTGATGTTGTCCAACCATGATGATCGATTTAACTTAATGATATACAAGTTTGCCATTTTTGATCGATAATTTTAGACTTTCTTCGATAAATTGAAATGGCTGACGTTCTAGGTTTTTTATTGAAACCAAACGTATGCTAAAACTCATAGGAATAATTTATCGATAAATCAAAAAAAAAAAAAACTAAAATCGGACTGTATATATTTAATAAAGTAAATAGTTAAGAAAAGATAATCACGAGAATACTTAGCTGTTTCCAAAACTGGAGATTCTAAGAAATGTTCATTGATTTAATGCGGAAAATCAAGTTTTTAAAAAGAATCAAGTTAAGGGGATTCATGGTACTTTGTGCATTTACAAATAATTTGGTCTTTATCTTCTCCCGTCTCACACGCTTCCCGATTTTCAAAATCAGATGTGTGAAAGGCTGAAAATTAATTCGATACGGTTCTAACTTTCAATTGATTGCCGTTAAATCATCCTCCGTGGTCTATTGATCCGATCAATCGCCCGGTAAAACAATGTAATAATGCAGCCTTGTGAAAATCATAAAAGGATTCCCGTGCATGCATCTGCCAAATTCAGTTTTCTTTGAAAATTCATAGCGTTCTACTTATTTATTGAATTGTGATTATTATCACAATTTCATGAAGTATTTAAATACTGTAACTAATCTAGTAACGTGAATGTATACATTTATATTTAAACAAATACCTTTTGAACATAAATATGGGTCATACATGAATTCGTAACTGAAAGTACTATAGCTGATCCTTTCTACTATTATTTATTCACACTATAAAATAGTTGAGCTGTAACCTATTAGAACAATATCTTTTCAATGGGATTGATGATGGCTCATTTGTGGTCTTCCTGTCCTAAACAGATCTAGTTGTGTCCAATTAGCTCCGGAAACATAAAATCGTTAATTGTTGCACAGCAGAGTGTGATAGTGACGTGAAGGGTTGAGGAGTTTTGAATAAGGGAAAGCCTCGATTTTCATGGTTGGCAAGCATCAACTTCTCCCACACATATCTGTTTAAGTCCATTGCCTCGTTCGCTACTTCTCGACCTTCTGTCCTCTGTCATATTCAAACTGAAAGCTTTCGACTTTCGAAAACTTTTCTCAATCTTTCAGTAAAAACCATTTTCTCATTATTCAAATGCTTGTCTTCAAGTTTCGAAACAGATTTGTTATTCAATTTTATTCAACCCTTGAAAATCATTTCTCTTCCAACTATCACTGTACCATGATATTTGACTAATAAATCAAAACTAATTTTTACAATCAAATCGAAATGAAAACCTCTTTTTAGAACAGCTGTTTTGTTTTGTCCACTGCAAAATGAAGTGAAAAGAACCCGTGCCTATACAGATAAACCGACGAAGACGAATTTCAGAATAGTCATTTTGGAATGAGGACTCTTTGAAGACCAGTCGAGACTCTACGTTTTACACAACGTTTTGTTTGCGCAGTCTTAAGACGGAATGAAAACATTGCAATTTTTAGAGCGTCCACATGGTGCAGACATATTCGCTCAGTTTTGTGTGATATCATCATGGAGGAGGTACTGCTCTGCTCAATTTTGGTATGGTGTCTTGTTAAAAAAAACTTGGCACGTCTCAGAAGTACAGGGCGTTCAAACTGGTCGTGTAAGTGGCTTCTAAAAAGGAAGCACTTTGCCCATATTCAATACCAGTGTGAATTACGTAATAAGCCTCATGATTGGCGGAACAACTTGACAATGGACATATGCACGTGTACTTAAATTTATTGGAATGGGTGACACCGCATAACATCAAAGAAAATAATTGTATGGAAATAGCTATGTGAACAGTAATATGAATTGAAACTGAGTAAAAAAAGAATCGTAAGCAACTTGTCCGTACAGTTCACGGCTATCTAATCTTTTAAGCTCAGTTACCTACCTATCGCTGCAACTGTACAGTCTTCGCGCCGGATTCAAAACTGCGCGCTTTTGCAGTTCACAAGCAAAGTGTTGAACTGCGCAAACAAAACGTTATGCAAAACGTAGCGTCTGGATCGGCCTTAAAGATACGAAGCCCTAAAGAAATGACCATCACACAATCTTTTTTTCTTTTTTAATCACTGAATTCAACAATGGTATTATGTTATACAATTAATGTTTACACCTTAACATAGCCTCATTCATGTAGGTACTTGAAAAAAATATAAGGGTTGCATAAGAATTTCCGTTTTGTATGAAAACAGATGTGAAAATCTGGAACAGTTTGAATAGTTGAATAGACGAGTTCTTATTCCGAACAATTAACGAGGTCGAGTTTTGTGAGCAGTGGGTCGTGAGGAGGAAGGGGGTGGGTGGGTGTTGTAAGTTTTAAAGGAAAAGAAACGCTCAACTCACCCGATAGGTGCTTACGTATTCTTACAACCGGAGAGTTTTCTCGCAAGAAAAATTACGTCACGTTTCTATTTTTCAAACAGAAAATAAACGCCATGACATGTCATAAAATGAGTTTCAGTTTTAGGTTCGAGAAAACTAGATCAACACTATAATGCACCACAAGCATATAACATAAATTTTCAACAATGCCCTAGATGAGAAGCTCCAACTCTATATGGTATTTTATACGGTTCCATATGGCAACCACATTCCACTTTTCGGTAATGTGAACTTGCTAATTATTTATTATAATGAAGATAATACTGGAGAACTTAAGTAAAATATTTTACACTTAATAAAAATCAATTTTTGGCCATAACCTTGTAATCAAAAAATAAATGCTCATTAAGTCTGATATGGCTATTTTCAAGATAAGAATCACTGTTACAAGATTTGTTTTCTTATTTCCATCAAATACAGTTCTTTATATCTAATAACAATCTTAACATTCTCAATAGTGTTTTTCTTCACTTTTTGGTATCTTTGTAACTAAGTGTTTCGTTGGGCAACATGAAATTGGAGACGATCAACAAAAAAATTGATGAAAAACAAAATTTCGAAAAAACAAAAATAGAAGAGGTGCTAGAGGATAATCTATTTGGTTTCAGAAAAGAACCAGAAAGAGGCAATGGTATCCGAGTAATGAAAACTGTCTGAAAAAGAGATGAGAAGGAACCAGGAAATATCCACATGCTTCGTCAATTGAGTGAAGACATTTAATCGAGTGAATTGAAATGTACTAATTGATATCCTGCGAGCTATTGGAATTGGAATGTAATTTAGAGGGCAGTAAACCCTGCCAAACATATCAATTTTTAGATAGCTTTTCATCTCAAGTCTTCTACAAATCGGCACTAGTCATTGCTCAAAAAAAAAAAACAGCTACAACTCAAATCTTCCTCCATTCTATTAAAAAATATTTTCAAGTCAATAAATTACCAATATTTTTTAATTAATTCCAGTTTTTGAAGTATATTCATGAGATTTATCTTTATGATTCATCAGGAATTTTGATTATTTAAGATTTTTTCAAACTGTCATAAAACATAACAAATTATATATATATATATATATATATATATATAGCCGAAACAATTACAACAATTATCTTCAAGTTTTATAGTTTGCTTGTGAAGTAAGCTATAAAGCTTCCATAATGACTGTTTTTTCTGTGCTTTTTCAATGCCAATGGAAAACGATCATTTTTTTCTTAGAAAACGATGCATAAATATGTTTTCTAATGGTGGTCGATGAGTCAAGCAAATAATCTGCGGGAGTTATCGAGCGTAGCAAGTAAAGGGGTAAGTCTCCATTTGAAAAAAAAAACTTTCATAAAAAAGTCCATAAATCCTCATAATGGTAAATTTGATGCATTTGCCCGTTTTTTTTTTTTTTTTTGAATCTCCCAAACGTATTCAATCGCGTTTAAATAATCCCGATAGTGACCCAAGTTATAGACCACATGGGGCTAATATTATAAAACGCATAAATCCACTTTAAAAAAAATGATAAGGGTAAAATATCAACTACAATGGAACTCATATGTAGTCGCTTCATTTTATTAATATCTCCAACCACATTTCTATTCTTTATCCTTGAAATCATTGTTTTTTCGTCGTCAACAGGATAAATTTTGAACAAGCACAATGGTTTTTATATTGGCAAGTGTGAAATGACAAATCCATCCCTTAATTATAACTGAAAACACCGCAAAAATCGAAAAGCAATCTCACGCCATTTTTGTGGTATCAGTTGTGGTCACACCGTTCTGATGATTTGATCCGTTAGTTCACCTCAAACCCTCATCTATTATATAGTAAATCGATTTTCCAAAAAATAAATAACTATTGCTTTATGAAATAACCTGCAACGAATTTTCATCACTTTTCAAAACCCTCATCAACGTCCATTTGAAACCCTTTATGATCATATAAATAATTTAATTTTTAATCAAGAAATATGGAATAGAACTCGTTTACAATTAAATTGGGGTGAATCCCGGCAAATTTAGCTACCACACGAGGTGGGGTTGAGGTAAAGTTTGCAAAGGAAATATTGTTCGATTCGTTTTCAAAAAATTTCATAGGTTATACAAAAATGTTGAGATTTTCAGAAAAAAAAAAAGTCTCATTCAAATTAGCGTTGCACAAAAAAGTCTAACTTTTTTTCGATAAATTACTGGCGATAAATGGCGTTCTAAAAATGTAAACTCTGTAAAAAGTCGCTAAAGTGTCAAGTGTGCAATGCAGCGCTAGATGAGTTGAAAACTTGAATCGTCAAAAAAGAAAAAAGAAGGATCTAGAGAAGTATAGAGAACTGTAAATGTGGTACGTTGGAGAATAATAGACAAAATAGAATAGTTGGATCAGGGGTCGCAAGCGTTGCGGTGTTAGGAAATGTCAACTAAAATGTGATGATTATTGATATAGTGCTAAGAAGGAAAACTAGTTGAATGAGTCTCATATTTGGAGAAAATTTTAAAAATTAAAATAGAATTCTGGACGTTTTTAAAAGGAAAAAAGAGTCAACTTTAAGTACCTAACTAAGAACAGACAGGACTAGGACAAAAAGTTCAACCAGGAGAAAACCAAGCCTGCTGTTAGACAGAAAAACTTTTCTTAAAGCCAAAACCTTGCCATTGAAGGTATCCACATTTTCTATATGTTTACAATCAGGGATACCTATACGTTGGGAGCGTCACCTGCGAACTTGCTACTTACAGCTCTAGTAAAAATATCAAATGACTGATGAACGATTGCAAATAATGAATATGAAAAAATGGCCATTAATTTCATATAAGTTTTTGGCTACGAGAGGTAAGGAAGGTGACAGAGTCTACTGAAGAACTCTGTGGTTAATATGAAACTTAGTATTTTTAATAATTTCGGGATTGAGTTTTTTGTGGTGTTTCAGTGGTTGGTATATTTGAGCAATGAACAGGAAAATGATCGATTTAATCAGTTGGGTAAGTTGGGTAAGGCATTCAGAGCGAGCATTTGTATGGATTGGTTCCGTTGGAAATCGCTTTCGAAAACAATAGTTGTGAAAATATGCGCCTTTTATCGATGTGCATTCGCTCATTTTCTTTTAATTCCATTTGGTGCGCATTTGCAACCACCAAGCACCAAGCCCGCATTGCTCAATCCCTCGCTATGTGTGAATGGCAAAATGACGCATTTGTCAATCAATCATTTATTTTCTATATTCATTAGTAATACATCCTTATGAAACATGACACCCTTTTTTAGTTCACGCTCGACTCGATCGATCGTGTGGCGCTTTGTTAGACGTGTGCCACGATTTAGACAAATAACATACGTAACGATTTATTATAATTTCGTTTTCGGATCCCTTACGAGTGTTTTGCAGCTTTAATACGTAACAGGCTTGACGAAGCTCTCCCCAGTCGGTTATAAAAGCTTGTGCAGTCGCCACCCACCCTCCCTCCCGACCCATCCATACCTGTCCCTATCTCCCGCTTGCTTTCCCTGTGTTCAAACAGGCGAGACCTACATAAAAAGAACCCTTAGTCGCGTTCAAAAAATCAAAACAAATTGCCAAGAAAACAGATTTATCAATTGATTTTATGAAAAAAACAAAAATTATTTATTGCAAGTAAGTAGGTATCTACCCACTTTACACTTTTAATTTTGGTATCGGTATTTTTTTTAAAATTCAAATCAACCCTTTTTAACCGTTGGGTAAGAGGACAAGTTAAAGAATTAAGCTTCCATTATATAATTGGCGCGTGCATGTTTTATAACTAGTGAATTCAATGCATTTTGTTGCGGTCTTAATACGGTTTCTGCCATTTCTGCATTGTATTGAAACCATGTTTTACTAAATTTGAATTAATTTTTAAAAAGCCATAGATTGACTACAAGCAAGTGTTGCTTTTCATGTTACTATCCAGCGACAAAATGACAAATTCAAAGGAGAATCCGTTCTACTTATATAAATAATATGAATCTTTTTCCAACTGTATATGTTGAAAAATGTTATCAAGTAGACAATTACGATATGTAAAATGTACCTACTACTGACTCAAATAACGAATCATATGGAACGCTTCCATAGCAAATCATTTTCTTCATTTTCCATTTCTGTGAAATTCCAATAATATTCAAATGGCGTTTTCGTTCCAAGATAATCGATATTTTTAACGATTCGCATCAAATTTTGTTGCTTTCACATTTAATGCGCTTCACAGTATGCTAACACCATCCATCTGCTCAATTGCTTTCATTTCTTCAAAACTAAAAACAATCATTTTTGTTTGTAGATATCATAACACTGACATTTGTCAGACAGCGAATATAAACTGTAAATTAAATGACAAATTCTATGATTACAGTATGAGTATTATTTTGCAAGCTTATAAGTACTTTTAGTTGCATGAACTATTTTCAACTTAAAGTGAAAAGCTAAATATAATCAGAATTAAATATATTATAAACGTTGCATTTCAATGATGAACGTTATTCTATGATACTGTAAAACGTATCATTGTGCGTAATCCCTTACGTACTTAGTCGATTTTTTTCTAAAACTCTGCTTTAGGTATCAATTTTTATAGTTTGGGTAGTAAGCGTATTATGTTTCAGTTTTTCTTTTGCTTTTGCTTGGATTAAATTTTCCCCACGAAGCGCCGTAGAAACATATATATATATATATATATATATATATATATATATATATATAACTTTAAATACTAAAAATATGGATCATGGAAAAAGATATTTGAACAAAGTTCTGAAATTTCCCCGCTTTACAAATGAGATGTATTTGTTGTGCTTCAGAATTTGTTTATTTTTTCAACCATTTTTTTTTTTATAATCTTATAAAGTACAATGAGGACAATAAGAGAGTTTGTATAAGATCAGAAGATAAAAGATTTTTCTGTTTAACCTACGAGATGGTTTACTGGAATAAATTTGTTACGAATATTGGTAAAGAATAGCTGGCAATTGTTATAGGATTTGAGAAACAGTCTTCAAAACCCACCGTTAAATGTTTCGTATTTTAAATGAGTTATAAAAATATGATATATACTTTCTGAAAAAATCGACTATTTACGATGCAGTTGCAGCGTTTGCTGACAATAGCCACTGTTTACTTATCCTCAAGTTCTCACAAATGCTTTACGGAGCTCGACAAATACATAGAAACATATTCTTGACTCTGTTTCACTTATTTTCTTCAATATCCCACTCCCGTTTTTTGCAGTCTTTGTACACAAACCGAGAACGAATTTCAAGGATTACAATGTTTATGTTTTCAACATTCATAATACATTGTATTTTTTTTCGTCACAACTTTGGTTCAAAAGATCAAGCCTAACTTATTGAATGTCTTCTGGGACAGTTAGGCAGCGATTAAAGCTCTTGATTCTCACTGGATAGACCAACTCCAAGCCGCAAATGCAAATAACAACTCATCTGTTAGCTGGTGAATTTCCAAAAAAAAAAAAAAAAAAAATGATGGAAAAATACTACTTTAAAATATTTCACTTTTCTGCGTTGTGGAAATGGGTTTGATTTCTATAGGGAAAGTAAATAGATAATCAAAGATCTTCAACAGGAAAATAAGTCACGGGAAAAAAGACTGCTTTAAAACTGATAAGACGCAAAAGTGTTGTGAATGTGTCAATTCTATGTGACCCATCTGGAAAACCTTAACCCTATTAACACACGAAAATGATGGATGCAAAGTAAACACATCCCCAACCCTTTTGTACAGATATATTCAAATTCAAATGTAAATATGAAACCCGTAAATTCCACGCCGAGCTTTACATTTTCCCTTAACTCACGATTAAGCACTAAAGCTTTGCGCTTTTCCACAATCCTATAAAATACATCGCCCACTGCCTTTATCATGTTTAATTCTAAAAGCACAAAAACTTTATTGATTGGAAATAATTTTTAATCGTATTCGAATGGCTTTTCTTCTCGGTTCCCTTTTATTTATCCAAGGAATTATTTCAACTTTTTATTTACGTTTCAACTAATGGAAAAAATATTTCTATTGTTTTCGTTAGTCAATAAAATGGTATATTTTCAACTAAACATTGAACCATTGGTTCTATAGTATACATTGAATTTAAAATAGTAGAGGAGAATGACAAAGTATGCAAATGGTCACTGAAAAAGGATGTTTGGCAACTAAAATACGTATATGAGGCAAAATGTCATTTGTTCAATATATATATATATATATATATATATATATATATAGCTATAGTTAGTTTTACCGAGCTATATTGAATAGAATCAAAAATCCACAATATAAAACGTTTACTTTGATGTCATCCATGAAAATTTAGTACTGTTAATAAAGATCGGCAGATAGCATAGATCGTTTCCTTTATAGTGTCATACTTCATTTATTAAAACTTGTTGTGTATAATGATTTGAATTTGTTCTCAAAACATATGCTTTTTAAAATTGATTAAGTACGAGTGTATGGAATACATGGACTTTTATGAATGAATTTCTACCTGAAAATTGAGACAGAAAAAGGGAGTGCACTAAATAATAAATTTCGAGGTAAATTCAAAGAACAACGACATACGATAAAATAAATCTGACTATCTTAGAACTATTTTGAAACAGAATTTTCAACTAGTCTCTTGATGCGTGTTAAATATTAATGTATTATAAGCGCCGAAGGGAAATTGCAATGAATATTCTCTCACCCTCAACTGGATACCAGACTCCAGTCCGTTGTGTTAATTATGTAAGAGCTACAAACACCATCCGGCATGTAATTACTATCAATCTGGTCGGGGATAAATGAATTTTCTATCAGGATAAATATTATCAAATATGAATACTATCGGACTATTATAAAACATTTCAATAAAAAATTACCTTTCTTAAACATTTTCTTTTGATCCGTTTTGCGAACCATTGACTCCAAAAAATTATTCTGCTAAATTTGTGATTGCTAAAAACTTATATTTAAGTTTGCAACTCAAATTGAAATTTTTCCTTAATTTTTTTTCAAACTATTCTCTCAATAAATTTTCTTCTTAATCTTTATGTTACTGCGAGGACTGAAGAACTAAAGGAAATTAGTTTAGCTCTGGTTACCACCCGGACACCCGGATACACATTTTAAGCTGTTAAAATAAATATTTTCAATTGTAAAAGTGATATGCTCGCATTAATTGGAATTGTCTGGATTTTTGTTTTGAAGCAATTTATGTATGATTAAATAAAATCTAGTTAATATTTTATATACGTGTTTTGTTTATTTATTTCTTGTATTTCTTGCTCCACTGAAAGAGTAGGTAGATGTTGATTTCCTGGTATCAATGCTAGAAGTAACAATGCTTTTCAAGCAATAATTAAAACTTTCCGTGCAATATTAATTAAGAAAATAAATCAGTCTAACACCTCCGTATTTATTAATTAACAAGAATCACTCAAGCGTATTTTAATTAGATCAATCATATTGGAGCGAAAACTTTTTTTCTCGTATTTTTCAAAGTTCACATCATGCAAATTAATTATTTCAACTTATAAGAACAAGTCTCACTTAAGATACCCAAAAATTAAACAATACCGAGAGAGCAAAACATTTTTTGTAAAAATGAAGTCAATTTGTTGCCTGATTTGAATTTAGTTAATAACCTTGGTTCTAATAGTCCTCACTGTAGTAAATATAGTTATACCTATAGTTTATTTAGTTCTTGGCGTTCAAAACTAATAAATAGATTTTGATTTTCGTAGTCATCAAAATATTAACACAAATGTTTAATTTGTTTTCTCTTTATTAATAGATTCAAATCCTCAACAAGAAATACGTTATTTGTAAAAAAAAAATGATTTCCATCGAATTTCATAGTGAAATGATAAGAATGCAGGTGCAAATCTAAAACTTTATTTGATTAAAGTCATATATGGTACAAAGAAATGTGAACTGTTTAGGTGAGCAATATATTATGTCGTCATTCCACATTTAAAATCAATATCAAAACCTAATGAATATTTTTTTTAATTTCATAACTCTTAATCATCATGCATTGAATTCTAGAAAAATAAATTCGTACCACATTATAATAACTTTCTTTTACAGCTAATTACTTCCTTCAAAATGTAGTTACAAAAGTAGCAATATAGATAAAGTATAAAGAAAATGAACAAAGATAGTCCAAATTGCACCACAAAAATAGGTATGAAATTTATCAAAAAAGAAAATAATCTAACTAATAATTCAAAGGGATCGCAAAAAATATTTTCAGTTGACTTTAACGTGAAATTAAGGTAATCACTCAGAAAACTACATAAAAGGAGTAAACCTTGGTACAAACTTTTATTCCACAGTTATATTTCAAACTGAAAAAAATGTCTGCATTCAATAGAAGAAAGAATGTGTTCCAATATATATCTTATTCGACTTGGTCTTGGATTTTTAATAATTTTATTGGTATGTAGAAGTTTTGCATATTTTAACTGTATTGCTATAATGAATTTTGAACTATTTTTTCATTTCCTGAAACAAATAAATCTCTGGTTATGTGCGTTAATATTCGTAGATTAACCATTGCAGGTATCATATCATATGATTTGCAACAAAATATCCTCCAAAAAAAATGCATTATTTAGAACTTATGTTTCTAAAAGAAGAGTTCTCTATTCCTGATTTGGTGTCACTAAAATATTTTCTTGACACTTCTTTTATTGCATGTTGACGGTTCTGTTTTCTGATTTATACAGTGCTACTACACTGTTATGAAGTATTTTAGTCACTGTTTCCGAAGTTTAAGATCTAATTTTTTAATTCAGCGATTCTTCTTGTTATTGAACTCGATTTTCACGAAAAACGGCCCCAAAAGAGTTCCAAGCCATGAAAGAATAACCAGTGCGATGCTTAAGCAACTTGCAAATAATACAGCTACTTTCATCACGTCTATCTTCAATGCCATCAAAGGAAAGCAACATTTCCCTGCGATATGGAAAACTGCCAAACCAATTATAATTTCCTAGCCTGGAAAACAGAATAACAATGTCGCATCATATAGACTTATTATTCGTTTACCTGGAAATCGCAGCTATCCTTAAATTGTAAGCTCCAGCTGTATAAATCCATCCTGGAAACATGGCATCCAGCTATAGAGAGTGACCAACGACTTCAACGTAAAAACAATGGGACACTTTCAGTCCAAAAGCCTCCGACTCGTCGCTAAGGGCTCATGGTTTGTTACAATGCACAACATTCATAAGGATTTACAAATGGAAAAAATCGCTAGACACAATATCAAATATCATAAATCATAACTGTCAGTTAACCTTCTAGATAACAGTAGTGAGTCAATTATACTGAAACGCGTCCCATTTCAGCAATTGCAATACAGAAAATAACAGAAAACATAAAACTCGCTACTCTTAGATAGTGAAATAGGCGTGATTAGCCATATAGCAGATTTGCTTGTTGTTCGAGGATAGATAATTAATAAATTTAAAAAAAAAAACTACATGCTTATCGTCATTATAGAATATGAGTGACATTGCTGCATAAGGGTACCTATCATATGGTCCACTTTATTATATCAGGAGTTATTTTTTTATTTTTGTTTTTTAAAGCCCAACCCAAAATATTGATAACTCAACATAAACAGCTTCATTTAATCTTCAGACAAAAATTTTTTACTGTTAGTGAATTTTTATTTTTGAAATACTTCCTGGTTGATTTTTTGGATATTAATAACTGTTGAATTGAATAAGGCTAGTTATAAATTTGTTCCACTTGGCAACCAATCGTAGGTACTTTCCATTCACCTTGGTGGAAATTAAGCTTGAGCAAATTAAGTTACGATACACTCTGAATCCTCCGGGTATCAATATTTCAAAACTAATTCGAGAATATTATCATCATTCTCAGATGAAAGATTTCCGGTTGATTTCCATAACTTGCCACTAATTAACAGTAAAATAACTTTTCAGACTAAATGAGGAAGACTTGGTGGCAAGTTATTGGGAAAACAGAATTAGAAGATAAATTTGCTTCGGAGATTAAAGTAAATTTTTCAATGATTAAGAAACATGAGAATACAGAATACCAAATATTTCCAGGCAAATTTAATTATACAGGTCTGCATATTTCTAACAAAATAGAGCATAATATATATATTAAGGATATCAATCATGTTATTCAGCAAACTACTGCTCAACACTTCTATAGTATTGAATAAGTCAAAAATCTTATATTATTTTTCTAATAAAATTTACAATTTTCATCATAATTCAATTTTAAATATAACAATGTAGCATTTAACATTTTCACTATCACCTCATTTCTAATTGACACCAAATAGAGCCCACAAATAAATCTCTCTAATTTGGAAGTTAACTTTGGAAGCATTTGTTAAAATTCTATGTGTGGAATTGTGGAATATGTGGAACATTATTAACCTTAACCCTAATCCTACAAAAAAAGAGCGTATCTGGAAAATGGGGTACTTTTAAGACGCAGCACAGAGAAACTAGCAAGAGAAGCTTCTTCTAGAAATCAGAAAAAAAATTAATACTTATGAATTTAGAGAATGAAAAATACATAATACGTGTGTCCTAAGACTAAACTAGTGAGGATATATGATAAATAATAAAGCAGACCATCTACTAACCTGAGCTAAGCATATACAAAGTCTAGGGGTTTGAAAGAAAGCTAGTTCCAAGGTGTTTATGAAGGAAAATATTTTTATGATTTGAAATTGACTCTAGAGGAATCACTATTACGTCTCATAGCATTGGACAAATAAAAATGATTATAGTTATAGTTGATGGAGAAAATTTTTGACTAGAATTTAGTAGATTACGGTATTCCTAAAGTTTTGTACAATACAAAATGTCCTCTATGATTTTTCTTGCACAGCATTTGAACATTTCAGTTTGTTAGATAAATAATTCCTTTGCGGTTGGTAAATGTTAGAACAGGAAGAATAAAAATTCTGTTGACAGGGCAGGGCAAGTTCACTAATCAAATCACAATGATCATTTTCAACTGTTTCTAAAATTACCTATTTCTATTTTCAACGCTGAAAATTATATTGATGAAATTGTTCATCCTCCATACTAGGTGTTAATTTGATGAAATATATTTTTACTAGTTACAGGACTGGTTTTAGTAACTATTTAGATTATCTAGGGAATTTACACATTACCGTACTTTCTTCTCCTATATGCTATATGAAGGTAAATATTGGCGGGATATTGTCTGTTGTCGGCGTTACAATTTAAAAACTACTAGATCAATTTGTATAACTCGTTAATGGAACTAACTGAGCATCATGCCATTGCGTTTCGTCGTGTCAATTTTGAAATGCAAAAAGCAATTAACTTGATTTCTAATAATCTTGATGATTTGGGAAAACGCGCGTGTCATCAACGTCTTCCCGTTTGTGTAAACGGCAAGGTGATTTAATCTGATGCGATCGAGTTGAAGTGAGGAGCTTTTGAACGCAGTTCCCATGGGAGACAAAGGTTTGAACCGAACTGAGAAATGTTGATAATTTAAAGGGAGTCGACGTGGCTGGAATAATATGACGTAATATAGTGGTGTTACCTTGTACAATTAGACGCACGATGGCTTGGGGTTGAGGACTCGTGTTGAATAGGCAAATGTATTCGTTAGTGTCAAGTGCCCGGACTGGTTGAAAATGCAGGGCGTAGTTGTTAGCCAGAAGGCTGATACGGTCCTGATGTTCCAAAACAGTGGTACTTTGTCCAATGTACTGCACCAATTTTGTTTGAGTCGAATAGATGCGCCACTCTAGGTCTTGCACCCACGAGTGCTCATTCACCCCGGGACACATCAGCGTCATGTTCGCTCCAGCCTGCGTTACGAATTCCTCCTTTGGTAAGTTATCATCTAAAACAAATCACTTTCATTAACTTACATTTTCACCACCACCAAAAAAAAAAAAAAAATGAAAAAATGAAGAATCAGCCTCACTACCTACCAATTAATTTTCTCACAAAAGTCTTGTAAAACAAAACTCTCAAAAAATCCTCACTAAAAGACACAAGGATTATGACAGAGCTTGTGAGGAAAATTGTCATCTGTACAAATATCAAACTACTATGAGAGTTGTCAACCGTCTCACGAGAAACTTGCTCTTAACAAGATTTGTTCGGTTTAAGCCCAAGATTCAGGATAATTAATTATCCAAGTGGACAGGACGAAAAGAAAAAAAAACAGGTCCAAGGACAGCAAGAAACAGAGGGAAATATTAGTGGGGTGATGTAGTGTTTTGTAGATAAAAAACCTTCCAGAAATACCGAATAATGTGCGCCCTATTAATTATGACCAAATCGTCTTTTCAAATGCACTTTTCACTTTTTTTCGAAACTCGAAAAGTTCAAGACTAATTCGATAAAAACTTTGAGTTTCAATCTAATTAATGAAAATCTCGAAAAAGTTCGAACATTGCATGAGCTAGAGGAAAGTAATTCCAATTGATGTCATACAATATTAAACCAAAATCGCCACTGTCTTACTATGTAAATACATGTGAATATTTTCTCAAGAATTTTTTTTTAAATTTCCATTTTCAATTCATCCAATGTAATATAATTTTGAATAAACTGAATTGAACTCTTATCAAACTGCAATTGTTCAAATTGAAATTGAAGTTTTGTCATTATTTCAAAGTCTCAAATCATCACCTTTTTTAATAAATATTTAAACATTAATATATTATATTTAGACAACTACTAAAAATGTGAGAATAGTCTTTTGATACAACAAAATAAACACAATGTAAAATAAACATAGTTTTATTTAAGAAGCTTGTCTAATTTTGAGCAATAAAAATTGACTGTTTTTCCACCATTTGATATTGTCGGTTAATATCAACTAATACATTATTTGATGACTCTAGGTACGATTATTAAAAACCCGTAAGCACAAGAAATATTGAAAATTTGTCTACTATGAGATTCGTACTTGGTTTTGAAGCAGCTACCTTAGCCACTCGTCCATCGGTAGACTTTTAGACAAATTTTTAAAATTTCCATTCTAATGTAGTTGATATAATAGTAGCAATGAAAAAAATAGACAAATCAACAGCATATCTCAGGAACAATATGTAGACACTCTATGTGGGTATGTTTCAGAATTATGAACTTAAAGAGATAATTGAAAAAAATGGACATTATTTATAACTGGATGATATTTTATTAACAAATTGATTATATTTTGCGAGTAATTCCTAACTTAAATTAATTTAAAATGTTACCTAAAAACAATCATTATAATGAAAGGGAGCTTTTAAGAAGCTTTGATTGATTAGAGTGTTATCGTTTGAGGAGAGTTATTCCTATATAAATATTACAAATATGTAACAGAAAAGTGATCACGGACGGCATTCGATGATATTATTGGGAAACGCTGTTTTGTGTAGAACGGTGTGATGGAATAATAATAATAATAATAATAATAAGGATGAGAAATGTAGCCCAGCACAATTGAGTTTAATAATCATGGTTTTACGTTGTGCTGACTCACATAACGTAAAGCGACCATTTGTAGCATTTAAGTGGAACAACGGAGCGTTCCATTTACGGGGATGATTTGTGAAAAGACTTTTAAGCATCCTTGACTCTGATCCGTTGAAAATCAAAATTATAAAGTTGTGCAAAAACAACGTGAACGAATTAAATGAAAGAATTAATTTCTGTAGAGGAAATAAGAAAGTTGCAAATAAATTAAAAAGAAAAAAAGCGACGTCAACAATGTTCCTCTCTGTTGCTTGCTGAAAAGCAATCAGCTATTACAGCTGTTTAAATAATAAGAATCCTCAATTGAACGTTCAATGTCCTATCCAAAGTGGAGACTTGAATTCAACCCTTCTGGGCCATATAATTTATTATTGACCCTTGTGTTTGATGAGCATTAAGATTTAAATCATGTGCCAATGTTCCCATGCGTAACTTAACGCAATCAATGCAACCTACCGTATTGAGTAGATACACTAAAGGGAAATCGTATTTATTTTCACCTCAAGCGAAAGCTCCGATTGCGCTTTAACTCGTCTCGTATAGCGCCACACCAACCCTCACCAACCCTCACCAACCCTCACCAACTTTAGCCACCATCCGCCATTCACGACTACATAAAATATCCAACCAATCAGAGAGCCATTTACATTTTTTCTAAAAATTATATTTCCACTGTTTGTATCTGTAACGTTTCCTATTTCCGTATGCCGAGTTAAGTTTCTGCTTTAGATATTGTAGGAGCTTTTCTTTTTGTACTGTATCAAAATATTGAATGGCTCATCACAAATGATGATGACACGATAAATAATAAAACCAATCTAATACCTAGAAATGCAATTCAATAACTAAATAACGTAAAACATAACATTAGTAAAAAACTGATTTTTAGAATCTTTTACTCACATCAGTTGACAAAGAAAATATTTATTTCGCTGAACATTGAAATATTCGCTAATAGTCCCTCATACAGTTTTGATATCTCAGTGAAAATATGTTTTTTTTTAAATTTATATACCGACCCTATAATGCACAAAAAAAAAACATTAAGATTTTTATCATAAAAGTAACTTAAACAAGTATCTACTTAACAGTTAGTTTTATATGACGCTCCTATAAATGAACTACTAATTAACACCTACAAAGAAAAACAGGTGCTAAGAATCTAGACATAGATTGGTAGGTAGAGCTATAATAAAATAAAATAAAATAATGAAGTCAAAAAAGTTGCTCAAAATATTTTGCTTCAGCAAGATAACATCCGCAACTTTGGGGCGTGCTTGAAAAAATGAACTGAAAATATTCAACATTGTTGTACTTTGTGTGTAAAAATTCCCGATGTAATTATGAAGTAATTTGTTTTTTACTTATTTATTCTTGTAAAATAGACTATGGACTTATTGAAATTGCAAAAAAGTCACTCAATTACTTTGCTTTGAAATGAGAATAAAAGCAAAATGAAAGGGAATTTTCTTGAACGCTTTAATTTTCAGCGAACTTAAAGAGAACGAACCGAATAAAAAGGCGTCGACCATCATAAATCAATAATGAAATTAAGCATTCAATATTAAACAAGACGTCCCACGATCCCTAAACATTTTCAATATCTTTGTAGTTCTGAGTTATTAGTCGAACTTATCATTCTCTGGTCATTTTAAAATCTGCCATTTCAGAGACATTAAAAGCACAAACAATTTAATAATTGACGTAATGAATTGATGAATTGATGAATGTTAATGCTATGTATTATTATGGAATATTCTTTATACTATCAATTTGTATTGTACAGTATCGAATTGCACTCAAAGTGAATTGATTTTGATTTGATTTTCAAGTTCAGATCCGATATGAATAGTTTCAGATTCTCCGTGAAACTATTCAAAAAACGAATACGAAAAGCAACTTATGTTACGCAGATTCGAATTCCTGTATTCCGTGTAGGTATTCGAATACTCAAAACTGAAACTGATACACCACATTCATATCAAAATGTACGTACGTTTGTAAAGCTATAGTTTATTGTGCAATTCACATCTAACTATTGAAGAACATTTAAAAATTAGTTTTATTTTCAATATATTTCTTAATATTCAATATTCAGAATTAATTTTCATTGTTTTTTTTCTTCCTCTAGTTGACGAAATATAAATGACAGGAGAATAAACGCAGTATTGAAAAGACGTTCACGAAATAACACAGTGCAGAGAACTATAGTGTTAGTATTAAACCTAGTGTTAAACATTTTCAAATTATTTACAGACGTTAATATTCTCATAAGTAATGAAAAATTATTTTCTAAAAATTAGTAGAAATAAATACTAATGCATTGATAGTAGGTATATGAAGGTATATGAGGTACATGAATGTGTAATATTTTGGCAGTTTTGGCTTCAGTTTGAATAACAATAAAAGAGCAAACAACCAATCACAATTCAGTACGAAGAACAGTTCAAGTTTTTCGCAAAAATGCACTGCTAGTGAGCGAAAACAGAATGAAGCCATGGCCGAGGCATTTGTGAGGACGCGAGAACTATCAAATTGCCCATCTTGTTTGTTTGTCTGTTTCTTATTATTCATGCTCTAGTTCCAAATGAAACAATTCTTCTTAGTATACCTAGCCATTATTTGAGAAGGACATACGATGATGCTATTGAACTTCTTTCATTTTGGACTTGATACGAAAAAATGCGAGTGATAGATTTATTATCACTACTCGTTGTATTCGTTGCATTCATGGAAAATAGTTTTATTCAAAGTATCGAGTTTACGACAAAAAGATTGAATTTGAATTCAATCTTTAAAACAATTAGATACTGTCGATCACAACCAAATATTTATGGAAAAAATATTTACGGTTAGCTCATATTTTTTAATTCATGAGCCAAGTGTCAATTGATAGTGTGATATTCAATCATAATGTAAGCCTTACGCTTTTACTCGAATAAATGTTTAATATGTGGAAATGAGTAACGACGAATGTGTAAGTAAATCAGAGTGAACAAAAAGAGGCAGATTGTTTTTCCATTGTCTTATTGGTATGCTTTTTTAAAAGCGATTCGAAAAATGTCCGTCGCATCATGACACTATCGAAACGTGAACAATTAAAACAATTTCTTTTACGATCCTCGCCCAGGAGATATCGTTAGGTAATACTTTTCGACAAAGTAGCTGATGCATTTTCTTCACACGATACTTATTACACGGTTTTCCCGTTTTCCTATTTACCCATTCCATCCATTTTCACTCCGCTATTCAAAGTGAATCATTTCACCGGCCGTGACCACATAAAACATTACCCTTATTAATAATTTCCGGCAAAATCCCACCTATTTTTCACACACTCAATTTAAATGAAACGAATCGTACACTAAGTAAAAAAGGAATTGTTGTTGAGGGAAAATTGGGAAAAACTGAGAAATCTACAGAGCGTTTAGTCGTGCTAGAATGGGGAGCAGAGTGGATTTGAAGAAAATTTCGGATAAGAAAGGAACGTTTCATAACGGATCGAGGGTGGCTAGCATCGTATATCACTCAAATACGGACAGAAGGATAGTTTTGTTTGAGAAGCTTCAACCCCTAATATCCCCCATTCACATATGGCCGCGTCCTATGACCACGTTTCGACCGAGTGGAAAACAATCGCGTGACCAGTTTTCCCTCATATATCGTAAAACTTGATCCTTATTCTGGAAAATGTGGGTAAAATCCACTGTATACCTATCGAAAATAAGAGAAAAACATACATACCGAGAAAAGCGAAACTGTAGGAGTGAGAGTAACGAACAGATCAAGGATATATTGAGCTCAGAATTTCCAGACTCAAAAAAAAAAGCAAGGATCGGCAACTTAGGGAAAATATGGACAAAATAAGAGTAAAAATAATCAACTTCATCCTGTTTATCCTTCTTCTGTGTCACTCATTTCGTTATTTCCACAGGTTGTAAACAAACGACTTGGAACATTTTTCTACCCTCGTTTCATGACATATCCACCACAATCCCTCTAAGTGCGTATTTTCATAATGACTCATTAGAATTATCTCATCACTTTCAGCTATTTGGAAAAAATCTTCGTGTTTCCAGATTTTCTATTGAAAAAAGACTGAAATTTCGGTAATTTTTGTCCAGAATACTGTATATCCAATAATACAAAGTGCGGTATTAAACTGATACATTGGTTTTGTGTAGCAAAAGAAAACCAATCTAGCGATGCAATCAACCATTTCCACTGCGCTCGCGCTTTTTAATTCAATGTTCATTTCACTAGGTTTCTGTAGCATTTGCCAAATAACCAAAAATCAAAAGGAAAATGAATCTAAAAATTATAATATGTTCTTAAATTTACAAAAAGTTAAAAAAAATATCCAAATCTCTGTTTTGTCATACCTACTTTCATCTGCTAAATTCTGTTTTGTTTCATTATTATTTTAAGTTTAAAATTGATAAATATTTTATTTATTATTTCTGAGTTACAAATTATAAATTCATGAATAATTGTGTATGTCGTTTGACTCAGTTTCTTTTTTTTTTCTTTCTTGATAATATAGTCTTTGTTTATTTGTTGTAATAATAATTCATTAATTTATTTTATGGATAAGCAATATAATCTTGTTACTTGTTTAATTTTGTTTATAATCTCTCTATAAGTGCAACGGTCTTTGTCATTTCTTGGGTTCTATAAGCTATAAATTAGGAAAAAACGATATGTGTACTTATGTACACGTGTAGCAAGTGATACTTATTTGGTATAATTAAAAAGATAATTTCAAACCAGTGTCGGTAATGCCTGAACTGGCATTCCAGCTATGAGTGATTTGTGATAACAAAAATATGATACTGCATATGAGCAACTTCCTATTGTTGCGTCACGGTGTACCATTTTATTAAAAATTCAGTTTGAATATTTTTTCATAACGCCGCTGAAGAAGTATAAAAATTGAATGAAGCACAAACGGTATTTACCGTTTACCAAAGAAGTATGGCTTCTTATGCGCTTATGCGTCAAAAATCTTGAGCCAAAAATCCAATTGTATGTTTGTGATTGATGAAAAGTGGAGTTGATGATATTATTGTTAAGAATTGTTTTAAGATTATTTGTTTTATTGGTAACGACTGAAGTAAGGAAGTTAGGAGCTATTTGCAGATAGTTGTCGTTTTTGCGAAACATGTTAAGAAAAACTAGTGATTTTCGTCTTTCGTCAGTATGTCTCGCACGTGGTTTTTCCGACTAGCCATTCTTCTGCTTGCCGTCTATTTGTTACTTTGCCTTCACGTCCGACCGCACTTGATATATCCGGCTGGCTGCTGCAAATACGTGACGAGGATTTATGGAAATGTGTGACACATCTGATTGAAAACAAAGTGGCGAAACTATTTTCTCTCCCTATACGAAAAAAAAATTCAAATCAAAAGCCAACTGAGTCCAAATTGAGAGTGACAGATAAACTTGAAACGTATGCAAAACCATAATTCCATATACTTAGTTGTTACGATTGACTATTTCTGAATGCGTTGGGATTTAGCCGAAAACTGTCACTTATGCATTCTCTTCTGTCTAACACATCAAAACAATTATTTGAATTATCCTGAAACATTCCACTGGGACGGACACGACGAATACAGAACTCATGAAATAACTAACGTCCGGTGAAAATCTCTCTTTTTTCGAATATAATCATAATCCTGGAAATGAACCAGACGCCACAGAAAATGCAAAAAAATCTTGTTTCTTCGACCCCAACTGTTCCACGTAATTCAAAACTTTCAAACAAACTTTTACTTCAAGTATTGCATCAAATAATATTCATTTAGCAATATACATATTTACTATTGCCCAATGTGAATGGCTAAAATTAAAAAAAAAATAGGTATCCGTCCGAAGCACATTCATATTTTTAAATGAAAAAGGTCCTAATGTAAAATACTGAATATTTCGATTTTATAAAAATATATTGTTCAATTTTGAAAACTATTAAAATGCCACTGACAATGATTCAGTGAAAATAAGGTCTACTAGCTATTGAATTCAATGAATTTCAACTTTTAGCCATAACACGACAATCATTAACTTCATTACTCAACTAAGAGTTAGCGACGTTTTCGAGAAAGTTTATAGAAGACTTATATTTGTATGCAGGTTAAAAAATATCAATTTAATTAATCTTGCTGATTGTCATCGGATATTTTCTAAAAATTAATAAAACATTTACAATGACTTTTCTAAAGATATTAATATTTAGATACGTATTCGTTTTTCGTAAGAATAAAAATTGTTCGACCTACAAATCTTAAATATGAAGCTTAAAAGATACCATATACGAAATCACGGGCATCAACTAGTCACGAATAAACAAGCAATAGTAATAGGGAATCACTTTTAAGAAACCTCATTTTGTTCAAGCAACACAAAGCAGAACTAGTTTTTCTGATTTTCATTGATTTTTAAAATTGAAACTAATTTTGAAAACTTAAAGAATTATAAACTATTAAATTTAACTATTAATCAATTCCCGATTTCAATAATAATAAACTTACTTGTTTTTATCTATAATTGTAGAGCTCTCTTTTATTAATTTTAAAATTGAGAGGAAGTTTTTATTTAGGATTAGTTATATTATACGTTTTTCCTTTCAAACGGATTACATCCAATGCCAATTGATTTTCACGAATAAAATATCTGAAAGAAAAATTGTCATATAAATTCAATACATAAGCTGTAATAAAACCATATTGGCAAATGTATCAGTGGCGTGTATATAATAGGTATATATATATATATATATATATATATATCCACCCTCGTACATATCCTCAACTTTTTTCACCCTCCCAATTTAAATTCTTTTAAATCTTTTACTCTGGCTCCAATTTTTAAATTTTGATATTTCTTTTTTTTTCATTCTTTTGTAATTTTATGGAATTTTAAAAACTATTCCTTCTGAGTATTCAAAATTATTGAGCATAAATAAATGCTTACAAAAAAAAAACTAATATGTTCAAAATCTTTATAAATTTATGTTCTACTGAACAAAGTTTAAGTTTGTCGTTTTCAACTGGGGTGCTATCATCTCTCTCCTCCAAGAGGGGACTGAATTTTTTTAAGCTATAGGTAGGGGCTCGTGTTGCTTTTTCATTTCCAAAAGTTCGGCAATATTTTAATAATAATAAAATTGTGTGGCATCATTCGGTGGTAGTTCTTAGAAAGTTGCTATTCTATGGTTACAAAGAACTACGTTTAAGAAAAACAAAACATTAGAGGTCGGTCGTATACAAACGCATGCGTAATCCAAACAACAATGCTGAGAATGTATAATGTATAATTTTCTGAGATTCTTTGCTCAAGCTTAATTTAATTGAAGGCAAAACCGAGCTTTTTGGTTTTAGAAAGCAATGTATAGTTGCTGTATGTCGTTGAGGTGAAACTTGAGACTTTTTTCTTTTGTTAGTTATAATTGTATGAAACTCACGTTTCATATATAAAAGGAAAAATTATTATCAAGTTGAATAACGTTGGGAAACAAACGTATGTTAATTAGATGACGTTTTTCTTTGCCGTGCATGTATTAAGCTCCACATGTTATTTCATCTCTCTTGTGCTTTCATAATTTTCAGACGATCAAAATAAATCACATTTTTCCTTTTACACTTTCAAAAGAGAAGCACAATGATTTTTTGCAAATCTAATTAACAATTTTAAATTTCTAACAACTATTTTTAATGAGTTGAAACTGTAAAGCTTGTCACGTTGCTACCCTCTTTTCCTTCCCAAAAAAGAAAAAAATATATTTATATGTTATATCATTGGATCAAATCTTGCAAAACTAAATTTATTTTAAACTCAAACTTTTTAGCTTTTCATCAAAATAATTATATAAATAAATAGACATTTCTTATATTTCTTACTTGCCGATGGTTTGGTTGGGTGATTCGAATTAAAAACATACCATGTGAAGAAATAAAAGGAAAAAAATGGTTGTTCAATTCATTTTCTATATATTTTTTTAATTTGTTTAAAATTTTTGGTGAAATTTCCGATTTTCTCTTAAACTCTATACAGTTTTTTAAGTATCGACCTATTTATTCGCCTCACGGTATGCTATACAACGTAATTATTTACGAATTTCTATTTTTATGTACTTTTGTCTCCGATTGCACTTCCACAACATCCTTAATGCAATCTTTTACTTTTTGGATTTAAGTGTAATGAAGTTTTTTTAAAAAACAATTACCCCTTGATTTACTAGTCACTAACTATTGATAATAATCAGAAACAAGTGTGAAACGAAACTGTTTTTATAATCAGGATGATGTTCTTTAAAAAAATTAATAAAAAATTCTCTTTTAAAAAAGTTCATTATTTTAATGAGGGTAGAAAGATCAAATGATGTTTTGCTACTCTTAAGGATTTATTTTCACAGAGCAAATTCAGTCTTTTGTCCGAATCAAAGAAAATGCTGTGTGAAACGCGAAGTTTTCTTCATCAGTGGTTCACGGAAATGTATAGTAGAGTGCATTTCTTGGCCACGTCGAGAGTAAAATGAGTGACGGAACGCGTGTAGGAAGGGTTTCTTGTCGGTAGCGTTTTATCATTACGTAATTGTTCCTTCAAATGTTATCCACTTGAATGGAACTTCATATCTGCTATTATTGCAAAAAATCAAGAAGAAGAATGGGCAGAATAAAAGTTTTTGAATACTAAGAAAATTTTCATAGAAAGAAATCTTCTTAACCCCTACATTAATAGGTTTTTCCTCATTTGCCACCGTCATTGCAAATGCTATCCCCATTCTGTTCCCCATTTTCACCCGCGTTTTCCATTCATTCATTTTCGTCTCTGTCTTGGTATTCGATTCGATGTGATTCTCAGTCTCCATTTCTGGGAAAAAGTCTGATTTTTGCCTTGAGAATTAGTGTAGTTAATTTTCTTCGCTTCGAGGGTGGTGCCTTGATTCTCTTTAAACCATATAATTGTACAAGGCTTAATAAAATTTACTATTTTTTACATATCAAACTGTTACATTAGTTTGTGTTTATCATTGTGTTAGACTAGTTAGTACTTACAACTTACAATTATCTGTTCCTATAGACTATACATTATTTGATTTGAGCTGAAGGAAGTTTTGTTCATTTTCTTTTGTTTAGTTTTTTTTTTTTTTTTTTTTTTTTTTATTAAGATTGAAATTGTTGCACTAGAACATGTTTTGTGCGAAGGTAATATTGAACTAAGGGTGTTTGTCGTTGTATAGTTGGTCATTTCTCGAACCATTCTAGAAAATAAGTACAAGGCCGTAGGGTAGGCGTTTAATGAATCGAGAACTTAACCACTATAATGTGGCCAAGTTTGAATGTGGCACGTGATCAAATTCAGATAAGATAGACTTTCATAGACAACGATTCTAGATGCCGCTTTTTTTCAATTTGACAAAATGGTAACCCCTTCTCGATACCAGTGACTAAATTCTAGTTCTAAGTTTAATAAAAAAACAATGGTCATGTTGTATTTCCAAGATTTCAAATTAACTAAATTTACTTGGCAAAATAAAATTAGTTATAGAAAAACAGTTATACAAGCTGCTACTTTTCTAAGCTACTCACGCGCAGATTTCGTGGTGAAAGCTGAGAGCTTTTCATCAAGGGGGAGGGATTAGCATTTTTAAGTGGCTTTTGCTTCGGCATTTATCGTGACACGGACAACATTTCGGATTAGTGCGAGAAACGTTATCCTGTCAGATGAGCTCGTTTATGTTTTTATCGCATGCAAGCTCATTACAAAGTCCAGGATCGGGCTAATAGACATTTATTACGGTGAGCTTCCAAGCTTCCCTTATCTGTTTGATTCTCTTTTTGTAACCGTACAATTGCTGTGTACAGTTTGTGTTAACTCCAATTTGGGGTTGAAAATTTTAATCATTTACTTGAGTCGTAATTTAATTTAACTTAACCGCTATTTAATTATGGATGGTCCATATGAGTTAATGGCTTAAGAATTTTTTTGCCACAATTGCATAAGATGATAGCTGTGATAATTGTTTGATTTCTTATCAAATTCCGCATCAATTAAATTAATTCAACGTTTTCCAAACAAAAATCAGTAGCAGCCATTCAACGGGGAGTTGTTCCTGATAATTAGTTTCTTGTTAATTAAAAACCTCTGTAACACATAGAGACAATTGATTACATTGATAAGAGAGGGTGACACAATCGAATTTGCGACGACGGTTCAAAAGCTTCATTTTTTTTAATGAATGACTCATTTGGTGGTCTCAAAATTTGATTAAAATATAATTCATTCTGTTTTTCGCTACAAAA
Source organism: Sisyra terminalis (assembly GCA_958496175.1). Lineage (NCBI taxonomy): Eukaryota > Metazoa > Arthropoda > Insecta > Neuroptera > Sisyridae > Sisyra > Sisyra terminalis. The sequence continues at coordinate 354,626 of OY292280.1, forward strand.
CGAGAATGGCAACCAACTGGATGTGAAATCGTAGCCAACAGTTGGGATATAACTGGAATGGGAACCAACAATGGCGCATGGGGATGAACAAATTTATTACAATCACTGCCTAATGAAAACAAAACATGTACACATATAACAAATATATTGCCTCACAAAAGTATAGAAATATAATGTTACAATTCAATTAAATTTCACTCACTTGCACGCAATAGTTTTCACACATGATGGAAAATGGTTGTGAGAATAAAAACCAAACGAAAACAATAATCTATTTAGTTTTGTCGTCTTCTGGTGCTTGTTGAAAAATGTTTCTAATCGTCGATTCCTTAAGCTAAAGAAGACAACTGACTGTATTTATGTACACTTATTTGTGTGACTTTCAGGCAAAGTTGACTATACCTAAGAAAGCAAGCACACAAAAGATTAGGAAACACTGACACAAACCTAATTTGTATTTGTTCGAAACGTTTTTTCGATTTTCCCTTATATGGTATCGGAAATGCACAGTAAACTGCGCCATTTGATATTAAATCGACAGCTGTCATGAATCTAATTCTCAACTATATATAACTCGATGATTAATTGAAGAATTTTGAGAAGCTGAGATAACGAAAGGTTGAAATTAGGATGTGATGGAAGTTGATGTTGCAAATAACTCAATTATTATTCCAGTATAGCTTAATCAACTGTTATCTACAATCTGGACTACTTGGCATTAATATTTCACTGGAATTCCGATAATGTTTCTTGAAATTTGCATCAACTGACACATTAATATTACTGCTCGCGAATGCAACAATGAGCTTTTTTTCTAAGTTGTGTTTTTCCGCAAACATCGAACGTCCCGTTTCAAATGGGACGGATGGGGAATTTGTGCACGTGTGCTAATATGTGAATTTCCATCAGGCTTGTTTACTTCAAAGATATAGTGATGTTTTAATCCCAAAACGGATATGAAATTCGATGCAAATGTTTGTTCCATTGTAGCGTCCATTCCCATTCCCAGAAACGCTTCATCCCAACCACAAAACGTCGAGCTACAAACCTAACTATCTAACATTGTATTCGGGAAGTGTCCCACATGATTGTAATTTCTAAATGGCATTTCGTCCATTTTCCGGACATCTCTCCCATTTTATTCCCTTGAATTAGAGATAATCATCATACGAGCAAGTTAAATGAGCTCATTGCTTAATTGATTGATAGATGTTCGCGGTATGTTTTCCACACTTTTTCTGGTTGAAAAATTTATAAAAACTTCAACAAATATTTTATTTCCTATACATATTTGTTTACACTTCGCTTATAGGCTTCTGTAGGTTCTATTATAAGTGAAGAGGGGAAATTTAATGATTTTAGCAAATTGTCACTATTTTATCGTGAATCAAGACATTTCGGTTACATTCCGGAAATAGGAAAAGATTTATATGCGCGATGCTTGAATTACACAATAGGGAAAAGTACGGAAATGACATGTGCGTATGTTATTTTAGATGGAATAAATCCATTTATTGAATAAGGAGCTTATACCTTAACTTGTTCAATTGGGGTTAGAGGGTGGGTCTATTCTGTTTTGCGTATTTTTAGTTGGGGTGTTTGTCATAATATCTTTGTGCATCGTTCAGATAATCCACGAGTTAAACTCATCCCTCTTTGGACCTGACTAACACGCAATAGTTGTCAATTCTCTCATCCTCTTGTCGCATTTATTCATTTGCTCTGTTCACCCTTTTTTACACTTTAAGCGAATCATCCCCATGTATATGGAACGATAGATAGAAGGGAATATTTAAAATGGAAACTAAATGTCCGATATCGTTGTTCGATAACTAAGGGGTATTTTTTATTATTTTTTTTTTTTTTTTTTTTACTTTGATATCCATACACGTGTAGTTAGAAGAAAAGGGCGATAGTAAACTGGAAAATCTAGATAAAGATTATATGTTGGGTAAACGCACCATTTGATATCTTGTTTTACTTGCCCGTTTTTGTAACCCCGTTTCATCCATCCCGTTCCGATAAACGTGATTGAGGAAGTTTTTCCACATTCTACTTAGAACATAATCGTTTAAAAAATTTCTTATCTCTGTAGAATATAAAGTTAGGTCCAAAGTTTTTCTATCGATTTGTTACTCCATCCCATACTCCAAACCGTATGTCATAGTTTCATGAAAAAATTATAGGTATCACTATCTTACTTAATTTTTTTCCCCATTTTTCCCATGAAAATCTTGTTTTTTGTTTTTTTCTTTTATTAATAATATATGAAATTTACTTAAAATTGATTGTCAAACTGGTGAGATGTAGAAATGATTATGCTTTGTGTGGGCTAATAAAAGCTCATCCATGTCGACTTTCATATCAAGAGTGAAATTTGTGTGAAACGCTGTAATTTATTAGACTGTTTTTGAATATGTGTTTATTGAAAAGAGTGGTCTTTTCTTCTTTGTGCTTTAATAAAATATGTTTTTGACCCTTTCAGAGGTGTTATCGTTGTCAACCATTTTGTTGCGCTTGATGTTTGCGAAGGACTGATGCTGTTTCGACTTTTCATGCAACGCTGTCGAGGAAAAATCGAAACGCCCATAAGATTGGCAGATTCAATGGCATCTCGAAATGGGGATGAGTTGGGTGCATATCACATTTATCCTTTCATCTCTTTTGGAAATCATATTCTCATGAACTTAGTCCTTATACCTTGTATCATAAAGCTCGAACTCATAGTCGATAGTATGGGGAGCTTTTTCAGCGAAAAGATCCCTCGTTCTCTTTGAAGACACTTGTTTTTGTCAAATAGTTTGTACATTTTATTCTAATTACTTAACTGAAAATTTCACTTCAACTATTTCATGTGAATTAACACTACGCACTTTCAAGACAAAGTGACTCATTTGAAAATTTTCAACTTTAAACATTGAAATTAGGGGAATCGTTCAAGTTTCAAGCCTTTACATTTCATTCGGGAAATGAAATTTTTATATTCAAATTTTGCCAACATTTTAAGCTTTTAAAAGCTTTCAGTCTGATGCTTTTAATATCCGTATGTGTTGTATGTACCTATGTGCTGATAGAAATACGAAAATCAAAAACGGGGCTTTTTTGTTGGTGTTTTGATTCGTGTGGGATTTGGTGAGAATTTAGGGAATTTCATTAATCTTGAGTTACAAATACTTGTTTGGCCACGAAATATGACATTTGCGAGTATTTTTTAGCTTCTTTCTTCGCGACACATATTTTCCCGTAACTTTATGAAAATTGATGAGTGTTATTTTTCAATGCAAATATTTCCACTCATTCCTGTTTTGTAATATTTTGCGTGTGAAGATGATCATCAATGATGAATTACCACATAAGAGTGAAGTTATTATATAAGGTCGAAGCCGTCGCTAATAAATGGAAAGCTCGAGATGTGTGAACGAGAAAAAGCTCCCGTAACAGATTCCTAAATGTAATCACAAAATCGCAACAGGAAAAGCGCAAAGTACAAGCATTGTATTGCAGGTCCCATTTGCTTGCCTTGCAGCCAATGCACTCCTATATTCTGATGCATAAGACAAAGTCACCGCCACCAACTTTCATTTCCCACCCCCATCATTCTCATTCTCTTATTCAGAACAATTTCTGAAAGCATTCCACCATTGTAAAATCACAAAGTTCATTCACGATTTTTAACAGAATATGAACTCAATATGGAAATTTAAATCAGCCAAAACTCATTGAAATTAACGCCGACAACAATGTTTTATCGGCAGGAACGCAAAGTTTTCTTCTTTTTTTTTGATCAAGCAATTCATACTACTCCTGCTTTATTATAATCTTGTTAGTTCAAAGTTTGAGCCTTACCAGAGGCTCCATGTCTAAACTTTCCAGGAATGTTTCACACGAGTTTTTCGTATTCCACGAGGGTTCCTAGTCTTAAATACTGTGATTCACTCTCTGTGAACAATGTTACGAAAGCTTCAACATCGAGCTTTATTCACGAGTTTTCGATTCTTCCAATGAGTGAACAAGTGGAAATTGAACTTGCTATTGTGATCTTCAGAAGCACTAGCAAGCTTTTTGTTGATTTTAAATTAAAAAAATTAAAAATACCAATCATCAATTTTGATTTAATCCAACTTGAATTGTACAAGTAACACCGGCACACAAAAAAAAAGTGCTCTGTACTTTTGACCAGACCTACATAAATCTACGTATTTTGACCCCCTGAACACGAATCCGGAGTCGGTTTGGCCCGTACACCCTCAAATATTCGAGAAAACCTTAAAAACCGAAAAAAATGGTTAAAATCGGCAGTTTTGGTGACATAAAAATTTTTTTGAACTAAACCGAGCATGATTTTCATGTTTTTCGATCCGCTGAATACAAATTCGAAGTTTATGTAGACCATGAGCCGTTTTTATTGTAAGAAAATTGCAAAAAACCTTTTTTTTTTTTTGTGTGCCGGTGTAATTAAAGGACGTAATACGGTAAAAGTGAATATCTTAAATATTGACGAGTTTCAACTAAAAAACCGTCTGGTATAGGAATAAAACAATGGCTGAGTATGAATGGATTTATACACACATCTTTTATGACTAACAGTAACATTAGCTTGCTATAAGATAACCACATTTTAATAATTATTTTTCTTTGATTCTTTCCAGGACTAAGACAGATGACACTATAGGTACAACCGTGATTTTAAAAATTTGGCTGAGAATGACACGGAACAGAAAAAAAAGTTTTACAATTTGAGTTATAAACCAAATATGTAAGTATGGAAACGGAATGATTATAATATATAAAAAGATTTTTCCAGAAAAGTGGAAATACCTCTTTGTTTGAACTTGGTTGAAATAAATTGTACCATCCTTGGGCCCTTGCTTCCTTGGATGCACCGCTCGCCACCGCCAACCAGGAGGTCAATGTAGCATCGGTGTGCATTGTTCAGGGAACAAAGTTGCTATTAATAATGACATTTTTATAAACATTCATTCATTTTCCAAAGCCGCACGTGTTAACATCATATTCATAATTCTGTACCGCTTCTGTTGACATTAAAATACCAATATCGCCACTCTAAATTGTTCCCTAAATTTTTCTATAATTTTTCACTAAAATTGTACACTCTTGAACGATTAACAAGTCGATGAAAAACAAAATGTTTCGAAATGAGTTACCGTACTCAGATAAGAACCATTTTATACTGGATTTTGTTTGAAGTTTAGGGTCATTTCTAATTTTAAATATCAAATCAAAGTTGAAAGCCGAGGGTAAGTTTGGACTTGGCTCAAACAAAATGTGAACAAGAAAAGCATCAGCCAGTTAAAGCAGATCTCGATTTGGCCGATAATTTAGACAGTTTTAAGGGCTGAACTGATTTCAGCCCTTACCCTATACATTCATGTTCAATTTGTGTTGATATTACTCTGGAGTCTAGAGAGATTCGTGTGTTCGTATGAGACACTTCCATGTTTGAGTGGTTATTGGATCGAATAGACGAGGGATGAGAGAAACAAGGGATGATCAATGAATTGAACGTATGTATTCTCCAAGACGCAATGTGTTAAGGAATGCTTTGTCAACACTCATACTTTATTTGAAAAATGTCTTTCTCAAGTGGCACAAGCACAACTTCCAAATTGCCCACTTTTCGGCTCCGGTGGGGTGGTGGAACAGAAACCCTTCACGCTGTTTTTATTTTGTTCTTCGGTTCTTCTAAAGGAATGAATTGGCAATTGCTTATTGAATTCGAGAAAATAACAAAGCCAACAAGGAGACAATTTCAAGGCTTTTCTCTGAATTTTCTATTTTCCCATGGATGTGACATGTCGAGATTTTCTTTTTTCAATAAAAATACGTGTGAAAAATGAACTAGGCTGACACATCTATTTTGTTTTTTTTTTTTTTTTTTTAAATTTAAATAATCAAAAAATTCATTTTTACCAAAATAACAATTTAGATCATAAACTTTCAGAAAGTGTCAATATCAATTACATTTGCTACGAGATTACAATATTTAAAGACTTTACAATAACCGTTCCATTTCGTACATGCGCTAAAACAAAAGAACCGAAAATTATCTTTAAGCCATTTACATCGCTAATGTGAAAGCTGTCTTCAAATTTGACAAGTAATCAACAATATTATCGCTGATATTTTTCTTCTATATGAGTTTTAACGGAAATTGTTTCGCATTTGAAACTCTTATTCTTCATAGAGTAAGTCGCGCATCTTGCCACAAGCAGAATAATATATGAGCGCTATTTATCAAAGTTAGCACTAGTTCGCTTCAAATTTTCTAGAGCCTCTCACGCGGAATTGTTTTCCACTTGCAAAAATGAGAACAAAAAAAGAGTTAATAATGGAAAAACAAAAACGATAAATGGCGTAAAGCAGCTGCACTTACATGACATATTTATCAGGAAAAATAAATGTACAATAAAAATATGTAAGAAATCAGTCACTGATGTGACCTGATGTATCCTGTCTATTTCACGAGGAAAAAAATCGCAAAGTCTCCTTTCCCACCGATTCTTCTTGAGGGCTTTCATCTATCACGTTACCCAAAAAGAAGTGGTCGGTCAGATGAATTTAATCATTGAGATCAAAGGAGAAGAGATTCGGATCTTATAACAGATTACACAGTCTTAGTTGTTACTGATTTAATTATAATAGTAAATTTCCATAAAAAAAAAAGAAACCAAAAAAGTGTAAGTGTAAACATGGAATATAATGGGAAGGGAGGATAAACATGGAAAAACTGTACCAAACGGAAAATCAATTCTCCCTGCAGGATCATATAAATCATTTAAAGACTATGACTAAAGACTTATGTACGTACAGTTTGAGCTTTATTTTTGAAAACTGATTAGAATTTTATGACACTCATAAAACTTTAATATTTTATATTAGATGAAAATTAGTGAGTACTTTGATTTTGTAAAAGAACTTTTGAAAATTGTATGTATTTTGAGTTGAAAAAGTTGGGAAAGTATTGGGCAAAGAGAACAACGGGAAAGGTTAAATGCGTTCAAGGTACATATGGGTGTCTAGATGGATTTCAAATGTATTAATTTTATCTGCTTAATGTTCTCGGAAATAAATTATTTTGATGAAATCGCTATTGAACAGCTAAAATTGAGATCTGGAACCAATGTGGGAATCGAACGGTTTGAATAAACTTTCAATATTGATTGAAATAATCAGTTAATAGGAAGAGTTGATTTTATTTTAAGGTTACGAGGGATGCAATGGGGCTGGCATTGGGGCTGTTTGTTCGGCGTTAGATTGGAAGTGTTAGCCACAATTCCCGAAATGTTTACTTGGCAAATGAATGTGTCTGTGTGTTCTGGATAGGTCAACGAACACAATAACTGTGTCCCAGTCCGTTTCGCTCCCGTATCACAGTCCGTCCATCACATTAGTCTTGTCCATTGGCCAGCTCTTGTTCCTAACTCCGCACCACCTCACCCCCTTTTATGGCATCTGTTTCGTTTTTATTACACGTTAATGCTTTACGATCGAATCAATGACACAATCACGTAGAAACCATAAACGAGAACTGGAAAATATTTTTATCCCTCTTCCATAATATATGCACCTAAAACCTAACGCATCTCTTATAAATTAATTAAATTTTCACGTTCGCTTTTGAACAATTTTCCCACATCTCTTTATATTGTGTACGGGTAAGGTGTCTGAGTCAATTCACGGATTCTCTGCTACAATTACTTCAATTATTTGTTCTTCTCAGATGCTCAACGGGGTACATTGATGTGGGGTGGGTTCGATAGCTTGTTGATTGAGGGATGAAATGGAAAGGGATATAAAAATTGGGGTGAGCAATCACTTTTCTCGCAATGGAACAATGAAAAATAATGATTAGGTAAAAAAAACAATCGACGCCTTTCATCTAGCACTCCTCAGTCATTCTCAATTTGATTACAGTTGATATATACATATATATATATATATATATATTCATAATTCATTGTGAATTTACCTTTTTCACAAAATAAGTAATATCTGGTCTAAATTATGAAAAGCGACACTATTTTTGATTAATCCGCTCCGCGCTATTTGGCAAAGCTAACCGTGTATCGGAAATGTTTGCTTTTCACGGAATGTGCGAAAATCGAAAAATTCCAAATTCATGATGCGATTTATTTTGGACAAGAGGACTTTTGAAATTCTAAAAAAAATCTTTATGTAGTTTCGAGTTAAGTGAAGTATATCTGTTGTAGTAAGACATGAAGAAATAAGAATTAATTTAGTTGAACTTGGTTTGCAAAAGATACTTTTTGCATGAGTAGCACGGGAAATGAATTGACTCGCTGGTTACAATAAATCTGTGAAATAAAGCGTTCAAGTTGGTCGGCTGGCTGCTTCCCATAATAGTAAAAGCAGACACTTTTTTGCTATCACTTAAAGCTGTTCACCAGGAAAGCTAAAAAGTGCACGTAGATAACTCGCGAACAAAGCAAATTTTCCATTCGAAATTTTTCAGGGAGAAACCTAAATAAAATCAATACTCATAGAGAGGGCGTATGATTGAGCTAGAAGAAATGATGGTACGGCAAAAGGCCCCGCAGCGACTAGGTGTGGGACTGAAACGAAAGCTCCAATCGGACGACAAAAAATTGTTTGTTTGTTAGCTAGAGCTTTCCTCTCGGATACTGTAAAGCACAATACTTTCATTTCGATGTGCATGTCATTTGATTGCGTTTCTCTTTTCAATTGATTCTTCTAATCTCAACTATGAGTAGTTAAGAGTGAGTGCAGTGAGCTTTTGAATTTTGGATCTAATGGAATTGTTGTTACACTTACCGAGTGTCTTTTTTTCGTAGCCGTCACCAGGTGGCATGGAGATCAGGAGGAATATGAGCAGAGCTCGAGTAGAAAAGAACAAATTTCGTAGAGCATGACGATGTTGAATTGGCGAAACGAGAAATACTCTCGTTAACTCAACCATTCCGCCACTCGGAGCTTGTCGCAGCGACGAGCTTTAGTCCTATCTGAAACGGTGCTAGATGGTGTGAGCTTTCGTTGTGAGTGCTACGTTGCACGAGCTTTACTCCACGTTTTAATAATTCAAACGGTTTCAACTCGATTTTCCTCAGAGATTACGATTTATTTTTTATCAACTATTTCAAATGACATTTCATATTTAATACAGTTCGTCCCTACGAAAGCGTGCGCTTTTGTAGGGTTGATGTCAGCTCGTGTGAGCGTTAGTTTATTTTAAACACAACAATCAATTTCACTGGCACAAGGTTTTATTTCCCTTTTTTTTATTTTAATTAGTAGTGGCAAATGATTAATGGAGCGCCAACTAAAATTCATGTAATATCCAGTTGAGCTCAAACCCAATTATCGTCCGTCATTCACATGGAACGTGTACACTTTTTTTAACACTTATAAGAAAACTAGTTTTCCAATTGCATCACAATATTTTAAGAAGAAAATATACTGCTTATTCAATTTGCACTGAACTCAGCCAAATTCAGTGACCACTATACAGTTTCATAGCATTTAACCGTTCTGAGCATTTACCACATATTTTGTAGTCATTTTTTTCTTTTACTAATGCGTCAATAAAGCTTGTATCATATTTTTTCGATCCTAGAGTTTATCAATGCACTTGAATTCCATCAATCTGAAACAAAAAAAAATCATATTATCATACACGTTCTACTTGTTCGCCATCATTTTACAACAAATAAAATCGTTGATAACTCAAGAGATAATTAGAACCCATGAATCGAAAAAGACGAAAAATAAATTTGCCTTTGCCTATCTATTAAGAAAATTAAAGATCGTGCTTTGGCGAGAGGGGTGAAATAAATAATAAAATAATAAAAGGGCAAGTGTGTCTCCTGGATAAATCAACGTACCAAATTATAACGTGAATAATGAAAATAAGAAATCAATTGTTTTTCCTAGCTAAACAATAGGGAACAAGCAAATTATTATTTTAACTTTTGTTTGTACTTATTTTTTTAATCTTTACACAGAATGCCGTCAAATTCTTCTCTTTTGTTTGCAAGGTGTAAAGCAATTAATTAAGGTACTTATCACCTCTAATAGTTGATGTGAACAATTTTATGACCATATTTTTGAAATTTAAATGTTTGTTTTGTGCCAAATATTTCAAAAGCTTGACATCTTTTTGAAAAAGTTGCTTCATTACCTCAGTTACGTTTGAAATTGTCATAAAACGTCATCTGCTAGTAATTTATTGTTGAAAGCGACCGATTTAAACGCTAAATGGATTAGGGGTAGTGAAAACCCGCCATATAAATTCATATACCGAAACATTTTATTTGCTGTATTTCACCACGGATAAAATATTGGATTGCAGGTTAAACTCGTTCGAGAAGTGATTGGAACGAGGCAGTAGTAAATGGTGAGTTTTACTTTCGTAATAAAATTGAGATTATTGTTATATTTTTTCGAATTACTTCAATGAACGACTCACGTCCACTAATTTTTTATGGTTCTTAACAATCATAAAACAAAAACAAAACAAAAAAACAACTGAAATTGACTCGAAAGCCATTTTGCAATAATACGATAGTTATCCTTCCTCAAAATCGATGTTCATGTCAAGATCAAACCCTAAGTGTTATGTTTTTTTTTTCTGATCTTTAACTTTTTTCGATTCTTGAAGAAACGCTAATACATAGAGATCTAAAGCTTGCAGGATCAATGTATCTTATTCGCACCAACATACCCTAAAATTAAGCACCAGATATCCTTCTGGGGCCGATTCCGTATACTTATCGTCCTATATCCTTTTATTGAATTAATTATTCTCAGAAATCACAAAATACGAAGTTTTTCGTTCCGATTTTTTTAATGGAAATAAAAATTTATGAATAGAGCAATCTAATATTACTCATTTGAAATATCACTTACGTTATATTAGTGAGTATTTCATGAATTTAATGTTAAAATGTTAAGTTGGGAGTGGAAATGGTTGTTAGGAATCAAAAGTTCTCCATTGGAAAACTTATGCTCTTCGGTAAAGGATATTGCTTCTAAACGTTGAGAAATTGTTTCGGAAAACTTATTAATATAATTGCTCATTGTTAATTGGTTTATCATCGTTAATTTTCTACATTTTCACTTTTCTGGCTATTGAATATTGCAATTCGATTTGAAAGCTATTAACTATTGCGATAATTGCATGGCTATTACAATTTGATTTTCACCTAAAACTGCATATCGCACCGCCCCCCATCCCTGGGAAATGTTCTCGTCTCCAACGAGTCATTATATAAAATGTCGAATAGTGGAACTTCTCGGGAATAATTCAATCAAGACTCGCTTCGTTGGATATTCATTCGTTCGATAAAGCACAAGCCGGAAAATGATTTTTTACAAAAAAAAAAAAAAAAAAAAAAACAATAAAAAGCTGGAAAAATTCATCATGAAATATCTCTAATTTTTTAAAACCATTTCAATTGAGTGTTTGAACTCACTCTCCGAATTATAATTTTAATACGAACTTTTCAGCAGGATGAAGTCGTATCCTCGCTTAAATCTCTCGAGGAAATTTTCTTTTTCCATTTGTTTATTAAAATGTAAGAAAAAAAGGAAAGAAAGAAAAAACTGAGAATTGGACGATGAAAACGTAAACGTACACGGGAAAATCTTTCACATTTCACTTTTACATTTTCAGGGAGAAGAATGGAAATTATTTATTTCGTATATTTGTTTTATATTTCGTTCTCAGTGCCGTACAACACAATATAGGCTCATCGTCTTCTTGAGATTACTTTAGAATTATTCTACGTAAACAAATCAGTTCTAGTCAGTGTTATCAACTGATAAAAATTCAGACAAAACATAACTTTGAAAAATCTTCTACTCCTCCTAAAGTTAATTACAAATGGTATGAAAATAATAACCATCAAAAATAGCTTCACAGCAATTGAAGAATCGACCATTGGCTTATAAATGATTCCTGTCTAAGTTTTCAAGTTTTCATTCTTTCCAATACTGAATTTTTAAGTCTTGAAAGTGATACAATATAACTAACCAAAAAAGCATTCCAATTGTTAAGCAATAGTTTTCATTACTCATCAGTATTGGATCTCTTCGTAGTTTTAACGTTACTATTATATAACATTTTGTTGTAACCATCAAGGTAAATATTTTGATTTCCAAACAATTCCATATTAAAGGTAATCAAGTCATTTTGGATGTTTCCACAATTGTAATGCATGATTGACTAAGGCAAAGCTGCCAAAAAAGAAGAGAATGAGTTTTTTTTTCTTCTCATTCACAAAATACTTAGCATTTGGATTGTTATATAATTGTAATGTTTAAGTTTTGAATCTTCAACTAGTTGATGATTAATGAAAATTATTGCTTAGCAATTGAAATACGTAATAATATTCTTTTAGTTTGTTATACTGTATCGCTTTCGTGGATTGAAAATTCAGTATTAACAAGAATTTAAACTTGAAAAAATTTAATCTTGTAAATGTTAATAAGTATCTGCTAAAGGCAAATTTTAATCAATCAAAGATATTATATTCTTCGAACAACGACTGCATCATTAACTTATTTTTTCGATAAATATACTTGTCATACATTCCCATTCATTCGATTTAATTTTACAAAAGAAAAAATAGTTTAATTAAATTATTATAATTATAGTAGAGTTGAAATATTTTTTTTTTCAAATTTTTTTGATTTTTTTCATTTTTCTTTGAATTGAACAATTATTGTAGAACTGTTGATAGTTTTCTAACGGAAAAAGAATCGTTGATAGGATCCCACTTTTACAAAAAAACATCGTTCCAGAGCAACTGTCCACTTTTCCGTTGATGTTTTTCTCCAATCGACGAACATTATATAAATTGAGGCCAATTCAAACGACTAATGGCCAAGCGTGGAAAACGGGATAACGGGAAAAATCTTCCCGAAGAGCATGACGCTGACATGTTTCTACACTGTCAATAGCTATTAATCATAGATTCAAAAATAGACGAACGGGGCTTTGTAAAGTTGGTCGCTGAGATTGCTGTGCACAGGGTAAATTTATATCATATCGATTTTTCAATTTTCAATCATATCGAACCCATAAAGACCAAAGCTTTAATTAGCCACTTCAAATTAATGTTGAAATGATAAAAGACAGATTTCCAATTATCACGCATCTGCCGCGTTTGGTGTGATGATTACTATAATAACCATGTTGTTACATGAAAAACAGGCCATCCGGAGCTGCAAATGCTTGGTAGATAAAAGCTCATGTAGTATGCACTTAAAAAAGGCAATTTATAACGCTAAAATCAATTATCTACAATCCTCTGTTATTGTCACTAAAATGTTCTTACTTGCTAAATTCAACACATGCTACAACTTGAAAAGCTCTTTTTTAAAGCTCTATATTTTGATTCTATACAAACAGTATGTGATGAGGTTTGGTTTAAATAATCATTTAAACTTTACAGAGAAACAGAATGATTGATATTTTTCACATATACCATCCTGTCGAACAAAATCAAATGCATTTAAATTAAAAAGAAAGTAGAAAATGCACCGTTGCCAGATATTGATATCGCTAAAAGAAACATGAGCCCTCAATTGAATTTATTATTTAAAAACAACTAACTTTCTGGAAAATATGCACACTGACAAAACTGACAAATGGCAAACAACATTGGCAATTGAATGAAAACGAAATGACAGTTGAAACCAATGATGACCAATGAGCAATAAATCATCTAGCTAAAATAATTTAGACAATAATAATTATATAGTATGTATTACACTTACAAGTATGTGTTTACATTCTTTGTGTTCTGTTTTTGCCACCATACATACATTTGCCTATTATATTCACTTTGAAAATAAACAATTTGCGTTTAAAATTGTATCATATTTTAGTTATCACAAAATACTAATAACTCAATTTTTTAATAATAGCAAAGAAGTACAACTTCTCACGCGCATACATAAGTACACACATTGTTCTATTTTTTTGAGATTTGTATAAATTAAACCAAGCCTCCTTGCCATAAGATTCAATAAAATGGTGTTTGATGATGATGATGATGATGATGATGATGATGGTGATACGGTTATAATCAAAAAAAAGTAGCGTGACACATTAACTTCAGAGCTAAAAAATTGGAAATTAAGTAAAAATAATCACTCCGGAGCTTATACTTATTTATTGAAACTCCCTAAGCTTGATTAGTAAACGACATAAGCCCTCTATATTGCACTTGATGGTTTAAATTTGATTACTAAACTTATATCACTGATTAAATCCTCTACTAAGTTAAGAAATCTAGTCTTGAACACTTTTGTTTAGAATACAGTGCTGATAGTAAGAAGAAATTAAGTATCTGAAAAAATTTGATATATGGTGCTGAAGAAGAAGGAAAAGGAAAATTAATTGAACTGATCGAACTATGAACGTGCTAGAATAGAGAAAAGTTGAGAAAAAATCTACAATTACAGATATGATAGCATTAAAAATGGATCACATTCTCACAGGAAAACGCTACAATCATGAAGTAAAAATGTCCTTTACTCGAATGAAATCAATAGACCAACATTTTCGCACCGTCACAGTGTTAACTAAATTATAACTGGTTAGTATTTCTGTACTTGGTGTAAATAAATATTAGTTCTAGTGTGAATCAGTAGTTGTGCCGAGCAGGGTTTATTAACTTTGATATTTTACTGTATTAGTAAATAAGTTGTGCAATATAATATTGGATCAAGTAAATAATACCTATGTTTTATCATTCAAGTAACTTGACGAATTCACAAATAGATGAAAGCGTTAGAATTTTCTTGAATTTATGTAGACAGACATAAAGGTAAAAGAAAAACTTGGATTTTTTTCAATTTTTCTGTGACATTGATTTTGATTTGGCCATACTGTTAAGCGATTGCAACGAGCGTGCAAGAGCCATTGGTCAATGATCACATAATAAATTATCTGTTCATTTTCCGTGTCTAATGTTATTAGTCAATTTTCAAACAGCAGTAGCGCACTTGATAATATTATGTATCTAATTGCTTGGCGGAAAATTTACTTTCCTAATGCAAATGCAAGTTGAGCTCGACGTTAGCATTAGCGCGCACTTAGAAACCAACTAATGTTTTGTTTCATCAGATATTCACTGGAAAAGCGTTGGAAAATATGTTCATTATAATTTCCCACACTAATAAGGCTTTACTGACTTGTTAAACCATTTTATCTGTTGCAAAACTCACCCCGAATTATTATAATAGTCTTCTTATTTTGTTTCTTGTTCCGAATTACGTAAAAGACGCACATTAGTTATACTGGTAGTTGAAAGCTTAATATTTCCCAGTTAATTTTAGCTGAAGATTAATTGCATCCTTGTTATGTGTGGTCTTTTAATAGAAACTTTAATCAATGTAGTTTATTACAAAAAAAAAATACAAAATACAAATATTTTTAGAAATTGAAATTTGTTACCAAAATGATAACAGCTTTCCTAACAGTCAAACTTAATTCCATACTTGAAAAAAACGCATTCGCCCCCCAAAATTTTTTAACTTCTTTCTTATTTTTTTCTTGTTTAATTTTAACCAACATAAGCGTAGTCAATTTGTTTCTGTGTGCCCAACATTGTAACTACTACTAAACTATATGCAAAAAAGTAAGACAGTAGTAGTGACTCCACAATAGTCAAAGAATCGATTATTTTCTACCACATAAGCTTTAGCTGATAAAGAACAAATATCAAAGTAACCTTTTTTCCCTTATCAATATTTACAATTCTTTCTCTTCTTTTAGTATTATTTTCAATTCTGAATTTGATTTTGAAAAGTTCTTTTGTTTCTTTAATATATCAGCATTGGTTTTTTTTTTGATGTTATGTTTCTTTAGTGGCGTTATGAAAAAATAATCAGACTGAATTTTTAATCAAATGTGACGCCGTTACGCTACAGTAGGAAGTTGCTCGCAAATAGTTAGCGAGAAAATTCGAACAAGTGAAAGTATTAAGGTACTTACACAGTACTAAAGAAAATGCACCGTTGCCAGATATTGATGTCAATTTATCAATTTAATCTATTATTTGAAAACTACTAACTTTCTGGAAAATATTCACACTGACAAAACTGACAAATGGCAAACATTGGCAATTCAATGAAAACGAAATGACAGTTGAATCCAATGATGACCAATGAACAATGAATCAGTTAATTCAAAATTTAGACAATAATAATTATATTTGTATTACACTTACAAGTATGTGTTTACATTCTTTGTGTTCTGTCTTTGCTACCATACATACATTTGCCTATTATATTCACTTTGAAAATAAACAATTTGCGTTTAAAATTGAATCATATTTTAGTTATTAAAACCTACTACTAACTGATGTACTATCTCAGGCACTGGCGGCAGTAGATTAAAAACATTTGTTTAGTTACATCAAATAATTATAACTTCTCACGCGTGTACTTTTAGTGCAGAAACCGATTTTTAATTATTTTTTTACATATATAACACCTTCTAGCTTTTCAAAATTATAAATATTAATACGTCATAATAGAAAATTAAAAAAAAAAGTTAATTTCAAAGGTCGCACAAGTGATCTTAAAATGCCCATAGTTAGATGTGGGTAAAAATATTAGTTAAATTTTTGAAAGTAAATCTAATTTTGAAAATTGTCTTTTTTGAAATGGAACATACCAAGAATATTTGATCAAAGTGGTATTAAGAACTAAGTAAAGAATGGAAAAAGAAGTTGAATGGAGGAAACGAAGCCTGAACTACTTTAGGCTGGGAATAATGGGATTTAAGGGTGAATAATTTGATTATAGAAGAGCTTTGTATATCCATAATCGATTGATTATAGCCAGTCGACATTGTCACAGTCCACAAACCATTTCTGATGTAAGTCGAGAACAAAGCAATTCGCACAACAAGAGAATGGCGATAGATCATTTGTAGGAATGCGTCGTCTTTTATAATCCATCAATGAGTCGGTGAATTGGCATAACCCCTCGATAAAGCTCGATGTCATTCTTGATTGAGTCCATTGGTGAATATATTTGCTGTGCAAGTGGAACGAGGAAAACAATTAAGTAGCTTTAACGAGCTTTTTATCATTTCATTTCTTGCTTAATTTAATTTAAGCTCCACCATATAGAAGGCTTGTAATGCCCAGCAAAGTTTTCCAACTTGAGCGCATCATAAATTCGCTTGATATTGTTTTATGTTTAATATTTGTTAGATAACACAAAAGAAGCTTTTACTAGGGGCAATTTTCCTCTATCAAAAGCTTATGTTATTTGAATATATTTAAAAGCTTTAATGGATATAGGTTGGGCAACTATAACATGTCTTGGACCACTCCAAATTTGCTTGGCCAATTTAGCAATGAAAGTCAATTTTCAAACGTTTTCATATTGAATTTGCTATGAATTTTCACGAACGCGACGAAATCGAGTTAAGTTGGATCTGAAAGAGGAAAACTGTTTTGTGTAATTTTGGTGGAGATGATAATTTGGTGTGGTTAGTGGTTGGTTGGGTGGCTAGAAATAAATTGTGAGCTTTTGAAATAGACTAGTAGTAACCAATACGAGGCGTCAATCTAATTATGCTGGACTATTAATAACAACTATTTAAATGAAACAATGAATCAAATGATTGTCACATTAAATGTGCAAATTTTCGTCTACCCTTGTTGTGTAAAATTGGCTTGATCGTAATGGTGATTTCGATGCATATTTTCAATCATTTGTCGTCGTATTGATTTGAGAAAAAAAGGCTCTCGCATTTGCTTCAATTCAGGAGTTCATGAGGCACGCGTCCCTTCAATACTCCTCGCTCCAACGGGGAATGGAGTTTCCCATTTTTTATGCTCGTAAGCTATTATCCCCCGCGGTGCTAGATCGAGCAACTTTGAAACGTTCAAACATTAAGCTCATTACAATTATTATGTAGTACATGAAAACAGTTTGATAAAATCGCATTTTGTTCGTTCCGTATTCCGTACAAATGGGGTCAAACAAAAGCTTGAATTCCTGAAAGCTCGATTCCAAGTTCGGTGCTAATCTGAAAGTCGCGCTAATAGTTTGTGGCTGAGACTATACTGAATTGGTATGGGTGTTTCCATTCGTTCCGTTTGGTCGCAGCTTTTTCATTTGTAGCTTTCTTTCCCAACTGCACAACCACTTCATTTCCCTTCATATCATCATTACACAACTATCACATCAGAGTTCAAATGCGATGTGTCAGTTACACGTATTTTTCAACAGCAATTAATCTAAATAAGCGGACAAGCACTTTTTAAACAAATTTATTGTTTTTTTTTTTTTTTAAATTATAACTTTCTCACCTAGCCAACTACATGAGTCAATTTTGAGCATTATCATAGATGTACTAGTAATTCATTCATAATCATTTCTTGTTATCATAAGCATATGCTCTAAACAAAAAAGTCAAAGACCAAGATCTCCTAAGCGAGCAGAGAGTTTAATCACTGATATCAGTTTAGTAATCAAATTTAAACCAGAAAGTGGTCTTATGTCGCTTACTAATCAGGCTTAGGGAGTTTCCCTCCCCCCTCCAATAATATCGAAACACTTTTTCATTTTAATCTAAACATCGCTAAAAATAAACTTTAAATCTTAAAAATATTATCCACTTGCAACAATTATATTTTATATATCGCTAACAAAACTATTTTTCTTGCAATCATGAGTTTTAATTAGGTTTTAATAATATTTTAAACTAAACAAAACTCTAGCCTGTAAATGAATTATTATTCAGTTGGTTTGAATTTATTTATATTGTAATTTGTCGCTACTTCTATTTCCATTTGAATTCAATAAATGGTGTTTTTCAATAGTGTGCTGTAAACGTGCTTTAAAACCACAAAAAACAAATATTTTTTTGCCATTTTGTACAATTTCAAACAAAATAAAACAATTTTAAGAGTATTCAGTTTATTCACTACTAGCACATATCTTTTGGCTTTGATTGCATTTATATGGTTAAATTTATTTTTAAACGTTTTAGTTATTTGAAACTAAGATAAATGTAGGTACCTTATCACAATAAAAACTTGTGGATATTCATGTCAAATGTTCTTTTTGGTACATTCCAATATTCTTCCACACCTAAGGTTTCTGCCCGGGATTCCGAGTACTGATTATTGATATGAGTACCAAGTATTGATCAGCTAATTATATTTTATTTTTCCATTTATAGTCTTTTTCGTTTGGGTTCATTATTTTCCTATTACAATCAATTTCGTAGCAATTAATGTATCATTAAACATTTTTGATAAAATGTTTTGTCTTATTTGCATTCAACTTGATGAAGTACAGTAGTTACTATTTGATTATCCACAAAGTCCCACACAAAAACAGATTCAGAACTCTGAATGTTTGAGGTCCAGATTGAAACTGAAAATTGATTGTAAAATTAAATAATTTCTTCGGGATTTTCAATTATACTTTAACTGAAATATTTTCAAAAAAGATTTGTTTTGAGTATTGTTAGAATGATTGCCTGAAAATAAAGCTATTAAATTTTTAATTGACTTTTTTGCTATATACCAGTAAGAGACGAACACTGTTAAAATATACACTAAGTATTAGTTAATTATATACTGAGTTTTACGATGTAATTGCAAGTGTTTGGGTTTTTTTAACACCTTGGCACCTTTTTCGAACTTCCTTTTTCGGCACCTTGGTAAAATTACCAAGAAATCACTTTTTAAAATACACAACAAGCAGTGTTGTTAAAAGGTAAATCAAATATTGTTTTTACTGTCTAAGATTAAAGAGAATCACTTATTAAATGGAATGATTGCCAAAAGCAGAGGAGGTGAATATATATATGTGTACATCCTTGGCAATCTCGTGTTTGTCTGTGACTACATTTTAACTATTGACTATATTTTTAGATAAATAGTTTTATTCTTCTAACTATAGAACGACTGAACCAATTGTGATGAAATTTAATTTTTAGCTATATCTCATTGTGTCACTCACTAAAAAGTGTATATGTAAGGTTTATTTTAGTAGAAAATCTTGACTTATGATTGGGAAATGACAGAGTGGAAAAAAATAAACTTTTCGTTTAAAAAACTTTGAACTGAAAGCAATTATGTGTAGCATATAAGTACGCTTAAATGTATACTGTGTATACTCAACTACTTGCAGTGTCTATGCTCTGACGTAAAAATGTACTTTGGATTTAGAGAAAAGTCAATCAAGTGGTAAATGAAAGAAATGGGAGATAAACAAAGATTGTCACTGGCCAAAAAAACAAAAAAAGCAAGCAAAAGGGAAAAGAGGAAAAGTTTGAAAGGTGTCGTAAGCGTCGGCCGTGTCCTCTTTTTGCGTGGTTTTCTCTGTTGTCAACAGTTGCTTGGACAGATAAATTGAATTAGTAGTCTCAACAAGAGTCCATCGTTTGTGTTTCGAAAAGGTCGCCTTACGCCAAGTGGTTGAGAGGGATGCGGATAGAACGTTAGTTGAGATGTGGCCAAATCAAGAAAATTCTATTGTGCTGCGCTATTTCGTCCAGCATCTCTTCCTAGAGCCTCTCGGAAAATTTAACAGTTTAATGTGATGCAATTACGGACACTTTGTTTGTGACAACGCAAACTTTATGTCCCTTCCAGCTCTTATTTAAGGCTTACATTGCTGACGACACACTATTACTAACTCAACGCCCAAATATACCAAATACTGGCCGACGGATGCAACTACTCATCCTTATCTCTCGTAGCCATTTTCAACAACCATCTATCGAATAAGCTCTCTTCAATACATATGATTTCAAAAGCATTTCTACTAACAAAAATAGCTTCAACTGACTGAAAACAGTTTAAACCGTAAACTGATTAACTACAGTTTTAGAACCTTTTCCTTATTGAAAGTACAGAATGATTCTCAAACAGTTTCACTTACTACAAACAAAAATCTTCGTTTATACCCAACTGTTAAAAAATGTCCATTATTTCTACATCCCCAGCCTTCCACGACTCTTCAAACACACCAAATCGTACATATATATTGGCCAACTAAGGCTCCCACGCACTGTGAGGGGGACACGGCAATTAGCTCGAAAGTAAATTAGAGATTAGATCGATTTGCCAATTGGACAAAGTAGCAACAATTTTCGGGTTTTCTAATATATATTAAGTATATCGTACTACTTGTCGCTATTTTGTTTTTCGGTAAGCCTTCCAGGATGCAGCATAGGTAGCTCGAAAGAGATCTCCCCAGTAAACAGGATTTCAGTTCATATTGTGTGATACATTAATGTGACATTTCAGTTCGGGTTTCCGGAATTTCAGCTCTAATGGTACTACAATGATTTTGCTCCTGTCAAACCTATTGACTGGTGAGAATTTTGGCAGTGCAAGTGATATGAGAAAAATATGAAACAAGTCGCATCTGGCCGTTTTCTCGTCACATAAAGCTCCAAGCCACACAGTGTGGCTTTTCAATTGCCGCTGAAACAGAGAATCGAATAGCCGAGACATAAAGACAGAGTAGCAAAGCGTTGGTTGGCAATGGAAGCAACATGAACATTATCGGCTCGTGCGACAACTGGACAGAACCGATGGACGAGTGACCGATTAGTAAAGATGGTGGTGGAGGGATCGAGATAAGTCGTAAGTTGGGTTTTCGGTAAAATGGAAAATTTTCCAACTAGGAACAACCGAAAGCGGACTTGTAATGACAAATGGAGCGCTGTGTCTCGCGCAAAACTTTACGGCGACAATGTTGGCGGTAAGTAGGTGGAATGGGCGACATATAGTCGGTAGTCGGGTAAGGAGGATTTGGTCGAATTGAAAACTAAGGAAAACTAAGACGACGACGACGACGTCAAACCACATATATGTTTGTCGAACTTGACTAGCATGAATTAATGTCAAATGAGCTTTCGAGCTTTTCAATATTCGTGCATGTTGAAAATGCGCCTCGTCGCAAAGCTGTCACTCAATTTTCAAATTGTGCTGCTACTATAATTTCACTTTAATTTCTATCGTTATTGTTCGCACAATAGCGATTTTAATTAACACCATTGGATTATTCGCTAGAATTTTTAGTCCTTATCAATCACACAATATTACAATGCACAATTCGATCCTGAAGTTTTGCAAACAGCATTTACTTTCGGCCAACATTTACTTTAGCAACTCCTACAAACTATTTCAATGATCAGATTTTCAATTTTCCCCATATAACAATGGAACGAAAACTCAAAGAAAACACTTTGTATTTCCAAATACTTTCTTCAGTTTTCTCTGATATAATACAGGCCCGAAAAGTTCGATATTACTTTGATTTTTATTTACGTAACAGGTAATTATCAATTTCTTGTGGAAAACTACAAAATTTTGCGAATTTCAATGACAATCAAAATTAAATAAATATATAACATGATGACTCCTGAAATGATATTTTCCCACTAATTTAAACAATGACTAATAATTGTAATACAATATGTATACGAATCCGAACACTTATCATAAACCAATTAATAATTAAATATTAAAATATAACATTTTTTTCCTCTGAGCTAATTATCATGTGAGGATATATCATTGTGCGTTTATTTCTGTGTGAGGAATTATTTCTGAGCAGAAGCATTTCTGTGAGCAAATGCCTATGAGAGCAACTTTCGTGTGCGCTATAACGATAGAGAGCAATTTTCGTGAGAGGAATTTTCTAGTGGGCAAGCATCTGGTCATCACCGTGCATATGGCGTTAAATAGAAGTAAGAAAAATCAAGTGTGGCGTGCGAAACGCCATCTACGTAAGCACAGTTGTTATGGTAACTAAAAATAACTGCTGGCAATTGAGTGCCATTGAGCGCCAGCCAACACAGATAAGCGCTTGCATTTTACTTGCTTCGATTACTTCAGTTACCCACTCCAGAAAAAAGAGACTTCCATTCTGTTTCTACTTATTACAATTACATACTTAATTTGAGATTATTGTTGTGGCTTTTCTGCATTGACTGGCAGTATTTTAAATCATGGTTTCTAATTTACTGGGCAACGACCATTCCAATTTGAGCGCTTGTCTGAAATGAATTTTACAGGCCTCGTTACTGAACGCACGAAATTAAATTTTACAAAATGTGTTTACTGACGGCGAACAATTGTTTCCTCCAGCACAAACCAGTCAAGGCCCCCGGGATACATGTAAATACTACACGGGATTTCGTATTTCAAATATTTACTTTGTTGTTATGAAGAATTCAAAAACTTCTTTATATGCTCAGATACTGTAAATCAAATTCCTTACATTCAAGTACAGGCAAATTCCCCTTCAAAAATAATTATCCCATTTCAACCAATTTTTCGTTTATTAAATCCCAAACTCAGCCTAATATCAAATATCGATCATTCCATTTGAAATTAGACAATGAAAAATTCAATTGTTGCTCAATCACTATTCATTTTTTAGAAATTTTTCCTCTAAAGTTTTTTGCAGATATCTATCTACAACTAAAAACTCAATAATATTAAATACCATTTCATTTAGCACACCATTTAATTAGTAAAAATACCAATTTAATCAAGTACCTTCAAGAAAATGCGACCATTAGCATTCGACATTTCATTGTCTTCCAGCTGGTAACTAGTTGGTACCCACACACATATGCAACTTTTGTTTTCAATGTGGTTGATTGAAAATGGTTTCAATACCTGAAATGCTCATCTAAATGTTGTGTTTATTAAAATATGAAAAGCATTTATTGAATATTAGTTTGGTGTAGTTTTGTGATACAGTGGCGTAGCGAGCCATATAATATTATATGAAAATGAGTCAGCCCTGTCAGTAGAAAAGATGTGGCATTTCTACTATGAAAATAGTAATAATATCACGTCAAAATTCGTGATCTTCGTATAATTACATCGATCTATGATTTATCAAATTCTCGGGAAAATTTTAGAATGTACTTAGTAGCAACGAATAAATGCGATACTCAGCTGAATTAAACTTTCAGTACATATCTATTGTTCATATCTGTTCACTTGCGATTCGATTCACAAAAGTTATAAAAAATCACACTTTTGAAGCTCAATTATTCACTAACTCTCGTTTATTTAATCAACATAAAACGTAATCCTCAACTTCATTGTTGTTTTTTTAAAAACTTTCTTTTGATAGTGTCGATAGCTAAGTGATGTAGTGAGTAGTAATTGAAAAAGAAGCCAATGCATAGACTGCACTCAGTTGTAAGTTGCTAACAACTTGAATTCGATAGGAATGAAAGCGAGTTTTTGGTTGAGATAAAGATGGCTCTTCTTAACTTGAATAGATTGCAATGTAGTACTCTTCTCAGTGTACCTACTCACCGGTACTCATTGAAATGAAAAGAAGGTGACAGTGGCGAATTGTCAATAAAAATATTTGATTCGAATTCGACAACAGTGAATATGACTTTGTTAGTCATTATGGTAGATGTAATTAAGTGTAAATGTGAGTTACTATAATTTCTTGTTAAACGTGCAAATGACAATACACTCTAGCGTGTGAAAGTTAATGTGGTACAATAATCCGTAAGCGTTACGACAATGAATATGACAATGAGTTGGTCATGTGGGTGCATGTTTCGGTCACTTGGAATGAGTTTTTCGTCGAAAAATATATCTCTCTACTTGGAAAACATGATATCATATACATAGGTACATGTTTAGTTTGAAAAGCGTAGCACGTGCTGGCTACGTGTCATCTACATTATGTACTCGTTATGGTTCCAACTGAATTAAGTTTCCGCTTTTTCGTCCATTCGTTTTGCTAATTAAGCCTTCATGTTGCCTATTTTTCAAGCTTCAATGTAATAGAACTGCGATTATATAATTATGTGCCATACAATCCTCGTCACTGTAGCTATAACAAAACAACATTTTCAAAATGTTCATGGCTTCTTTCCAAATTTTCCTTTGTACCGTTTCTCACAACAGTGTTTCATTCGATTAGTAGTCAAGTTCAAGCATGAAAAGTGAACTTGTTATTAGAACCCAACATTATTACGTCATACTTTAACACAAAAATTCCTTTCAAATTCCAACTATGTGTTTCCACTATACTACTAACTCCTGGCAACAACTAATTTATTTACACTATTAACTGAAGCAGAATTATTTACACTTAAGAACTATAACTAATAAGCGCTAGTGCTAAAAGGGATTAGAACTGCTGTTTATCTACACTAGGCAACAAAGACTACCTAAACACAAAAATTGTTTGCAGGCGCAACGAATTATTAATGTGCTGATTTCGTTCATTACTTGACAGTGTATTGAAAATTTTCGATTTTTGACAATTTGAAATTTCCGAGAATTGATGTTTTTATGGGAAGAATTCAAAACATTGAAAGAAACTAGAGAAATGAGTGATGAAGTTTGGTGTGGTGTGCGCGCAAACAATTTGGCTTCATAGATAAACAAAACACAGAGCATAATATGAATTATTGAATTATTGATTACCACCATATATGAGAAACAGTCCATTTTTTGTCATATATGGTACAAGATGCGTTTCCAACTCTAAAATGTGTCATCTTTGAATTGTTATCATTTCAAATGAGGCAAACGCTACTTCATCCTGACCATTATCAACCCCCATTTGTGTCTCGTTAACGTTAAATCGCCTCCCAATAGACCCATTCATCCCCTGTTGTTATCCCCTCTTATGTCGTAGATTCTATTGACACCTCGTGTGCTCGTAATAATAGCATGAAATTGCCACCCTAATTACAATTCAGTGTTCATTATATACATGAGCGTTCGATTAGTACAAATCAAATAAACATCGGCTGGAAAATTGTCGATTTTCCAAGTCTCGAAATTAGATTAATTGAAAATAAAAAAAAAAAAAAAAAAAAACCTTTTACTGTGACTTTGTAAGCAACATTTAATAAATAAACTATAATGAGGAGCTTTTATTAATTATAGGGACATTTAGTAGATAGTTTCTATTCTCTTCCATCAAGTTAGCACTTCGCTTTTGGAATTTGGAAAAATAACTATGGAATATTTTGGTGTTTTTTGTCGTTCAAGAATTTCGAGAGAAAAATTTTCATAGCTCGCATATTTTCACGGATTTAGCCATTTGAAGGAAAAAGCTTCCATATTAGATATATGTATATGTAAATAAATAGAGCTTTTTTTTTAAATGGCTTTTTCTGGGAAAAAATGAAAGCTACGAGGATTTTTCTTTCGGAAGTCTCGAACGACAAAAAACACCAATTAATGATGCAGAAAAAAAATTCAAAATTTCAATTTTTGGAAAATTGTCCTATTTGAGCTTTTTCTTTAAATGACGCTATATCCGAGAAAATATACAAGCTACGAAATGTTTCTTTCGAAATTCTTGAACGACAAAAAAACACCAACATATTCCGTAGTTATTTTTTCGAAATTTAAAAAGTGTAGTGCTAACTTGATGGACGTAATTTTCTAAATATTGAAATTTTGAAAAAAGCTTTACACCATTATTTGGTGTATTTTTATCGCATAAGAGTTCGAAAAGAAAAAACGATTTAAGCTTGGATCAGGCACGTTGGTTTTTGAGAACTTAGAAAAATTGTTTTGAAATGTTTTCGACATTATTCCTCAAGTCTTGTTTACTTGAAAGCAATTTACTTAAATTTTGACATTTAATGTCAATGGTTATTTTCAAATATATAAATTTTATTAGGTTTAGATCGTTCCCTTTTATTAATATTACGACTCAAGTCCCTTTTAGCACACCCACAATCTGGCAATGTTACATTTTCGACTTTGTTTTTAATTTACTTCGCGAATAAATCGGTCCATAATGAAAATTTAGCCACAAAAGAGAAGAGCATACCATATTGGAACTAAATTAACAAAAATTCGCGAATTAAATTGAAAACAAAGTAGAAAAGGCAACGTTGTTAGATTTGAGTGGGCAAAAATGAACTTGAGCCTATATTTTAAATATATTTGAAAATAAACATCGCTTTTTCACAATTGAAAACTGTCGAAATTTGCGTAAAAATTTCATTCGAGTAAATAGCACTTTCAGAAACAAGTACCAAACTATTTCTAATAGCTTTCTTTAGTTCTAAATATTCAACGTGCCTAATCCAAGCTTATACCATATTGTGATTAGTATTTCAATTATTGTTAATACAATGTTATTTTATTAATATTATTAATATAAATTGTATTAATAAATTGTTATTTATGTAATGTAGGTAAATTAAATGTTTTAGAATAAATTAAATTTGAAATTAGCGCTTAAAATCCTTGAATTGATTAAAAGTTGATATCGTTATTATCGGCTATGCTACTATTTTAGCGCCATCAGTATTTGTCTTGTGAGAATAAGCCCTTTCAGGGAACAAAAAATTAACATTGAATTAGTCTTCCATGATTTTGCCTATGAGGATAGGCAAATACTCATAAAGCATATAAAACAGATTTGTTGTCTCATTACAATGCTGAAACCAGCATTTATTTTATACAAGTATATATACTACCAGTTATGTAGTGTATATAAGAGATATTTTTTTGGTTAATTATTTTGCATGTATTTTAGTTTTTCTCTCTACGTACATGTAATTAAATTTCACGTCCTCCAACTATTAGTAGTGTGGTTCTTTTTTTTCTTTTGTATAAAAAAGTCTGCTTACGCTTATATTAATATGGATGAAAATTTTTTTTGTTCTTTCAACAGTATTAAAGACACTTCTTGACGTTTTAATTACATCACTACATTATACATACAACGGTAATAAAAGCATTAGAAGTACCACTTCGTTACTATCGTTTGACCACTTAGGTCACTTTATAAAGTACTTACTGCTAGGAAAGAATGTCGCAGCAAAAAGAAAAAAATAACAACGAATGGAAGCTACTCCGGGACTAATAATATAATAAAAGCCGTCACCATTTTAGAGAAAGCTTTGACCATTGGACATAGGAATCAATTAAACGAAGTGAGCTTTGAAAGAAAAAATGGAGCGGAGAAATATTGATTGCTGTAGGAGATGAATGAAGGGTTTTAAGATAAATAAAATTCAACAGTTTTCATCCCCTAATATGGTTTTATTAGAATCGGAAGGGGCTTCGATTTTTCTAGCTGTTTCTTTATTGATATCTTTGTAGCTATAAAAGCTCAAGCTTAGCTTATCTCGTAATATTATTTATTCGAAAATTCATTTGAGAAAATCAACATTTGATTAGGAATAATGTCATATATTGTATTTGTAATATAACATGTTTAAATGCAAATATTGAATATGAAGTCGGAAATTGTGTGTTATTGTTCTAGCAGATTAAAGTCAAAGAGGTATGGTTAAATATCTGACTCTTTCTCTGTTTGATTCGCTTCACGATTTTAAGTCTTTTGTGTTCAACATTTTGGAAAACAGTTTCCGCGCAAAGAAAAGTCCCTTTATTCTTTTGGACCCAATTGTTTGTACAAGAAATACACCGAGTATGATGAAGGAATCTTAGAAAAAAACTATCTCTTCGATAAAGGGTTTTTCAACTTGGGAAGGACGTGAAGTGAGTTACAATATTTGTAGAACTGTTAATAGGATACTGTAATCTGGAAAATCTCTCCAAACTGACTGAATAAAGTTTACGTATACGAAATTGAAAGTGTCTCTCTTATTCTATTTGATTGCTCAACTTTGTGGCTAGTGGCTTACGCTTAGGGTTTGAAGGAATACCTGAGCTTGAACTGGATCCTTTCGCTACATAGTTTCTGGTGCCTGGTTTACTGTCTGCAAAAAATAACATTGCTATCAGAGAGCACTGGTATATTAGAGCGACAACGAAGCACAGAGGCACAGGGAAAAACTTGAATGAAAGTTTGAGCTCTTCGACCCTCTACTTAGTCCCTCTAGTCAAATAAAAACACTTGGTCATAGACGTTCCTGTTTAAACCAAGAAAACAACAATTGAACCTAGTTGTAGTATTGTAGTAGCTTCAATTAATTGAGAATTAATTTCAATGAAGCAACTACAGTAGCACAAAAGCACTGATCAAAGACACCGGACAGTTAGTTATCCTTTGAACCATTCGCACATTCACGGGAGAACCAAACTGTTGAAATAATGTGAACAAAAATTGTCAAGTTAGTTCGCTAATATTGAATGTAGAAAAAAGCATCTAGCTGTATGGGTCTCTATACGAAAAATACTTATCATAAAATTGTGAATCTCGTCTTTTCAAGTCATGAAACCTTCATTGTCGTAGATGTTTATTAGATACCTTAGACGATGTCTGCGACGTTTTACGGATTTTACCTTAGAAAATTGAAAGACTAGCGTCTCTTTCACAACTGATATACATACGAAAGTCATTTTTCTCGTCCTACTACAACCAAATCAAATTGAAATTTATTACTGAGATCATGACGTTAATTTGTCTTGTCACATATCTGTAATAAAATTCAATCCGGATCATTTATATTCTATCACATCTAATTTAATAACTACATCATGAAAATGCAAATATCTCATTCTTCTTGAAGTTTTCCTAGCTTATATAAAATCATGAAATATTGTATAAGATATCAGAATTGATAACAATTTCGTCCCCTTTTTCAAGGTGAAACCACTGTCTGCAGAATACATGGAAATGGGGTAGTTTCAATACTGTGTATACCGATAAACGACAGAACATCGTAATTGTTTGTGATTATTAAATCACGTGTCACTTGTAATAACGCTTCTTTTAAATTTGAAAAAAATAGTTTACATCAAGGAAAAAACAATCGTCAATTCCTCTCGAACAAACGAAAACAAGTCAAATGCAAGTGCTTATTTTCTAAGCACTTATTTGTGTAGACTGGTGCCCAGCGGCACTCAGTAGTCAGCTGCTATTTTTTAGGTACCATAACAAATGTACCCACATAGACGGCGCCTTGTATGCCACACTAGCTTTTTCAAATTTCTATTTGACACCATATGCATAATCAATTCATATATTTTACATATCTATGTATAGCTTAGATGAAAGAAATAAATCGACAAACTGTTCAAAGTTAGTGAAAACATCTTATTTGATTGGACAATAGTTTTACTAGCTTAGTATTACTTAGCAAATAACCTATCAAAATAAATAATTTGTTTTTTCATACACAAACCTATATAAAATGAAAAAAATATTATAGTATATGAAAATTGCTATTTGGTTTCGAAGGATTTCGAGAATTGTCTGTTACATTTTAATGCTATCTCCCCAATTGTCGGTTTAGCATACGTTTCTGTTTCCGTATCTTTGTCATTTATTTTCAGTGTATATAATTATTTTCATGTTACAATTTTCATTATAAATGTTGCATCTGAGATATAGCATGTGGGGTGGACGATAGGAGTACTATATCTACGTGTTTTTAGAATATCGGTAAATCCAGATTGAATTGAATTACTCAACTGAAAATCATAATGATGAATTTTCGAAAATGGAATTCTCACTTAGCGAGAACCGAGCTGGAGGCAAAACGTTCCGTCGTAATTAATTCAAACAACAAATCGGACTTGGGCTACATGGCGGCCTATATTATATGTTTGGTCAAGGCAAAGCAAACCTAACATTGCTTATATAGTTTTCGCCAATTTCGTATGCGAAAGTGATGCTATCGTTTATAAACATTCGCAAATTAGCCCACACGTTTAAACATACCTACATATTTGTATTGAGTCTGTTAGGGCGATTAATTAATTAATAACGCCAATCATCCAATTGAATGATCATTTTTAATTAATATCATCGAGCCACTGCATATCAATTGCAACACGTCTTACTTAGTTTCTCCCCATTTTTTTCACTCATACTTTTATTTTTAATAACGACTTGTTGATATTAACGCCACCTTTGCAGCCGTGCCCTGATTATAGGTCAACAAAATGTTTTGCCTGGATAATTAAGTATTGCCAAAAGAGTAAGCATGCAAAATTATCCGAAAATAAAATCAATTTTTTACTGCTAGATTATGTGTAGATTGCTAAAAAAAAAGTATCTAAGCCTCAAAATGTATGTAATAGTCATATATGCCGTGAAAAATTCAATTTTCTTCCTCGTATTGACCAAATTGCAAACAAACGCTCTTACGCTGCAAGACGTTGAAATGGTTAACTTGACAATAACTCGAAGAAACACTTTTCTTAAAGAAAATATTTAACCTCTCCTCCCCCTATTATAACACCTTAACGGGAACCAAAAGTTACTACGGTTAAATAGAAAATTAAAAGGGTTTCCCATTAGGATGTTAGCGATGCGCACCACGTTCTAGTAAAATATTTTATACGGGGCGCGAATAATCAACAAGTCTTCAAAATAAATGTCAAAATAAATGACCCAAACCTACTTATTTTATCTTCAAATGGAGTTCAACATTTGAAAAATAAGTAAATTTTAACTCATGTTATTATAACACATAAATCATTCAACTTTCATTCCTTTTATTCACCAGTAGGAAACAGTAGGTACTCTTTAATTAATTAAACTTTCAATTGCTATTTTTAAGTCGTTTCTTTAGTTTATGTAGGTACCTATATAATCAAAATTTCACCAAAAACACAACTTAGACGTGCCCCCTGTAATATAATGATTTATGCAATGTTTAACAAACAATTTCTAACTTTACTGTACACCACATAAAGAAACCCCTAATCAATATTAAAACACAAATTTTATCAACACAAATTCTTATGTTTTCGTAGTTATATTGTCAAATATATGTCAGTTCTCTTTTAATCATAAAACATTTTGTTAAAGCTTGAAATTTGATTATTAAACATATCTACAATGGCGAGTTGAATTTATTCATTTAACTTAATGATCATTTACTGGTCTCTCAAAAATATCAAGAGATGGTACCTATTTAAAAATTTAAAAACATATGAGCGATCTTTAAAATTTGATATTTTCTATAAAAATTTCAGTACAAACTTTCACTCCACTGAGAAGATAAATTAAAAAAAGAAAACAAAATCGAAACAAAACTATTGTTGGAAATTTTAAAAGTCTTGAGTCACCTCTAAAAAAAATTTTTTTTCAACTAATTTTTAGAAAGGGGTCTTAGAACATACTCATTTGTCATACCTCTGTAGTAGGCTCAAAGTTTTTTTAATCTATATACATTTATATACATTCTTTTTTCTAATTTATAATTACTTTTTAGTTTTAAATTTTTTGAAACTCTTTTAGAGTGCTTTTTGACATTAACAAAAAAAAATGAAATTCACAAAAAAGAAAGAAAAGTATAAAGAAAAAAATAAAACTTTGCCAAATAAACAATTCGAATTGTGCATAAAGATCACTGTTCATTGATTCCACGACCCTAGCAAGTTCAAAATGTACGAGATCGAGTTGTATATATGTTACAATAAATTTGATTATTCAGGGTAGTTTTCATAATGCTTGATCAATATAAATAATGACCGATAAATTACGTTTTGTTTAGATTAAAAAAAACAGAGCTCATCATAGTGGCAAAAACTGTATTCCATGTGAGGCCATGTTTGGGGCAAAGTGAAAAGTTCGTCTAAAAAATTGTCTACCTGCTGACGTTCAAAAATAAATGACGACAAAATAAATCAGTCAGCATAACATAGAGGAAGTATCTTCTATTGATAGTTATGATCAATTGTCAACTTCGTTATCGAAACCAAGTTCTGATTTTCATAACAACGAAAGAGAAAAAATAATGTCTTGGAGCCATTTGATATTCAGGTGTTCAATTATGAAAAACACGCAAATGATGGCTATAAAGAATTCTCAGAGGATCCCGATGTGAAAAAAAAGAAAATCAGATATATTAAATAAAAATGTTCTCAAATCACCCACTCAATTTCCAGCAGTATACATAATGCCTGAGCAATGTATTAATTTCCATATAATTTATCATCTTGTCACATCCCATTGGGCACTTTTAAAATTGCCCAGGCACTATAAGTAATACTCAATTGTTTACATTGATCATAACATATGTATATACCGAGTATTCACACTAAATAAAACAATTTCAAGGAAATGGGTCTTCGTGGATGAATCGGTAAAATAGGTATTTGAAGAGGAAGTCGTTTAGGTAATTGGTAATTTAGGAGTCGGGAAAATGGCCGGCGATTTTATAAAATCTAGGTACAGTAAATACGGTAAGCTTTTCAGGTGTATCTATGAATTTCTACTACACAGTGTACAATAAATTGAATGAAAAACTACGTTCCATGATATGATTTTCCAGAGGAGAGTGTTTCAATCAATGATAATCTGTTTAGAACTGATATTTAAAAGTTTAGAACTGGCAATTTTAAGGAGAAGAGCCTAGGGTCGCTAAAATTCTTGATGATTATAAAGCGACGGTAAATGACTATTAAAAACATGAGAACCACAGAAAAAAATATCAAATCCTAATAGTGTATAGAATAGGTATTGAGAGGATGGGGTTGTGTTTATTTGGAGGTGTGATTTAGTCGCAAGATTCCCTCATTCATGGTATTTATAATGTTTGAAGGCAAAAAGAGTTATTTCCCATCCACAATCAAGTCATTTACATAATAAAAACTTTATACATCCGAAGGGAAAACATGAGCTTTATTTGCGCATTACATGCGAACTAGTCATTTATATTGTTTAGAAGATTTAGACATTTTTAAATATTTGGCGCGCTATCAGATCCAACTCACGAATGTATCAATTTAACAAATTCCCTCCCGTATTATTTCCCTAACACATACAACGTTAACAATTTATTACAACCCTCAATAGAAACTTATTGGCCGTTCGATTTGTTTCTAAAGGTCACACATCATTTTCTTAGCATAGAAGCACAAACGATCATTTTGGGATAATTTCGTTTGCTGTGAGGCATTTTAGTTTGAAAAACGCAACGTTTTTACGTTTTTATGTTTGCGTATTGTGCGTTAATGTCGGAACTTTTGAAAAAGTTTTACTTGTGATACCTAAACAAAAGCTTCAACTTTCTAGTACAACTTCGACGGTTCTGGTTACCGTAGTAGCCGGTAATTAGTGAAAACGATCATTTGTGTTTGTAATGCGTGGCATTAGAATGAAAATTATTTGAGTGAATTGAAAAGTTGGAGTTTATGGAAAACTGGTAATTGTCAGTGAAAAGCGCCGCACTAAATGCGAGCATATTTTCAAACAAAAAGACAGAATGAAGAACAGTGGGAAATATAGGAAATGAGAACATTTCATTTACCAATGGCAATTGTGAAGAGCGCCAAATTTGAGCATCAAACCGAAAATTCTTGTTTTTGGTGAAATCTGTCAAGTTTGGACCACTGGCAATGAATGGAGTATTTTCCAGTCCAACAAGCACACAAAATGGATTTTTTTAGAAAATTTCACTTTGTCACCTTAATTTAAAAAAAAAATAAGAAAATTATTTAAGAATACAATTGTGATTCTCTGAATAGAGGACAGTTCGGTAGAGAAATATATAATGAATTGATTGAACGATTGGCCTCTCTTACGGAGAGTTAATGTCGAGGAGCTTTCGCTTCGCACAGAGCTTTCGAGCAGTTGGGAAACGTTGCCGCGCGCACAGTCGCGATTCAACTGTTTTCGAGTGTTTCGACCGAACAGGAAAGCAGTCCAACATCGTCGTCAGATAAAAGCGCCGGCGCTCCCACCCACCACCCTTACATTATCCTGACGGAGCGACGCCTGGCGTCGTCCATGAGCTTCCAAGCTCCGCGCTGAAAGCATCTTCATCGCACTCTCCTTAACGAAATCTCCATCCTTCTCGCAGAGACAAAGAGACAAAACCAACACATTACTAAAACTTCATCTTCCAATTTATGTACTTTTTCGTCGTTTCTTATTACATTTAATTTGTTGTCGGCCGCCACCGACTGTTAAAAACTGTCCATGCCATTCGAGCAGCTCCAGCTTCGTTTGTTAACCATCATTGACAACGATTTTCGAGCAGTCTTTAATCTTTTATTGATTACCTTAAACGGTTGCCATCCCTTAATCCCTTGCAAATTCAATTTAGTGCATCTTAACAAGCAGCAAGCAGCCCAAATTCACCAGACACCACGATTCTCAGAAGCTCGCACGATCCAACTCTCAATCAATCAAACCAATCAATTCTTAACAACACTAATATTTTAAGTTCAATTGCTTCTCATAAATACTTCAAGCTCACAAAGACGAACCCAACAGCTTTTCGAGCTTCATTATGTACCACCTCCCTCTTTTGCAAACTAACATTCTCATACTGTTGGTCATTAATTGATTATCTGAACAAGAAGACGCTCAGACAAAACCTATCTAATATTGACCTGCAAAGTATCAAAACGAACGAAACTACTTAGTTATACTTCTAATAAACTCGAAAATAAATGAGACACCAGCACCAAATAACCACAATTTTCAATCTCTGGAGAACTGACTAAGACTGATCGACTTCTGTTTTGATCAATTCATCAAAAACAACACCAAACAAAACTAAGTAAGAACAGAATAGACTTACGCAATGGACTTATACTTTCGATTGGCATCCTAAAACACCAAATCGAAAATTTGACGATTTTCGTGAAAATTCAACGATCGTTAACACACCGTTTTTTTTTCACTATAACATTATTTGTTTTATCCTTAGGGCATAAAAAAATACTGTTGAAGCTTGAGCTCAATAATTCGTTAGTATTTCAGAAAACAATCCTTATTGAAAAACATTTCTGTGCATTTGAAATTTGTTCAATTTATATCCAGTTTCCATGTCGTCAATTTTATGTTTGAAAAATCAACAATAGTTAGCTCTTAATTCATTTTCTAAATTATTTCTTTTTTCAAACAATTCTAATTTGTTGGCAATTCGAATTGTTTAGAATTTTGAATTAAGACAACGCTACAATGTGTTTTGAATTTTGTTCGAAGCTATGAGTACATCCTCCTGACTCACAGGTGGCACTAACAACTTAAGGTGGTTAAGTGACATTACATGTCAAGAGTTCACACGTTCTAGCATAGATGGAGAGACGGCAGATGTCAATTTGACAGCTAACTTTTGAAAGTTAATAGTGGTTAATAGTTTACAATTGACTTTACTTTTTTCAAATAAATTTAATTTTTAACGTTATGATTGTTTTAATCGATGGTTAGTGTTACATTTAAACTTCATAAAATCGGAATCAAAGCAAATAAATTTGAAACTGGTAATATTTATTGTAAAATTGTAGGTATGGGCGCAATGTTAACATATGATTATGTGTACTTTCTGTTAATTTTATAGATATTTCCCTACGTTTAACTAACTAATGAACGACAAAAATGATATATATTGAAAAATAAATCATGCAGAGAAGAATCTATTCCAAATCATCGGCAAATGTAAGCCACTGGGAGTGCAGCATAAGTATTGTGAATATCAGAGAAATATCTCCATCCACAAGTCGTGAGAACACGGAATAAACAGGACCATAATAATACATCAAGTTTTAATAACCGAAATAGGCACAATAGCGACCAAAACGATGGTTGTATTTGTAAGTTATTCTCAGGGAGAACTGATTTATGCAATTCAGTTAAGAATGATTCAATCTTAAATGAGCACCATTAATTCTGCGAAAAAAACCATACCTATATGTCAACTTTATATGATTTCCATTGTATTTACCAACTTTGGTCTGATAGTAAAAATTTTAAATATCGAAAAAAATAGGGAAGGACATTTAATTGTTTAAAATGTTGAGAAATTGTCAGATTTGAGTTTGCTAAAAGGGACTTGAGCCTTTGCCCATCCGTCATTTTAAAATGGCTGCCAGGAAAAAACTGTAGCTTATTAATTTTTTCATATATCTTATAAGGAACTTGTAATTAAAGAAACAGGAAAACAAAAAATGTTGATCAAGAATTTTTAATAAAATTGGGCGATTTTAAATGGATTGACCTAGAGATGATTTGTGAACTGTTCGGAAATCGTTTCTTTTACGCTGTACTAAACAAAAATCTTAAATAATCAGGAAAAATAAACAATTTTTTGACACAGAATTTGAACCCGAGACTTGCTGTTTACGTAACTTGATCCTTAATTGCTACAAATGC
This sequence comes from Sisyra terminalis, assembly GCA_958496175.1. NCBI lineage: Eukaryota > Metazoa > Arthropoda > Insecta > Neuroptera > Sisyridae > Sisyra > Sisyra terminalis. The sequence goes on from OY292280.1 coordinate 391,667, forward strand.
ACCAGTGGGAAACTTGAAAATTGTTATTGGAAAAACTCATTGTAAATGTATGAATGTTTTATTTCTTAAAACATAATTTAACAGTAAATAAAACAAAATGAACAATATTTGAAAATAAATAAGTTATAAATAAATCGAAGAATTTACAGTAAGCCCAAACAGTTAATATTATAAATGTTGAAATTGCAGGAGATTTATTAAGTTTTGTTGTAATGTTTATTTTAATAATTAGCTCAAGAGATATGAATACTCAATATTTAAAGTATTTCGAATTCTTCACTTTCAACTTCATTATCATTACTTTGGTTTGTCGAATTATACGAAGAGTATTCAGTCGTAAAACTGGAATAGCGTGAGGATAACGGAGGTTTATTGGCGTCGCTGCTTCGACCCTCACAAATTACAAACAAAGGATAATCGACCATTGAATGAACTCGAGATGAACTCGACTTGAATGTCGCAGAACTGGAAGAAGATTCCGAAACATTGGGAACTGTAGACGGCGGGATAAGGTACTGAGAACAAGAAAATAATTAATAAAAAAATAAAGTAGCACAAAATAAAAGTTCAAGAGTTGGTTATAATCGTTTGTCGATAAATAAATTGGTTTTTATGAAGAAAAAATCAGGATAACTCAATGTTTAATATATATTTCGTTGTGCTCTATGGAACTTAGTAAAAAATAACTAGTGGCTCCTCAGAGGTTGAATAATCGTGCATATAAAATATATAATAGTAGATAAACAGATCTCTATTAAATTAGCATAGCACTTTTGGAATTTGTGAAAAATTACGAAATATTTTTTTGTTGTTTGAGAATTTGAAAGAAACAAATTTGTTGTTCCTACATTTTTCAACAAACCCCATGTTGACCAAACCTAAGTTAACGTTTAGAGCTTTTCAAAATGTCGATCTTTTTTGCGCTATTGATTGGTGTGATTTTGTGGTTTGAGGCCAACTTAGCACTACATAGGATTTGCTGAAATATATAGGAGCATTAAATTTGTTTCTTTTCAATTTCTCGAACCACAAAAAAGCAACAAAATGGATGGATGAACATGATAAACAATATATTTGATATATTGTTTATAAAAAGAAAAGTTTTTAAAGAGTGTAAGCCATTCGCTGTCTCTCAACACAAAAATTAAATCCTTTTGCTTCTTTTTAAGTATTAAGTAAGATAAATAACTAACAGGTTTAATGTTTCGAATAAATTTGTAAAAGTCTTGCTCGGTTTGGCAATAAAAACCAATACAACACGAAGGATCCATTTTGCTTAAGTGCATTTTCCGTGGAGATCGACAATGAAATGACGTCAACGAAAATCCCGGTGCCCATACATCAACCATTTCCTGGCAATAGTGAGGATCCAAATGAATAAGTTTATCATCTAAAAATATATAAATGAAATTAATAAATCTTCAACGTTTATCAACTAAGTGTATGATAGGTTTCAGGGTTTCGTGGTAAAAACGGAACGCACTTACTATACCACTGAATTTATAAAAGAAAGTTGGGCAAATACGACTTCCAGAGCCGCAAGTGACTCTTCTCTCAGTCAAGTGTGGTTCTCGTCAAAGTTTTACAAAATCCTTTGAGATAATTTTTTTTTCATAGTTCTGTGTTTATGTTTATATGATATAATTAAGGATTGCAATACCGGTATACCGGAGTACCAAATATCACTATTTACTAGAATTTTTTTAAATTATTTCCACTATATGTACATACACTATATGATCAACATCATAGCGAAATAGTATACGTATTTGTTTTTATATCTCCCTAATGGATGAAATGAATTAGACTGTAAATACTAAGTTAGAAAAAGAAAATGTCTTACGTGTTTCTTACGTAGCTATAATAATTTCAAAAATGAAACCCAATTAGAAGAAAAGAGATTCACCAATTCGAATTCGATCAAATTTATAATAAATTTTCGTTAATTTTTCTACGCACAAACCTACCCACAATCAGAAGAATTCGGTAGAGTTATCGAAGATGTTGATGGCACTTGTATTGATAGTGAATAGGAATTGTCTCTTGAACAAAAATTAGAATTGTCGATAATAACTAAAAAATCAATCAAAATACAATTCAGAAATCAATTATATCCAAAACCATTCGACGAATATTCAATTTATTTGAAGATGAGGGATTTAGAAGTAAATATTCGGAAAAATTAAATCACACCTTGCTAACAGTACCGCCTACTGGCTTATATATTGAAATAGCGTTTTCGATAGCTGGTAATTTTTACACAAAATTACGTTGCAGGAATTTGTAATAGTACCATAGACTAAATAATGATATTTACACTGTTTTGTGATTTAAATACATAGGATGTTTGTTGTTCTTTTACTTTTGCTCATTATTTATATACTGTTATTTATACTTTATAAATTATTTTTTATGATATTTATTCTCTCTAATTAAACTGGCAATAAAACAAAGAAACACCTGTTTTCTTTTTTTTTCTAAAATTCCTATTACCCGCATTCCGGTATTTAGATCTAAAACATACCGAATGCCAGTATTGAAATTTTGGTCCGGTATTGCAATCCCTAGTTATAATGATATTGCTTCATTTTTTTTTTTAATTTACGACTTGTAAAAATACGCAATTATATGAACTAAAAAAAATGTACTTGTGTATGGCTTTTTATAAAATATTAAAAACTGAATTGTAGCTCCTATAAGCCTTATGTGTTATATATCCCTGTTATATAACTTACCTTGATATCCAATAAAATATAACGAATGTTTTGGTCGACCTCCAATTATACCGATACAATTTTCGTGGGATAAAAGGGCTGTCAAACAGGGTGCATATATGGGGTTTAATTTTTCCGTTCCCAAACGTACTGGAACCAATAAAATTAAAGCTTTCCACTTGGAACTAATTGGTAAATTTTTCTTAACGACTAAACACTCGTCGAGAACATCTTGGATGTAAACTAAAAAGACAAATTGTTACATTATATTGTAAGGAGTGTTTTTATATATATATATATATATATGTATATGTACTGGCACAGTCCTGCGAAATGTATACGACCAAATCATCGAACTCAGAATTCTCTTTTGAGGCAAGTTTAACGGCTTGTCGGAGGATGTGTGCGACGGATGCAGGACCATACCAGTCTCCTGGACGTTTTCCAGAACTTTCCCCGAGAGTGACCAATGTGTGAATGGAAAGAGGGCTGTTGTAAGAGGGTTTGTCGCCGAACCATTTGATAATCATTCGGTGATAGTTGTCATCGGAGAAGTCTCGAGCTGTGGAGATCATTTGATCAGGAAACCATCTCCAACTACGTCCTAAGAAGTGGCACACTAACGCTTGTGCTAACATCATTTGACCTGACCGCAACATACAACCCCATCCACAATCGGATGTCAACGTTGAACCATTCAAAATCGGAAATTCGCGTCGATAGGTAAGCCAAAGACGACTCATAAAATCAATTCTAAAGTCTTCAATGCCATCAGCTTCCTCCTCCAATTGGTCGATATTACCAGCAGAACCAGCAGATATTGCCACATCCATTCCTAGTTCAGTCGAGCTGCGACTCAAAGATGGACTATCCGATTTACGATGGTAACAACGACCCAATAACCACACCGGAGATTCTTTCGAAAAATTTGTTTTCATTTTCGACGCCCATCCTTAAAACAAATTTATCAAGTTGTCAATAGTTGAAAATTATATGCAACCAGAACAAAACAGGTCATTTGTTTCCATTACTTTCATGCATAAAACAAACCAAGAAAAGAAAGAAAAAAAACGGAAAGAAATGGAAATCATTTCGTACCATATTTCATATTATTCCACATTGAAAGCAAGCGAGTTTTGACTTTTCCCTCAACATCCGAAGAAGTGGTTTCCTGGTCATCTTCAGAGGTAGAAGCCCCGCTAAGAGCTCCTGAAGACGTCGATGACGTTTGTACATTTCCACCGAAAACGTTCGAAACATTGTTCCGCAAAAACGCCAACTTGTCGTTCGAATATACTTGTCCACTCATTGCTCTCGTTTTATTTTTATAATAATAAAATATCTAGCCAATCTACCCTAATTACATTTACATTAAGTACATGTCATTTATTGCAAATAAACACTAACTTTACAAAATTTGTTTAAATATTTCAAATAATATACATTGATAACGACCTTCATACTCAACATTAATTTTGCCACATGCTAATAATCTAATTAATTAAGTGAATATTGCCGAAAAATCAAACTTAACCCCAATTTGACAGATCACCTCTATGCTTGTTCATATTTATAAACATTGAAATAAGTCAATCTTCTACTTCCTACTTACTAACAATACGTTATATACTGTTATCTTTCTCACTAAAAATACAATCTAACTGTCTATTAGTGGTCAAGTATTTGAAACTTATACACTGTCACCATCAATCAAATACACTGTCACATTTGACATTTATGACCTTTATGACAAATTTACAAAATTACAATTTGTTTAATACAAAGAAAATAACTTTGTTTTCAGATAAGTAATAAATTCAAAATTAAATGTTTAAATTAAAACTATCCTCTGGATGTCCCAAACGTGATGATCCAGCAAAACAAGTAGGGGATGAAAATTTAATACCAACGTCCCTTGCCATTTTCTCGCATGATGTACCTTTATTTTTTTCATTATTTGATATGAATGTTGTACATACTATTAATTTGTTTTTTTTTTTTTTACTAAATAGGTTCTTCAAATTGAGGTAAATACGTTTAGTAATTGAGTGAATGAAACATTTTTATAGCATTTGATTTCCTACAAAAATATGCTTGTAGATTCTTTATATGACCCATCATCGGCTAATTATAAAAATCAGATGAAGTAAAACACGTTTTTCTATGTTAATTCATGTCAATAAATTTCATACTTTCATTACTACTTACAAAAATTTCCTATACTACAATGTCATTGCTACAAAAATTACAATTATTTCTCTTCCTTAAGGGGAGGTGGAGAGTTATCAAACGACAGCAAAATTTGTCCTACCTAGTTTATGAGTGACACTTTACGGAAATTAATCAAATATAAGCTCAAATCCCTTTTAGGTCGGTTAATATCTGGCAACGTTGCATTTTCTACTTTGATTTTAATTTAATTTGCAAATAAATTAGTCCATAATGAAAATTTAGCCACAGAAGAGAAAAATTAACATATTAGAACCGAATTGACAAAGAAATCGCGAGTAGAATAAAAAACAAAGTTGAAAATGGAACGTTGCCAGATTTTAACCGACCTAAAAGGGATTTAAGCCCAAATTTGTTGCAACCTTTTTTTAAGATCTTTATTTCCATAAATGCATTAATTTATATTGAAACAAAACTTTTAAACTTGTATGAAAAAAATCTGACTCACGCTAATGTACACTTAACATATATCTATAAATTAATTTTTCTAAGAAACTAGGGGGGTGGGCAATTGCCCATTATCTATAACTGATTACGTCCATGAGAACCTATAGGAACAGTAAATTTTGTTGATTTTTAGGATATAGGTTTGAAGTCCTATATTGTTTGAACTGTTGATTTTCTAGTAATATATCTGCAATGTTAGATTTTTGAATATTAAATGAAAGTAAAGTTTTGTACTATGGCAACTTTTAATCAATTTACAAACACATACTATAATATCTTTTGTTAATATAAAATATAATTAAAATCGTTAGAATTAAGTTAAAATATTTAAGATTCAGTTCCGGTTTTGGTGGCAGCTCCTTTTTGAACTTGGGCAGCTGGAACGGAGGGTGTGTCATCCTTGTGTTCCGAAACCGAATCCTTGGATACTTCAACGGGAACAGGGATATTCAAACCTGACTTACCTAAAATATGTTCGGGAATCGACACAATCGATTTGTCTCCCGTTGATGAGGCATCATCGACGATTACTTTAACGGGAATATTTTCTGGAGCCGATGATTTCGACTTGGGATAGTCATCAACTGGGTCGAGAGGACTGTTGGAGATTTCATCAGCAGTCAATGCACAGCTTTCCTGGTCGGTTTTTACGAAGAAAGCGCGACTGAGCTTGTATTTGTCGAGGACTCCGTATGCTTTTTGGAGAACAGTGCCAGGAGCGAGACGTTCCCGAGTCATGACCCAAGCATTTTCTGTTATATAAGCAAAAAAACTTAGAAAAGTTAAAAGATGGGAAAGAGAGAAACAAATCTTACGGGTGTGTACTGGGCCAATTCCGTTACAAGACCAGAGAACTGCAAAGTTTTCGTAATCGGTGTCGAGGATTGTATAGGATGTATCGTAAGATACTGGACTGTGGTACCGAACTTTGATTTTACCCTCGCCAGTTTTTCCGGTTTCTTTGAGCTCGCCGTCGATAACTCGCTTAACACCAGTTCTGTAAATCATGAAAACGGTAAAATTTTCAACGAAACTTTTAGCTAAAATCCTTACAGTCGATTGGTGATTCGGTTGGACACAATGATTTTTCCGTTTGGTCCTTTGGCGTATGTAGTTGCAACGCAACGGGTACCAACTTCGCTGATCGTAAAGTAACGCTCCGCTTCATACCACTTTCCCAAAAATCGATTCAAATTGAAATCAGGCATAGGAATATATTCGGGACACCACCCCAAACTGGGAACTTGTGCGAACACAACCGGGGCTACCACCCCGAGAGCAACTAGTGCAACACCAATATAAATCTTCATTGTTGAAAAACGGAAATCAGATTTGTTATTTCTCCGCAAACTAGTTTCGAATAGCGAACAAATCTATCGCTTGCGCCTCTTTTATATTTCCATCGAGCGTTGTTAAATTTTACGAAAAAACGACAAAGAAAAAGACGATCAAATCAAAAAAAGAAAAGACCATTACAATTGGCTTACGGCGGTATTTCATCCGCCTTAACTGTTTTAGTGGTAGGTTGTTAATGTACAGGCTGGGTCATCAAATGCTAACACACTGAGAAAGTCATAAAAAAAATGATTTGTTTTTTACAAAAATGATAATTTATTTTTAACGTTTCATAGCAAAGAGAGAACTCTCAACATTAGCCTTTTCTGTATGCCACAGTCGTTTTACTCGAAAACTGTTAGTACTGTAATAAGCTCTATGAATCTTTATGCGCACTATAGAGAAAAATATAGTGGTAGCACACCATCTCTATGAGGGATGAATAAAAACTAAAGTGCACATAACAATGTTAGTTATACGAGTATATAGGTTTTAAAACCAAATTTCGGGATAATTTTTTAATTTAATCCATTAGTTTATGAAAGATACCATGAAAACCTCCTTATCGAACTGTTCCACTACAAAGAGTGCAACATTGATTTCAAGTTACAGCTAAATAAAACGACGATTACTTAAATATTTGTGCTAATGAAATTTCTATAAATTATATATGTCGCTTCACAATGGGTGTACATTGTGAAGGGGAAAGAGAGAATCTGAGTTACATGTAAAAAAATCGTTCTTCCCACTCGCTTAAGTTACTCCTGCTCACCGATCGTGGTTTTAATTTAATTAATTCGTGGTTCACCCTATATAGCGAAAGAAGCACCATAGGGAACCATAGCTTGAAATATGAGGAAGAGGTGAAACGCGAAAGCGCTTCACGGCACTCAATGGCATAACTCAGCAAATAACACTAGAACGATTATAAAATAATTTAATCATTTTGTAGAAGACTTAGTCGAATAAATTGGGTGCTTAATGATTACCTATGCGTCTTGTTTACAACGTTATTTTTGGTGGAAAATGATCGGTGAGGGGAATTGATTTGTAAGATCGATTGATTTATCGATTGTTAGAATTTTGTAATCAGCTGTGTTGCGATGTTGACGATGGCTTAAAATTAAATACTTGTAAAATTAATACATGTTTTACAAGTTCGTAAACATATCAGTTAGGATTTTTTCTTGAAGAAAAAGAAGGAACGAAAACATTAGAAGTCGATGGACAAAGAAATAGCGGCCTGCAAACGTGGTCGAAGATGTTAGCACAAAGACCTCAGAGTCAAGTTCATGAGGCCAACCAAGGGCATTGGCACCTTCTCCCTATCAAGTACGAATCTCAACATCCAACCAACATCGAACGACTTAATCCTTCAACGTCCCCCGAAAGGATTTCGAGAGAAACGCGCCGAAAAATAATAAACCATCAATCAAATTACGAAACTTTGTACTTAAAACCACATTTTTTCGCTTGGGTAATAAATAAAATATACATAGAACGCACGAAACCACCGTTAGACCATAGGCTAAGGCCATTGTCATGGTGTGAATGTTAAAATCGAAAACTACCGAAACAATGAGAAATAAAATGTGAATGGAATACATTAAGGATGTATTAGGATTACGAACAGCGCACAACTTACATCGATTTGTCGTTTATTTGTCCTTAAAATAATGTACATTTATTAAAATTGCATCGAAAAAATTATTGTCCTGCTAAACTAAACTACACTTCACAGAAGCAAGCCTCTGGAAGTTTATTGTCGATATTACAAAAGCAAAAAGTTTTTTTTTCCTTTGATGATATGCCCTTAAATACATTTCAAACCATTTGGAAGGATCGATGGGAATTTCTTCCTGGAAAAATTTGTAGTTTGGTTTTGATTTTTTTTTTTTTGAACATGTAATATAAAATTTATTCGAACAAAAAATACAAATGTACTTTTATTTACATTTTACTAAATTTGAAGTTTTAGTCTTAACATTGCTCAGGACTTTCATTCATAAATTAAATTATAGTTCTATTTGATCCTTTGTAACATAAATACTTTAAAAATACAACAAAAATATTTTGAATATTTTTTTAAATTATAGTTTTAAATGCTCAAATTTTTCACATTTTACTCCAATCACAACCAGTACAATTAAATAAAATTATAACTTCAATTTATAAAAAATCGAGACAGAAATGTTGACGTTTAAAGAGCTTATTAGCTCGAGATCAATTCCATCTAATATTTTAAGAAAATCAAAATAGTTTCATAGATTTTTTTTTTGAGAAATTCTTTAATAACTTATTATTTGAGAGAAACATGACTACCGTAAAAGTAGGTTTGAACCCTTTTAAAATGATTCTGGATGCTTAAATAATTTTCTATCTGTTTTTCCTAGACAGTAGAACAAATTATGTAGGTGTGGTTTTAAACTAAAATTGGTCAGAAAACTGCAAGTTACTTAAAAAAAAAATACTAGGTTTGGGCATTTTAAGATTTTTGAACTACTTTCGTATAATTATAAGGGTTGTTTTGGCTCTAGTGGAAGAATAAAAAAGATATGTTTTAAAACGTTTAGATTCATTTGAAATATTATTAATTATTTCAGTCACATTTTTCTTAATTCGATGAGAGAAACATATTGTAAAAGTTTACTCAATTTCGTCAGAAAAACTTATATTTACATTAGTTTCTCCAAAATGCCAAATGAAATTGGTTTCGAAGAAAAAAGTTTTTAAATTCAACATTTTTATTCCGATTTTTAACAAAATCTTGAAGGTATTTTTTGAAAGTATACGAGTTTTGATTGGACTATTAGTTAGTATCTTACTGACAACATTATTGTCTGATTTGATTAAAAATATTTTAACACAATATATTCTCTTTGAAATCAAGCGAAAATCATTTACATAATTTTTTTCTTCTTTATTCTAGGTAAAAGACTAAGAAAATGATTGCTTGCCAAAATCTAGATATTATATTTATTCAAAATTCGATTTTCCTAGCTTTCAATTAAATGTTAATGCAATTAAGTTGTTCGGTTGGAATTTACATTTATTTTTCCGTCATATAAGGATAGCTGATGTCCGTAACTGGAACAAACGTTTCCTTGATGCTTTGCGGACTGGACCATCGAAGCACGTAGTGAGGACCTCCAGCTTTGTCGTTAGTTCCTAAACACAATCGATATTTTTAAATAGTGACCTGTTTCAACTTTTATTAACTTTTCTATCAACCTATTGTTAAATATGTTCCAAATATCATTAAGGACAATTAAAAATCATTAAATTTAAATTATCTCTTTTTAACGGGATAACCAATGATGAGAAATGTAAAGAATTTACAAACGGTTTTCGATTTTTTCTTTATTAGATATGATGATAAACCGAAATTTATTAGTACCTGACATTCGTCCACCTCCAAAGGGTTGTTGTCCTACGACACTTCCAGTCGATTTATCATTAATGTAGAAGTTTCCAGCGGTCATTTTTAGTTCTTCTAATGCATGTTTGAGGAATTTTCTGAAAAATATTAACAAGAAAATTAAAAACAAAAAAACAGTAGCCAAATTTGTTTTGATTACTCGTCTTGTGCAAAAACAGCACCCGTTAAGGCGAATGGAGTTGTGGATTCGACTAGTTTTAATGTTTTTTCAACGTCGGAATCTTTATACACATAAACGGTGAGAACTGGACCGAAAATTTCTTCACGCATGATGCGATCGGTGGGATCGGTAGTTTCGACAATGGTTGGTTCGATAAAGTAGCCGATGCTATTATCACATTTTCCGCCGCCCAAAACTTTTACGTTGGTACTATTTTTGGCGTGGTCAACATATTTCTTGATGCGATCGAACGCTTTGTCGTCAATCACTGCCGCTGCAAAATTTTCAGCGACTGTAGCATCACCAACGGTAAGTTTGCTGCGTTCATGTAACAAGTTTTCCTTGATCTTCGGCCAAAGTGAAGCAGGCACATAGATACGAGAACAAGCCGAGCACTTTTGACCACAATACTCGAACGCTGATCGAATAGTCGCCGGAACAACGCTTTCCACGCTAGCAGTCGGATGCACGAAGTGATAGTTTTTACCACCACATTCTCCAATCAAACGTGGAAAGTTCACATATTTGTCAATATTTTGACCAACTTGCTTCCATAGGCGATTGAAAGTTCTACGAAAAAGAAGAGATTTTTTTTTTCACTATTATTTACACTAATTAGTACATAATAGTAGCTTGTTCAAAGACATCATATAGTGTGTTGAGAAACTTCCACTCTTTTCATACTTATCGATGTTTCTCGATTACACTTTAATGTGCATTACACAACAGCAACTGGCAATACGTTATGATGAAGATGGTCACTATATGATCTCATTATGTTCCTATACCTGCTTATCAAATGACGCCCTTTGAGCAATTAATTGTAACATCTGATTTAAGTTGGACCACATTTATGGGAATCACGTCAAACTCTTCTGAGTATTATTTAAAAAACTCTGAGATTATATGAACTTGTTATGGTTACTTACGGAACGGATCCGGTAAAATTAAGACCGGCAAAGTGTTTATTTGCAGTGATTGTATCGCCAAAAACAGGACCATCGGCTGGAATGAAATTGACAACACCAGCTGGTACACCAGCTTCCCGCATCACCTTGAACACGGTATAATTCGACAAAATTGCCGTATCAGACGGTTTCCACAGCACTCCATTGCCCTAAAATCAACCAGTTAACCATAAATCCATAGAAGAAAAAAATACAGTGAACATAAGTATTAGTAAAACAGGATCAAACTAAATTTCATAGTTGAAAAAGACTTTTATTTTACAAAAAAAAATGAAAACATTTGAGTACCGCTAATGCCGGTGTGTAAGCCAAGTTGCCTCCAATCGCTGTGAAATTAAATGGTGACACAGCTGCAATAAATCCATCAATTCCCCGATATCTCATCGAATTCAATGTGATTTTGGAGTTTTCGGAAATTGGTTGATAACGCAAAGCTTCTTTGAAGAAATACGCATTCATTCTAAAGACAAAAATATTTTTCAATTTTTGTATTAACAACTAACAAATATCTAAACCAGTCTCTAATTATTGTATATGCAATAGTTGCCGCCACACTTTAAAATGTTTCAACTGAAGGCAATAACGCCCTTATTGATAAATCAGTTATATACTTCTAACACATTATAAAAATAGGTTCCAGTATCTTTTAGAATAGTCAAATCTGGTAACGTTGCGTTTTCTACTTTGCTTTTTATTCAATTCGTGATTTTTTGGTTAATTAAATTCTAATACTTCTAACAATTCTATACTTTTCTCTTTTATGGCTAAATTTTCATTATGGGCCAATTAGTTCGCGAATTAAATTAAAAACAAAGTAGAACATGCAGCGTTACCAGTTTTGACTGTTCTAAAAAAGACTTGAGTCAAATATAGTCCCAATGAGACATTATGGTAGAATTTTCAGTGAATAAAGGCTGATTTAGATACTTCTTATATTTTACCTAATGAAATCAATTAATTCAGCGGCTGAATCAATTTCAGCTTGAATCATAGTCTTGGATTGACCCAACATAGTGGCTGCATTTAGCTGATATCTGTATTCATTTGCCATTAAGTCTGCAGCTTTCAGCCAAATCTTCAATCTAGAAACTTATTTTGGTAAGATTTCACATACAACTGATATAGTTTATGAAACAATGTTAGAAGATTTCAACAATAAAAAAAACTTTAGCAGTAATCTAAAATAGGCAGATATTACTATATCGTAATAATTTGGTTAAAATACCGATCGGCAATCGGAACTCGATCCCATTGTTTTTGTGCTTTGACTGCGACTTCAATCCCGTGCTCAATATCTTTTTTCTCAGCCCAGTAAAATTTGGCAATTTTTTTCGTATGATTATGAGGCATCACTTGATACCTAACATTATTGTTTCGGATTTCTTTGTCACCAATTACAATAGGAACGTCTTCAACCTATTAAAAAAAAAAGAAAACTAAACTTTTACAAATATCTTCCCTGGACGATTAAGCATATGGGATTAAGGAATAATTCGACATTAAAATTTCTTTGGTTTTCATTAATTAAATATCCGTGAACTACATAGAAATCACATTAGAATATTGCAAAACAGTGTTCGAAAAACAGTGTTAAAACTCATCACATTACTGCTTATATTGTCATTATTTTACTACATTTAATTAAATAAATGCCAATCTTCAAGAATTTTTTCTGCATTAATAACATTTTTCTGTACTGTATTTGATTCAATCCAGTTGAAAATTTATTTTAAAGAAAATATAATTAAACTAAAATAATAACAAAATAAATTTAAGCTTATGGACAATTCTTTGATTGCACATAATACGTAACCATGTTTTGTTTTTTTAAATCACATCGATTTTTCATAAAATTGCATAGTTAATATTTTATGTATTTTTTTAATTGTATGAGTTTCAACTAGACTACTACTAGGTTTCAATTGCGTTCAGGTGTTCTTATGGTTTTGTTATCCTGCTTTCTTAGCAATTTGCCTTTTTCGCTATGGTAATGTGCCAACCCCTAAATAAGAACTATTTATATTTTCATCAAACCTTTGCCGATGCATCCTGGATGGCTTTTTCCAACGCTTGTCGTTCAGGCGATCCTACAACATGAATAACTTGTTAACAAAAAAAAAAACATATCGATTATGTAAATCGTATATTGATATTGACCTTTGAGGTATGAATAAATTGGCTCATTTTCGATGCCAAAATCTTCAACTTTATTTATAGGAACGACACTTCCTAATGAACGCAATCCCGTTTTCCTGAAAATTGGATTATAATATTAACTGATATGATTTGTGTAACCATTTATGTAATTGTAAGTGTGGAATTGTAATTTCTTATCATTTTTTTTTAAGATAAGATAAATAGCTGCTGTTATGAACATATTGCAGGGGTGGCTTAATGGAGGCATACTCAAATTTATGCTCAATAACATATTAATAAAGCCAATTGAAATATATGAAACTGATGAGCTTATACAATGAAATTATGTAACTATGATATAAGATTTCTTTTAGTTTAATTAAAAAATGATAATTTACCATATTTGAGTTGCGGCTACTTGCTTATAAAACAATGATAACATTTTTAATCAATTTCTTAATTAATCGATTCGTAATACGGTTTTAGTTGCTGATTATTTTACTATTAAAATTTTTCAGTCGAATAACCAAATGATATCAATATTATGACAACACTAAGCTCACACCCATTTTATATTCATGGAGAAACCGATTGGTGAAATTTATTGGGTCTTTATAGAAAAAAATTCTTTTTGAAAATTTTATCCAGAACGATTCGCCAGCGAAAAGTCCCAATGGGAAATTTTTGGATGTAATTGGAATTTTGCTCGAAACAATTCTCGATAAAAATTTAAACGGATTTAAATCGCTTTTTTTAACGTATTAGATGAAACAATTAATGCCTTGATTTGTTTAGCTAAGGTGTGTTAAATGTTGGCAGAGATTTTTTTCACAAATGGCTGTAAATTTTCGGACCGAATATTTAGTCTGATGTTTTTTTTTTTTGGTGTACAAGTGTGACGAGAATGAAATGATCGGTATGACGCATACATTGAAGAGAGATGCACAAGAATGAGTCATGTCGTCGCTCACACCAAGCATGCGTGATTCACAGACCAATTTTCTCATAGATGTTGTACTTGTACGGTATTGATTCATGGAAAATGATAGAAAATTCGAATGTTTTAGAACGCAAAACATTTCAACTAAGTTCAACAATTTAAAATTTTCGTTAAACCAACACTGTCTTACAACAGATAAGACTTATTTTTTTTGTAATCTCCAAAGTGATAACACCCATAATCTTATCACCAAGAAATTCAAATCAATTACCCTTTTTCTCAAAGGTCACTGAATAAAGTCAAATCAACAATATACCCAGCATTAACACCATCCTTTACTACTGATACAAATTTATTAAATTTATCATAAAAAAATTGATTAAAACTTTCCAAGATTTTTAAATTTTTGAAAAAGTTCCGTAGTTCAACACTAGATGTCCAACCATTTTAAATGTCAAAATCACGTTTGACAAATTAATAAGTATATAATCGAAATAAACTGATATAACTTGATAAATTTATGATTTATATTATATACTCTATAAACCAAAAGTAATTTTTCATCAAATAATTTAGAAAATTAAGTGCAATGTCTTTTGATAATTTATCAAAACGGATTATTGATGGAATTCAAATGCTAAATAATTCCAGTAACCTAAATGATGATATACTTAAGCAACTTTTAACGATATTAGTCAATGTCCTAATAAATGACGAAAAATTTTGTAAGTACTTGAGAAACAAAATGCATTAGCTTCATTTAATTTTTTGTTAAAATTCATATCAATACTAACCCAGAAATCTGCAAGACTACGATTCTTCAGGCGCCACAATTTAACGACGGATTCTTGTAGATCTCAATAAGAATCCGTCGTTAATCGTGGCGCCGGAAGAATCGTAATAATTCTTAGAAATAAATAAAACTGTTTATCCGTCGAATTGTTTGTTTGTTTCAATGTTTGCCATTGAACTCAATGAACGTCCAATTCAATGTTATATGTTCCACCAAACAGAAATTCAACGAATTCCAATATTTTGTTCTCTTAATACATTCACTAATAATAATTATCTATAGAAAAATAAACTAATATTCATATTCAACAAGAGAAATAATCATAGACCAATAAAGTTAATGTGAATTCTAGCTAATTCTATACTAATGGGTTCCAAATCTGGTCAGATAAAGGAATTAATTGCGTGTTGTTTATTGTTTTACATCGAAGCTGCTCGAAACAACATTGATTCGGATGAAGTGGACAACTTTATGCAAAATACAGTGAAATTAAAACCATCGACCTCTAAAATGTTGAGTCTTACATACAAAAATCACAAAGACTCAATCGTTGGGAAGCTAGAAACCAATTCATTGCAACTATCTTCTCTGGCCTCTTGTAATTGGTCCTTCGATTTAACGTATATGGTACGAACTGGTAGAGAACCAATCTTTTCTAGTTTTTTATTCTGAACCGTGCAATATATAGATTGCTTAAAGGTGGCTGTTTGTTGGCAATAAAAGAAATGATAGAGGCGAGTCTACCTTATATTTTTCAATCAGCAAACATTGATGAATATCGGAAAAGCCCATGTCATTTGATCACTTCATATCAACTTATTATCTATGGCCACTTTCTACACCTATGAGCAGTTCATATACTGTATAGTATAAGAATCATTTAAGTTATTGATTTTTTAGGATTCTGAAAGGCCTACAAATAAAGTGACTCACGTATTTCGTTTGAGTACTACTGTTAAAAGATTGAGTTCCCGTAACGAGCAACTTCTCAAGAGAATTGATATTAAGTTTGGTTTAATTCATTTGCACGAATTTGCTGGTATTCTTAAGGCAATATTGCATGGATTTGAAAGACATCAGCATAGTATCAAGAACTGACCGAAGGAATATACGAGATCTAGCAGTAACTTTAGTTTTATGGAAAAAATCGATATTATTTGTTTGAATATGAAATTTCAATGTTATATCTAGTCTAAGGAAACGTACACATTATACCAATTTATTTTCTTTTTGTAATTATTCTACTTTTGTCTGAATAAATGTTCTTTTTATTTATTCTTTTACTTCTAGTGGTCTTTCTATAGAGGTGCATTACACCTGTTCATAGAACCAGAAAAAATACATGATATTTACAAATAATTATTATTAAATAAAACATTTAATTTACAATTCCAGTTAAGGTAAAGTTGGTTCATGATTAGTTCACCATCTAATATTACAAGTGAGAAACAATAACTTTTCAACATTTTCATCTCACAAATTTAAGTTCGGTTTCGCTCGAAATTTCGGCTTGACGACAGCTGAAACTCGTTTTTTGACCGAAACCGAATAATGTGTCATATTTTTGGAGCTTAATTTAATTTTACTTACGTTTTCCACTGATAAACGTATCTTTCAAAATGGCGAGTCTCGAAGTGCAGCACATACTTATTTTGGTATCAATCATGTTCTATTTTGTCCGATCAAAAGATCTGAGAGTAAGTGAAACTTGCCTCTACTATTATATTTTACAAAATTACAGATACCAGGTAGTTTGAAATAAATAAAAACAATATAAAATCACGAGTATATTATACAATAAATTATTAAAATTTATTCAGAATAAATCGAACGTCAGTACGTTTTATTTGCAATGTATAATAAAATTTATTGAACTTAACATAATATTTTAATTTCAATAGTAAATTTAGTACAACAATAAGAATAAGTTTAACAAATAAATATAAATTGTGCCTGTTTACATAATTGAATGTTTTAAAAACCAAATGTATTTGACTAAAATTTTTAGTTACAATGAAGACTTTGTCAGAAAAGCGAGAAAACTCACATTTTTGGGAAATTGAAACGAAAAAAGTTTTAGAAGTTTCACTACTAGATATCGAATGATAGTAGAATTAACTATAGTCAACTTTTTTAGTAGTAGGTGGCAAATATAATTTTGCACATTTGTAAGGCAAAGCAGTTAAAACTGAATAGTTGTTAAAGCATAGTATATAGACTGTTCATAAGCACAAGAAGTTATTGAAATTTTGGTGATCACAAAATGATAGAAAAACATCGGTTCTACCGAGTATGTGAGTGGAAAACATCACGTCACTATGTGGCGTTGTCATCATTGCATTTATATGTGACCGACTAATGGTGACCATTTAGGAGTCTATGTTAGAAAGAATTGTGTATCAAACAGTAAAAGACCTAATATCTATTGGAATGCTTTTAGCTCAGTATGAAGAAAAAATATTTTTCTTTGTGAAAAACAAATTTTCGAACAAAAACTCGTTTTTCCAACAAAATCTTCAATTTATTTCGACAGTCGTTCGTTTAACGAACTGAATAAATTCGATTGTTAATTATTATAGATTTTCATTCGGTTAACACGCATAAATTTTTTCAAAAGTAATACTGTGTTTACAAGGCTCGAGAGAAAATTTACCTTTTCAGGATAACAATTTGTTTTTCATTTTATATTTACAATTTTCACAAAAAACGTATTTTTTTATATATAATTTGGATTTAAAAAATAGTTATACATATAATATCTATTTACTTTTTATAATGTTTAGAGAATATTTGAAAAATCTATAGTTTATATACAGGAATTGATTGGAAAACGGTACGGATGTGAATTGTTTAGGAGGGTGCATCAAAATTCTTCCGAAAAGGTTCGAGATTTGATCTGTATGATGTGAAAACAGGTGTCAGTATTTAGGTCAAAACTGAAGGGATTTTCACATTCATCCAAGCTCAGTGTTATTCCATTTGACGTACAAAATTAAACTGTCTAATTGTGTGGCTGTTTAAACTTTTATGCAAAATGACGTAGCTATGGCAAAAACAAAATTTGTCAATACATTTGCTTTGGCGTTCTCTACATAAAAATATGTAAAACATCGTTTTATTTATGTGCCCAAAACAATCGTCGATAAATATATTCGTTTCTGAGAAAAAAATTTAGAGTGACCCTGCTTAATTTTGATATTAAGAGCTGGATCTTTTCTACTTAAACGAAACTTTCGAATCTGTATGGAAGAAAAACATTTTTAATGCACCCAAGTGTTTAGTAAGTATGTCAATTTAGTGATGGAGGTCGGCCAGTGGGTGTAATCCATTCAGTTTCAATCGTTGGCCATTTGGTTTGTAAACAAGTATTGATTTGATTCGATTCACAA
Source organism: Sisyra terminalis (assembly GCA_958496175.1). Taxonomy (NCBI): domain Eukaryota; kingdom Metazoa; phylum Arthropoda; class Insecta; order Neuroptera; family Sisyridae; genus Sisyra; species Sisyra terminalis. The sequence goes on from OY292280.1 coordinate 410,217, forward strand.
CCACCAGTTTTCATATCACAGTCGAGAAGAACGGCTTGCCCTTGCACATAAGCCACTTTCCGATTGGGACACGATCCCGCCAATCCATTATAGTGCAACACAGAAAATGTTTGCGGATCATTTGATTTGGCACCCGGGTAGAACTCAGTTAAGAAATTGTTCAACAATATCACACCGAGACTTTCCGGGTCAAGTTTACGACGAATTATCTTCAGACTAAAATTATTAAGTTCACGTTATTGTGTTCAATGCATAATTACGTTGGTGTCATATTACTACTCTACGTCGTCATTAAAAAAGCCTAAAGCACTTAGCAAATCAGGCAACACTAACGGCGAAATGAAATCGTTTCCCTCCGGATCGAAAACTCGAAAGATGCGTTTGGCAGTATCCCACGGCTGTTCCAGGTTAACCAAACGAAGGTCGAAGCTGAATAACACAGTCAAATGGGTGTCTGACCCCAATACCCAAATCGGAAACTTAGGATTCTTATAATATGAACCGACTGTAATATATCGCATGTGCTCCATCATTGTAATAAAGCCAATATTACTTTGCTCATCAATCCCTTTTAAAGCTAAAAATAATTTTAACAGTTAAAACTAAAAACTGCATATTTGTTAACCACAGATGATGACGTCATATAGTGTGATCGAAAAGCATCGGTTCTTCCAATCCATGTTTTCTAATTGTATTGTTGTTCATCACCTGCAATTGTCGTATGTTCGGAGTTCATCGTCGGTGATCGATGTCAGTATGTAAGATTTGATGATAGTAGTGTCCCACAAATAATAAGAATAATTAAAATGATTGTATGTATGACATTAATAATACTTGTTTAACAACCACTGCCAGTACTTGTTCACTTCATATAACAGCGAAGTTTTACAAATAATTACATATCTTGGAAGTACATATTTCAAATGAAATCGATTACCCCTTTAAACTCAAGCCCAATACATAAAAATTTCAGAGAAATTAAAAGAGGTTGAATTCAAAAGTGATCAATTTCGTTCGGAATATCTCACACATATATTTATAGACTAATAGAAATTACGAATTGATATGAACCGAGCTTTTCAATGCGCAATACGACTTGATGCGATACTTGTTGGTGATTCTCAAAAGTAACGAGTAACGAAAATAACGAATACGTATTGTTTTAGTAACGAATAGAGACGGAAACAAAATATCTCATTACTTGAATGGCTTTAATGGAAACTGATTCCCTCTTTCTTATATACATAATAGTACAGATGGCTAACTTACTCAAACCTTCGACGTCTTGATCATTATCCCAAACATGTTGCACAGCTCTGCCCGTAAGCATTAAGTTGACTAACGATTGGGACCCATATCCGTAGGTGCGATGTATTAACGGCTCGCTCAGATCTCCAATTTCGTTTGTTAGCACATTGACACCTTTTGTTAATAGTAACGAGTACAAAAACAAGAGTAAACCAAACTCGTCACGGAATTCATCAATGTGTTGGGCTAAAAAGCTTTCAATGTCAGCTTCATCTCGAAACTGAATGTAATTGATTGATTGATGAAACAGATCTAAGTGTGATATTCCTTTCGTAGGTGGACACACTGAAATTTGCTCATTCACCACCGGATCAATCATAGTCTCCACTGAATAAGATGGTGTCGACGCTGTTGAACGCATTTCCACCTCATTATCGACTGTCAATTGTGCTTGTGATGTCGAGTTTTCCACCACTACATTATCCTTGTGTGAACTTGCTATTTCATCTATTGCATTATATTAAAATCAATAAATTATCCCATTCAACAGTAAACAACACATTACCAGAGTCTTTTTGGTCCTTTGGCTCGTCTGAGTCTCTAGCTGGAGATTCATTAGTTACATTTGTTTGACTATCCGTTGAAATTTCCACCGGATTCACTTCCATTTGATTACTGGCTATCCGTTCGCAAGATGGAACGTTTTCACTTGATGGCAATTTAAATATTTCTTCGTCTGCAATATTTTCTTTTGATGTAGTAGCCATTGAGTCGTTGACTTCATTTTCAGTGGCTTCGTGTGACAATTGAACGTTTAATTGGTCTTGATTGTCACCATCTTTTCGACGGTATGCTATTGTCACCGGTTTATTACAATTCTTTCGCTTGGCTAGTAACAAAACTTCCACTAAAGCACCGACCAGCAATTTCAATTGTCCTTCTCTGTTTACCTATATTTCAAATTACATTAGTAACCAGATGATATCAATGATTTCCTATGCATTGCAAAAATATTTATTCATTCACGTTATTGCTTTAAATTTTAACCTTTAATCCCTCTCATTCTTTATCTTTAGTTCACATAAATGACGTATTGTTTCATGAATAACATTGCCAAAGAAAGACGACATTGATGAGAATTCAACCACGCGGGAAACTAAATTAGCTGTCAGACAAAAACAAAAAAAAGGTTTATACGTTTGTTATCGAAATCAAAATGATACTGAACCCAATGGGTAATTCTCATCAAGTTCCGAAATTAGGTTTTTTTTTTGCTGATTTTGTAGCATTTGTGTAACTAGATTTTATGAATATAGTGGTCCCCAGAATAAACTTATTTTAGGCGAATTTCATGGGATGATTTGTAATTTTGAAAGACAGGGAATAGTTCTTATAGGCCATACCGTCATTGAATCGTCTCGGTTGTTTAATAAATAGCAAAATTTTGATTTATTTATTATTTTATAGATATATTAATATGGTTCACAAATTATAGCCAATAACATTAGCCCAAGTAATGTTGTTTAAAAGGAAAAAATAGCATCGTAGGTCACTTAGATTTTTGTAAAAACTGAAAGGAGGATAAGAATTTCGAGATTTCATAAGAACATATATATATATATTGTTGAGTTTCAGTTAATTTCTTATTAACTTATCTTCATCAATTCTGGTTAGGATAATATAATGTTAAAGTGCAAAAATTGTTACTGCTTAATAAGGCGACATCTGTGTAAATTAAGTATAAATAATATAAAGCTTAATAAATTGAATTTGGTCACAGGGCTATACTAACTATATAAGTAAAGGTGTGTGGTTGTTTGTAAGATTTGGATTTCGATAGTCACTTTGATAGTACATATCGCTATGGATCGCAAGTAAAGTTGATCTATAGTATAGATCTACACAAAATTTACCTCGGGAATTTTCGTTTCGTTTCTAGCAAGTATACTTTTCAGCATGTAGGCCTGGATGGGCGCTAGAATTGCGCAAGGGCCTCCAGACTTTTGTTCAAGAGCCGTTGGTTCCCAAACGGAAAACACGAATCCTTAAAAAAGAAAACAGTTTTGAAGGAACAAAATATTTAATGGTTTCTACCTTGGGACCATCGTTTAAATGTTTCATCAGACGGATCTGGTCCCCACAAAATCAAACGTATTTCGTTCACTTGTCGCTGAAAACCGGCCATTAAATCTTCGTCGGATGCCATTTTCGGTTACCAAATGACCAATCAACGAAAATCCTGTTCTTCCTCAACTGTAACTAATGCAAACCGACCTAAAAGTAATCCATTTAAGTTAAGGACTTACAAAACTAGTTTTCTTCGTCAATCATGAAAACTTGGAGGAAATGTTAAGAATCCACCTGAAAACCTCCATGTGTTTGACAGATTCGTAACTTACCTGATTAGCCGAAATAATAAATTTACTTATACAAAGGAATCAAGCATTATCATACAACTCGAATGGAATATATGGTGATGATCACTATTTCCTCTATCCGTCCATTTCATCACCGATTTTCCTCTAAATGTAATAACTTAATTTTCTCAGTCGCACTTGCAATACTTATACGAACCTTCCAAAAGATAATAAAAACAGCCGATGCTGATTTGTTATTAAGTTATTATCAAACCTTGCCAATCTAACTAACAAAAAGCACTAAAAAACATAAAAATAAAATCCCTAAAAAATCCTTCGATTTGAAACATTTAAAAAAGCCAACTAAAACTGAATAAGCCCAACAATAAATAGAATAAATCAAACGGTTATTAGACTTCAACTCGCTCTTTTGCTAACAATAGTTTTTTTTTATTCGCTAACCTATATTTGATACTGTATCATGCGGTATCAACCATATCAATCGTATCAATTGTACATTCAAAGGTTAAAGCAGCATTTCTCAAACGATGGATCACATTATCTTTTATAGGACTGCAACATGGCCCTGTTAAAAAAAGGCATTTAGAGGCATTTTAAAGACATTACATTTAAAATGCCTTTAATAACTTTAAAAGACTTCTGATAGCTCCCGATTGGTAACCCCTCGACTTTTGATTTTTCAAAATTTTTTTTGCTCATTCATTTGTTTACCAATTTTTTTCATTGGTTTGTTCTAAATTTTTTTTATAAAAAAAAAAAAAACAAATTTGAAGAAACAGAAGCCTAATGTTAGCTCATCATTTTTAAATAGGATCTTTTTTCGCTTAGATTTAATGTATTTCTATAGATATTCGTTTGTTCGTATAAGATATACGTGTGTTCTTTCTTGAATTGTTGTAAAAAAACGACTTGCATGAAAATAAGGACACTGTTACGTTCCATCCAATACAGGAATTATTTGATTTTAATAACAATGCTGACTCTTAATAACAATGGGACCTTACGCCCCGACATCTATCGGCAAACGAGGGAATATAGTAACTGTTTGTGATCATTAAATCCCTTATGACTTGTAATAACGTTACTTTTTAAATTAAGAAATATTAATATCTAGGAACGAACAAACGCCAATTTTTCTTGAACAAACGAAAATAACTATAAATTTAGCGGTTTAAACTTTCCAACATTGGTTTCAATGTTTAAAATTTTTAGCGTAGATCAACAATTTTTTCATTATTTTTTTGAACTTTGCAAATCTTACACTAAAAAACAATCTCGAGGAATACGAAGAAACGATCCTTTCTATATGTAATTCAAATTCCCTCTCTTTATCAAAATTTAAAAATTACGTCGAAAATAGGATATAACGTTTATATTTGAGTACGTCTGGCACTGTAAATGGTCTAAACAATAATATCACAAAAAAAATGTCCATTCTGCATTTTTTTCTTTTGCTAAGGTAAAACGTATTCAGTATTTCAAAATATGTATACAAAAGAGGTATAAAGATGTTAAAAATTAAGAAAACAGTCTCATATTGTTTGGGATTTATTAAGGATATATAGGCAACTAATGATACATAACTGCAGGCATAGTACTTTATTTCTTGTTTTAGTACAGCATTATTTTAATTTATTTGTGAAAATCCTTCTAGATGTTATAAAAATGATTCATAAGTTGAAACTAACAAGTTTTCATGTTGAAGCCAACAAAATATATTTATAATAATTTAGAATTGGGGTTTTAGATCAAAGATTTTTTTTAGGCCTTTAAAGTGATAAGTGATAAAAGATCCCAATCATGCCAATAATAATTTTCAGGTTTGGATGACATACTTTCCTTATCACTCATCAGCAGTTTTCAAAATGCGGTATGAAAAATCATGGCTGATGGTACACGAATAATAATTGTTTGTCTACGAAGGTACTATTTTGCATTAAAATCCGAACAGTATGTGTAATTTATAAATTGACTTATTCTAAGAAATTGTCTGTTTTTTTTTGGGGTTTTCTCATTTCATACTCAGTAAATACCATTAAATATCTCTTGGGAAAAGTCAGGAATAAAAAGGGAAAAAGCTGATTAACGAGACGTAGGTAGGAGCGTTGATGACAAAATTGGCAAAAGCTTCACAATAAGGCATTAGTACTAAAACAATTTACCGAATATGTTCTCTAACAATTAAAAAAAAAAACCTTATTAAGTGATATTTAGGTTATTTGAGTATTTCAATGTGCTATAGGAGGGGGGATATGGGATATAATCCCTATTATAAAGTAGGAGTAAGATAGTCGAAAAAACTGTTTCAAATACAGTTTTCTTTTATGAAGAACTTTGTGATTAAAAAAATGTAATTGTTATTTACCGTCACTCTATAACTACTAACGTCCTTTAGCAACTCTAGGGTCAATTAAATCCGTTATCGAGAAATATTGAAAATGTGCACGATACGAGGATCGAACCAACTACCTACTAGTTTTGAAGCGGTTACCTAGACCACTCTGCTACCAGTAGGCTAACTTTGTGATTGTTTGTATTAAATTCTGTTGGGGGTAGTTTTACGTTTATCGACAATTTTTTCTTATTACAGTAAAAGTTTGTAATTGTTGTGAAGAATAGAGAAACCTTAAAAAATGATTGTGCAATGTAGGTTAAATTAATGGTTGGTTGTTGACCTTGAGAGGGGTGAAAGGATATGAGGACAATGGAAGTGTTAAGGGGTAGTTTTTGTTGAGGGTGCTTGGTATTGTTGCGCCTATGCGCCAGTACAGCAAAGGCGATGTTCAATTGTTGTTATAATTGGCGATTGTTGTGAAATGATAACCGAACAGAGCGATTGTATGTTGTTTTTCGAGTTGACTCGATTGTGATAAAACGAGACAAGTTTCTCCCCCACTTAACGGCCACTTGTCTCTATGTGTACAAAGAGGAGGGACTGAAAATTATTATTGAAATATTATGTTCATTATTTATTTTTAGTCGGCTCGTGCCCGCTTTTTAGCCAATATCTATTTCAATTTTCGTTTTCAGATTGGCCAAACGGTTTTTCCACCTATTGTTATATTAGTTAGCTGCATGTCGGAGTATTATCGTGATTTAGTCAAATTGAATTTGAAACGGGGAAAACGAAAATCAATGGCCTTTTGATTTATACAATTGTTAGACTTTTTTGGCACTTTTTTGCAGTGACAGATTGGTTGTTTCAGAAATAAATTTATTTAAAATCGAATTTTTATAACGATGTTGTGCGCATTGATTGTATTTTTTTTTCGTAAATATCAATGCGGGAATTAGACATAAAGAAATAACCACCTTGTGTTTGATTTAAGCGATTTAATTTGCAGTTTCGATTTTTTGGTAAGCACTTTTTTTTATTTTTGGCTTTACGTGGCCCAAATTTAAAATTGGCGCTCTGTTTGACGTTTGCAATGGTTATAAAAAAAATGACTGTCGCCAGTGAGAATGTTATTCACTTTTGCGCCAAAAAATGAAAATTATATCAAAATGAGGAAAAAATGTGATATTTCCTCATAAAATTCCGGCAATTTTTTATGGTGACAAGAATAGGATATGTGATTTGGAAAGTGTAAGAGAGAGAGCTATGTTGACCTCCAATGAAAATAATCATGAAATATCTATTTGTTTAACATATTGTAACATTTATTACATAAGAAAACTTGAAGAAAAGTTCGTTTGAAACAATTTTCGATCAGCTGACCATAATTGATTTAATTTGTTGTTAATTTTTGAAATGATTTTCGAATGTCACGTGGACTTGCATCCATCACGCATGACACGCATCAAATTTGAATTGCAGTCAGGTGCAGGTGAGCGAATCGGTAAATGACCCAAAAACGGCAGAAAAATCTCTCAAAAAATAAATTTTGCAGTCACAACACGAATTAACTGCATTTTTTCAGTTCGAGAATAATCGAAAGTGGTCACAAAAGTTTATTACCGACAATTATCTGTGGTTTTGGTCAGTTCAAAAGTCAATCACAGCATCAACAGAGAACTTCTTTATTTGTTATCTTATCAGTTATTGTTTGGATTGCATTCAGCTTGATGGAGAATTGGATGTGAATCGATAAAAAAATGAATGGAGACAATTTCACGCAGAGTCTACTGAAAATTAGCATCAGAAGGCAAAATTTTGCTCATACATGCAAATTATCGTAATGAGTTCTCAGGTTTCGCGAAGAACTGGTTTTATTTGAATTTTTTATAATTGCCGTTACATTTTATCATTTGTTCTTGGCACTCCATTTAAATAATGCGCGCGACGCTGCATTTTTGTTTCATTTTTTAAAAAAATCGTACAAACACTAACATTTATTCGTTCCAATGCCTTTTTATTATCATTTCAATTTTACAGCTTTTGTTGACCGATAATCACGAATCGTGCGGAAAATTTATTTTTACAGACCATAAACTCAATATTGATCTAAACCGGAAAATGATCGATAGTGTTAGTTTTTATTTGATCTATTTATAATAGTAATTTCGTAAGTAAAATTTAAAACAAATCGCTTAAATAAATATTTTTATTTTCTCAGCATGTTCGTCACTACTTTGAACTGGCCCCAAAATTTCAATTTCAACAGATTTGCGCCATTTTCTAGCGAAAAGCCTTTTCGCAATTTCAATCAAGAAATGACCCATTAAACCTGTTTGAACATTTTTCAAATTCTTTCAGATTTTACGATCAACCTGTATTGAAATATTTGGAAAAGAGGCAAAATTAGAAATAGTAAATTCTAATGGCGATATTGATTAAAAACAAAAATTAAAAAAATAAACGAAACGCAAAGAAAGAAGGAAAGGAAAACCAGGTAACTGGTACCAAGTAGATCGACGAACTAATTTACATTTGAATCAAATTGAAAATAATTGAAATATGTGATTAGAAAGTCATTGAAACCACCCGTACCTCACCTAGACCCAATTAATCAATTTTGAATTTCTATCACTTAAAGGGATTAAATATTAAGTTGATTGATTTTTGCAACATTTCTATAAACGTAGTGCTTTAGAGTTTCGTAGCAAAAACATAGTAAAAGTTGAGACATTTGTTGTGTGTTTCTTGGTTTATTTTCGATGTGTGGATGCAATTTTCGGGGGAAAAATTTGTTGAGTTTTCGCCGACCGGTGACCTTGGCCGTATGGGAAATTGTTCTTTTTGTTTTCGATATTTAAATTGGGGACACGGTGTCAGATGCAGCCTCACTTGGATATTTCTATCGTTTGTCACAATTTTCCCTATTCGAATCAGTGGCGGTGCGTAACAATCATTTCGACTATCGTTTGTTTGTTTGTTCGTGTGATCGGTGAATTAAAATCAATTATAGCTAGTTGAATTTAAATTGTTCCCAATGCTGCTGGTTTACAATTCTGATTGGTAAGAAGTTGTTGCAATTTTGATCTAAACCTGCTGGTGACCCGCGTGTTTGTACCCCTACAAACAAGTCCCGAGGTTCACGTTTAGATAGCACTGGCATTTTATTATTGCTCACTTTTCTCGACTCATTTCCATGTTCTTGCTAAGGGCGGCGTTGTTTCATTTATCTTCAATTGTAATCCGCCACTGTTTCGAACTTACTTGGCTTTATTGAGTCTTATCGGAGAGACTATAAATTTACTTTTATTCTTGCTTTTTTTTTGAAAAACTTATCTTTTTACTGAAGGTCACTGATCAGATTACGAATTGAGGAAATGATTTCGTTATTTTTTTTTCAGACTGAGGAGTTTTTCGGAGGTTCTCGATCGGAGGATCGGTACGTCCGAAATGTGTCCGATTGTCGTGACAAAAATTTGTTCAGTCGAGGAACGACGACAGCAATGCTTGAGGTAATTGTTTATCAATTTCGAAACGTTTGATTTGCACAGGTTCAGCTGCCTATGAATACCTACGTCATATATGTTGATGAACATTTTTTCTAGTTTGTCTGTGAAATTTATCATCTAAATTGTTGATTTTTTTCATTAACCGCATTATACCGAGGTTTGTTGTCTGAATTTTTATCTTGATTACAACAGTTGATAAGTCGAACTCGTTTAACACGGTTACAATCACGATGAACTCGGAACGCTTGCTACGGCCACCCTTGGCCCAACCTGACGAAGAATATGGCCTGGGATACCAAAACACTTTGGTAAGTACCTGTAGCATTCATCATTTTTCCCAATAAAACAAACTTTGTCCCATTCAATAAAAAGTACCCAATACTTGAACGAATTTTGCAATGTAAATATTTGATCACAATTTTAACAATTAAAGTCAATATACTTTTATACACAATAGAATCTATACACGATTAGTATTGTACACATCGGCATGCCAATAGCTGGTTCTGGACCCATAAATGTCATGTTTCAGCCTATATTTGCCAACCAGTCTACTTCCTTATTGTAGTTAATGTCAGGATACCTTGGCACCAAAGCTACCAGCCTCACACCAGTATTCATCTCGTCTAATTGGCTGTTTTAGTATTTCAGCAAGTATCCACTATTACCTACTGTCAAAACGATGAATAAAAGTAGTTTCAAAGAGATATACTAAAACTACTAACGCTTTTAATTGCCAAGTGAAATTAAGTTTCAGTTTCAATTATATATTTTGAATAATGATTCTATATAATAGTTATTTCAGTTTATGACAGTTTTTTTTTACTAAAATTGTCCAAGTAATGATTCAATATTCTCCATGTTCATATATTGGGTATAATACCCGTAATAAGCGTTCATTCTACTTCAAAATTGCACTATTTACTTTGAATTATTCATAGATAATTAACACACTAGTGTTAACTATTTCCAATAAAGCACACTTTACGTTTTCCACCAGATGAAACTAACATTAAAAACCAATAAAGACGCCTTATATAATTGTAGCAATAAAAATAAAAGCAATCGTTTTTCATCATTTACTATAAAGTTACATACAAAACGTTAATGAAAAAAAAAACAACAATGGTACATAGCCAGTCCCATCTGTCTTTAATTATTTCATTCAAAGCCAAACCGTTAAAAAGCAAATAATCGTTTTCTTACCTGCTGAAATAACTGAACTATTAATCTGCATAATTATATTACTTATTGTAATAAGCAAAATAAGTATATTTTTCAAAAACAAACACTTCATATAGCACAATTAGTTTCACACGTAGTTCATTTCTCTTTTAAACAAGTGTGATATTTATTGAATTTTTATATTTTTTGATCCAGTTTTCATCAAATAACCAATAAGAGGTTTTTCCCCGAAATGTAATCCATTCAATTATTTAGTCGCAATTTTCCTATAGAGTAGATAATGTTAATGAATTTTTTTAAAATGATTTGAATCCTGTTTTTTCCCTTTTAATTACTGCAATGTTTAGGAACAATTTGCATTCAGCCACATATATATAAACTATGTGATGCTAAATGAATATTAAAGTATAAGAAATTAGAAAACCTCGAAACAACTCCCATTTCACTTTATACGTTTAGTATTGGCAACCAGCTTACACAAATGTACCGTGGATGGTCTATACTTAATCAAACGCTAATTCGATTTAGAAACGGGGTAATTGTAATTAAATAAATTTTAGCCAGTGACGTAGTGTGCGATTTTGCCACACTGAGCCAACCTGAGATTTGCCGCCCCCTATTTTCATCATTAGTCAAGAAAATTGATAAAAATTTAAAACCTTTAAATTCTTTAGTTTAAGTCCCTTTTAAGTCGGTCAATATCATATGGCAACGATGCATTTTCAACTTTGTTTTGAATTGTACTCGTGATTTTTTTCTTAATTCAATTCTAAGATGGTATATTTTTCTCTTTTGTGGTTAAATTTTCATTTAACGGCAGATTTATTTGTGAATTAAATTAAGAACATTATTACATATATTGGCATATATTGACCGACCGAAGAGGAACTTGAGCCAATTCTTTAACTATTTAAAAAGTTCTTCATATTTTCCATAAAGTATAATGTTTTATGGAATTGTTAAAGTCTATATGTGAAAATGTTTATTTTCATAACTTCAAAAAAAAAAAAATGAATAAAATATATTAATATTTTGTTAGCATTACTTCATGTAGAAAAAAAAACGTTTAGTTTGTAGTAATCTGACGACAAAGTTTTCTAAGGATAAGGAGTCCAAACGCATTTAGCCAACAATAATCACCTGAAGATGTTCGAATAGTATGAAGCTAGGGCTTACCTACAGAGGCAAGGTTTTAAGATTGTGAAGTTAATGTGCTATGGGAGAGTAAGAAATAGTTAAGGGAAGTAGAGTAGGGAAGGGGGAGCCAGTGATTTGTTGGGAACATTCAAATGGGAAATGTTGAAAGCGTGACACAAATCTGGTGAACTAATATTTGCGGACGAGAGGCTAAATCTTGTTTAACTCATCGGAGGACTAATGGAATAATTGTCCATTATGATTAAGTAAATGTTCAAGAAAATGACGAGTGGCATGACGAGCGTTGATAATTCTGGAGAAGAGAACCGACTGGTCTCTGTTCAGCAGCAGCAGACTGGATGAGTTAGACAAAGCCGAACAGCACCGGATTGCTATTAGAGCGAATAGATGTGGGTGGGTGGTAGTTGCGTTTTGCGCGACACCAAAACGTTCAATTCGGATTAATTTTCTCTTGTTTCGGATCATTTTTGATTCGCATTGTCTGATCACTAGTTTTTTATTTGTATTTTTTTGGCAATTGTTTGGTGTGATTGTTGTTTTTCGGTAATTGTTGCTCGCGAAAATGGTTAGCGCGACCGACGATTACGATAGTTCGGTAGCGGTTTTTGGGGTTGAAGATGATGGCCTCATGGAAGCCATCCACCACCACTTGCATCGGTATAGTTCGCGCGAAACTAAGAAAACCAGGTACCCAACCGACTGACAAGTCACACCTGTTTCTCTTTCAATCCAACAAATTCTATTTAGGTCTGCATCTCCTCCACCTACTAAAAAGTCCCAAACTGCTTTCTACCCGTGTCCTCCTCCGGAAAATGAGGAATATGCCCCGGAAGTGGATCGAGATGATATGAGTGTTGTAAGCAAATGAACGCTTATTACTTAAATAGTTGCAAACCTCAAATTTACCCACCCCTTAAACTCGCTACTGTTCAATATATCTGAGTACAATTTTTAGATGTATGGCCGCTACACAAAAGATCTAAGCCAATATGCTAAATCGGAAGCACGTCGTTTAGATAAATTACGGAAAGAGTCACCATTGGTAGACGTTGGTTTGGAGAAACCACCAAGCAAGAAGACCGTTTGTGGTAAAGTGACAATGGAACTTAACGAAAATGCGATCTACAAGCAATTAGATTTTCAGGAAACAGCCAACTTGCCGTGTGGGTTTCGTGGGTTTGGCGGCACACGTTTGCTCGTCTCGGGGAAGACTGGGTTTTTCTCGCTCTTATGGGAGTCGTCATGGCCATTCTTAGCTTCATCATGGACCGCGGAATTTCCATTTGTAATCACGGTCAGTCAATAACTCTAACAATGAAAAACAGTCACGGTTTTTCTCAATAATCCAATGCATATATACTGGTCATATATACCTATATACCTATATACACCGCAAATGGCATGTTTGAACCCATTTTTGCAATCCAATCTGCTTCCCTATTGATCCAATTTTGATTAGCTCTTAATTAGTTTGAAATTATAGCTCGAATTTGGTTGTATCGAGACCTGACTGAACAGCCGATGGCCCAGTATTTGGCTTGGGTGATTCTGCCATTTTTCTTGATTTTGTTTTCAGCCGGATTCGTGCATATAGTAGCACCACAAAGTATTGGTAAGATCTTCGACAGGCTGGTTATTCGATTAGAAATTGATTTTGGGAAAACTGTTTACAGGTTCTGGAATTCCCGAAATGAAGACTATTTTACGAGGAGTTGCTCTAAAGGAATATCTAACATTTCGGACACTAGTTGCCAAATTAGTAGGTCTAACAGCGACGTTGGGTAAACTGGTATTGAGGATATAAAAAAAAAGAAAAGAGTCTGATTTTTTGGGGGTTTTCAGGAAGTGGTATGCCGTTGGGGAAAGAAGGCCCATTTGTACATATCGCGAGTATCGTTGCAACTTTGCTCAGTAAACTTGTGACAAGTTTCAAAGGAATTTACGATAACGAATCGAGGAACTGTGAAATGCTGGCGGCGGCCTGTGCTGTTGGAGTGGCTAGTTGTTTTGCCGCCCCAATCGGCGGTGTTCTCTTTTCCATTGAAGTAACTACGGTTTATTTTGCTGTTCGCAACTACTGGCGGGCATTTTTCGCGGCTGTTTGTGGTGCAACCATTTTTCGACTCCTGGCAGTTTGGTTTGATGAAGCCAAAACCGTTACGGCTGTGTTTCGAACAAGTTTTGCCATGGATTTCCCGTTCGACCCCCAAGAGTTATTCGTGTTTGCACTTCTTGGGTAACTAGAATCCACTTTATTCCTCTTAAATGAAGCCAAATAATTTTCAACACAAATAGATATGGACAAATTTTTTTCGCTTACCATACTGTATATTCTTATTCTGATAAAAGATGATTTTTTTACGGTACTAGTAGTAAATCCAGACCTTTAATTACTCTTCCTTTTTTCTTGGGCGCCATTAATTTTTCTCCTATATCATTGACCATATTTCAATTGTACTTGCTTTTAAGATAAATCTCGGTAGGTACCCGATTATGTATTTCCTAGTTCATATCCAGGTGGTTGTAGATAATTGAGAAGACAAATACTTACTTAAAATATAATAATACTTACCTACTTAGTACTTTACTTTTTAAAAGGATCGCTTTTCATTTAGCCACTGAAGTTTTCATCTTTTATTCTTTTATAGAGTTTTGTGATTTCTATATATTGCTTTTTCTAAAATTGTTGGTTTGGAACATCTTTTAAATGCTATACTGAAACGAAACGTATTTTTAGAGTGATTTGCGGATTTGGAGGAGCGTTTTACGTATGGACTCATCGACAGTATGTTTTGTTTATGCGATCTAGCAAGAAAATGAATGCTTTTCTCCAAAAGAAGTAAGTTTACGTTTGACTAAAAACTGCAGTGCATTAATTACACCTTGAATCGAATTTCCCGAATGATCATTTCATTAAGTAAGTTTTTTTTCTTGAAAATTGTTATGCAAAAGTAACTTTTCACGAAAGTAATTAAACTTTTTAATTGTAAAATTCTATTCATCAGAGAGAAATGGAATTGCATATAAGGCAAGGTTCTCCACCCCAGTGAATACCATTAAAATCGAGTTACATATATCTACTTCGAATTAAGTACAGAGAAATAAATTGTGGACAATTATTCAGAGAAATGGTTTTTGGGGGAATACAATTCGGGGAAATGGCCGGGAATTAAATTTTTTCTCTTGAACGAATTTGTTTTAGTCGTTTTTTATACCCCGGAATCGTTGCGTTACTTGTTTCATCAATTTCATTTCCTTTGGGTGCTGGTCAGTTTATGGCCGGAGATTTGACCACCCACGATCAAGTCATCTCACTTTTCACGAATTTTACTTGGACAAAAGACTCATTTACTGTGGAAGAAGCAGCTATTTTACAACATTGGACAACGCAATACACAGATATTTTTACAAGTCTTGCAGGATATACACTTTTTACGGTAAGAAATCGAATCCAGTAGCGGGAAGAGGCCACTTAAGAGCACTGTTTTTGGTTTTAGTTTGTTTTTTCGATAATATGCTCAACGTTACCAGTTCCTAGTGGTAGTTTCATTCCGGTTTTTAAAATTGGAGCAGCGTTAGGTCGAGCGACAGGTGAATTGATGCATTTGGCAATGCCGACCGGGGTTTCTTTTGCAAACCAACATTTGGCCCCGATTATTCCTGGAGGGTATGCCATAGTTGGTGCCGCAGCGTTTAGTGGTGCCGTTACCCATACTATTAGCGTAAGCGTTATCGTTTTCGAAGTAACCGGTGCGTAGAAAAAATTAAAGCATCCCTTCATTACTCCTTCTGTTTCATACATTTTGAACATTTCAAATTTATATAGGTTTCCAGGGAATTGGAATTATAATATGTATTTTAGTGAAGCTGGAGTCATTCAAATCTAGGCTCAAGTCCCCTTTAGAACAGTCAAATCTGACATCGTTGCATTTTCTACTTTGTTCTTTAATTCTACTCGTGATTTATTTATTTATTTTTTTTTTTTGATTAATTCAATTCTAGTAGGTATGGTATAAGTTTCTCTTTTGTAGTGCTCAGTTTTCATTATGGACCAATTTATTCGCAAATTTAATTAAAAACAAAGTCGAAAATGCAATGTTGCCAGATTTGACTGTTCTAAAAGAGACTTGAGACAAATCTATATATCAACTTGAACTCCTAATAATTTTATTTTCAATGCTATATCTATACTGAATACTTTTTTGATTATGTAAAAAGAATAATCCATATAGAACCCGCCTCGAGTAGCCCACATTTTTTTACGTTTAAAAGAGCGATTCTACACTCAAGAAAATCTTAATTCCTTATCCCAAATTGTAGACAAAATTTTGCTTTAAATCATTTATATTTATTATTTCATTACAGTTCTGGCAGGATCTAGTCCACTTCTCTATATTAGTAATTGCATCCCTCAATCCTCCTTCCAAACATAGATTCCACTTTCCGATTGTTCCACTTGAAACGCGTAATATGAATTTTTTGTTTTATATATTTTAGGTCAAATCACTCACATTATTCCAATGATGCTAGCGGTTTTGATATCCAATGCTATTGCCAGCTTTTTGCAGCCCAGCTTGTACGATTCGATTATTTTAATCAAAAAACTACCCTATTTGCCAGATCTTTTACCGAGTTCCAGTGGTATTTATAACATTTACGTACAACATTTTATGGTAAAAGATGTCAAATATATTTGGAAAGGTAACTACGACAAATTAAAAGAAAAAAAAGTAATCAATTTATTATGCACATATCTTTTGTTGCTTATAAGGTATGACTTATAAAGAGTTAAAAAATGTTTTGAAAGAGTCGAAAAAGCTACGCAGTTTCCCTCTAGTCGACTCTCCGAATAGTATGGTTAGTAGTGATTTTTGAAAAAGCTTGGGGATGTAAAAATGGTGAATCAATCTCTGATTTCTGAAATTTGTGTGCTTAGTATTCCTTCGCTTTCTATTAAACAATGGTTAATCATAAAAGGATAACTCTTTCCAGGAGTACAATAAAATTCGGGTTTGGTTAAAATAATAAAACTAGTTCCGTTTGATGACCATAGTAGCAATAAGAGTCCACTAAGGATATGGGCGTCAACAGAACTTTGACGTCGTTTCCGATTTCACAAGCCTTCTGATACCTTTTTCGCATTTTCTCCATACTATCTGCATTCTAAAATTCACTTCTGATTCTTATGCTACATCTTTCAATTAGTGAAGTGGTCAAAGTCCAGGTATTCAAGGTTCTTGTCTAATGTTGCCGAGTATTCTTGGTCACTAATTTCGACAGATTTTCTGCCAAAACGAAATTCGTCAGTTCAGCGTGAAAACATTGAAAAAATTGAAAGCGAAATTTCAGTGGGATTTTAAATGTTTGTAGTTGATTGATCATTTTTATATCCGTAGTCCGTTTGGTCAAGATTTACTAAATAGGGCATTTAGATTTTGTTAGGCTCAGTGCCGCGTTTGGCTTTAATAGCACTAATTGAGAAGCAAATTGGACGCGAGCGGCGATTGGAAGTTGCAGCCAAATGGCAACAGGAACGAATCAATAAGGAAAGGGAACGAAAATTGTTGGAGGAACGACAACGAAGACCTAGTCGTTTTGAGGTGACACCAGCTCCCGATATTTTAAAACTACAAGCCTCGCACCATCCACTATTTGGATCTCAACCAAAGAAGTCAATACTGAAAAAGACCAATTCGTTCACATTAAAAGGTTAGTGAATAGGTACTAATGTTCCAGTCAGGTAGGTAATATGTTTCCGAATGTTTAGGTTTTAGTCCATTGACCCAAACTAGTCCGAACACAACCCCGTACACAACGGTCACCGGTGCGGAATCCCGCATTCGGCTAGCTTTTGAAGCGATTTTCCGTAAGAGCTCAACTTTGCAGGATGTAGAACCAGCAATTGGAGGTTCTCAAACGACCAACGAAACCACAGGCCTCCACGATTCGGATATACAACCGCAAATTGTTAAAAGTTCTAGCAGTATTCAAAACGTTGGTGCAGTAATAACAGCACCACTACGGGAGGCGGCTGTAAAACGTCGGGTCACGTTACCACGAGAACGAGTCTGTGATATGTCACCGTTGGAACAGAAACAATGGCAAGAAACTGAATTAGCACAACCAGTCGACTTCACCCTTTGCAACGTAGATCCAGCTCCATTCCAATTAGTCGAACGAACCAGTTTACTAAAAGTAACGAAACTGAAAGCAATATCAAAACCATATAAATCTTTCTGCCTCATAAAAATTCGTTTTTCCGTAGGTACATTCAGTTTTTTCCATGGTCGGTGTAGATCATGCATATGTAACAGCCACTGGAAAGTTAGTTGGAGTTGTGGCACTTAAAGAAGTACGTTTGAAACAAGTTTTTCCCTCAAATGACCATTTGACATCTTCAGAATCTTTCACCGTTAACACCATTTCTCTTAAGTTACATGGACGAAATTTGAACGACGAAAATTCCCTCTAGATTCTTGACTTTTGAAATTCGGTTTCACCTGTTAACGATCACTTCCTTCACATCGGGGAATTCTTTTGATCTAGGCTTTCAATTTTCTACTTTCTTTTTTAAATTTTTCTTCTATAGCATTCAATATGAACACTTTTCCTTTTAAAATATGATCCATTTAATTAGTATTTCTTCTTGTCGCTACATCCGTGTTCAAAATCGAAATGTTCTATTCGTTACTAATAAGATCATTTAAAATATTTTCCATTGTTTCATGAAGACTAAAAATTCGTCGAGGGAGTTTTTCAATGAATTTTTGAAGTTATACTGCTTTATTATTATACTGAGGTGTATAACTTCAAAAACAATAATTATTATATTTGTATTTCACTGACATAAATGTATTTTAAATTTTATATTCTTTGTTCTTGTCTTTGTCGCAACACATACATTAGCTTACTATATATTTTGATATTAAAAGCAAATTGTGCTAAAAGCAATTGTATCATATATTAATTATCATAATCCACTTATAACTTCAGTTCAGGCACTACCGGAAGTGGATTGAAATTATCTTTTTAATTATACCAAAGAAGTATATCTTTGTACGCGCGTACATAAATACACACATCGTTTTGTTTTAGTTTTCTTACCACTTGTAACTCATCTACTACCATGAACACCTGGATCGTTACTGTTAAGTGATATTATTGTTTGTTTGTAGCTTCGCAAAGCAATTGAAGATGCCAACAGTGGAAATTTACCAGTTCATCGAGATACGGATAATGCAGACTTAGCGACGTCAACCACGCCGTTGATGTCGGATAAGGTTCAAGACTACATCGATACCGTTGAGAACGAATTGGATAATCGTCACGAATCAACTGCGACCAGTATCGATAGTGCAGTTAGTTCGGATATTGAAATGGATGCTATCAACAATAGTTCGACCAAACGAAATCTTTGAACTGATTCCAAACACACTTGATTTATGTTTCAATAAATTCTAAACCTAAACAATTTTTGCAGTACCCAAAGAAGAAAACTATTGAAATTCGTTGAATTGCTTGTTTGCTTCAACGTGCAACGTCAAATATCAATAATGAATATTTATCAAAACACTCATTACTCAACGTTTGTTAACAGCCAAAATGATCGATCTTCGGAATTAAACACCATAAGTTGAAACAAAAAAGCAATTCAACGGACTTTCATTTTTTTCTCTCATATTACCTTAGGTATTATCTAATGATGCGACTCAAATATGAACTCTTAAATTATATTAAAAATTGATGGGACAATGTAGATATTTCTCTAAATAGTCAACAAAATTAATAATAGTCTATGTCCTTAATGATATATATTGTCTTTCCAAAATAGAATAAAAAATCAGAAAAAAATATCGCATCATTATTATAAACAATTTTTATCAATTGTTGGTAAAACTTACTAGAATAACAAAATATAGTTATGTGAAAATAATATTTTTACCATTAATGGAAAAATTTATATAGTACTGGATAATATAACTGGAGGGTATGTAATATGAATATTGTGATAAATTTATTATAAAAACGAATACTATCAATTGAATTAAAATATAAGTAGAATTGTTTTAGAAAAAATATCTTTTTTCAAGAGATTGCATGATCTAAGCATCCGACTTCTTTTTACTTTTCACAAAATATTTCAAGATATCCTCCTACAACATTCATTCAGCATCAATCCATTGTTCGTATCATTCCCATTTTTTGAGTTAAAACATTTTTTTTTCCTTCTCTAATACTTCGTCTCAACACTTTAAATTTTAATCAAATTTTTAAACTTATAATAAAAATATTGATACTTTTATTGATGGGCAATATAATATCGTAAGTGTATGACGGGTTGCCAACTTTAATTTTTGTCAAAATTGTTTGACTCATCAAGTCTATTAATGAACCTTATTATTGTGGACTATAATTACATCCTCATCCTACCAACTGGCAACTCTGACGTTATACATCAACTAGTCTACATTTTTTTTACTAAAAGCACCACATAATCTTACCATATATCACCTTAATATTGATGGTGCATTCGGTACTAAGATTCAGTTCATAAACTTATTTTTTATCTATTTCATTTTATCAATAAAAACGAGGATTCTAAAATCTATATTTAATTTTTTTTATTTTCTCCATTTTAGGCTTTCAATATTAATTTTACCAATCATTGTGTCAAATTTGAACTAACTGATCACTGTCATTCGATTGCATTCAATTGATAATTTTTGCCATTTATCAGTGGTGTTAGATGTGAATATTTCACGGCCAGTTACTATTAGTTCATGTTAAATTTGTACCATAAATTATACTAAACATGCTAACTTCAACAAGCACTTATAATTGACTCACTTTTATGCGCCTGTGATGGTAGCCAACTGGAGTTTTATTCAAGTTAAATATTTAATTAAATTTAAAATACTTGATGGTTGTTAAACTTTATAACGGATTCATGCGTTGTCATTGAGATTAAGCAGGTGTGCCAAAAATAAGCACGCTAAGCGACGGAAAATACAACAAGAAAAAAATGTTTTGAAACAATATAAATTTTTATATAGTATTTCACTAAAATTTCATATTTATTTTGCGAATATATGCATTAAATTAACAATAAATAATAGAATCTGTTTTAACATTTAGTTAGAGCTTTGAACCACAAAAAACGAGATATCTCGTCGAAATGTTGGTTGGAATTTACTTGGCAACTTTGCCTTGATTTTTCACCGATTCAATGGCTTTTTTCACTGTTTCCTCATCGCCCAAGAATTTCATCGAAACGACTGGCTTAAGGTCTTCGTCGAGTTCGTATACAAATGGAATTCCTGTAGGAAGATTGAGCTCCATGATTTGCTCATTGCTGAGATCTGAAAGATGAGTGTTTGAATTAGAGATTTGAAGGTGGGCGAGTTTCGTGGAAATACCGTCTAAGTGTTTGACGATGCCGCGTAGACTGTTTCCGTGGGCTGCGATTAGGATTTTTTTGCCTGCTTTGATTTGAGGCACAATAACTGAGTCCCAATAGGGTAGAGTACGATTGATTGTGAGTTTTAAGCTTTCAAACATTGGGAATTCCTCCAATTTGGGTTCTGTTGCATAGCGAGAGTCTTTAACAATATTATCATAGTAAGGGTGATTTTCTTCCATTGGAGGTGGAGGAATATCAAAGCTGCGTCTCCAAATCTGTACTTGTTGTTCTCCATATTTGGCAGCCGTTTCAACCTTGTTTAGCCCCGTTAGGGAACCGTAATGACGTTCATTTAGCCTCCAGGTTTTATGTACTGGAATATCCGGTTGACCAATTTCAGACAAAATTGTTGCAAGTGTAATTTGAGCTCGTTGCAACACGGACGTGTGGGCTTCGTCAAACGTATATCCGGCATTTTTCAATGCTTTTCCCGCAGCAGTTGCCTCTTCAACTCCTAAACTTAATTGCATCAGTAAAATGTTTTAATCAACCAGAAAAAGTGCAATACCTTTTTCGCTCAATCCTGCATCGTACCATCCGCAGAATAGATTTTTTTGATTCCATTCACTTTCACCGTGACGAACCATAACAATACTGTACTTGGCCATTTTCTTGATAATATTTTTAATCAGTTTTAATGAGATGAAGTAAAGAAAGTTTCACACTTCCTCAATCGCTGTTTGAAATTCAAATGACATTGACAAAGGTGAGCCGTCTCTAGTCATCACTGCGCAAGTCACAACACTTACGCACTCTGTGCCAATACCATTAACTGTCAATGCTAGGCGCGGAATTCACAAAAATACATTTCATTTTAAAAAAAATTTATTTATAACATGAAAATTTGCACGACACCTGAATTTTTAAATAGATTCAGTTGCTTTTTTATTAACGCCTTAATGCTTTACAAAGTCACGTCCTTCTTTACAAGTGAAGATAATGATGACGACGATGATCCTCGTATTCCCATCATCCCTATCAAATCAAGAAATATAAGAAATCAACTCAATATTTAATTAAAAAAAATATATTGAAACACCCAAAAGTTACACAAATACTAAAAAATTTACAAAAAAATCCAATTTTTAAAAATATTTTTCATATTCTTTTTTTTGCCTAATTTAGGAATTTGATGAGAATTACCCATATGTGTTTGTAAATAAAGTAAATAATAATCAAGTAAATTACCCAAATATTCTTGATTGAGGGACTTTGTTTGATTTTGATTTGTGGGAATTTTCGTTTATTTTAATTGGATTAATTTAAACTTGCCGGTTACAATGTGTTACTATGTTTTCTAATAGATAGCGCTGAAGTAAATATGCTTTGCGTTTTCCTTGCAAACACAGACTTACAGTCTGACTTTTTATTAGTGTCTAGCACGACAAGTGGAATGTATTGAATAAATATTGACAGTATAAGAAAGTTGCATTGAGTAGTATTAAGAGATATTCAGCTGTGTAAGGGATTAAGCAAAAAAAAATTCGAGTGTGGGATAGCCTTCAATAACAGGTTCCTTATTAGAATGCAA
This sequence comes from Sisyra terminalis, assembly GCA_958496175.1. Lineage (NCBI taxonomy): Eukaryota > Metazoa > Arthropoda > Insecta > Neuroptera > Sisyridae > Sisyra > Sisyra terminalis. Next base: position 433,021 of record OY292280.1, read on the forward strand.
ATGAAACGAAAAAATGTGAAAATTGGCAGTGAGTAAAAATATCCATTTAATTGATTCAAATCCACAAAAATCGGCAATAAGCACTTATAAAAAATAACGTCGTACTAAATTAAACAGAAATCACACCAATACAAATAAGAAGTCAATCGTTGAATTTTGTCAACACCTACCTATCCATTTCACATAAGAATTATTTGCCTCTTTTCAATGTTCACCTAAACATTTTGCGTGTGAAATAGTTTTTTTTTAAATATTTTCATACAAAGAATTAACCTCATATGCCCATCGCGACCATCATTCGAATCTTTTCAAATTAATTTCGAATCATTTGAACATTTGCGTCAATCAAATCAACCAACAGGTGTTATATACTCATTTGAATTTCTAATTATTGTTTCAGAATTAAATTCGGATAATAATTTGTGTTGATTGATGCTATGAATCAGTTGTGCCCCATGTCGTTTCGGACTTCCACGCGAGAAATTCAACGTAAGTTTTCAATGAAGAAACAAATGTTCACTATTAAGGGTTTATTGGTTAATCAATATGATCTAATCCACTGGATGTCAAGTGACTTGAGATAATTGATGTATACACTGTCATTTAGTCACCCGTAGAAACAATACTAAGAACGTTTTACAACAACGAGACTATATATTGTTTATCCACATATTTATGCCATTTAACATCTCGATGTTAATACCAACTAACATTGTCAGCTGCTGTATGCATTTGAATTCTGTCGATGAATATCATAAGAACTGATGACTTATGTTCCTTTTTGGAACAGTCAATTCTGGCGACGTTGCATTTTCTACTTTATTTTTTATTCTATTCGCGATTGTTTTGGTTAATTCTTCAATTCTAATATAGAGTATAATTCTCTCTTTTGTGGCTATATTTTTATTATGGGCCGATTTATTTGCGAATTAAATAAAAAACAATGTAGACAATGCGCAACGTTACCAGATTTGACTGTTCTTCACAAAAGGGACTTGAGCTCATTTTTTTCGAATATTTAAATTAAGACTCAGTAGTAACGTTACAAACGGTTAAAGATCCGAAAAATTGTAAATTGTTTTAGACGATGCAAAGCATGTCCACGGCCAGTGTACATGTTGTCCTTATGGATATCACATCGACCGGGATTTCGTTCGTTATTGTGAATCTTTGGATCTTGTTGGCGGAGGCTTTAGCGAGCATGACAGTGCTGCGTTCAAACGCAAAGAACGTCGTCGCCAGAGGCAGTCGATGGAGGTTCTTTTGGGTTTGGTCGCCACTCCAGCGACAACACCAGTCGTCGAGAAACAAAATATATCGAGCACATCACATCGAATGGTAAACGACGCGTTGCATGATGTAGTGTCAGACTTTGAACGAACCCTAGCTACGCAAGAGCATACGAATCGAGCGACAAACAACGATAGACTTTCTCCCAACTACCAAAAAAGCAATGAGCCACCAAAACCGCCAGAAAGGTCACCGAAAAATATGTTGAAATGCAACAGTTCGCGAGCACAGCCAAAATCGGAACCGTCAATTAATCTAGTTACGTCACCCAATCAAACGGCACAGAATATTTCTCCGCCAGCTCTGCAAACGATTCGGGAACAAATGGCCTTGAGTCTGGAACGAATGCGGGATCTGGAAGAGCAAGTGCAATCGATTCCGGCGTTGCAAGTGCAAATATCTGTGTTGCTCGAGAGGAACAGACATTTGGTGGTCAAGTTGGCACAGTGCGAGAAAAAGTCATGCAAATGCGTCAACGAATGTCCGAGTCTTGTGCGAAATCGTTCATCATCGTTTACGGAGATCAGTGTTAATGGCTCGCAAAACTTAGCCGCGTCTAAAAGAGACGTTGCCATTGCCTGTACAGTTATAACTCGAGAAATCGGTGTCGGTGGCATAACGTCAAGCATTTCCAGCAACCAAGTGTCCACACAAACGAATCCACAACAGAAATCAGCCTGCACCGCGACATATACTCAAACGATGCCAATAGCCAAGGCGGAATATCGTACGTTTGCTGTACAAACCAGCCCACTGGATCGAACACCAACGATTCCCATTACAGACAAGTGCAACGCAGCCACTCAAATTGACAGTCCACAGACGAAAGATGTGACAGTTCTAGCGAAACCACAAACACAAAGTTCAGCGACAATGACTCAAACGAGGCTGACTCACGAAATTGGAGTTGGAACCGCTTCCGTGTCTCTCAGCTCTGTTCTCAGTCCAATGGCTCGCAGTAAGTCATTCAACATGGGCGAGGAACCGCTCAATCTTTCCAAGAGAACTCGTTCAACAGCCACCCAATACACCACGTCCCTCATCCAATTTAACAAATTTGTTCAAACAGCCAAAGTGAATGTCACGTCCACGGCTAGTCAACATGACTCTGCCACTACTAATACAAATACGAAAAATAAAAGCAGCCAAAGTGACAGTGTCATTTCCATATCTAAATCAATTAATACCGATATCCCGTATCCAATCATTCCAACTCCGATCCAATCACATGAAAAATCCACTCAGGCAGCTCTTTTAACCCTCAATAGCAGCACACCTGTGAAAACCCCACTTAGCCCAACTGTATCGAGAATTCCAAGGCCTTCATCTCTAGCAACTCCACCAGAAGTACGGCGACTCAAACGACAACAAACATACACAAAGATCACAACCGATTCCGACGAATCAAACAAGTAATTAAATCTTTTTCAATTAATCAAAATCAATAACTATTACAAGGATTATTATGTTATAAGGAACTATTATTATGATATAGTTAATACCTCTATTTTTTTCAACGTGAGGGAATGACAAGCGAAAGTGTAATCTTGAAATAATTTTCATATTTTTTTGAACCGATATTCTAACACGTGTATGATGACTGAAATATGTGATATAATTGATAGTATTATCAAAAATCTGTCTGTTATCTGTCGTTGAATTTAACTTAGACTGAGAATCAATCGAACAATGCCTAAATAATAATAATAATAATGCGATCGCTTTTTTGTTGTAGAGAGGAGGTGAATTCGGTTTCAGTTTATATTCCAACAGAGCTTAAATTGAAACCTAATGATGATATCATGACAATGTCTTGTCCAGCCGTCATGCCTCCAACGGAAAACAAAAATGTTTTTCAAGAATCTCATTCACAAACTTTAACTCCGTCTTCTAGATTACTATTTCAACAGAATACATCTTCCCGATACGAATATCCAACAGATCTGAACACAAAATTTACTTTCGATAATAATAAACAACGACAGCCGTAAGTTCTTTTTTAATTGAGGTTTAAAACAATTTAATAAGTTCAAAGTTTAAAACAATTTAAAATGATGCTTTAATAAATTTCAAACGAATTAATTCTAAAAATACAGTTCGAGATTTAACTAAATAAACTGCAAATTCGCATGTGCTTAATGGGTTAACTTCTTTTATATCTAAAATTTGAGCCAATCCAACTACGCAAGATAATACTTATGCTTTTTAATATTAAGAGTACCCTTCAAGTTTTAGTAAATTAGTTTCCCGTTTCCTAGCGACAAATAACTATTCGTTTAAATTTTAACCAATTTTTTTAGTTTGTAACTGAATTAAAGAGCAAATTCAGAAAAACATACAACTCTATAGGGTGAATAATTGACGAAGAAAATCGATGAATATTATTTTAATAGTCATGATAATTTTTAGCGTAAAGCCGAGTAAAGAAATGCGAGCAGCTATGAAAGTTGTGAACGACTTCTTGTTAAAAACGACATCTAACAAAGACGTGAACCATCTTAAAAATGCGACAAATATTATTCAGCAAGAGTGGTTCAAAATTTCTAGTACCGATAATGCAAATCCTTTGGACGTTGAAGACTACATGGATTGTATTGAAGAAGTTTCGAATGAATTACTTCACTATGTTGTTAATATGATCGATAATAACGTAAATTAAACAAAAATATAAGTATTTGATGATACGATTGATTCGTTTGATATTTTTAGGGAAACACGGCAATGCATTATGCAGTGTCGCATGGCAATTTCGATGTAGTTTCAATTTTATTGGATTCGAAAGTTTGCAATATAAATCGGCCGAACGTTGCAGGTTATACGGCGATTATGTTGCTGTCATTGGCTGAAATTCGTTCTCCGACTCATTCAAATGTGATTCGGAAATTGTTTCAAATTGCTGATGTGAATATAAAAGCAAAGGAGCACGGACAAACGGCTCTAATGTTGGCAGTATCCCATGGAAGATTGGATATGGCTTCTCTTTTACTGGAAGCCGGTGCTGACGTGAACATTCAAGATGATGATGGTAGTACAGCGTTAATGTGTGCTGCCGAACATGGGTACACAGATATCGTACGCTTATTTTTATCTCAATCAGATTGCGACTCTTCTTTAAAAGATGAGGTAATTAATGTTTCCTTCCAAATACCAAGAAACCTGTAAAGAATTATTTCATTTTGTTAGAATCATTGCATTAATAAAAATGTGAAAGTTTTTATTGTCTCTACACCCAATTCCTTGGTTGGGACAACATTTTTCAACAATATATATATATATATATATATATATATATTATTTTTTTTTTAGGATGGAAGTACAGCATTAAAGATTGCTTTAGAAGCGGGTCACCGAGATATTGGTGTATTATTATATGCGCACGACCGAATGAAAAGTAGCACTTCTCCGTATTCATCGTTAAATCGACGCAAAAGTGGACGATCTAGCCTTACAGCATCACCAAAATTACCTCGTTCTCCAATGCCATCCTCATCTGCTACCAATTTACAAAAATTATCATAATCAAAATAGAAAAAAAAAGAAGAAGCATTTATACTACTTATATTTTAATAAAAGGTACTAATCTTCTAAAAAACTGGTTTTAGGAATTAATAGAAAAATGTACTTAAACTAGACTGATTTTATTTTTGAAATGATAGCTATTAGAAATTTACAAATTGCATTTCTTGAACTTTGTTTCCAACCACATAGTGTGTTGTATCAGATACAGATTTTTTGGGTCCAAATGATTTTAAAATGTGTCTAATATTAAAGTATTTATAAAAATAACCCCCACAAAGAAACGTTGTTAGTCAAAGTTTAAAATAATTTTTGACGAAAATATATTGTTATAAATAAAAATATTATCATATGTTATAAAAGATGAAATTTTCTTTTTGGAACTATAAACTTGATTGTCACTAACTAAAAATATGATTTAAGATTTTTTAATAAAAACAATTAAAACATTCTTCTTGGTTTTCATTTTTAATCTCTTATGATTCTAAGAAGCAGTAATAAAGGTCATAATTAAGGAATAAGTATAAATATTAAATCTACAATTTTAATATATATTTGCGAAGCCTTGAAGAAACCTCAAGTCCCTTTTAGGTCGGTCAATATCTCTTAACATCGCAGTAGCACTACTGAGCACTACAAAAGAAAGGAAAAATAAACAGTTTAGGCTCCAATTGTGTATTATATAAATCTGTGGGTTTAAAAATGCAGTTTCCGGTTTCGGAATCGCTAAGAATCATTTAGGTACAATAATACAAAAATATTGATCTGTATAAATGGTATAAACCGTTTAAAAATGGATAGTGCATTGTACAGTAAATGCCAAGCAAAACTAGAAACTATTGTCAGCGCTGTCTACGTGGGTGCAAATTTCGAGAGAACTAAGTAAAATGCAACAGCGCCTGTGTTGAAAATGGTAGAGAAAGACATTGTATCAGTCTCTGTTCTCTGGTGAGATCCATATGACGGTTTCGCTATCTGGTGGATTAATTTGGTAGTTGTTGTTCTAGAATGTAATGGAATGTGCGTCATTTCATTCGATGCGCATGTGTTGATTTTAGATGGCTTTGTAAGTGTAGAAAAGTAGTGTGGTTGGTGTGGAAGAGGTGCAACCCACTTTTTTTTATTGTAATTTAGTTATAATATTGTGAAAAAAAAACAAAAAAAAAGTAAAAAAAAATACAAAATACTCAAAAAAAATCGAAAAAACTTTATAATTTTAATTAAAAAGTTGATACTTGTGTCCGAACTTGACAGCAATCTGTTACATGTTTCACAGCATTGCCATATTTGAGTTCGGTAACCATTAAAGTTTTTGAATTTTTGTTTTGACTTTGACAAAAAAATAACATTTAAATAAAACCCAAAAAAATCGAAAAATATATAAGAAAATAGAAAAAAATAAGGCGAAAATGAATCAAACGGGACAGGCAAACTACGCATTGGCTTCGCTGTATGTTGGCGATTTGCATATGGATATAACAGAGTCGATGCTGTTCGAGAAATTCTCAACAGCTGGTCCTGTTTTGTCGATTCGGGTGTGTCGGGATATGGCTACGCGACGTTCCCTTGGATATGCGTACGTAAATTTCCAACAACCAGCAGATGGTAAGTAATTTGGCAAAGCCACATGGTCTTTTCAATGTTGCATGCAATGCAATATGGCGCCTGCAAACCTAACCCAAAATTGTGATTTCAGCTGAACGAGCACTGGACACTATGAATTTTGATGTGATGAAAGGTCGTCCCATTCGCATAATGTGGTCCCAGCGGGACCCATCTCTGCGAAAATCAGGCGTCGGCAACGTGTTCATCAAAAACTTGGATCGTGGCATTGACAACAAAGCGATTTACGATACGTTCTCTGCTTTCGGTAACATTCTTAGCTGTAAAGTTGCTCAAGACGAAACCGGCGCCTCCAAAGGCTACGGCTTCGTCCACTTCGAAACTGAAGAAGCAGCCAACAAGTCTATCGAAAAAGTAAACGGCATGCTGTTGAAAGAGCGCAAAGTGTACGTGGGCCGTTTCGTTCCACGCAAAGACCGCGAACGCGCCATGGGCGAGCGGGCCAAGCTCTTCACCAACGTCTACGTGAAAAACCTCGGCGAAGACGTCACCGACGAAAAGCTGCGGGAACTGTTCGAGAAGTACGGGACAATCGTCAGCTGCAAAATAATGAATGGATTCGATGGAAAGTCACGCGGTTTCGGCTTTGTGGCCTACGAAAATTCCAGCGCCGCAGAAGCGGCCGTCAATGCATTGAATGGGAAAGAGTTGGTCGATGGAGCACAACCGTTGTACGTTGGTCGTGCACAGAAAAAAGCCGAACGACGCTTAGAATTAAAACGCAAGTTCGAACAAATGAAGGCCGAACGTCTCAGCCGTAATCAAGGTGTTAACTTGTATGTGAAAAATCTCGACGACACTATCGACGACGATCGTCTGCGCACCGAGTTTGCCAACTTTGGTACAATTACATCCGCGAAAGTCATGACGGAAGACAATCGATCCAAGGGATTTGGCTTCGTGTGTTTCTCTTCACCCGAAGAAGCCACCAAGGCCGTTACAGAAATGAATGGACGGATTGTCGGTAGCAAGCCGCTCTATGTCGCCTTGGCTCAACGCAAAGAAGATCGTGTGGCACACTTGAACTCACAATATCTGCAACGAGTCGATAACATGCGTCTTCAACATCTCTATCCACCTCCCGGAAGTGGCTACTACGTGCCTTCACTTCCACGTACTCAAGGGTAAGTTGCACCACGGAACAAAACTCGATGAACCTTTTCCCTACAAAAATCACTGATTTTGTGTTTAGATTTTATGGTCCAACCGCGGGAATGCCGCCGATGCGAGCCAATCCACGATGGAACCCAACTCAAATCCGTACTGTCGGAATTCCAACTCATAACAACGGACTTTACAATCCTGGCCTAAATAATCGCTCGTTGGGACAGGGGCGTCAAGGTCCAATTCCTCGCAACACTGTGGCAAATCTTCGCGGACAGAATCCAATGGGTAATGCTGCAAATATGTCATCAGTCGCGTCTCGTGCCATTCTTGGCACGAATCCGACACAGGGCGGCCAAGTGGGTCGTGCTACCACTTATAAATTGACTCCATCTGTGCGAAATCCGCCACAGAACGCTCCGCAAGCCGCCACCACCGCTCCGGCCAACGCTCAACCATCTCAAGGCGTTGTCGTTGTTCAGGGCCAGGAACCACTAACTGCCTCGATGCTGGCCGCCGCACAGCCTCCCGAACAAAAGCAAATGCTCGGCGAACGTCTGTTCCCGCTGATCTATCAAAAGAACGCAGGCTTGGCTGGCAAAATAACTGGAATGCTTCTGGAAATCGACAATTCCGAGTTGTTGCACATGTTGGAAAACGCCGACTCGTTGCAAGCAAAAGTCGATGAAGCCGTCAACGTGTTGGAGGCACACAGAACGAATGCGGCTTCCCAAGCTACTTCATCTCAGGAAATCCAACAACAATAATTACATTCCACGTGATATAATACTACCACCCATTGTCACCCATACCTACTGGAAATACTTTGCTTTTCAGATCCATGTTTTATTAAAATTTAATACTTTTATTGATTGTATAATAAATATGAAAATGAACCTATTTTTCTACACAATGTAATAAAAAAGGTTTTTAATTAAATCAAGTGTTAATTAATAAAAAATTATTTATTTTCTTTCTTTTTACAAATATTTTAAAATCAACACATATTAATCAGCTTTCAACAACAATAAAAAAATGTCTATAATACAAATTTTAGTAATAACTTTACAATTAGAGTACGTGGAATTCGGTTGTTCGCACAAGAAAGCTGTTCAATTCAAATTTGAAAGTCATCAAAAAAAAATAAATATAAACCCACAGACATGTTGTAGTGATAATCAGGAATTCATAGCCGTAACGGATCCACGATTTTAGTGTAGGAAACACTTGACTCCGGTAAAAGTAAGTTTCGGCAAAAGGATCGACTACTGATCCGTACTTAGGCCTTTGAAAAAAAAATACGAGGATTTTAAACTTTTCAATATGATCTGACCAAATAATAATTCGAATTTTCCCAGTTTACAACTTTAGGTAAAATATCTAAAGTGGAGTTAAGAAGTATCAAGTATTAGTTGACAACCTTTCAAATTTGAATAGAAAGAACTCCTTAGTCTTTTTTCTGCTTCATAAATCTCTTCATTTGACTAATTACAATATGACAAGAAAATCACTCTCCAATACAATTCACCTCTTTTCAATTCCCAACAACCGAACATTAGAATGTGAGCGTGTATTAAATAAATCCAAGAGTTCCAAGCTAAAATTTAGAAAAGTATAAAATTAGCAGAGTTCAAGAAAATAAACTACAATTTTTCAAAAAATCCAAATTTAGGAAACTATGGAAAATATTATAAATGAATATATTCTTTACTCAGTATAAAAATATTCACTGAATATTTTCAAAACAATCAATTACCGCAAAAGTTTTAAACGATTTGTCTTGAGACTTATTCCTCATGTAATGTTTATAGTGTTTTTGTTGACTTATTCAAAGCTAAGAGGTTTAGGAAACAACTGAAAACTTGGTAGCCACTAATGATAATTTCATATAGCGTGGTCGACTATAAGAATGGTTCTTCCGAAATTCGTCATGTACAGTCATCACTATATGACTTCATTATCATTTCTGATGTGGCCAACAAATTTATTTTTAATTTAACAATTGCTTTATTTACCAAAGTAGTTTTTTGATGTTCACGTTGTACAACTAGATCAGTCTGTTCTTCCGAAAATTTACAAACAGCTGCGATAACTCCTGCCAGAACTACTGGTTCTTTCCCCGTCATATACTGGAATAAAATGTTCCGCAAATATTCCATTTCAGTTGAATCTAAAAAAAATATTAGTCAGTATAATGAATTATTGATGGATCATTACTTTTTTCTCAACGAAGTTAATACTAATCTATTGGAAGAGGATTTATCTAATAATATATTCTTTTATCAGTGATTCACAAACTTGTTCCTGACTTTAGACAAGAAAGAAACTAATATTTCAGAAGGAGTTATAATGTTGTAATAATGGAGTTTTTTGAGGCATTAAGTTGAAGAGTTTGACTGGGTATTCCGAAAGATATGCCAAAAGAATTAAAAATAAAATGATGACTAATGACCTGAAGAAAAGAATCGATTGTGAGGATTTTACACTTATGTTTTTTTTTAGATTTTTAAAGAAGTCTAGATTGTACTTCGATATGAGGTATTATTATTTGAAGTTAACTGGATAGATCACATTTTCACGGGAAAAGAACTCATATGTTAATGGATAAACAGTGTTTCCCAAAGTGTGGTAAGCGTACCCCCAGTAGTGGGTGAAGAATTTTGTGAGGGATATGCTGAGAATTGGGAAAACTGGGAGCTAGAAGCCCGGAAAATTTTGAAGGAGCTAGAGCTAAAATATTTGCTTTAGCGAGGTCGGAGCCATTAAAATGTATCCTAGACCAACGCTTATCCTTATGTTGAAAACAGGTGAGTGAATACTCAAAAATTAATTTGTGTTACACAATATCAATATAAACTGGTAGGGCTGTAAAAAAAATTAAGAATCCAAGAAAAAAAGAATACGACGAATAGGAACTCTGGATCTGCTAAAAAGTGGAATGAACAATCCTGATTTAAAAAAAAAAAAAACGTAGATAAGAGTTCAATAATGCGGTAAAGTGATCAATGTTAAGCAGAAAATAAAACATATGGTAGTAATTCCCTGCTGAATGATCTAATGATTAACATTTTGTGAAGCTTTGCACAAGTTGAACTGTTTTCGATAGCTAATACAAAGCTTCGGTTCTAGCCAAAGCCGAAAGTGAGTTTTTGTTGAAACCAAAGTTCGGGTAAAATTGATTTTCCATGGGTTTGTGTTATAATTAAAAACACAACTTACCATTTAAGGACGTGGCATGGTTCAGCGTTACAATTGTTTCATCTAGTTTGCGTTCGAGTTTGTTATTTTTCAAAACTAGTTTGTGAAGTTGTTCTTGGGCGTACTTAAGTGCATCTTTGTCGGCCAAATTACAGTTTTCCAAATCGGATATTTTAAGTAATAAACTGGAGACTTGTGACTGATAATCTTCCATTGACGCACCCATCTCGTGCTGGACTTGTTCAAGTTCTTGCTCGAGAGCATCAGCCTTGGCTTTAAATGATGTGACTTCTGATTTTGTTGAGTTTTCAATGTTTTTTTTTAGTTCAGCCACTTGTTCGTTGTATTGGTTCGTTAGACGTTCCAGATCGGAATTTTTGGAATCAAGTTGGGTTTGAAGCGCTAACATTTGAGATTTGAATTCATCGTTACGTTCAGCCTCGATCATTTTCAATTTTTTCACCTCTTCCAATTGAAATTGCAAATCGGAAATATTGGCTATATAATCATCGATCAACGTTTTCGATTCGACAAGTTCTAGATTCAATTTGGGAATTTCAGTTAGTTGCCGCTTTTTTGTTTCGACTTGCACCCGCAACGTTTCCAATTCGGCGATTTGATTTTCCAGTGATATATTAGCCGCATCCTTTTCCACATGCAATTTGTCCATGGTGTCTCTCAAATCGCAAATCTGAGCTTCCAATTGTGCAATTGTTTGATTCTTTTGGGAAATTGTCGATCGCAATTCGTCCATTCCCTCTTGCATTTCCTCCAACTTTTGCTCACTCTCTTCAAGCTGCTCTTTCATTTCCTCTATTTGACAATTTAATTTATCAATTATCATAATATTTTCGTTCATTTCTTCTGCTAATTTTGTGGATATTTGCGTCTTTTCCTTCAACAAAACAATTTCGTTCAAAAGTTTTTCTCGTTCCACGTGAGTTGCTTCAAGTTGTACCTTGAAAACTTTCAATTCTTCAACTTGATTGTTTAAACTATCAATGTTTTCTTTCAAATTCTTGTTTTCTTCGGATATTTGCTCGATTTGTACTTTTCTTGTTTCAAGTTCTCCTAACTGTGTTTTCGTTTCATTTAATTCGAAATTCAATGAAGATATCACATTGAAATTGTTGTCGTAGATATTTTTTAAAACTGCGACATCATTTGATATTAATTCTACTTGCTTTTCGATAAAATTATGGAAATTATTTAACGCAACATCTCCCACGGGTTCGTTTTCTGGAATATTAAATGAGTTCGAAAGTGAGTTGGATTGAATGTGTTTGAAGAGAGATTCGATGATTGTAGATCGAATCTGCTGGATTAATTGCACGCATTGATTTGTTTGGAAACTTGATTGTTCTTGTTGAATTTGATTAATTGTATTTTTCAGCGAATTAAGAATGGTGTCTTTTTCTTCAAGTTGACTCTGCAAAATTTTGTTTTGTTCCAATTTGTGCGTTTCTGATTGGTGCTCTTCCTGTTTGAGACTAGTAATTTGCAAAAGATGTGCTTCGTTTTCGAAACGTAATTGGTGAAGTTTCGATTCTAGCGAGTGGACTTGTTGGCGTTGTTCTTCCAAAAGATTCCTTTTTTCCTCACTTTCAGCTCGCACGGTTTGTAAATGCTCTTCCGTTAAATTAAACATTCGTTCCAAATTACAAATAATTGCTTCAAGTTCTTTTATTTTAACATTTAAGCCAGAATTGGTTGCACGAACATTTCCTAGATCCTCCATCAATTGACCAATTTTGGTGGTTTGACGTTCATTTGTTTCTTGAAGCTCACTATTTTTCGACTGTAATGCCTCAACTTGGTCTTGCAACGGCAAAACTGAACTTTTTAATATGTCAATTTCATCATCCAAACTGGTGATCTTTTCCTCGAGTTGTGCAATTCGTTCAGATTTTTCACTACATAAATTGCGCAACTCTTCAGTCGATTTGATATCTTGCTTTAGTTCCGCAATCTGCACCTCAAACACTTTCGTTTCTTTATCTTTCTCGATCTTCAGTTGCTCATATTCGTTTTTAATTTCATCGAAAGTGCTTTTCAAAAGAGCTTTTTCTTCATTCAAATATGACACTTTTTTGGAATTTTGTTCTGTTTCTCGTTTTCTTTGCTCCACTTCTTGTGTTAGGATATCCACGTGACGTTGTAACTCGTTGGTATGTTGTTGATAATTGTCAATTTCCTTCTGCAATATTATCATGCTACTGTTTTTATCCTCTAATATCAGCCTTACACTTTCAATCTGATTGGATAATTGTTCCACTTTGTCGGATTCATTTTTTTTTGCTTTCAATGCATCATCTTCTCGTTTCCGTAAGTCCAAAATTATCATATCCTTGGCTTTAACTTCTGCTTCTAATAATGAAAGTTTTTCCGGAGAACCGGAATTGCTGGGGGAGTTGATATCAATGGAAACATCTACAGGAAGACCTGAAGTTTTTTGTAAGAGACCAACTTTTTGTTTCAATGCATCGATTTCAAGTTGTTTTTCATCAATTTCCATACGTAAAGCCTAAAAATTACAATCAACTAATTAGAAATGTCGTTAATTATGAAAGCGGTCCAAGTCGATTTCAAAGACCATATAATGTCTTTATTTTTAACTGTGAGACCATAACACTTTGATAATAATATAAACTATTGCTGTTATAAAAGAAATTAATATTAAATCAAACAAATTTGTTAGAATGTAGCAGTGAAAATATTAATCAATTTGGCTCAAGCGGAAATAAATTTAAACGCCATAAGTACGAGTAATGAAAATTATCTCAGAAAGTGTGCTGAGCAAGAACAAGGAAATGTGTATGTGTTTTATCGGCTAGCAGAAGGCATTCCATTAAGTGAATGGGAAAAAAATTGATGGATATTCTTTGAAAAATAAGCTCTAACTGGAAAGACAGCCACCAATTAATCTTCAATTTGTATATGAAACAACAGAATATTAAGATTTAGTATAAATGAAATCGTAAACATCAAATGCACAGAGATTAGAACAGTTTTTGTTTATCTCCTATTTAATCTATTTAACATGGTCACGAAAGGGTTGACAAAGGTAAAAAAATATTTTAGACTTTTTGAAATTTACAAAAAGAAAATGCATGTAACCAGCAATATATTTTTGTTTCTGGAGGATATGAAATGGTTTTGTCGTTTGAACATATTCTTTTTCTCCTTTATAATAAATATAATTGATATACAATTTTTTTGCTTCAGTAGTTAACAAAAGTTCAGTTAAGACTGAGTAGTGACTAAATATGATGACATACTTAAACAGTTGCATGCTATACCTCTTCCAAATGGGCCTTGGCTCGTTGTTCTAATGCACATTGTTCTTTCAACTCGGAAACTCGACGTAAAGCTTTATCTTGGGTATCTCCCAAAATAGCCTAAAACAAGTTTTTGACTCAGTTTTAGCAATATGATTGATGAGAATGATTGCTATAATAAACATTTGAAATTGATAAAAAATCATCAATTTAAATCATTTATAAAGTTAACAATGATGATTGTGAGTCAGCATTTAAAACATTTTTGTGAAAATATTAATTGAACACAAATGCATTGATCTTATCCTCAATGACTTTAAAGCTCGATTTTCTTTATGCAAAATACAATTTCATAAAACCTATAGTTCAAGTTTTAGTTGTTTTCCCCTGCCCTAATCCTTCTTCATTTCGTCTTTCTGTAATTTAGTACCACTTTTTATAGAGATAGAGACATTTTTTTAATAGGTTTAGGCGTTGAAAAAGATCCAAACCTTGGCTTTTTCATTTTGGTGTTCTAAGTCTTTATAATGGCGGGCCAGATCTGTATATCGACCTCGATATTTATTGTATTTGGCCTGCATCGATCTATATGCCCGGTATAAATTTTCTTTGGACACATTGTCGACTTTTTCCGAATGGACGCTGCTAAACTCATCGATTTCACTCGCAGAAATATCCAAATCACTCTAAAAAAAAATAAACAAAACCATTATAAATTGACCCATTTTACTATATTTTTTTCTCACCTGAAGGTGATAAGCGTTGGAAGAGATATCGAATCGAGGTAAAAAGCTGACATCGCTGGCTATAGAAGAAGAAGATGTTCTTCTTCCTTTAGGAGTCTGATTTTCCACGAGACTGATGTTGGTGAATCCTTCCACATTAGGACTAACGTCTTGGGAGTCTAATAAACGAATTTGATTAGCGATTATAATATCTTAAGTATTGAATATTAATAAAAGTAAGTAAGTTAGACAAATAAAACTGGAAATATTTAATAAGTATGGCAACTTCATCTTATCCTGAAAAGTTGAGGTCTAAAATACGACGAAACATTTCAAGAAAAGGTATATAGTGCCTGATTTATTTTGAGTCGTTTTGACGGAGGTACTACTGCACCTCCAAATACAGGGACTAACTGTTCTGCTTTCTGCTTCTTAACGAAATATACGTTACTATTTGTTTCTCTTTAGTAAATTAGCCGTAAGCATGAAAATGTTTAATACTGTTCCAAGTGCATCCAAATACAAGGAAGCCATGTGGTTTTCAAATCGATTATTTTTCCTGTTACCTTCGTCAGCGATGGAAAAGTGTTTGTCGTCGGCTATGGTCGGTTTCGATGAATTTGTTACAGTTGGCGATCCATAATTTTGAACGGTTTGAGCAATTTCGGCAATTCGTTGTGGCGAAAGCTTCAAATCTTCAGCTAATTTATCTTTTAACTTCTTGAACATGTTTCCAACAATGACTCCGCGTGCAAATCAATAATCTGACACCGCAATACAATTATAGATAAAATTCAATTACGAAAAGTGTCAAGAGAATATATCATGGAAATGTTATTTACCTGCTTAACTACATGCTAAATTTTCAATTATTTTCACTCAATTTATCCCGATTTCCTTGCCATTTTCAATAATTGAAAACGAAAGAAATGCACGAAACCACACTATTGGCACACTTCAATGCCTAAATTAAAATTTTAGCTTTGCAATGAAAACATTTATGGAGAAAAATAATTTCCACTTTAACACCTTTGTCAATTGGTACGTGGCCAGCAAAGTAAAGTTAACCATTTTTATATTTAAGTTATTTGATTCGTCAAGAGATGGCAGCACAGTTGAACGAATTAAAATCGAAGCAACAATGAGAACAATTAATTTCCAAATTAAGAACGTACTAGTTGAGATGAGAGCGCCTCCCCCCCCAGTAAAGTACAAAAAATTGATGTACGTACTTATGTAAGCGCATGAGAAGTTATACTTCTTTGGTATAATTAAAAAGATGTTTTCAATCTACTGAAGTGTAGACCAAGTGTGTGACCACCGTTTGACAAAAACATATGCGAGCGCTGAGATTGACTCGAACGCAGCTAAAGAAAAATAACTTCAAAAAAAGAAAAACTCTTCAAATCTATTGAACTTTTTTTAAATTCAACGGTATATTAAATTTAATCAACGATGGGTATTCGAATCGAAATGGCGTTGAAATAAGTAAGTAATTGAACGGACTTGTTGGCCAATTCGTTTTTCTTAAGATAATCTTGATTTTTTTTTCTTTATTATCCTTACCCCTCTAAATTTATCAACCAGAGCAAGAAGGTATTAAAATAAAAATGAAGATTGTGAGAAAGCGAATATTCGTCGTCTGGCGCCATATTCTTGAATTTATTTATTAAATACTAAAATAAATACAAAACAAAATAAATAATATTTCATATAATACAGTATAAATAGTTTAAATACTATAAGTAATGTTTTATAAATATATGGAGCGTATTGCAATTATTGGAATGTTTGATTTTTAATAAAAAAAATATACAAAAACGATTAATTTCAGATCGACGAATGCCAAATTACAAACTGTTAGCTTATGTTGTAACAGAACGTTTCATCTAAATTGAAAAATGTTAAAATATAAAAATTATAATATATTATTTTATATAAACTTTTATCAAATCCTGCCTAGGCTTTAGCTACTGATCACAAATAAGGGTTGCAACATTTGAAATCTTCTTTCCTATATTTCAGTTATAAAATTTTTAATCGACCGTTAAGCATTTCGATATTTCACATCAAAGTTTTATTGCAGACCCCAATCACAAACGACTAGAAAAGAAAAAATTCTTAAAAGATTTTTGCCAAACGAAAAAAATGTTATAAATCTACCGTCAAGTGTTGGACTTACATTTAGAGAAAATAGTGAGATTCAAAACAAAAATATTATGTATGTAAGGTATAAAATACAGAAGTGGATATTTTCATATTGCCTCGAGATGAAAAGAAAATTTAAAAACCAAAAAAATTGGACATTTTTTCTAACTATTAAGTTAAGTTACTCCACTCTGTGAGGCTTTCCATAAATTTTAAAAAAATTTTAAGAAAATCATAGACATAAAAAAGCATTTGAAACACGCAACAATGCAAATGAAATGCATAAATATTGCACTTATAATTTAAGATGATATAAAAACTTGATCATACAGCACGAAAACTGCTCATAGTTATGATGATAGCCACATATATGTAGTGTGATCGCAAAAAATGGTTTTTTCGGTGTTTCCCGATTACACTTAAACACGTATTTTACAGCTGAGAATCTGTTAATTGGTGTTAAATACGTGCTCCTTGCAACCGGGAAATCAGATGGAACCGTCACTATTTATTACTTCTAGGTTTCTTCGACAAATGACGGTCTTAAAATAGTTCATGTGCTAACAAGTTAAATCATCTAAGGTTAAAACTATTTAACCCTTTTTTTTTAATTGGTATAGTAAATTTCAAGTGATTTGTGCCCGGCTGTTCAATTTGTAAAATAATATTTGAATATAATAAATAAAAAAAAAAAAAAAAACAATACAAAGACTGTAGTCCATTTGTTACCAATGAAATAATTTATGGATAGCCTCTATTGTTGACAAATATTTACTATGTTTAATGTTTCATAAAACTATTGTTGTTCCAGCCAGGATGGAAACGTTGAATTGGGAGTTTTCATTTTAATGTTGAATTGTTTTAAGGTTGTTTCTAAAGCCGATTGATTTCCGGAGAAATACGCCGAAACTGCGTTGTGGAAGAGAAGTAACTGTTTGTGCATTACTTTAATCTAAAAGGAAAAAAAAATTATCGCTCGAATATTTAACAATGTGGAAAATATTGTTTTATATTTATTGAAATCTACGAATAATGGACTTTATTTTGCGTTTTTCAAAAGAAATACATTACGGATGTAAAATAATCTGAGATGGTTTTCAAAAATTAGTCAAGTAGCCACCTATTGGAAAAAAATAAAGTAAAAATTTTACATTTCTTCAGTACAATGACGACAAGAAAAAGTATTGTACACAAGTGAAAAACCAAAAAATGTTACATAAAATTACAAAAACTGAAATGTGAGTGTTTCAAGTTGGGTCTGAGCATATCTTAGCAATCAGACAAAGAGTAAGTAAATTGAATCAACGTTAAAATGTTTCTTGGTTTATTAAACGTTTCCCACTTACTCTATTTTCGTCGAGAAATTTCAATTTGATGGAGACATCAGTACGTAATCGCTCGTATTGTTCTTTATGAAGATGGAAATGCTGTCGAGCCTCTTCCAAACCGACGGCGTTTGACTGTTTCATCAATTCCAAATCGGTTCGATAAGCGTCATACTTGACACGTGCTAGTTCATATTGCCGGATCGTTTGTAACGTGTCCTCGATCGTCTTGTTGCATAACGTACTCACGGACGAAATGAAGAAGTTCAAAGCCCCCAGCAACGTTTCACCATTCTTTGTTAAATTGCGTTGCGTCTCTGAATTGTACAGAAACTCCTCTTGCAATTCCGGCGATTTTTGCGCTAACTCAGAAAACGCATCTCCTAATGCTTGCTGCAAATATCAATAATCATTAACAATTGAACAAAACTATATATCCGTTGCACCGTTTAATGTGGCATTGTTTTCCATCGAATGTTTACACTATATCATGAAGCGTTAGATGCAAACGCTGTTAACCGATTAAAATGATGAAATATAATAAATATATTTTATTTATTTTGAACCACTTAAGCTATTAAGATTAGATTTACAACGTTAAATGTATGTATATGTATTTTATATTGTAGTGGGCATAGTTTACACTATGTCCTATAGTCGCTAATAACCTGACAAGTTGATGCGACTTTAAATAAAAAAAAATATATATTTTTAGTATAACCTTTTCATACTTCTTAAAAACTTTTCCAAATTTCATTCAAATCGGTTTAGTCATTTTTGGGGGGAAGAATATTTTCTGATTTTATTTATTCACAAATAAAGAAATACAGACGTCATGCATATCGCTTTATGGTTTTTATATCTTAATTGATGTTAACGATTTAAACTTTCCATTATCGGTTTCAATGTTTTAAATTTCCAAAAATAAATGAAACATATACACTTGGCTTCTGAAAGATTCGCCATTTTGAAGAATTTTATTTTTCAAGTTAGAAAATAGATTAAACATTAACTACTGTGAAACTAATTTGTGTGAATAGAAATCATTGCCTCCAATTTTCCATAGGTGTCTTAATATTTCATATCATTTTTTTTTTTATATTGTTGACTTTATCTTAAAAAATACAACAATTCAAGGACGAACCAACGTAGATCTATAGCAATACATCAATTCCAAAAGAAAAAAGGCCGTATTTTTTAAAAGAGGGGCTTACTTTAGTAGTATTACACCTAGTTCAATCGGTACAATTGATAAGTATATACCATTTTTTACCTGGGTTTGAACTAAGTGATAGAAATGATTGGTTAGCGCTCGCGAATGTTGTAATATATTCATGTATTTTTGTTGCGTGTCTCGTAGTTGTTCAATTTCGGTTTCTAATTCTAAAAAAAAACAAAACAAAACAATGTGTAAGTAGGGAAAAATATGAGAAAAGTGTTTGTTTTATGAATTGTATACCTGAATCGATGGTGCGGGAGCTTCGGCCGAGCTTCTCAAACATTAACTGTTTGGTGCACTTGTATGTAGAAATGGACCAATTTTTGATGGTTTCAATTCGGGATGAACTGGCCTTATAGACGGTGGGTTCGCTACGTCCGGTGGTTGTTGATGAGTTAAGGGTTTTATTGGTGCAG
This sequence comes from Sisyra terminalis, assembly GCA_958496175.1. Classification (NCBI taxonomy): domain Eukaryota; kingdom Metazoa; phylum Arthropoda; class Insecta; order Neuroptera; family Sisyridae; genus Sisyra; species Sisyra terminalis. The sequence continues at coordinate 452,863 of OY292280.1, forward strand.
ACATCGTTGAGACCACCTGAATACGAGACCGAGTGGTTTACGTGGGATATTGGCGTAGCAATTGCACTTGAGTTGGCGTTATTCGTATCGTTAATGTTAGTGTTTTTCAGCATTTCATGAATGCTATTGCACTCGGAGGCCGTGCTCGACGAGCGTATCACACCAGGTCGAGCTGACATCTTACACTCAACTTCAGTAATCTGCAATACTTATTTCTTATTTTCAGACCGATCGCGAACAAATTGCGAACAATGACAGCTGACAAACATTCATCACCATCGTCGCATTTGCGACCCTTCCAGCCCCCAATCAAATTTCACACAGGAAATATTCGGCTACAATACCTTTAATTAAATTGTTTCAATAAAAAATAATTTATTTCATAACTAAGATTTATTTTACTTACTTATAAACAAAACGTTCAACAATAATTACATCACTGTCGTCACATCGATCTCCCTTGAAATTAGTCATACATTATCAATAGCACCTCACGGAAGTTTGTCCCTCTAACGAAATCTAAAAGAACAACCGAGATAACCATATAGAAAATTACTCGTTCTAGAACGAGATACAACCATTAGAAACAGGAAAAGATGCTAGTAATCTTCTACATCGACCAACGTAAATTCGTTAAAATTTAGTTTGTATTTCGGCCGCTTGTTTACATGTTACAAATTACTTAATGAAAATTAGTTGTAAAAGAAATTGTTTAATAATGATTGAAGTAATTAAACAGACAATGCGATCAAAAATGCATCGATAATAGATTGATTTATTGTATTGACAATCGATTTACATATATTTTCTGAAAAGAATTCCATAAGTTGGACAATAAAATGGCTAGCAATTAACGATTCTGATTGATACTAAAGTTATTTGATAACAAGTGATTTTTGTGTTTGTTTTTAATGAAATTGTTAATGTTTCGGTGCAAAAAAGATTGAACTGTTAGTTTGTAACGAGTTGCTTCACTACTTCGTTGAAAGTAAAAAGTTTCTGAAGAATATTTCAATTGTGGACGTTTGGATTGATCGAACAAAGTTGGGACTCGAATGAAAATTTGTAAAGGCCGCAAAAATGGAAACAAAAACCGATCTGAAAGAACTTTTGCCAGGCATTTCGGAAATAATCAAAGGTAGCATCGATCACCTATTGGGAAAATTAAGCTTTAATTTGTTTTCAGATCGCCTGTACTTTATGCCGTTTCGAAATGGGGAGAAACCAAAACAGATAAACAATACACATTATTTTTCGGTGGACAAGGAATTGATCTATGAAAACTTCTATGACGATTTTGGACCGTTGAATATAGCGATGCTGTACAACTACTGCCAGAAGTTGCAAAAAAAGTCCAATCTAAACTATTTGCAGAATAAAAAAATCATCCACTACACATCTATGCATCCGCAAAAACGCGTCAATGCCGCTTACTTGATGGGGGCATACGCCGTAAACCACCTTGATCCATCTTGTAAAAGCAAAAAAAAAACTTACTTATTTATTTTCAGGTTATATATCTCGAACAAAGTCCTGACGAGATATTGAAACAGTTGACTCATGACGAGAATCCAGAATATATTATGTTTCGCGATGCCTCCGCTGGTGTTTGCCTTTATCAAATATCATTGTTGGACTGTCTTAATGCGATCTATAAAGCGAAACTTTTCGGTTTTTTTGATTTTAATAACTTCGATAGCGTGGAATACGAGCATTATGAGGTAAGTACGAAAAACAGATTCTACCATTAACCAAAGCCGAACAACATCACAATGCTTTACTCCTTAAGATGAAGCACCAAAGTTTAAAGTTACAATATCAATATATTCTTGCTCAACATGTACGTATGCAAACGTATCATCGATATCTTAAATCTGATATCATAGATGTATCGATGTTATTTCAGGCAATGTTTTACATCGATATTTTCGATTTATTGTAACAAACTATTTTCAATTTTGCAGTACGATGATTTTTATGTAAAATTTGTTATATTTGCAGAGAGTTGAAAACGGTGATTTCAACTGGATCCTACCCGACAAGTTTATTGCGTTTTGTGGTCCGCATTCCAAATCGAAAATCGATACCAATGGTTATCCATTACACTCTCCAGAAACATATTTCTCATATTTCCGGCGTCATAAAGTCACAACAGTGATTCGATTAAACTGGAAAGTGTACGACTCGAGTCGGTTTCAGGACGCTGGATTTGTTCACAAAGATCTCTTCTTTCTGGATGGAACCACCCCTACGGACAGTATTCTGAAACAGTTTTTAAATATTTGTGAATCAACGTCAGGTGCCGTTGCCGTTCACTGTAAAGGTATTTTTTTACAAAGAAGGTCACTGAATAGTATATGGGTGACATAACAGAAGAATTTTAAAACTGATCATTGTGTAGTTTAAGCTTAGTTTCACCGGTGTTGTCCATAATGTATCTTATAAACTATTTCAAGTTCTTATTTCAAGTATTTATATAATATATTCTAATAGTGTTCTGTGTTTTTTTTTTCGTTCACGCTGAATATTTTAAATTTAAACAATATTTTTAGCTGGACTTGGACGAACGGGATCCTTGATTGGGTGTTATATAATGAAACACTATCGAATGACTGCTCGAGAAACGATCGCCTGGATTCGAATTTGTCGACCTGGCTCTATCATTGGTCATCAACAAAAATGGCTCGAAAGGTTGTACAAACTTAATAGTTAACAAATTCATAACTCAGTTAAAAGATTTCCAAATCAAAATTGCAAAATTTATTTCAATAAGTTGTACATTTCATCGTTTACTTATAATCTATTTGAAGTCTATATATAAATGAATATCAATTAGTTTTCGTTGATATTTTAGTAAACAAGCGCAAATGTGGGCCGAAGGTGATTTATATCGTAACAAGCACAACATGCCTGGACCAATCAAGCACACAAACGGCATATACAGCGTGAAAAGCTCCGGTAAAAGCTTATCAGTGTCCTACGTACCACTGTCGCCAATTCAGCCGGACACAGTTAACAAAATCTCACAAAAAGTCGACACAATGAAACTAAATGACGACAACGACAACAACAACCAATCCAAAAAGAAAAACTTTGATTTGAAAAAAGAAACTGGCACAACGCAGGGGGATAAGTTAAACAAAATCAAAGCAATGCGCAGGCAAAACAAAAACGTTGCAGCTATCACTGGGTTAGTATGCACTCGACTCAATGTTAACTTCCAGGAGATTTTTCCAATTTGCTTGGGTTGTTTGTGAATATTGCACAAAATAATAAGTTTATTAATAAATACATATTATATTTTTTCAGAAGTGAAAAAAAACACGTTCGATTGATGGCGACCCGACAGTCGTATGTGAGGGGCGCACGACTTGGTGGAACGCCGTCGTCATCGCCGTTGACGACATCGAAAATAGAGACGCCGACGTCGCGGATACTTACACGACGAACTCGCAAGCCGAAAGACGTGCTAAGTACCACATGGCCAGACAACAATGCCAACAGAGAACGTCGTGTGAACAGCAAACGTATCACCAGCAAATCAGGAAAACGAGCTCTCGAGAAAGAAAAGTCCGGACCGCAATCAGTGAAAATTCTGCGTCGATCGTGTACGCAAAACGCAGCTGTCACGGAAAACGAAATGGTGAAAAGTCGAAAAATTACAACCACCATAGAAAATAGAAAAAATTGATACTGCAGCATCCACACGAACTTAACATAATAAACTTTACATTTAGAAGTGAATACCAATGGAGGCCTCAATGAAAAAAAATTCTTTTACATTTATAACCAACTTGCTTTACGGCATTGAAAACAGACTTTGATTACCCTCTAACGTTTTAGTCAACGTTTAAAAAAATCAATTGCACCCAAATTAACTACCAAGTTTTCCATGAATAATGTTCTTAACATTATAGTATAATTCTTTCTCTTCGTCCAACGTGTGGTTGTTTCTATTGTAGATGTGGGTTTTACACCGAGGATTGCTCCAGGCATTGAATTTTGGTGTAAATTTAGGTAATAACCCCTTAACGCACACGCTCGATTTAATTCGAGTGGCGTTGTATTTAATGCTACTAAAATAACAATGAAAACAACAATATATAATTATTATTTATATAGGATCAAAATCCAAAAGGAATATAACATTTTTGATTAATTCTATATTTTTTTGCCAAGACAATGTTCTAATGTGTGTTTTTAAAGAAATATATATTTTTTGGGTTTGAAAAAATCTTTGCGGTAAGGTGCCTTATTATACTGTCGTTAATCACTGGTTTTTAATGACAAATGTGATCACATAACTAAAATGTAACACAAGCACCATCCGAAAAAAGTAGCGATAAAGCTAAATAGAATTAAATTAACAAAAACATCGTCAATAGAATAATAAACAAAGTAGAAAATGCGACGTTGTATTTGCATTAAGTGATTATATCGATACACTGGCAATAATAGAGAGCCTTATTTGTCACTCAAATTTTGGCGCACTTGTTACATTTTTAATCACGTGACCATATTTATCATTAGAAACCAGTAACTAGCGATAACATGAAAATACACCATTAAGGGGTTAATCTCTATATCAAAATGTTGAAAGTATAAGAGACATTATTCAGGTGTTTACGAGAAAATTACAAATTAGTTTGACCAAATATATCAGAGTTTATATACGCATAAAAAGTAATCATATGTTAAAAGACACAAATCTTTAATGTAAATTTTTTTGACCAACTATTGGCCAAACCAATCTTTTTAAAAGAAATTAAAAAACCGATGCCATAAGGCAAATTTTGTTAATTCTAGTAGTATTTAAGAATGGAATTATCATACTTTAGATTTTAATTGACCAATAATAAAAATGGCGCAGTAATGTCGCTCAAGATTTTTATTTATTTATCATTATTGAAAAGGCTTTAACCTAAACAAATTGTCAGACAGTTAATTGTGCCCCTTTTTTATTTAGTAAGTTTTATTTTGATGATAAAAAGAAAATTTTATCCCGTCAATTGCTTAAAAAATAATTCATTTTAATTAAAAACAAGTTGATTTTTGTTTAGAGAAAATGTTTTAATTATTGCCATTTTTATTTAAATTATGAAATGCGCCGACGCAAAAGGCGTGACTTACTATATGAGACATTAAAAAGACTAATAAGGTGATGTTTTAAAACTTTTATTGGATAGACAGCTTTTTAAGCTCAATTTTATCAAGTGCGGGAACTATTTTTTTTTTATTTCTAACCCGTTAATAAATGAACTAGGTTTTACCAATAAATTGTATTTATATTAACACTAGTCTAATACATATTTTTAATTCTTTATATGGTACAAAACTCAGTGTTTAAATTTTAGGAGTTTATTTTTTTAATGTGTCTTAAATCTTAAAATCCATGATAAAAATCATGTCGAGTTCTAGACAAGTTATTTTCGAGGGTTTTAAATATAGCTAGGTAATAGTTTGAGTTTTTCTAGCTGAGAAAAATTAAATTTTCGTTATCGTAGTAATAGAGATGAATAATAAAGCTCATACGATTGATTAATCTCTATCGTTTTCATTACCTATCTTGTGTTAGTTCATTGAAATAAAAATGCAAAAAAATACATTCACTTATTTAAAACTTGTATACTTGTTTTGAAAAAAAATAAACTCTAATGTACACTGGGTTTTCAATCGTATAAATTTTATAAAATCGATATGAATTTCAATGAAAAAACAGATTTTAACTAATTACTTAATCGAAATATATATAATTTTTGTTAACTATACACATTTCGCTACTTTTTCAGAGTTTATTAATATTTTTATATGTAAATAAGTATATTGTTGCTAATGAGTACAAAACTACATTTTTTACTATTTTTATTTTTTTCCCAAACAAAAAATCTTATTTAGAATTAGGTAAAATAGTCAGAAAAACGGTAGCAATTTTATGAAGCTTTTTTCTTTTAAAAATATTTTTATTCGGTGTATGAAATATATTTCATAAGCTTTTTGCCTTTCATCAATGTAAATAGATTTATTATATATATTTTTTTCTTCTTGAAATAAAATAATAGAAAATTTACATTGATTTTGCCGTTTTATGTTTGGTAACAATCCTTTAATTCAAATTATTAATAAGAGGAATTACAAGATAAAAAATAGTTGCAAAGAAATTATTAAATTTTCCATGGAAAGGGGATATGATTTTTTACAGTAAACACTCGTCACAGTAAAATACAAAAACTAATCAAAAGAAAAAAAATCATATAGGGTTGAAAGTGAACGGCAACAATTTGTAAAAAGACAATAAAAAAAAATCAAACAATTCTTGAAAAAAGAAGAAAACCGATTGGAAGTCTGGAACTATCAAACCAAGGAATACTTTCATCAGGATAGTAGACGGAAATAGTGAGTGTGATTCCATTGTTGGTTTAAATATATAAAATCGAACTTATTAAATCTAGATTTCAATATAAACGTATTTATTACCCTTTCATAGTTAAAAAATTAAATTTTAATATTATGCATTCACAAAACATTTGCTTACACATATTACGTATGCATGACCTTATACTTGCGTCGTTAGTTTTGAACATATCATACTATGTACTATTTCGTTAAAATATATGTAACGAAAACAACAAAAAGAAATATTTGATAAAAAAGAAACAGGAAAATTCTTTCACATATAAATTATAAAACAACAGTTATATTCTATTAGTTCGGTTTATTGGTATTACCAGATTTTTTCGCTTCCTTCTTTTCAGATTTGGGTTGTTTTGGCGCATTTTCCAAACCACGAATTTGATGCTTTTTCAAACTGTAAGTTTCTAAAAAATGAAAGCACTGTAAAATAAATTCGATGACAAAATATTTTAGAACAAACCAGTAAGTAATTTATAGATTGGAAGGATTTGATTTCCTTGAATTTCCAGTGTATGTGAATCAGTTTTTGTGTCTATTGTTGTAGCACTTCCTATTGATTTACGACAAATTTTAGCAAACTCATTGATGTCGATTCCATACACGTCCAGATTTTTAACTAAAGTCACCTAAAATAAAATTATTTAAATAGTAATTTTTAAAGAAATTCATATTACGAGGTGTTAGAAAAACTATCGACTGTTGCAAAAAAAAAAGAAGAAATTTTAATTTAAATATTATTATTCTATATACCTTTTTCCCGTATTTTCGGTTTTCGACTAACAGGCAGATATTTTTGGCTTTTCCCTTTAGAATAACCATTCCTAAAGGGTGGCTAGAGGTTTCTGTACCGTAAAAAGGTGTCATTTGACTCTTGACTTTTTCAATCACTTGATTCCACGGCAAGTTTTCACAGGTTTCCAAAATGTAACCCAAAGCATCATCCGGTTCAACCTTAGTACTAGATTAATTTGATTAGATTTAATTTAAGAGTAAATGAAAAATAAATTCATTTCAGATGAATAAAGTTTAACAACAAAATTTCATGAATTCAACTCATGTACGGGAAATATTTTTTCCGGTTCTTTTGAGAACATGTAATAAAATGCTTCTCATCATACATGATAACAATATCATACTTTAAAATGATCTTGAAACTTTTGGCTTTAGCAGAACAGGTCAATTTTCATTAAAAAAACATCGTTTAAATTCATTCTTACTTAAATCACAGCAAATGAAAATAAATTCCGGAAAATCTCTTTACTCTACAGAGACCGAAACTATCAAGATATTTAAAAGAGTATCAAGGTTTTCTTATTGCTTTACAACCTCTTTGTTTATAAGAGGCGATTTTTAGCAATTCTTTTGGAATTTTTTCCAACTTTTGACGTATATTAATTAAAAACAATTTTTTGTTAAAAAAATTACTTTTTCGTAAAAAGAAATATATGCATATATATAATTACCCTTTTGCTAAGTTGTGATTTTTTATATAATTTATGACTAGTTGTCTGACTTGTTCTTCAGTTAAAATGTCTCTTAACCTAAAAAAAAATATGTATAGTTTTAATCAATACTGATATAGTAATGACCTGATGAATTAATATTTAATAACTACTTCACAGCAAAATAATTTCATCAGTATTCTGACTATTCAAAGTTATTAACATGCTATGATTGTTTGATAGAACAGAACATTTGTTTGAGAATCACCCAAATATTCTTTTCTGGTATGTTCTGTTTTGTCATAAAACCATAGCTACGTTATCATATGCAACCATAACAAATGACTTTTAAAATGTTCATATTATAATCCATGCATGGCAAAATATTTCAATTCATATACATGATTTTTAATTACTTATAATTGGTATCGTTTGCAAGGCATAAGACTTTTCTGTTCATTTCATAGTAGTGGATTAGATTTGGAGGCGGCTTTGAAGCGGACTCGTCACTTTTCATTTTTAAATCATTTTCATTTAAACTAAAATTGATCACATCAGAATGGCTGGTGTTGAATTTGGTAATGCTAAGAATGTTTTTATTGTCGACAAGAGTTAACAGTTTATTTGTTGCCATAGCTTGCAGAAAGTTTCCTAGTTTTTTATACGAAGATTTCTTTAGTTCGATTTCTTGCGTGGTCGCTTTTAAGAGATAATTTTTGTAGAATGTTGAAACTAAAATTGGTAAAGAAATTCCGGAGAGTTGGGTTTTGATGACTTTTAGTAGGCAGTGTTTTAATAGTTGATCCATTGCTTCGGGAATGGAAATTTCAAGTTGCTCTAGTTGTTCGGCGACAGTTTCCACTTCGTCGATAGGATCGAGATGGTTTTCTTCGTCAAAATTGGGGGACGGGTTTGCCTCGGTAACACATTCAGGAGGTTCTAGTTGAGGTAAGGTAAGTTTAGAAAGATTTGCCAATGAATCATTGTAGCGATGAATAATTTTCAAAAATTTTCTGCGACTGTTTGTTTCCACCATTTCCTCTTCGCTTGCAACAATTTGTCCAACAGCAATGATCGCTCGATTATTCGATAAATTCAAAGCCATTAAACTCCCAACAGTTTGTCCTTCTATAAAAAAAAATAATTAATGCGTAATTATTATATGGTTAGAATTCCGTACCTCTAGTTTCTCGTGAAATTATTCCCGGACCCATTAAATCAGCCCCATTTTCAATTTTCGGCCATACTTGCACCCAAGTAGTTACCACTGGTAATAAATTAGGAAATTTCCATAAAGTGAAAACGGTTGGGATTAAAATGCCTTCAGACTTCTCCTCAAAGAACACTGGAGTCAAATTAACCAGATACGCAATAATTTTTGATTGGTTTTTGCCAATTATTTCCATTTTGCAAACTTTTTCCTCCGGTTTGAAGAAATCTTCTACTTCACTACTACTAAGTATCGGATATTTGGCTAGGATGTTTTTAATCAAATTTCGGCTAAAATCAAACAATAAATGAATATAAACTGTTGGGAAATTAAAAAAAATATATCATCTAAAATAATATTTTTACCGATCGGAAGAACGTAGAGTTGTTTTGGTTTTGGAACACAAACGATGCTTAAACATGTTGAAAGCTAACAACGTTCAAATTAAAACCAATTTTTAATTAAAAATTTAGAAAAAGAAATCATTTACTTATTTACAAAAAAAATAATAATGTTTTTTAAATCACATATCTATAAGTATTTGTCGTATGTATTTATATAAACGATATAAACTTGACATTGAACGCGCACGATCCTAACGATACGACCCACAATGCGCTTGCGCTCGACATTTGTACTAAGTGTACGATCTCGAAGATTCATATTATTCATATCAATGATAGGGAGTGATTGGCAGTGTGCTCTGAAAATTTGTCGTGTTCATATAACGTAGTGCAAAAGCAACTTCAAAAATGTTCTGCTAGTATACCGAAGATTTTTTATCTGTTATTCAATGTCAATTATTAATATCAGAACGATATCCTTATCCGTAGCTCGTTGTTGGAAAATAATTTAAACGATGGATCTTCCTAAAACCTGCCGTCTAATTCTCAACTGTTCGTCAGAGCAAACAACTTTACTTTTTTGTATAAACCAAAAGATATTTCTATCTGACGGTTAGCTAACTGCAGTAATTTTTTAATTATTTCAAATATTTATTTCTTCTCTTGAAACATTCGTATTTCGTAATATTTGTTGTAGACGTTTAAATTGTTTCAATATTTTTTTTTGACATGCGCAAACTTTTGTTTGTAGTCCACCCTAGTGCGTATGTGCTGAAACAAGTGATAGTCACAGATATTTATATTGAAACAACAAATTTAAAGGAAAAAAGGTCTATTACAAGTTTTTGATATATTTACTCCTTCAAAAGTTATTCAAGGTTAAAGTTGAACTAAAGAGAAATTTTAATATTTTTTCAATTTTTTGACGCAACCATCAATTTTATGAGAAAATTTTATAGAATATTTTTTTTAGAGCACTTTTTTTTCTATAACTTATCTCTATAAAAGTTTTTGATATTTTTCACAGGTCCTAAGTTATTTGCATTAAACTGAAAATTCCCTGAATTATTATATTTTTAACATATTTTTTTTTTATTTTAATTAAATAACTTAGGACCTGTGAAAAATATCAAAAACTTTTATAAAGATAAGTTATAGAAAAAAAGGTGCTCTACAAAAGATCGGATACACTAGCCGTTGAACTCGACAATTGCATTAAAACAAATTACAAAGTCTGCTGAAACCATATCCTATCAAACTAAAACCAGAATCAGAACAATACTTTAAGTACTTCTTTAGAAAGTGTCTGCTAAGAATTTAATCGGTTAATGACTGACTTTCCCCTGTGGTTCTCTTGTGACGGCATCCATGACGATAAGAAATAGAAATTTTGTATTGAACCCTAATGTAAACTACATATAAAAACTCAAAAAAGAGATTGCCAGGAATCAGCCAGAGGATATCGATAAATTATTTTACTATATTGCAGTGAGGAGCAGAGATATGAAATGAGAGATTTCCAGAAATTATAATTCATATTTTAGTTGATAGAAAAAATCTAGGCTTATACATATAAAATTATTTATTTAATTATAATTACGTACAGTCATTGTTTATGGACATCATGAATAGATTTTATTCTTAACTCCTTAAGCGTTTATGATGTATATATTCATCATAGTCTTACATTATTGCACAGTGCTGAAGACGAAAATATTTGCATTTAGAATCTTTGTTTCCAACTAAATGTGGCACAAAATAGGAAATATATTTAACAAAAATCAGTTTTTCCCAGACATAACGAACAAAAAATTTCATTTTATGGAGATATGACGAATATATACGGTAACAATAAAATTATGTTGCTACCACATAAACCACTTCTCACAATCTTGGTCTTAAAGGACGTTCTCTACAACAAGTATGGACAAAAGAGAACAATGAATGAACGGTTCACGGTTCATAAAACCGTTCGGAATTGAAATTTTTACTGTATCACAGAAAGTTCGTGACTGTAATAAACTACGTCTGCACAGAAAAATGGTTCTCCTAAGAAATTATGTGGATTTTTTTTACTAATTTCATTACTAACATATAATTTATATACAAATACACTTATAAATAGTTTCTTTGGCTTATGTTATTTTTAGAGCCGTCAAATCTGGCAATGTTGCATTTTCTACTTCTTTTTCATTCTATTCGCGATTTTTTTGTGAATTCAATTCTAATATGACATTATTTTCTCTTTTGTGAGAAATTAAATAGAAAATGCAACGTTGCCAAATTTGACGGTTCTAAAAGGAACATGAGCCGTTTCTTTTTTGTCACGATTTTTTTCTTTTCATTTTGTCATCGTTAATTGTATGTAAATTTTGCTTTGAAAATAAAAAAAAATGAAAAATTACATTTTTATTAATAAATAAGCCTTCAAGTATACATATTTTTATGTCCTTCCTATTTTTTTTCATATTGCAGCATATAAAATTCGGACTTATGTCCCTTTTAGGTCAGTCAATATCTGGCAACGATGCAGTTTCTACTATGTTTTTAATCTAATTCGCTAATAAATCGACCCATAATTTAGCCACAAAAGAGACATTATACCATATAAGAATTTGATTAACAAAAAAAAAACGCGAATAGAATAAAAAACAAAATAGAAAATGTATCGTTGCTAGATATTGACCGACCTAAAAGGAATTTGAGCCAAAATTTGTAATAGTTGTACGAGTTGTATCATTAATTCCTTAAAGTAGAGAACTTCCTTGAAAGCTAAACTAAAATCACTTAAAGTACATTAAAACTATTATTAATTTTTAACGCCAGGCGGCGGCACCATGGAGCCGTAAACGACCACACTATTAAAATTCGGAAATAAATTACTTTAAACTAATAGTACTTACTTAAAAAAATAGTGCTGGTTGTATTGAATCCCATCAAGTATGGTCATTTCAACCCTTGTGCATGAATTGATTCTTTTAACAAAATAGTTGAACCGAGAATTCGAAACAGACCTGAGCTTTAATATCGTATTCATCGGCTCATGACTTTAAATACATTGAATCCATTTAACCGATTCAACTATTACTATTGGAAAATTCAAAATACATTTTTATAATGAATGCACGACGTAAGGTCGTTAACGACTCGATAGTATTAGTCTGTAAGTTTGGAGGTAATATCGCCTATAGTTAATTTTTTAGATCGAAAAATTAAATTTATATTGCTTTGGAGAATTCTTTTGAAAACACAATTACAAAACGTTAAATGTTTCACCTAAAGAAAAATACAATTAAAATACTTTCCATTGCTTGTTTACTTCAATATATAACATTAAATTCCGTAGATCGATGGAATTAGGCATTGACGATTTTAAAAACTCTATACGGAAATATAATATCACTTTGCATCCTCTGCTTTTTTTTTTTGTCTATATTCTAGTCAAGTTATATACGGTGCTGTAAGTGTCTTACCTTTTAATCGATAGTACTCGCAGTGTTATAACAGTATATACCACAAGTATCTGTAAATTGAATACAATCATACTGTACAGTATCCTCAATACATTTTAGGGTACATATCAGACTGTGTAATAGTACAACATTAAGGCAGCAAAACGAACTGAAAACCAGAAAAAGAACTTTGTTTCAATATTGGAGTCTAGCTATACTACTCGAGTCATATATCCGGCTTTCTAGTTTTTTAGCACATACGGGTCGTTGAAATGTGGAGGATGCTACGAAGTGCTGACTTTTGCAAAGGTTGATATTTTTGAATTCTTCCCAGGTTATGAGCCTTGAAATATTTCCCTTCTAAGCGCACTTGTTGTGGTGTATATATTAAATGACGGTTGGCAATCAGTCATCTTTGTTACGATATTTAAGTTGATTTCGTTTATTTGCAACTTTTTCTAACTCATTGGAAACTATTGCATTGTACTGTTTCTTTATTCAGTTTTTGAACTAATCAACTGCTTCATGTCCGTCAAGGTGCAGTCTGATCTATCGGAATTCCACGTCACACGTTGAAGCAAACTATCAATTCAACGGATTTATTTACTTCTTCTATACATAAATGAGTAAAATTAATCGAATCTTGGAAAATTAATATTTCGACAAAATATTGCTTAATGATATCTCCTTTTTTTGATTGGAAACATTTGAAAATAATTTTATTAAAAAAAAAACAACTTTTAGTACAAAATTAAGTGTTTCCATTTGATAGATTCAAACGATTTTTCAAGCATTTTAACAGTAAAAAATCAATGATTCTGTATTTTATTTATAATTTGTATATTTATATGTACATAAATTGTGAATTTTTCATTAAAAGAAAAATTCTCTGCATTTAAACGATCTTTTAACAAAATTGAAATATCCCATTTTAAGCAAATTATACCCAATCGAAGCTTAACATTATTTTTTTAAATACTATTAGGAATACAATTAAAAGAAAACGTATACAAAAGAAATCCGCCTCGAAAGAAAAAAACATTGTGCAAGTAAATGGCTTTGGTTATAAAAAATAAGTTACTTTAACGCCAGTGGAATGATATAGTTCTGCTTCGTTATAAAAGGCCAGGAGATGTAACAATTCGGCCACTGACTATATTTTTTTTCCAAAATTGAAGACTAACAATACAAATCTTTAATCTTTCAAAAATTAAATATCTTGTCACCAAATTTTTCAGAACATAAAACTATTATTTTTTCCCCTCACCTCAAATTATCAGATCAAATACATCAGAGGTCCAGAAAAAGCAAGGGAGTACTGAACTTATTTACCAAAAAAAACCTTCCAGCCTGATTTTTTCGTCGAATAGTTCCTATTTAAAAACTATTTTTAATTTTATCTTAGTATTTTACGTTTACTTCTTTGTTTTTTAAGTAGTAGTAACCAAGAAAACAATTCATTATTATCTTAGACCAGTGATGGTAAACCTATGGTGCACGAATCAGATACTGACTCACGCAGGCTTATTGTAAATCTATATATCATAATAGATAGAATAGAAAATTCAAAACTTGAAAATGTATAAAGATTGGATATGTACGCATACGGGGTTCTTAAATTGTTTTCGAATGATTTAGTTTTCGTGGCGCAACTCTGGTGATTCACAAAAAATAAAGTGAAGAAAATTTGGTTCATTACTTCAAAAAGATTTGTCATCACTACCCTCGACTAAGGTAATACAAAGGAAGGTATTCCAATCTTGGAATGGGTGATGGGAAATGTGTCAAGATGTGGTGCCGCCACAAGTATGTCTGGAGTACTAAGTTATATTACCGTACATAAGTGGTTAGTATTATAGACACACTTGTGGGTGGCGGCGCCACATCTTGTCACGTTTCCAAACATGCATCGTATGATTAGAATATCTTTTTATATATTATCTTACCCTAGGCCAAACAGTAGATGGACTGATTAGATGACATAGTGCAGTGTTTTCCAAAGAGCGATACAAGTACCCTCAGGGTAAATGCTACACCAAATTTTGACTGCGTCTGGTGCAACAAATGTTACAGACAATGTCATACAAAAATAAAAAATTGTTGCACTTTTTTCTTAACAAAAGGTTCTTAGTGACATCCTAATTATATATGGGATACAACTAAATCTATAGTTTCAGAAACACTAGTTTAGAGGATCATTAAAATCTTGGTGGTTAAAATGATCTCGTAAATTATTAACAGGATGTCGAGTTTTCCGATATTTGGTTGCATAGTATCAGCTAAGTGTAAGGTAATGACGACTTTTAACACTATGTACTGTATGGTCTAAGATTATTGTAAATTTTAGTAGTTTGCGAAGTTTAGACTCTCTAAAAAACCGTAATGCTAACGGTTGATGACGGAGATATATGAAAAACAAAGAAGTCAACGTGAAACACTATCGATACACTTGAAGAACTGCGTAAAACAAATGTTTACCTCATGCAATTTATAAGCTACAACTGTTAAATACTTATTTTATAATCACTTTACATTAATTTGCATATGATATATATATATTGCTGTCTAAAGTTAATAACAAACAACGATAGAAATGAAATAGGAAATGATATAATTACAATCAAAGAAAGTAACTAGGATTGTTATACTTAGTTATCGAAGCACACTTCAAAAATATTTTTCTTTCATATATCTTCTCCCTTTAAGATCATACAACAACTGGATTGCTTATAAGCGTAGGTAATTATTAAAATTTTGATGGTTTCAGATGACGTCATATAGTGTGATGGAGAAACATCAGCATATGATATCATTATTATTGCTTCTATATGTGACCAGCAAATGGCAGTCTTTGAACAATCTATGTATTGTTTGGTCTAAGATTTTTCAACGGAATTATTCTAACATTTCATTAAAATTGATATTAAAATATAATTAAAATAACATTATAATTAATGTATTTGATAAAACAAATACTTGCTGTTATTGACACGTGGTCACATCATTAAAGACTAAAATATTAATAATACGTTAAAAAAATGTCTTCCGCGGAGATTCACAAATTTAATTTTGATTGAGAAATAGGACTGTACAAAAGTTTAAGTTGTTAATATTTAGTTGTTGGACATTAGATTTTTTATTTGCCGTGATAATGACATGAGAAAATAGTTTTGTGCTTCTTATGATTTTCTAGGTGACACAAATGTTTACAAGTGTCTAAATCAGTTTGCATGTTACACACCTACCTAATTAAACCGACTCTGATATTGACAGATATTTAATTATTAGGAAATTATGGAAACAATTTATGTCTAGAGCCGAGTTGCTCGACACAGGCCAATTAAATAAAAGCCAGATGAAAATTAAAACAAATCTAGTTTAGTCATAAAATCACAAAGGAGTTATTTGATAAAATTTCCTTGAAAAATTCGTTTATTTGACGATTTGATGCTAATGACTGTTCGTGGCTGGCGGATTATTCTTGATTTTTTTTCTCTTACTTAGTAAAAGCAGTAAATACTGCCCATAAGACTTCGCACGTGTTGGGTTTGGCTGATTCTTGTTCGAAATCTAAATCCAGCAATTCTCTAACACGTTTCATTGCTAATTCGTAGTCATCATCATTTAAAGGTGCAAATGCATTTTCTAGTACATCACTGGCATGTGCTAATAATATTAAAGCTAGCACCCGTTTATCCATGCGTTGTGGATCATTCACCCATTTCGACAACATTGCATCCTGAATCTAAAAATGAATAAATAAGACATTTACAGTGTTATCTCAAGCGGAAATAATTCCGGAATTGATTACAAAAGTTTGACGCAATCAGTTTTTGAAAATTTAAGTCTAAGCTTAGTGATAAGCCGGCTATAAAGATAAGGAATTATATAGCGTTATATTTGAAAGAAAAAACAAGAAATGCGATTGTCGATTGAAACAATGAATTAACTCGAACCTTTTTGACAAGGCGACATTTGGAGACGTTATCCGTTAATGGATGAGTCGTCATATCAAAAAAGAGGAAATTTTGTTTTTCTGTTGTGAGAACCCCTTTTTCGACTAGATTTTTCGCCAACCTTTCTCTCACGTGTTTTAGTTGGTATCGTAATTTGAGTGGATTCCATGTCTCCCCTGCAATGGAATAACATTTGTAGCTATGGAAATGATTTCCATCTAAATACGTACCACTAAGATATTCGATCCAACTTTGTACCGTTTCTGGTGGATCAGTCTCTTTTAAATGTTTTAAAGTCTCATCTAAAAGAACATCTCCGGTTGGAGTGTCTGATTTCAATATTAGTTTGCGAGAGAGAAGTCCTCGACGTCGCACGCCTGCTGATTCAAGTTCAAGACGACCACGTAGTCCCAATTCAACGATAATACAACCGCGAAGCCCACTAGAAATGCAGTCATTCCAAAACGAAGTATAACCCTACAAAAAAAAAAAAAAAAAGCATATATGATGGTGGTTATTTCACTTCGATTTGATGCACTTGGACAGCTTACTTCTTTATCCTTAAGTCCTAACAGCAGAACTTCCTCCATAAGCGTTAAACGAGTTTCTTTTGAATCGCCATCTTCTAAGTCATCTCTATCGGGAGATTGAATATCTCTGCTCGTCGATCCACTACCAGAAAACGATTCATTGTTTTCACGATTGATAACATGCCTGCGTTGGATCAATCCATCACCGTCTCCGCGATGCATTGTTTATTGCTCAACAATATTTCACGTTTTCGCTAGAAATTACGAGGGAAAACACTATCCACACCAACACAGTCGGGGATGAGGGAAACGTGTCAATGATTTGCACGAGTCTTTGCTTGGGTGACAGTGAGTACGAAGTGAAATTTACATGAAACAAAATTGAAACGATGTGTTTTCCTCGCTTTTCCTCGAAAGTTCCGATTTAATTATGTTTAAATCATTTAATTTGTCAATTAGCAGTTCAATGTTGACGAACACCAGCACAGAACTATGAAGCTAGTCTACCTTCACCGTACTCCACACAATTCTATTACAATTCATAGAATTGTATTAGTCGTTATCGTATTGCTCGTATTGTCAAATGTGCCTGCGTTCCAATTGTAGACGTCAGTTACGTCAGTTTAAGTCATTCGAATTATTCAAGTTATAAAACTGATAAAATAATATTATAATAAAAACTCAAAGATTTCATTAATCTTTTGCGCTCATTTGATAATTCAATATTTCAGTTTGGTTATTACTAAAGAAGCTTTCAAGTTAATTGCAAAACCATTAATTCGCAGTTAGGAAAATTAATAATTTCATGAATTTAACCGATAGATAAAGGTAATTAGGTCTTTACATTTTTCAATTAAAGATAAAATCAAGGTCATTGTAATATAAATACTAGGGGAACATTGTACAACTATCAGTACCTAAAAAAATATTGTTAAAATCATTGAATTACATGTTTACGTCAATGTATGACGTTGACAAACATTAAGCCAGACGTGTATACATGGTTGAGGCATTGGGTGCATTGTCCCCTTGAATAAAACAAAATTTCCAAAAATTTACGTTTTTCCTGATCGATTCATTTTCTGTAAGAAGTCTTAACTCGATACTTGCAAAGTATTGAACAAATCATTACGTTGTTATATAGTATAAATATCGGTTCTAGTGAGTCAAATAATCTACGAGTATATACATTATTCTTATTAAGAATGATCGCAAATATAAATAGTTTGTTAAAGACAAGGACGTCGTCAATAATCATTAGACCAAAGAGCTCCGCAAGATCATAAATATAGGAGGCATTGATAGAATTTGTAAGAGCCTATGCCTTTATTCTAATAGAATAATTAAGTAAAAAATATCATAATTTATTGGAAACATATTTTTAATGAAATTAAATTCTTAACTACTTTTATTTTTTGTCTCTACCTCCTCTTGATAATGCCACTGATGTCATTACATCTTGGACTTTATACATACTTTCATTTATAACATAACACTTACTACTGCGCAGATATTGTATATTAGTATTTCGACGAAGATATACGTGTCGGGAAATTATAAAACAGAACATGAAATATAAATGGCAAGAGAACGAACACTTTATTTTAAAGTTGTCCACGAAATGAAGGCTCAATGCAGAGGACTCTAGCATCAGTATTATACCATTTCCCAATACTCATCTTCTAGATTGTATCTAACTATGTATTGTCCAGCAGCAACTAGCATATTATCACTTGATCGAAAGACATTATTTAGAATTATCACTATATGACATCATTATAATTGCCTCTACGTGTGATCAATAACTGGGAGTCTTTGAATAGCTCATGAATTATATGATTTAAGGAGTAATTACTGAGAAAAAAAAAACAAAGGCCACACAGAAGGGAGTTAAGAAGAATTATTTGGGATTATAAAAGACAACAATGAACTAATCAAGATGCACACATATGTTGACTGGAACACCTATAAAGTACTGTAAGCAAGGTATATCAGATTAGAACAGTATACAATGACTGCAAAACATGGGCGGCGTCATCGTCGGGGAATGATGAGACTAGGACTTTTCAAGGGGCGTCAAACCCGTGACTATAATTTTGTATTAGAGTAGTTTCCCTCAAAAAAAAATCATAGGTACATAAAGTTAGTATTGAAATGTTTATAAAATGCAATATTCCCGTGGCGGAAATCTAATTTTCTTCACAATTGTTACAAAAAAGCCAAAAAAAAGAACTTCATTGTAGTAGGCTTTAATAGACGTTAAAGTAACTGTTCACATAACACATTTGCTAATAAGTACACATGTGCATTACAACAAAGAGATGCAAAAGTGACAATGATAACAAATATGAATTTAGTTTGAAAAAGCGCCCGGGAAAGTATAGTTAATCAATGAGAGTAAAAAAATGTACTTATCATAACTGTTATTATTGCATAATTAAACTATAGTACAATTTTTACAAGTGATTTAAAGGAAAAAAAATTCAAGACTGAATAAAACCTATTTTAATTATCGATGTGAAAATGTTTATTAATTCAAATAAAAAAAAAACGTGTATAACTAGTAACACAATACAAGAGCAAGAGGGGAATGACGTAGTTTATTTTCATATAGATGCAATAAGGAAAAATAACAAAATCTAGTATTAAAAATAAGCCCAGTCTTTATCATAACGATAAGAATTGATAACAAAAATGTTTAAATAAATTTTCTGATAAACTAAGTACAATACCGAATTATAAAGACTTCTTTTTGAAAGTTTAAGGCCCTCGAATCATTAGCCACACCGATATGTAATCGTTTTCAACAATATTCATATATAATTATCGGTGTTTTAATGTTATGTCTATCGCTTATCTATTAAATTATATCAGCCCAATTAAATTAATTAACAACTTAATTAAATGGCTAGCCATTTAGTTAAGATGCTAGTTAAAGTAGTTGGTTTTGATTTCAGATTTGAACAAAATTGGTGTTGTAACGATACTTTATTATTGATCCTAAAAGTAAAAAAAAAAAATATTTTTACCGTTCTATGTTAATTAGTAATTGACATAAATCAAAGTCAATGTTAATATAATTTTATGATAGCTTTATTTTAATTACAAAAATCATAAATAATTTGTTAGAAAATTCAGTTTTATCTCATAATCTTTGAAATGTTATATTAGAAAACCTACTTAGTCTGATAGCAAAACAAATGAATTTTGTTGTCATTTTTTACTATCCTAATAATAACATTTAATAAAATTTTTATACGGACTGAACTTGTCATTTTTTGTACTTCATCGAATGTGACTCAGGATGACAAAACTGGTTTTTAACATTAAAATATAAAACGTTTATTGCATTTTTTTTTTTGTATTGTATCCGAATTAGTACAGCAGTTGCCTTCCAAAATACGAATATTGTACTATAATAAGAACTCTTAATCTCCAGTACTTGCAGTACTAGATTAGGTCAATACAAATATTAGTAAAGAAGAGATCAGAGACAATAGGAAATCGTGAGCATATTCGAGTTGAACTACTTTCTCAGATTTTCCTAATTCTAGTATACTTTCAATATCTTTTTTCTAAAACTCATCGTTCAAGTATAAAATTGTATGGTTTAATAGTTTTATAAGTTGGATATCTGCAATTATAAATCAACTTTCAGTGATTTCAAATTTGGTAGGTGTGGTATACATTTGTAATATTATTTCGAAAATTCAATTTTGGAATTGAAAGTTTCCTCATTCTGCGTCACATATGTTTTAATATTTTGTTGCTTATTTCGTCAAACTTATTATGAACATTTTTTTAAAAATCAATTCCATTAAATTTACTCTCTTAAAATCGGCGGCTAAGTTAAAACTAAAAATGTAATTCTTTCTCTTCTTCTCTTTTCACTAAATCTTTGGATAATAATTAGAAATAGATATTTTAAGTAATTATAATACATTTAAAAAAGTTATCGATCTAAGACGATGAAAAAAATACTAATTATTCATTTGTTTTATTACTCTCAAATATAATTGCGATAAATTAAATTAATCAGTTTCATCAACTGGTGGGGTGGATGTACTACTTAGTGGTTTGTTTTTCTTGAGGTCTCTACATTGTTTGCAAATGAACTCAAAATCATCAGTTAAAGATTTGGGTCTTAAATTTACGCACACCATATGATACCACTTGTTACATTCATCACATTGGATCCAATTAACTTCTGTACCTGTAAGAAAGGAATAAACATATAGCAACTGCTTTGTAAATAGACGATAATAAGTACCTGAAGGCCAAAGACAAATGAATGCCGCACATTCTTCATCATCTGAATTTAACTCTTTACTTCTCTTTCGTCTCTTGTTACGTACAGCTGCCAATAATCGTTTTGCTACAAATTTTGTTTGATCAGCTTCATCAAGTTTACGCTTTCTACCTTTGCGCTTATTTCGCATTATTGTTGGCGTAGGTCGAGGCTAAAAAAATATGTAAAAACACTGTGAATTTGCTGTAATTTCATGATATATGTTTTCAACTATTTTTATTAATATTTTATCCGTAATATTGACGATTTGGCAGTGTAACAATATTGTGCATACAGTTTATCTCCATAGTGCTGATTTAGTTAGTTATAAGTAGTGGCTTTTTTGAATTTTGTTATGTAAAAAGTAGTGTAAAAGTGAGATGAAGAGCACCTTATACCTTTTTCCTTTCTACTTATCTTTTGATACTGTTTTTATCTATTTATAGTTTTTAATTGATTTAGAAATGGGTGAATTGACAAGCCAAGTCCTAGTTAATAAATATGACAATCTTTTTTGTATTGCACACACAGCGAAAATATCATTGGTCAAATGGTCACAAAATATTGTTAAGAAATAAAATGTACCTACCGAAAATTTTAAGAAGACATAATGTTCTAGTTTTGGTTTAGTGGCCGTTATGATTTTCCATAGTGATAACGATTCCTCGACTGTTACTTCTAAAAGATCACCTTCTAGTGCCAAATCGATTATCTGTTTCATCAAAGGTTCTGTGAGTTTGATACAAAAGTCGCCCTCTTTGTCGGAATCAATGACCGGCTTATATGACGAGGAGTGCTCGCCAATTTCTTCTATTTCGGCTATGTCGATCCAATCATCGTCTTCCGTTTTTCCTGTGCTTGTGCTCGGCTTATTGTTTTCGTCAATTGAAAACATCATATTATTGTCAGATTTGTGGTGTTTGGAATAAGCGGAGGAAATTCGCCTGAGAACTTTGGACATTTCTGGGCTGCGTAGCAGTTGTCGTGCTCGATCTTGCCAGCTCATGGCTCGCTCGGCTACACATTGTAACGCATCGCCTTCGACAAGTCGCACACGAAGCTTCTGCAACGTGACTAACAATGCTAAAATGGCGTCCAAACGTGGTCGGCGAGTTCGCATACATTTCTGACACAAAAATTTATAATCTCTAAGCGGAGTCGAATCTGGCAATTTTAATATTTGTGATTTTAGCGAGACGAAATTCTTCGGCAACGCTGCACAGCTCGAATGACACCAATTAAGACACAAGTTACACCTCAACATTAGTCCATGAGGACTTCTCTCGCAAATACAAAACACTTCATATGGATCGTCAAAATCTTTAGCTGCGTTAATCTCGCGTTGTTCTTTCACCCACTTCGCTTCCTTGGGTTCTGCCCGTTTAAATGCATTTAAAATTTCCAGCTGCGCTTCATTGCCTTCCATGGCCGCATTGAATTTGGGCATTTCAAAACGCCTAGGACAAAGCACCTCGACAATATTAGTTGTCGATTCTTTAAATAAAAACGTGCGAACTAAACGCTCTTTCCACGCGCGAGACGAGTTCAACATTTGTTCAAGATAATGCATTTCGGGTAAATTTATTGCTATGTTTTTCCCTTGCATAACAAGCGATTGAATGACCTCAAAGTGGGGATAACCTCCGGGTCTTTGAAGCGCCGCTGCAGCTTTACACCAATTTTGAATAGCGACGAATGTGTCGCGAAGAAGTTTTTCCGATGGCATGATCACTTCCATGTCTTGGGCGCGTTTTAGTAGCGATTCAAGATGGCCAATACTTGACGGACTTTTTGGATCGACACATTT
The DNA here is from genome assembly GCA_958496175.1 of Sisyra terminalis. Classification (NCBI taxonomy): domain Eukaryota; kingdom Metazoa; phylum Arthropoda; class Insecta; order Neuroptera; family Sisyridae; genus Sisyra; species Sisyra terminalis. The sequence goes on from OY292280.1 coordinate 476,303, forward strand.
TTTGGCTTCTTCTTCCCAGGCGACAGCTTTTGCCGATAAACTACGTAGATCTTTAATCGTTTCATCAATATAATCGTGTTGGCGCAGAGTAGTTCCCAACTTGATAAAATCATCCAGTTCTTCGATCGTCATATAATCACGGGCTTCACGTTTTGCACGAAGACTTGCTAACCATTTCGTATGTTCTAACCGTTGCTTAAGCAACGGCAAAAAGCGTAAATCGATAATTAACGAATCACCAAAATCAACCAACCTTTGCACAACATCTGTTGTTAAATTTGGTAATGGTTTGCGTAGAAGATGAGTAGCTTCATCAGAAAATTTTTCTCCTGATTTAATCATCTCGTGGATGACATTAATTTCCTTGAAAACTAGAGGAAGACTACGACACTCATCCAAAAATTGCGTTAATTCATTCATTGTTACACGAAACTGAACATTGCTTTTGCTTCTCGTGCTTTTGTTTAAACGATCGAAACGTACCATTATGGACAGACATTTCTCTCCATACACTAAAGTATTTCTTAAACGGTCCAGCAATTCGCACTCGGGAAATTTTTTTGTGTTGGCTTCTTTTACAAGTTCTCTCAGTCCTTCTATAGTTAACGTACGCGGTTGATTTTTCGCAAATGATTCCTTCACTTTTTTCAACCAAATGTCAAACGATTCGGTTTTTGCTTTAAGTTTCTGCAGCATTTTCACGAATTCGTCGAGGGTGTATCGATAGCGTAATGTGTGTTTTTCGGCAGGACAGTCACAGAGCATTAAATAGTGTCGCAAACATACTAAAGTGTCTTTAGTGCAAGAGCATGTAAGGGCAGAAAGAAAACAAGTGGTTTTGCAAACCGCACACTGTCGTTCGTCATCTGGCAGAAGTTCAAAAGCCTCCCGTTCTGCCTGGGTCACTCCCTAAAACAAATGACAAATTTATTTTCATATGATAACAACCCCAACTTTGCTTACAATAGAAACAGTTTCGAATTTAAAACCAAAATCATTCTTTCTTTTTATGCAGTATTTTATACTCACCCAATCAAGTAGAGTCTTTCGCATTGTCTTTTCTTCCGTGATCATGTCAATTATATCCTTATGCACAGCGACAGCAACCGACGAGTCCAATTTATCCAAATCCAACGCCATTTTACACACCAATTCATCGTGAGAAAATACGCAAAAGCGTCGTAATTTCGAATAGTGATTGATGCATTCTCGACCCATTTTCATCCAATCTGCGGGAGCGAAATTGACCGCTTCGGCGAAATTAAAGCCTTGATTAAAGCCAGCATGGTATGCGCGGGGGAATGTGATTACGAATTCTCCAGCGGCTTGATCGGTGCGGCATACGGGCACTCCAGCACGCATCAAAATATTGGGATTCATGATAGTGACAAGTTGATGCAACAGGTCCGGTTGTGAGTCGAAAAGTTCTGACGCGGCTTGTTTCATGGTTTGCTCGAAAAGTTCAGCACTCGAGCCCGGAACTCCGTACCATGTTTTTGGTTCCCCCCAATGCAAATAGTTGATCGAGTAGCTCCAGTGATCTTCGTTGTGCCAGCAAAATGTAGCGAAGCACATGCCTACGTACATCCACGGTATTTTCATACCAGATATATCTGCATTGATGTAGCCTAGTACGGAACCTTGCAAGACAGGTAAATTATTCAGATTCCATCCATCTTTTGCGTACTCCGCATCAACATCTGTAAGATTTAATGAGAGTTTTGTTGGAAATCCTGAACCATGATCCATCGTATGTAAATCAGCTCCATATTCAACTGTAACATCTTCATCGATCGATGAGACAATACGCCAAAATTCGTTCTCAACCACCGACGTAGGAACCATCTGAAAACAGTGTTTTAATCTAACTTTATTTTCCATCTCTAAAAACATTCTGCGTACTTCACATTAGTCCTACTGTCTTTAACAAGTCGATAAAATGTACTTTCCTTTACTGTAAAATACGTTTCTGTATTTGAAAAAGACTATAAAATCTGTTTAGATTGGAAAGTGTTTGTCAATTCAAGTAAACGTTTATGCTGTGGTGAATATACGGAAGAGTTAAATTTGTATTTACCTATCCCGCAAGTATTATGATAATGAATAGAATGTATGTCAAATCGTGCTTGAACTATACATTTTAAATTATGTAATATCCTGACCAGTTACCCAATTTTTAAAGATACCTTATTGCTGCTCTGAGGTAACGATATACTCAAATGATGATTTCTTATGTGACCATCGATAACAATATTAGGTTTTTCGATATTCATCGGTGTTTCCCGATCGCACCTAAACGCGTGTTGTACAACTGACAAACGCATTATGTACGATCGGGAAACATGCACAGTCGTCACTGTAACATGCCATAAATATTGCTTTTTTGTATAGCCAATAGATAGCGAAAGAAATAATTTTCTTTGTGTATATGAAATATAATGTATAGTTTGAGTTACCTATAGAAGCTCATTTTATGAGTATAAAGCCTTTGTCTCGATTTTTGATGAAATAGATGATAATGAATGAATTACTTACACCTACCGGCATGTTGAAATATTCTTGTTTAAATTGATCGGCCATTTCTCCGAACTGATATAGAGTGTATTCTCTTTGTGCCTGTTCAAACCCGAAAGCTTCAGTTGGCTTGGAAACTTCTTCAGCGACACATTTAGGACAACGCCAATCACCCTCAGGCACCTCAGACAGTGGTGGCACCAAACAAAACGTGTGATAACTATCATCGCAACCATCACACAACAGCATTTCTTCTTCCACATCTCCACGTCCACAATTCTGGCAAATATATTTAGCTAACTGTAATAAGAACTTTAAAAATCACTAATCGTATTCTAAAGAAATAAGAGAACTACAACATCAATTAAAGAAACAAGCCTCCATACACAAAGAAAAAAAAAACCATGCCAACCAAGCTCTGAATTTAGTGAAGCTATATGTAAAACAAAACATATATATATATATTAAAATAAATTGAGACTTAAGAAAGCAATTGAAAATTGAGTTAGACCACATCCTCGTGAATAGTTTACCAAGAAATTAAAAACAAGTTATGAACGTTAAAATGAGTCAACAGTCAAGGTTAAACCAAATCAGAAACTAAGAAAACCATAAGGAAAATGTAGCACATAAAATGCAAAAATTAACGATAATTATCGCACCGGATCAATGGAGTGGGCTAATTTTTTCGAGGCGTTCTTTTCGGCAGGACGATTGTATCCGGCCATTTTTGGACCTGCACCGTGAAACTGCAAACGCTGGAGCTCTTTATTCTGTTCACTTTCGTCACCGCTCTCAACCTGTTCATTATTCTGCAAATCACATTGTTTATTGTTTCATTGTTCAAATGCATATCGACAAATACGAGACTAACTATGACAACAATAAAACTACGAGAATTATTATTAGTGGCGGTCCACTTTGCTCAAATAACCAACATTTACAAATGAATTCAATGGAGGGTAAAACAATTTTACAACAATCACATAATGCAGATTACCATGTAAAAAGCAAAAAGGTCAACAAGGATTACACGAATTTCATTACCGACAAAAATTATTTGGTACATTTATAGTTCTAGCTCTTCGACCGCATTTTTCTTACATACTTGAGTAATGAAAATTAAAAGGGCCGTTACAGCACAGAACGGTCCTCTTTATTTCAATTCTAACAATCACAAAACCAATGAAAAATAGAAACTAGGAACTCACATATTATGATGACATAATATTGAATCTTAAGAAAGTTGTGCAAGGATTAACAAGCCCACAGTTATCACAAACTTTGACTAAAATGTGAAAAAATATCATAGAGATAATATATAGATATTAAAAATTTTTAGTTGTCTAGATGCTAAAATATTAGAATTTTCGAAAATAACCACCGATATTTATGAGATACTGTTATACAATTACCAATGGAACAACAAAAGCCTTTTTGTAGTAAAACAGATAAAATACTAAAAATCTTTTTTTTTTTGAAAAATATGCTGTTGTTGATATCTTAAAAATAGCGAAATTGTGAAAAAAAATCACAATCACATTCATCAACAGTCATTAACTATCCGTGATACAAATTTGGAACAATTTATGTACCGATAACTCTACATTAACCTTTTCCCGCACTTCTTCACTATGGATAACTTTTTTAACCCTTTTGATCATAAAATCTTCATTGGGGTCTCAAAGAAACAAAAACCTTTTCTTCCAAACAAATGAACAAATTTCGTTCACAATATGAAGGAAACGAATTCTGAAAGCCAATAATATAGGCTGTAAAGTTCAATTAAAAGAACGTTTTATTATTCTGCCCAAATAACTGTTCTTGATTTCTCGAAATTTCTAGAATGATTCGCTGATATCTAAATATTAATCAGTTAGTTACCAAAGTTCATATTTGTATATAAATTAAGTTTAGTTCGAAAATGACTGAGTTGAGATGGAAAATAGCAACAGAACTAAAGTTCGATTGCATTCGAAAAGTGTTAATTTTTTTTTAAATAATAGTAGTCATGAATTCGTGTAAATAAATCTAACATTTAAAGTGGATATGAATAAATACGAATTACAATGGAAATATTACTCGGCTTGCTAATATATGTATGATGAGTTGTGACTCCTGGTTTCTATTTTTCATCTCTAAACCAATTAATTTTTGTATACCTTTTTGTGGGGAAATTGCGAATGGGTACAAATTCGTTTCATACGTCGAGCTTGCTTTTCAGGTGGTGGTTGAATTGCTTGGCGAGAAACAATTTCGTGAGGTTTATAGTCCAAATCAGATTTATTACTTTTAATCTCATAATCTTCTCCTTCAATATCTTCTCCCTCTTCGTTTACTTCTTTTTTTATTTCAATTTCATTCCCATCTTTCTAAAATTAAAAAATATATATATATATATTAAACATGTATATATAAAAGTAATTTCGAGAACAGTCGGTAAAAATTAATTTCCCTAACCGCTGGACAACTTTTGTATGTTCGATATCCAGATGAATATAAAAATAATTAGTAAAACTAAACAGTTTTATGGAATTTAAAGTATATTTTTTGAAAGAATTGACTTTAATTCTCAAATTAGCAAACATTTTTTTTTTTTTGATTTAAAAGTTCAAAAATGTTCTAATTTCAAATTTGGGACATAGTGAGGGAATGATTTTTAAGGTACTATTTATTTATTATTCTATAGAGATATTAATATAGTTGAGAAATTATAATCAATACCATTAACCCAAACACTAAATGATTTGTTTATCAATAATAAGATTTATTATGTAATATTCGAGGAGTATGTTGGGTATGTAGTATCCACTGTATCCACTATTACTGGTAATAATATGAGGGTTAACTTTATTCGCAACCAATAACTTACATCAGTAATTTTATTTTCTTCAGTTTTTCCTTGGTTGAATATATCAAAAGGATACAAAATGCGTTCATAGTGGCCTTTTAAAATAGCACCGTACGACCCACTTTTTCGTGGGTATCCCATATTTCCGGCCAACTCGGACCATTTGCGATTTTTGCTAACTGTTTCGTAGCCACCACCTTCTTTCACCAAATGATGCAAGGAGTAGAGATCAACGACTTTACGGTCAATAACCGGGAGGCGCAACGTGGAGCCTTGTAACTCCCAAAATTTAGCGATTTGATCCAGGAAATTGAGCTTAATGCGGGTCTTGGCCTGAAATGAAACGAAAATTGATCAGTGCTATGCATTGAATTGTTCGGGAGAGGGGTTACCTCCAGCTCGTTAAGACGCTGAATGCGAGGGGTGAAGCGCAGCTTTTCCACATCGACACAGAATGGAGGTGACCAGTTCTGAAACAATAACAATTCAGTGGTATGTAGTTAGAAAGCATATTGATTGGGAATGAAAAGAAAGAAAATGTTTCGTTTGACAACTTACTTCTGGAGGTTTGATGCGGCATATGCCGAACTTTTCGGCGATGGGACGTATACGAGCAATGTACTGAAGTGGTTCTTTGAATTCTTCGATAGTTGGTGAGAAAACAGGAGCTTCAGGAGGGACCATGAAATTGGTTTCTTCGAAACGGTTAGGATCATAGCTGCTGGTGAAGCTGCTCGGTCCTGCAACACGTGGTTGAGGATTTGCTTCCCGATCACGATTGATAAAAGGATTGAGACGTCTATGCATGTTTCTTAATTGATTTCAACATAAAACAAAAAGTAAGCCAATCGCTTTTTTTCAACTAAAAACGTTATTGAAAAGATTTATCACAGTAATCACATTTCTTCAAACGACCAAATCAAATGATGAGAACCTCATGGGCAAAAAGAAACAACTAAATCGGTTTCTATGGTCGTATGAATCACAATAAGATTTTTCACGCCATTTTCTTTTAGTAAGACTTAACTTTTTTTCGACAAGATTCCCAGCGTTTTGATAAACGTCTTCGAAATAATAAACTCCTCAAATATTATTCGATGATCACAATTTTGATTACAATTCGATACTTTGCATAATCTGAACTCTCACTTATAATTTTAGAAAGTTATAGAAAAAAAAAATTATTGCACATGTAATGAGTGACGATAGACACAAAACTACTAGGAAACGAAGGGGGATGATGAAAACAATCGTTCCACGCGTGCGCTTTCACCCATTCCTTCTAGTTTAATATTATACACCGTGAACCACACTTATTCGTTATTCGTCTCACTTCCACTAATACCAATTACCCACCCACTACTTCCTCCATCTCTACTCATCTCAAACTATACTGTTTCCATATAAATTATCGGCAATATTTTGTCAAACAGCATCAACAGAACCAAATAAAACTCCAATCGTTAATAAATTATCAACTAGTCACTTATTTCAAACTTTTTTGAAAATATAAAACAGTTACTATGGTATTTTTAATAATAAACGAGAAGAATAACAGCAAACAGAGTGTAGCCTTCTCCTAATTATGATGGCCTTAACGGCCTTAACCAATAAAGATAGATATCAGAAAAGAGAGACTTATATGGAAGTTCAATTCTATATTGAAAATGTGAAAGAACTTTGGGTTTCTCTGTCGGTAAATTTCAGAGCTTCGGTTAGCTGACCACTAGCTGTCGCTGTACAAAATTAGTTTTGAGATCAAATGCAATTTTGTACAGCGACAACTAGCTGTCGGCTAACAGAAGCTCTGAAATTAATCGTCGGAATAGCCCAAACTTCGTTCACAATTTTAACACTTAATTGAATTTCTATATCCGCCTCTCTTCTCTGATAAATATATGTAGATGTAAAACAAATGAAAATAGAGTGCTCCTTTACAACAAATCCAAATAATTGAAGAGCGATGCAGTTTCAAGTATATTTGTCATAAAGTAGTTTTATATGCATTTTGTGGATACCTATCTTTTCTCACGTAGCACTTTTACACTGCACCTATTAACAAAATTTTGCACAGGGCCGTATCTTTTTTTTTTTAATAAAATTTCTAGATTCCTATTTTTACAAAAAAATAGTGTCATATTTTATATTTTAGGTATTCTAATAGATTTGTGAATTATGAAACTAATTATGTATTTATCTTGGACGAAAATTATTTAAATACCCATCTATTCATACCCACCTATCAATTCGTAAACTTATGTTTACTGTTATTTATTTAAACATGAATTTAGGCCATTAGTCCAATTAATAAATAAAAGAACTAATATTTATGTTCTCGAGAACTAGAAAATTCGCAGAGAGCATTCATTCCATTCATTCACACTAGATAATTATGTAACAATTATTCATTCAACTTGACATGTGAAATAGAAAAAAAATTAATATATTTGAATATTTTTTTTTTGTAAGGATACATCAGAATAGTTCGTGAAAATATATTTTTTAAAATTTATTGTGATACATTGCTTTCAATTGTCTTATATTTGTATTTAATTTTGTTTTGTTTTTTCTTCTTCAAATTGTTTTCGGTTTGAATAATTTTTTTGCTGAGTTCCAAGGCTTTCATGAATTTCTCGTCGAGATCCGATTTGATTTGTTCTGTGTCCAACATAATTTGGTTTAGGGTTACTGTTTTTGATAGCATTTTTTTGAAGTTACGCTCTTGTTTCGAAAGTAGAAACGTTATGGCTGTTCCAGTTTGCCCTGCACGACTTGTACGACCCACACGATGTACGTATGTCTCCAGATATTTAGCAGGATTGAATGAAAGTACACAATCGATATTTGGTATGTCTATACCTCGAGCTAAGGCATCCGTGCTGATAAGACTAAAAAGCAAAATTCTTTGAATGGTTTTGTAAAGGAAATTACAGAAAATAATTACACATTAATTTCACCGTTTTCGAATCTTTTTAACGTGGCCAATCGGTTTCGTTTATCCATAGAACTGAGGCTTCCGACTGTGAATTCCTTTTGTGCCATTTGGCCGAGGACAAGAGCTAATCTTTGGGCTTCAATTTTTGTTAGAACGAAACATAGCACTCGATTGAATTTACGATTGGTGATTAAGTGATATACGAGGATCGTTTTTTCATAAATATTACAAATGCAGTATTCGTTGACCAGTCCCTTGGGGATGATATATTTTTTCTCGGCAGTGAATAGAATTGGTTTCAATAAACCGACACGGGCAAGCTTTTCTGGGTCTGTAGTCATTGTAGCCGAGGCAAGAATTTTTTGAGGAAGATTAGGATATTTCTCCAAGTTCCTCAAATTAATTCTTTTCGGTCGCAACACAATATTTTCTGAAAATGAAAATATTTATAAAATACGTAAATAAACAATATTTATAATACATATGATAAATAGTTTTTAAATAAGAATACTTGAATTAAAAAAATCAATATAATACACGTATCGCACGTTATACGATCGACAAACGGCGAATAAGAGCTAAACTGAAAAAATTAAAATTTTGACCATCACAACTCTTACCATTGTACATTACAATTATACATATAAAGCAGTACAATTATATTTTGTTGTTCAGTTATATTATGTATGTGTTTATGTATTAAGCGATCATTTAAATAAATTACTACACATTGATTTTCTTCGCTTACTCATTTCCGAATGCATATGAAGATGATAAATCCAAAAATGTTTTTCGCGGTCCATCATACGATCGGCTTCGTCCAAAACAAGAAATTTTAAGTTGTGCAAACTAAAACCTGGAGTTGAATGTAAATGTTCGACTAACCGCCCAGGGGTTGTAACAATAATATTCGATTTACAAATTAATTTTTCGCCATCTAAAAACGAAGACAACATTTATTTGAATTTCAACAAAAAATATTTAAATACAACTTTTTTCGATCAAATTTTGTTGTTCAACTTCCAAAGGAATAAATCCAGAGAGTAATGTTACTTTTATGGGAATTCCAGTCGTGAATTTTATAACTTGATTGTATATTTGACTGGCTAATTCTTGAACAGGAGCAATAATCACAGCCTCAATCCCATAACAAATATCTTTCCTTAAGACCTAAATAAAAGTAAATAATTTTATTTTAGTCCTAGTCTAATTTCATAAAAAAGTAAGTTAGTGAACTCAAATCCAACTTATAAACTCTCTAGCTAGATATGCTTAGTTCATAGAGATGGCACTTTGATTAATAATATTTTTTTACATTTTAAAGACGCTGTATTCCAAAAAGAAATGACGATTTCATATTCGATTTTGTATTATTACGACAAAAAAAATTTAATCCTTTTTTGGTTCTTAAAGTTGTTCCATATATGGAATCGCGCGTAATTGTAATACCATAACACATATTACTAAAAATTTCGGTTATATTCTACAAATATTTTGTAAATAACATTAGAAATATTTTCAGTACAAGAACAACAGTGTTGATTGGGTATTTATAATTAGAATATTGAATAAATATTCTAAAGTTATAAATCTTCATTGATTTTTTCTTTTAAATTACCATAGAAATGGTGATAAGTGAGTTTTCACGAATTAAAAAAAAAACTCCAGTCATGTGCATATTTCGGTTTTGTACATTTTGAATACACAAAGGTCGAGATGTTTACTTTCAAATACCGATCCTTTTATATTCATTTCATTTGTCTAAAGCACAATAACACTCTTGAATGAAGCTGAATCCTTGTCAGGGATCCTTACGACTTTCATAAGGACTCAATCGGTTGTCTGTTGATATTTACCTTAGAAGCAAGTCTGACCAATTGGAACTAAGAAGAGTTGTAGGATGCAATAGTTATTTTAAGACTTTTAATTAAAATAGAATACTATTAAACAACGCGCCATCTATATGAGTTAAATCAATAGAACAAGATGATATAAAACTGGAATTCGAGCTTAGTAACTTGCAGATATCCATATGTACAAATTATAAGACCATACTGTTATTATTGGAACTACGTAAGCCAAGGTTTTGCCACTACCCGTTGTAGCTGATATGCAAATATCCTTTCGCCAGAATGGGGTAGGTTTTTGATTTTCCTTGATGATGTAGGGAATAACGGCTGTTTGAATTGGGAAGTAATGCGTTATATTATTCATACGAAGAACATTTTGGCAATGTTCGTCAACCATGGGAAGACTATCAATTTCAGACCTTAAACTTTGTAAATCTCCATGAACAATGTGTGGGTGAGAAAGCCAACGAGGTAAAACTCTTTCTACCTAAAAATTAAAAAAAAAATAAAAAAAAAGGTGTTTTCCATAAACCATACATTACTTCTTTATTCTTTTTATGTAAATCCTCGCCCAATATTTGAAATTGAAATTTTTCAGGTTTTTCAGTTGGAACATTAGAATTTGTAGTGGCTAAAGTTGGTGCTAACACCACATGGTTTTCGGTGGTTTCTTTCGGCTCACTTTTTGGAATGTCGGCTAGAGGCTTTTTTGCCGATGGAAATTTTTTCAAATGCTTAAGTTCTTCGCGTTTACGCTTACGTTTTTCTGATTTTCGTAATAATTTGTTCATAAGGCTGCGTTCCGTGCATTCCGTGTTTCCGTCAACATTGGCCTTTTCCTCGTCATACCTATAATTTTATAATAAGTTAGGTAAAAAAATCATAATTCCTTGAATTTTTTGTACCTTTCAATTGTAAATAACGACATGGTCACCTTTTTCTTATTATAATTTTAGGTTATTTTTGAATTCTTTTCAGGGTAATATTTGAATCAAAACGTCTATCATGTGGACGATATGGACTTGCGCCTTTGCGTTATTTATTCACAATTATTAAAGTAGATATCGTAGCGATCGTAGCTATCGTATTTATATATATATATGGCGCAATTAACCGGATTTACTCAAATAAATATGAGTTTAAAAGAACTTTTTAAATGAAATAATGATACATTTTTCAAATTGAACTAATTTAAAATTAGTTTGAATTTTCAATATTTGATTTTTTGTTGAAAAGATGAGAGACATCTTTTGTTGTAAACTAAAACTTAATTAAGTTGAAAATATATCTACATGTATTATTGTATGTATTGGTATGTACGATGAATGATATAGAGGATATGCACCATATACATCGTATATTAGGTATTTAAGTGTATTTAAGTATGCCAGTGTGTTATGTTTATATATATAATAGTAATTAAAATTAATATTGAATTGGATTATTTTAATTGTTGTGTAAAAAAGACGTTATGCAATGCGCTATTGTATGGAAATGGGGAAAAATTGACAGTGACAACAATTAAATGGGCGAAAAGGTGAACGTCAATCGACGTTTAATTGACTGGAAATAAGTGCGACGGGTGTTGTTGAAGGTTAGGTGTGTTTTGAAATCAAATGCCAGCGCGACAAATTTTCATTATATATGAAAAGCGATAAAATCGTTTGATCGATTCGAAAACCGTGGCACATTTGAATCCTCCGCAAGCCAGTGTTCCACCATTGCTATCAAATTGGTTGGTGGCGTGTTGGCGTATTTTTCACTTTTGATTTGTGTGGGTGTCGATTGATGGAAGAGACAATCGGTCGTTAATTTGTACAATAGCACTAATATGGCATATGATCCTCGACTAGCAAATGCCGAACAAACGAAAAAGTTTCTGGACGCCCTAAAAAATGACTTCAAAAACCTATCGTCGGAGACGAAAAAGAAATATCCTCCAATCAGAGAAGTATATGATTCGACCGACAAATTCGATTCCGCTAATCATTTTCTTACTTTTTCAGTCCTGTGATGAAGCAATCGTAAAACTACGAAATGCGAGCTGTTCACTCCAAACATCCCTTTATGCTGTCATCAACCAGATTCTCTATCCTCTGATTCAAGGATGCGAATCGAAAGACTTAAAAATCATCAAAGTACATGAAAATCTCTTATAAATATTCTAACAATCATACAATGTTTACAATTTTAGTTTTGTCTTGGAATTATGCAACGCTTGATCACCCATCAGGTCGTTGATCAAAAAGGGGCCAGATACATTACCGACGCATTATGGACATTAATGGAAGCCGGAATTGAAGAAGTAAAAATTTTACAGTCTGTTACGTTACTTCTAACTACCAATACCATCGTTCACGGAGAAACTCTATCGAAAGTAAGATAAATTGGAAATTTTATTAACTCTTAATCAGTCGTGTAGGGTCACTTTGACCTCAAATAAGTTTAATCTCACGTACTTCTAAAATATCACTTTGCTCACTTATTTTTGTTCCTAGACTTTGGTGTTGTGTTTTCGATTACATTTTACACGAAACTCAACCACAATCAACACAGCTGGAGCGACTGTTCGGCAATTGGTTGCATTAGTTTTCGAGAGGGTTGTCGTCGAAGATAATAATCGAAAAGATGATGAGCAAACTCCAAAAAATACGGCTAACATCGAAGAGCTCAAAGTCCCAAGTGGGAATCCTCCTCGTGGCCTTGATCCTTGTGCAGCTGATGCCTACTTAATGTTTCAGGTACTAAGCAATTCATGACCCATAGGTACTTTCTATTTTAAATAATTTTTTCCTAGGATCTCGTTCAACTGGTCAATGCTGATCAACCTTATTGGATGACAGGAATGACTGAAATGACTCGAACGTTCGGCTTGGAACTTTTAGAATCAGTCCTTGCAAATTTTGCTCCAGTATTTTATAAAGTATGACTGGTGAAGAAACTGGATTTTAGTATAGAACTATAGAATACAATTTCTTGCTAAATGTTTACTGTAAAAAAAGAAAAAAAAACAATCTAATACCATCTATATAAAAACTATTGCTTGGATTATCAGTAATACAGAGCACATTGAAATAGTTCTATTAGTGTCATCTACGTATTATTTCATTGAACTTTCAAATCAACATCTAATATGGCTAAGTGAGAGTATACTTATCCTATTAATGAGCCTTTTCAATTATACCTCTGTTATTTTAATAGTACAATGGGTACAATTTGCAGATTTTATTTAAAAGTTTTATACTAAAATCCAGTTTTCTAATTGATTTCTGATTCCAGTGCATATTGTTACTGAATTATCTACTTATCGTATATAATTTTAGCATCCCGAGTTTAGTTTTTTGTTAAAAGAGCGAGTTTGTGCGTTGGTGATTAAATTATTTTCGCCAAATATCAAATATCGAAGTGGACAATCGACAAGTTTACAGCAAGTTGCTCCATTGGATAAACCATACTTCCCAATCAGTATGCGTCTACTGAGAGTCGTTTCTATATTGATTCAAAAATATCATAATTTACTAGTAACTACTGAAATACTTTTTGATTTAGTAGACACTAATAGAAAATTGAATTTTAGGTGACTGAATGCGAGATATTTTTGTCGTTAATTGTAAAATTTTTGGATCCAGACAAGCCAATTTGGCAGCGATCGCTTGCATTGGAAATGCTGCACAAGATGACCGTTCAACCGGAACTATTAAGCTCATTTTGTGAGTGCTACGATCTCAAAACTCATGCTACTAATATTTTCCAGGATATCGTCAATTCCTTGGGGACCTACGTGCAATCATTGTTTTTGAATCCCCAAATGAGTAATCAGTCGACTAGCGCAGGTTAGTAAATTGGCTTCTTTCCTTCTTAAACATTTTAAACAATTTTATTTTGATAAGGAGTCTCTGGAAATTTGTCGGCTTCGGCAGTTCAAGGTCATCCACCAGCCTTGTTAGCAGGACTTCCCATTGGGCCTGGAGTTTCACCTCAACGAGGATTTTTCTCACGTGGAGTTTGGTTGCCCGTTGTTGTCACTTTTGCCAGTGGTCAAGCTAAATCTACTTAGTTAGTACAATCATTTAAAATTATAAATAAAACCCATCATCACGTACCCTTAGCCTTTTCCGTACGGTGATAAAAATAGAACGTATGATCCGCAGATATTGTATCTACTACAACATTTGAAAAAAATGCTTAAAACTCTGAAATTTTTTAATTTTTAATATTTTGATTTTGACTTTTTGTTGTTGTTATAGTTTGGAAATGTTGGATAAAACCGAACCACCATCGATTCCAGATGGGTACGGAATATCCATCGCGTATGCGTGCTTGTTGGACATAATTCAGTCGCTATTTATTATAATTCAAGGAACCCAACAATTGAATGAAAACACGGGAGAAGTGATTCCTCTTACATATAATGCGTGTGCAAAGGAAAATGCATTACATTGTCAATTAATAAATTCAAGTTGGTGCGGCCTTCTGGCTGCACTCTGCCCTCTTTTGGAAGCTTCCACCGACGAGCAAGCCTCCGAAAACATATTGAAGGGAATGCAAACATTTGCGTCTCTTTGTGGAATTTTGGACCTTCGTATTCCTCGCGATGCATTCATAACGGCTATTTGTAAAGCATCACTTCCTCCGCACTATGCTCTAACGATTTTAAATACACCAATCTCGGGACACTCTCGAAGTGGTAGTCAGGATTTGAATTCACTGTGCAATATTGTCACATATAATGAAACGGATTTTCGTCCCCAAATCGTTGTTGTTGGAACACCGTTGCCGACGGCTTCGCTTCCCATAGGCGCTCATCAAGGTCCTGTAATGTTGACCAACAAAAATTTGCAATGTATGAGGGCGTTGTTAGTTATGGCTCATTGTCGTGGAAGTATTTTGGGTACAGCGTGGCACTTAGTTCTAGCGACTTTGCAACATTTAGTTTGGATTTTGGGGTTGAAACCGTCAACAGGAGGAAGTTTGAAGGCAGGACGGCTAACTTCTGATACCAATGCGGTTATCACCAATGCCGTTATGGCAGATTTGCCTGTTTTGTCCGCGATGTTGAGTCGCCTTTTTGAATCAAGTCAGTATTTAGACGATGTTGCCTTACACCACCTAATCGACGCCCTTTGTAAACTATCCCATGAAGCAATGGAATTAGCTTGTTCAAATCGGGTTTGTTCTTTCTCCCTACAATCATTTCAAAACATGAACATTTATTCCTTCCAGGAGCCGTCACTATTCGCTGTCGCCAAATTACTAGAAACCGGTTTAGTAAACCTTCCTCGAGTTGAGGTTCTCTGGCGTCCTCTCACCAATCACTTGCTAGAAGTTTGTCATCATCCACATATTCGCATGCGGGAATGGGGCGTTGAGGCTATTACGTATCTTGTCAAAGCTGCATTACAGTTCAAATACACAGTTCCACTAAAGGACAATCAAGTAGAAATTGCAAAAAATTAATATTGGCTTGAATTAATTTAGAGTTTTGCAGAAACTGCAAATTTTATTGCTTGGTCCACTTTCGGAATTGTCGACTGTACCACATGGAGATGTTTGCCAAAGACAGTTGGAATGTGTGTTGCAAGTACTGCACGGAACTGGCGAGTCACTAACCTACGGCTGGCCTTTCATTCTGGGAATTATCGGAACTGTATCTAGTCAGCAAAGGTAAAATTTACTGACCACACTTTATATCCATTAAACAGTTGTATGATAAAATTGAACAAAAGAAAAAAAAAAAAATAATGGCAAAAGAAAACATGTCATCTCAATTCTTTTAACTAGCCAAAACAATTATAAATATTTGCATAGCGGATACATTGGATTTTAAAATTTTCATCATTAACAAACTCCATGCTATTAAATCTGCCAAAACAGAAAAAGTTTTAAAATATTTATTTCTTTATTTTTTTTTTTTTTTTGACCAATTTAATGAAATAAATATGAAATGTTTAGTTTGATTATCTATCGTATAATAGTCGTAAAAATACGTTTTGGTGCTTGAAGAAAACAGATTTGCCCTCGAATTACAGTGCTTGTTTGATTTTAATAAAATCGATGCTGATTTTTGTAATTTAATATTATTGTTCAGTGGCGATTTGTTTCCTTAAAACACCTGAAAAAGCGCCGAAACATAATGCTGAGTTATTATAATTGATTTTTATATTTTTAAAATGTACTTATTTGATGATTTAGTGAAAGTTTGATCCGTGTTGCTTTTCAATGTCTGCAATTGGTTGTGACTGATTTTTTGCCAATAATGCCTTGGAGATGCCTTCCGCAGTGTATCGACACCGTCAACAAATTTGGATTCCAAACCGAAGAATTAAATATTTCACTAACCGCTGTCGGATTGATGGTATGCAAATATACTACCAAGTTATCAGCTCCAAATTACTTTCAATATACGTATTTTTTAGTAATTTTATGGACTAAAAGCACAGTATACTTTGTATATAATGTAACGAAAATAGGAATAGTTATTTGATAAGTTAATTTGTTGTTGCAGTAGATAGGTTCTGCATAGCTTGGTATAATGAGAACTCTTCATTACCTCTTCAGTATTACCTAGTGAATTTAATAGAAATATTAATGGAATTCATTATAATTTTAGTGGAATATTTCGGATTATTTGCATCAAAATCGACATCGTTTATCTGACACGCAGCTTGAGGAAAATTCGGTGTTGCCAGATTTTCCAGGAACACCAAATATGTCGAATTTCGATAAGTTGTGGATGTGCTTGTATACTCGGTTGGGTGATCTTTGCGTGGATGCACGTCCAGCTGTGCGAAAATCAGCTGGGCAAACACTGTTTTCAACCATAGCCGCCCATGGAAGCTTGCTGATGCAATCCACATGGCAAGCTGTCCTCTGGCAAGTGTTGTTTCCACTTTTGGACAAAGTTCGTAGTCTTTCCAATTCTGCGAGCACCGAAAAATTCGACACGGGTGGCAACATTTTGATTCACCACACCCGAAACACAGCCCAGAAACAATGGGCTGAAACACAAGTGTTAACTTTATCGGGTGTCGCACGTGTTTTTAATACCAAACGTCAGTTACTACAAAGTTTAGGAGATTTTTCGAACGCGTGGCTATTACTTTTAGAGTTTATTGAACATTCGGCGCTCAGCAAAAACGATGAGGTTTCAATAGCAGCGCTTAAATCTTTCCAAGATGTTCTACTTAATAAAAATCCACCTGATTCGGATGAATTGCCTGAAAGCAATTCGCGAAGCGAAGATGATATGTGGACTGTGGCCTGGCGAGTATGGCTCAATATAGCTATGGAAAGCACTATTTTACCACCGGCAATTACGTTGGACAACTCGCCACAGTCCGAAGAAGAAATCTACATTCCAGCCCAGGCTTTCTTGACAAATTTGGTGCAAATCTTTCCAACGATTTTCGTTCACATCAAAAATCAGTAAGTTAAACTGAATAAAACGTGTACATTCACGATTAGGCTAAAACAATTTTTCAGAAATTAAGTTTCTTTTCCCAAACGAATTTCACGGACATTCAAGCTCTTCAATCTTTGATATTTTTCTTTTCAGAAGAATTACATAATATTTTCGGTATTAAAAGTTTCTGTAGAGTTTTAAGTTTAATTGTTAATTTTGTTCGGCATAGTCTTTGAAAAAATCTCGTTATGATAGTTTGATTCGTGAAATGTATCCAAACGTTTACACTACGTCTAAACTTGAGTCGATTGAAAAATTTTGAATAGTTTTTGAACTAAAAAAATATTCATAGAAAAACATTAGATAGTTTTTTTTTTTTTTTTGTTTAGTTTTACTGACGACGATATCAAACAACTTTGCCAAGTTTTACTTAACGCTGTATTGGTACCAATGCAAGGCGAATCAACTTCTTACATAATGTCTTCATTATCCGATTCAACTCTAACACCCTTACACGATTCCGTGCTTCATTCCGTCGAGTTACTAATTAACGAATCTGCGACCAACACCACAATTCTTCCGCATGCATTTCGTGAACTTCTAGCCTTTAGCAAATTGTCTTGCAAATTCCCGTATGGAATCAATGATGGACGTTTTACGCGGACGACCAACAAAAATAATCCCCCATCCGAAATCAACACTTTAAACTACATCCCGTTTGGAGAAAAATCGTTGAAGATGGCCGTTGCGTTGTATGAAAAGCACGCAAATGTTTCCGATGTGATAAAAGCTCACGTTCTGCACGATATTATTTCAAGTTTGCACGTTCCTCTTGAGCTGAAATACAATTGTCCATCATCAGGAACATGGAAACTAGCCGCTGAAAGTCTCCTTACCGTTTTACATGTGGGACTACCAGTCGCCAGTACCAACATTGACCACTTCACCAACGAGTTGTGGTCGGAACTAGCGGCAACTTTAAAAGACTTCTTATTTCCGAAAAGTGAACCTCCGCCTAATCGCGGTCTCGACGAACTGGTCGCCGATGAAATGATTGACTGTCAAATTATTGAACTTCTACGAAACGAATTGTTACCACACTCGCGTGATTTACCCAAAGATTTCATAATGAACTTAATTATTTTGCTAAATAAAGGTTCAATCCACTCGACAAATAATTCGATTGTGGATTGTGAAAACGAGTTAATGATTCGAGAAGAGTTTGCCAAGACTTGTTTTGAAACATTGTTGCACTTTTCTTTATTTCACAAAGTCGATCCTACACTCGAATCGGAAAAAACAGAACACGCTGGCCACTTAGCTATCACTACTCTTCTTCACCGCTTCAAGGAAGTCGTCAAACGGTTCAATGAAGATGAACGCCAAAGTGGAAAATGTCCGCTTCCAAGGTAAACTTTGTCAGCTATCCCATATCATTGTTCCTCACGAAACTGTACATTTTCAGGTTTAGATTATCGGAAATTTCTTTTGTCTTAAAAGCGATTACCACCCTTGTTGGAATGATGAAGCAAGCCTCAGCCAATCAAGGTAATCTCAATCTCAATAGTCAAATATAAATTAAACTTAGGAAAAAATCGCATTCAACTATAAATGTTATTCTCTTTTATTTTTAGTGAGTCCAAACGCATGGAACCAATTAATTGATTTATATCCACATTTGGTGGATTGTAATACGACAGGGTCGTTACAAGTGTCTCGGCCATTACGGGACGCTTTATTGCAATATCGCGATCTGTTACATCCGCCGACGTATCCCGGATTTAATTCACCAGAAACCAACAACACAGTCATTCAAAACTACTTGAACGACAATAACAAATACAAAAACGATAAAATTAATCACTGATTAATTCAATATAGATTTAGTTTTTTTTCCCCTTTGTTTAAATATTTATACATTTATAAAGAATTATGTTAATTGATATATTTTATGTTTGCTAAACGGCTCTTACTTACATTCGACTTTGGTGTAGTCAACTACAATCTCACATTAATTTATCCTGAAATCAACGAATGTGATAAGCGTGAGATAATTGATAGATCAAGTCAATAATTATGGTATTTGTGGGTATTAAGGCCTTGATAAATACAAGTTTTGTGGGTTGAATTCATCGTGTTTGCTATATCGTATATGAAGAAAAATGTTTGAAAAGAGAGATATTTATTATTTCTTAGTACCAAAAATGTATTTCTCATCACAGACATTTTCATTATTTTTTTTTCTTTGGTCTTAGTATTTCGTGAAAAATCACAAAAAATTAAATAAGAAACTAGTTAATAACCTTCATTTTCAAACATTTTCTTTATGAACGATGGACCAAGCATCCCGTCTATGAATTAAGCCTTAATACATGCACTTACTAATTGTAGTAAAATCCGTAAATCTAGGTATAAACGAATTTGTTAAAGTAATAAAAATTTTAAGAAAAATTGTACAACATTTTGTTTTTATTTTTTAAAATGTAAACCCTTATTCCAAAAACAGTACGAAAGAAAATGAAACACAATATGCCATTTTATTGAGAAAAAGTTTCGTGAACTGCATCAACGAA
Source organism: Sisyra terminalis (assembly GCA_958496175.1). Lineage (NCBI taxonomy): Eukaryota > Metazoa > Arthropoda > Insecta > Neuroptera > Sisyridae > Sisyra > Sisyra terminalis. Next base: position 496,428 of record OY292280.1, read on the forward strand.
CACCTGCACACTTTCAACCGGAGCATCTGGATAAATTCCATGCCCTAAATTGGCAATGTATCTTCCTTTTCCGAAGGATTTGACCATTTTAATGGCGCGATTTCGCAACTCTTTCGGTTCACTATACAGAGCTGTAGGATCTAGATTCCCCTGGAGGGTAACATTAGGACCAACAATATCTCGTGCTAGTTCTATAGGCGTTGTCCAGTCTAGACCTAAAACATCAAAGCCAAGTTGACTTTGTTGTTTCAAACAAAACAGTCCACCTTTACAAAATAAAACCTAGAAATTAAATTATGTTTTTAAAAAGTAAAAAATTATTACAAATAATTTATATTACAAAAGGAACAGGTTCTAGTCCAGCTAATTCACACTGTTTTTTGACTGAACTTGAAATTAGTTTTAGTTTCGGAGCTAAAAACTTGTCAAACAACTCTGGTGATAAATATTCGCAGTGTGATTCGAAAAGTTGCAATAATTGAGCTCCTGATTTTACTTGCATAACCAAATAGTCGATTGTAGCTTGGGTTAGAAGATTAAGCAAAGTTTCGCTGGCTTCTGGATATTTGTAGAGCCATTTTTTGCTTTTTGACATCGTTTTGCTGCCTCCTCCTTCGATCATGTACGACATTATAGTCCACTGAAATAAATATTTTGAAAATTTCTCTAAGAATAACATAAACTGCTCATAAGCATAGGAAGTCATGGAAATTTTAACGGCAACAGATGATCTCATATAATGCCGATCGGATATCGACATATAATATCGACTCTTTTTTAAACTTTCATCGATATTTTCAGGTCGTAGTTAAAAGTGCATTGTGCAGCAGTAAAACTTCCTGAAAAGTAGTTGTTAACACGGGGTGCGTACTATCATGAAACGTTACTATATGACATCAATAGCATTGCTCCTATGACTAGTAAATGGTTTAAGAAATTTACTAATTATTTAAAATATTACTGAAACTTACAGGTCCGCCTGCAAATCCAAACAAAGGTACTTGGCCTTCTAAACGTTTTCGAGTTAAAGTAATTGCATCACCCACATATTGAAGTCGACTTATTGCACCTTCTACTTGCAACCGATCTAAATCACTTGGTTCAATTAACGGTTGAGGAAGAGATGGACCCTGTAATCAATATATAAAATCAGTCAAACTTTCAACCACATAAATAATTAAATTTTAAATATAAATGCAAGGCGTATATCGATTACCAAATTTCAATAGCTTATTGAATCTTGGCATCATATTGATTTAAACAAACGAAGGATCAGTCGTAGAAAGAATGATGCTTGACAATTGAAATTCGTAAGAGACTGTGACTTTTTGTCGAAACTATATTGGGTATGCTAGTTTAATTATCTAATATATTACCACTCCAGGAAGCATAACAACTTCCAAGCCAAGTGCTTGCGGAATGACTAGAATATCCGAGAAGATAATGGCAGCATCCAACTTATACCTTCGAATTGGCATTAAAGTAACTTCGCATGCATATTCAGGTGTGCGACAAATTGTGAAAAAGTCATGTTTTTGACGAAACTGCTGAAATTCCGGAAGATATCGGCCAGCTTGCCGCATAACCCATACGGGGACTTGGTCCACATCTTCGCCCCGTGCGGCCCTCAAAATTCGATCGTTTATCAACTTTGGAAAATTCTACAACCAAAAAAACATTAAAAAATTAAATATCGAAGAAGAAAGTAATGAAAAAAGTTACGAACTTGCGATGACATCTTATCAAATTTGCAATTGGTTGTAATAAAAATTGTCTTGTCATTCGCTTCTTTATATAATTTCGTGAGTTCTTTTTTTTTTTTAATTCATGAATATTTTGAATGGAGATTGATAAAATTGTTTCAGATTTAATTATCATTCATTAGTTTTAACTATTTTAATAATACTTATGCTAGTTTACAATTTAAAGTATTTAAATTTTTTATCAATTTTTCAACGTCAAGGACTGACGTACGGAGTTGGTGGTTGCCTATATTTCCGTTTAAAAGTTGTGCTATCGGTACGATGAAATTTAAATTTTCGTGGCAATTCTTTTAAGTGTCAAGTTTGAAAATTGTTAAGTTTTAGAATGTAGAATTGAATAGAAAAACATGTTAAATCAAAAAAAAATTGTGAAAAATCTTTCTTTTTATGATGAATATCCTACAGATACAAATATTTCGTTACGACAATTGGAAAAGTTAATATTAAAACGAATAAGTATTTTAAATACTTTTAACCATTATCATGAATTACGAATAAATTTTACTAACGAATGGATGATGAAAATAGATCAAGCACTGGTAAATAGTTAAATAAATTGTTGAAACAATTATATATTGTAAATATTTTAGGCAAAAGTGGAGATTGATTCGATTCTCAATTCTATCAGTAACGATAACTTATCCCATTGGATGCTTCTACTAACCATATGTTTCACATCAAAAATCGATCAAATTGTTCACAACGAAAACGATTTTTTTGCTTGGAAACTTGCATCGTTGTCTCCCGACCAAGTTAAGCACTTATTCAAAACTTTACCTCTGCCGTTTCAAGAAATTACCGACAACGACAAAGCCAACCTGCCGGTATTCTGCGAGGACTACGAAATTGTTAAAATCTACCGAATCAAGTTCCACTATGTCAAAGATTTGGTTTCTTCCGTCAACATTTTCTTATATCTAGGCTATGCCTACGTTCCCGAAAAACTTCTCTCTTGGATAATTTATGAATATTTCGGCGAAAATCTAACAAAAAAAATTAGTTTTCTCCGACAAATCCGAGTTGAATTAACTGACAAACGCATCCCCTTCTTAGAGACCATCGTTAAAGAACGATTATTTTCAAACTCGGACTCTTATAAAACTTTAAATCAAATTTCTATTAAAAATTTGGATGCAGTAGCCAAACTATTTCCTCTTTGCATGCGAACATTGTATGAAACTTTTAAAGAGAAAAAATTTTTAAATCATTTTAAACGCAGACAGTTAATATTATTCTTTAAAGGCGCGGGTTTAGATGTGAGTATTTGTCATGAATTTTTCTACAATGAATCGATGAAACGAATTAGTCCTTACCAATATCATCAAAAACGTTATGCTTACGAAATTGATTATTGCTATGGAATTGTCGGTAATCGAAACTGGAGGCCGTACGACTGTGCAAAAATTATCAATGAGAAAACCATAAATACAGAACAAGGTTGTACAGCTTGTCCGTTTTCAATGAACAATAGCGTTTTATTGGAAAAAAGTCTAGAAATCTGTGAAATCGAAATATTAGGTATGATCAAATGTACATTTCCTATTCTATTTCAATGTTTTTAGTATTAAAAATTACTGTAAGACAAAACAGAACATTCCATATTCTATCGTTTATTTTAAATTTCTCTTTTGTTTCTTTTTCAACATACGCATTTCTCAAACACATGACGTGTATATTTTGTGTTTTGTTAATAATGTTCTGTTTTGTTTTTGTACGCTAGAAAATATCGGTGTTTTCACTTCATCAAGGTTTGATTAAAGGTCAGATTTTGGTTGAAGTCCATTATTTGGCTTCAAGCGTAAGTTTCGGTTGAAGATTTCTTCAATTTAAACAAAACAAGTAAGATAAATAAAACCAATCTATTACAAAAATTACTAGCGTAGTGGTTCCTAACAAATTTTCTAATAGAGCGACAATGGTTCCACATACAAATCAGGGGAGGGAGCTTAAAAAGACTGTTATTCCTTCTTTTTTATTAGATTGCTATTATTATGGACGATTATAAGAGAGAGTGTGGTAGTAATCTTTTTCAAAAAGAAAAAAAAAAGGTTCAAGGTAAGAACCATTTCAAATTAAGAAAAATGCTACAATAGTAATATTAAAAATTTCTCGTTACTTCCTCAACAATAAACAATTCACAACTCGCATACATTCACACAAATACTTCTCCTTTTTGTGACTAATATGCACATTCGGCTTCGGTTGATTTTCGATCTAAATTGAAGGTGTTTTTGTAATTGAAGTTTTCGTCATGTCTTACTTTTTTATTGACTACTCATTAAGATGGTGAGCAATAAAAATATGAACTATTTTTTTGTTTGTTTTTAGATATTGAGGATATTGTTCGAACACGTATGAATAGTGATCCACAGGCAGCTTGCGCAAAATTGTTTGAGATCAAATGTAATAAAAAAATATCACGGATCAAACATCCCAATCAGTATTTTGCAGAAAGTTATAAAATAAAACAATTGTGATAAAAAAATGATTTTATTATTTATAAAAAAGAAAATAAATGTAAAGAAAAGGTTGAAGGAAAGATGAAATTATTCAGACAACTCGTCTAGGTGGTCATTTGCCTCGGGGCCAAGAGCATTCCAGAAGGATGTAACAAATTGTTCGGCGCGTTGTAGACGGTGTTCGCGGGGTAGATTTGCAACCCCTTCCCGCATTAGGTTTAGTTTTGAGTACAGATCACAAAATTCGTCGACTTGATGCTCATTTCCATCGGTGGGTTCTGTCGAGTTAGAGGCTGCTCCGCGACATAAGTCTGGCTCAGGGTCGATCGGCGGATTAGGGTGAACTTTCACTGGTTCTGCATTCGACCAAAAGTTTACTTGTAAAGCTTCAATAACTCGATTTATGCCAAATGTTTCATTAAAGGTATCGTCTTCTTCCATTGATTCTTTAGGAGCTTCTTTGTCTTTGGTTTCGATTTCAATTAACTCATACTGACAACTTATAATCCATTGTTGCAAATCATTGTAACTCACGTTTTGATCTTTTTTGCAAACAATCAATTTCACTTCTGTATCATACAATTCGGCGTAAGTAACAATAAATTTGCTGATTAAAACTAAATATTGCTGTAACTAAAATTTTATAAATCAGAATTGTATATTGAATATCCTCCTAATTTCTAGGATAAAATCTACTCATTTGAATCTTACATCCGAACTGCTGAAATATATAATCAAAGCTTCGACTTTTTCAAAAGTTGCCGAAGAAATTTCATTGTTCAAATCAATTTTCAAAGGCGTTAATCGAACTGTACAGCTGTAGTATTTGTTCGAGATAGGCCAGAGAAAATTTTCATGACTGACGCTTAATAAATCGCAAGCTTGAGCCGAATCTGGACTATTCTTTCCAGTTATTTCTAAAAAGAAAATTGGGTCTAAAAATGAATTATTAATTTTTCCACAAAATTACCCTGAATTAAATCAACGGGATTTAGGTTGAGACCAATCACTAAAATTCGTGGTAACATTGATATTTTTGTAGTAGAAAATACTGTTAAATTAAATTTCTCATTTAAATTATTTCAAAATTGATGCTGGACAATTTGGTAGCGTTTTAAGTTTGACGTTTACTGTTTGACATTGCAACGAATGCAACCATTGCATGCAAATATGAAATACAACATAGACAACATATAACCAAAAGACAATTTTAATTGAATTCAATTTAAACTAAAACTAATTTACGATAACTAATATGCTCAATCAGCAACTAATTTTATTCAAAATTGACTTTTAGAGAATAAAATGTAAGTCAATTCAAAAGATCCAAAATGTCAAATTCTGTCAAACGTGTCAAACTGAGATTGATTGAGATAGATTTGTGTGATTGCTTGCGAGGATATTCTAGTATTCTAAATAATCGTTGAATGTTATGGAACAATACTTTTACTCAAATTTATTACTCAATATCAAAAATATTTATTACTCATTATTAAAATTTTGCAACAACTAAATATTAATAGTAAATAGTATTTTACACGCTTGTGATATCACAACTTGCAATTTCGCCATCTGTCGATTGTCAGAATTATTAGTTTGATATTAGCTAAGCTTTAAACCTATGTCACCTATGTTATCTACTTGTATGATACACTTAATTTGCTATATTCGTATTTGTAATATTGGAATGCAATTTGCTAAAAAGTGAAAATTAATATAATTTCATTGAGGAAATTTTTCTTATAATGACGTCAAACATAACAACATTGTACGGTGAATTAAATAAATTCATCGTTAGTGGAGATACCGAAAGAGCCTTAAAAGCTGCCAACCGAAGTAAGCATGATCCACGTTGCTTCATAACTAATCCATATTGTTTGCAAAATGAACATTTCCTTACAAATTATAACTTTCAGTTCTGCATACTGCCCCTGACGAAACCAAAGCATTTCATTGCAAAATCGTCAGTTTAATTCATTTGAACAAATTTGCCGAAGCTGTGCAAGCCTTGGAATTAAAGCCTCAGTTTGCCGATGGCCTGATTTTTGAAAAAGCCTACTGCCTGTATCGGCTAAACGATCCCAAAGAAGCCTTCAAAATCATCGAACAAAGTTCAAATGAAATTGATTCTCGTATTCCGGAACTTAAAGCCCAAATCCTCTATCGACTCGAAGAATTTGAAAAATGTCGCGAAGTCTATCGTAGTATCTTCAAAAATCAAATTGATGAGTACCAAATAGAACGTGCGGCCAATTTTTGTGCCGTTGATGCTGGAGTCCTCAGTGAAAATCCAGTAAGTGCAGTACTTATTAACCCAATTTTATGTGAACTTAAAACCAAAGCGCACCCTGCTACGTGGTAAGGGATTTTTTTATGAAAGGATTAAAACCTTTCTGATTTGAATTTCTCTATACTAGAAAGACTATTGTTCTTCAACGTTTTTTCTAGTTTTAATCGGACAGATCTGCTTTTAAATTAAATCTGGGGATATATAAGTGTTCCTGCCAAGGCAAGTGAAAACAAAGCAGGCCACTACATATTTTTGACTCGTATTAAAACATTAATTCAATATTAATTATGTTTATGATTTGCTTTTAGTGAATGATGTTCAATATAATTTGACACACCATGTGTGTTTTATATATTATTAACACTGGATAAACTATTCAACATCTGCGAACAAATCTTATTTAATGTTATTATGTTTTATATTCGTTTCCTTGTGATAGTCGTCTCTTAAGAGTACATTATGTTAATTTAAACGAGCTTTTCTCTCTTCGATATCTTGTAACTACCAACTGTATATAATAATTCAAGAATTTAACATTGATTGTAGTTCGATTTCGAATAAGTAAATTGGATATTGTAGTTTCCGAGTTTCTTTTTACAGAACGTACGACGACTATCTCTGAAAGATTCTTAATGTTTAATGACTAAAATAGAAAAAAAAAATATATTGCAGTGCTTTATAAAATATGTTTTTTTTTTAGAATGCTACAGTTTATGAATTGCGTGACGACACGTATGAGCTTTGTTACAACAAAGCGTGCGGTTTAATAGCGAAAGGTGAATATGTGGCTGCGGAAAAGGCTCTGCGACTTTGCGAAAAGATGGGTGAGAAGCAAATATGTGACGATGACGGCACCGAGGAAGACGTCGAGGACGAGTTGGGAATAATTCGGGTGCAACTTGCGTTCTGTATGCAAAAGCAAGGACGCGACAAGGAGGCTTTGGCTCTTTACCAAAACGTAATGAAACGAAAACCTGACGATGTGGCCTTAGTAGCTGTCGCAAGCAATAATATGGCAGTGATAAACCGTGATCACAACATTTTCGATTCGAAGAAAAAAATGAAATCCGCCACCAGTGACGCCACCAAATTCAAACTCAACTCCCAACAACGAAAAATCATAGCGATGAACAATTGCTTGTTTCAAGTGTTGGCTGGCGCCAATAACGCCCTACAACTGTGCAACGCCTTGGAGAAAAATTATCCCGATTTAAAATACAAAGCCTGCGCTTTTCGAAGTGTTGGCAAATTTAAAGAAGGCAATTTATCCGATGCAGTCAAGGATCTAACGTCTCATGCTGCCCAAGACAAAAAGCATGCCTTATATTTGAGACTCTTAGCTGTTCATTTACTTCTTTCCAAAGTACGAATAATAAATTCAAATTAGTAATGACCATTCAAAACCAGAGATCATTGTTCTCTCTTTTAGTTTGTGCATCAATATCTTTCATTCATTAATGCAATGACTATTTAATTTTACAATAAATAAATACTATTTTTAGGAGCAAAGAGGACAAGCAATAAAAATTCTAGAAAACATGGACGAGGATTCGTTTCGTCCCGGAATTGTTGGTGCACTTGTAATGTTGCATTTGGGAATGAATAATAAAGATGGAGCTTCGAAAATCCTAGAGGACGCTGTCAATTGGTATCGACGGGAAAAGGTTAAAACATCAAAACAAAATTTAATTAATCATTGTGCTGTATTAAACATAAGATTGTTAACAAATGAAATCAGTACACATTTTTTTTATCTTTCACTTTGGCTCCGCTGAAATAAATCTTTTAGCTTCAGCTACTTTCAATTCTTTCAGTTCCGGTATGATCATTGAAAAATATTGTTTGGTAATCGAACTACGTATCTAAAATAATCTTATTACTACAAGAAACCTGTTTGAACGCTTCTTCAATGTTTACATAAACTATAGTGCTATATATTTGTTTTAAAAAATTTTAAAACACTATAAACGTTTTTCATACAGCTAATATTGATTATAAATTATTTAATGGACGTAAATTTTTAGGCTCGCGGAGAACATTTGAATAAAATATACAAAGTAGCTGCCTCGTATCATCTTCGAAATGACCAACCGGGTGCTGCGACTCAATGTTTGGAAGAAATGCTGGCCTTGGATCCTTCCAGTACCCAAATTATGGCTCGTTTAGTCATGGCCTATGCGCAGGTATGCTTTTTTTGACGACACATATCTGTTACTCATATTTTTCAAGTAATAAGTATTAGTTATCATTATACATGAATTTACGGTGGCTCGACCCAGTTTACAGCGAAAACCAATGACTCCATAGAAAAAATGAAGCACAATAATTATCAAGGGACCAAAGAGGACTATTTAATGCTTCAAATAAAGACGAAGTAATCGAATTGAAGTATTTTCACTATAAATAATCTATGATGATTTTTGGCTGGAGAATTGTCAATCCATATCAATCATAGAATAGCATTCTTTTAATTGTGTAAAAGCATTCGAATAGCAAATCACGAGTTTCATATTTATCGATACAAACACTTGTGCAATTCCGGCGAGTATAACACAAATAGCTCAATAATATTGGGACTTGTGTTTCAATGTACTATAAAATTCGGTTTTATATATATTTTTTTAAATTAAATGAGCCAAAACAATCAATATAATGTAATTATACAATCGTAACTTTGATTTTTTTCAGACGAATTCTTCCAAGGCTATGGAACTATCGAAAAGATTACCTCCAATCGATACACATTATTGTAACATCGCCGATTTGGAATCCTCTAATTGGTTAATGGGACTGAAAAATCCACGACCGAAAAATATAGGAGAAACTCCTCCTACGTATAAAATGAATAACAGATCTGTTCTCCTTCTAAATATTTGCGAGCTTCTCAATTTTTCTCTGTATATAGAAAAGAGAGTCAGGTGTTTTATTACACTTAAATGACTCGTTTGAAACCGTTTGGAATTTTATTTTAATGATACATTGTAGTATGAAGCAATGTATTTCTCTTGCTTGAAATTGGTGTAAAATTCATATTAATGACTAAATGACTAAGAAGCAAATATTTTTCGACGCGAAAACAGGTCCAATGTGTGCAGAAACTTGTTTTAGTACTCTTTTGTTTTTAGTACACCACACGATGGGGTTAAAAAACGCAAAACTAAAAAAAGAAAAATTCGTCTTCCTAAAAACTACGTTGAAGGATCATTGCCAGATCCGGAACGTTGGTTGCCTAAGTATGAACGAAGCGGGTATCGTAAAAAGCGAGATCGTCGTAATAAAGATATTATTAAAGGATCTCAAGGCGCGGCAAACGCTGCTGAATCTTAGTAAGAAATCATTAAAAACTTAAAACTTTCACTTTGTAATTGCCGTATTTCTATTGCAGTGAATATAAAATGGTTGAAAGTCCAAAGCCTGAAACTGTTTCAAGCAATACTACAAGCAATAGTAGACATATCCACGGACATAAGAAAAAACGAGGTCGTCGTTAAATTTAAGAGTAACAAAAATAAGTTTAACATGACTTTATTAATTAAATAGAAAAAAATTATTACAGTACTAAACAAATCAATATTTTTATAACATAAAAATATGGCACGAAATAAATATTAAAGAACTTATTCTTTTCTCACAGCAAATATAGTTTTTCAAGACTTTACAAATATTTCAATTGCTATTTAATATATATATATATATATATTTGATTTGAAAAATTGAAAATTAAATCGATTAATAATTTCACAGTATAGTGCATACTATTAAAATGAATGAAGATGTACAATCTCTCGGCAACTGGTAATGATCCAATACTACTTGATGGCCACCGATAAAAAATGCTCGATAACCGAAATATGTCTATAGGGTATGTCTGTAGTTTACATTTAGTGAATTATATTATAAATTATAAGTTTGATCTAAAATACATTTTATTACAGTTACTTAACTCAATTTAGGATAAATCTATGAAACTCAATTTGTTTGCAGTACTTTGGCATGGTTATATGACACACTGTGCGTTTCAAACAGTTAGACATTGGATACTAAAATTTAAATTATAGCGTTTTTGATTAAGCATTTTCAAATGTTTAGATTTCTATTGGTTTTAAAAGAAAATAAATAAGAAAGCATTTGCAATTTTTCAGTGTCATTTTTTATGGATACTTATGTTTTTGTATGTCACCCACCAGTATACTTAGTGGGATTTAAGCGAACTTTTCACCTTTTTTTATTTGTTTAAGTAAGATGATACTTTTACGATTTTTTATAGTAATATCAATTGATTTCTTTTTTAATATACAAAACTTGTAATAGATGGCGCTATACTGTAAAATTACATAATTGTTTATCTATTATTTACTCAAGTAACAACATTTATAAGAAATTTGTGCGAACTGTAGTTGTTATCAAGTTTTCAAGGACATTTGCTAAATTTACTAACTTTATAAATTTAATGTAGTTAACAATTGTTGACCGGTGACAATAATAAATTGGTTAATTTGTTGTGCATGGACTGATTGTTTGCAAATTTGAACATACTGTTCATAGTTCCAATTGGAGATGTACGACGAGTCGTTTTCACTTGGAAGAGATTGATTTTCCAATTTTGGAGTCAAGTCTTGTCCATGGCCGACACTTTCTTCAGGTATCGCTATTTTTCGCGAGACTTCATCAGGACTTTGGCAAGGCTCGATTTTATCCTCGAGAATATTTTGGTCGATGCTCGTCAGTCCATATTGAGAACGGTGCTTATTCGTTATGGGTAACATTTTCAAAAAACGACTCAACGTAGTGTTCGTAGCCAAATAGATAAGTATATCTAAAAGAATATTGATGTTAAAACTTTTCAGTACACGATGGGTGCGTTCCACTAAACAACCATAACGCCCGAAACGCTAATTTTTGCTTCAATCTTGGTGGCAAACATATGATTCATGACGTCATTGTTTTCGACCACAAAACGCTCATAACGACCCACTTTAATAGTAGGGTCAAAATGGGCGAACAGAAATTAGGCGCCATTTTCAAACAAATTAGATGAAGACGTTTCTGAAGCATTATTACGATGATTGCGATTCAACAACCAATATCAAACTATCGCCTTGTCAGACATATTGGCAATATTAATAGTGCAGTAAATTAGTTTTAATATATAATAAGTATGTTAATATAACTTAAACAAGAATTTAAACAAAAATTACTTCCAAATTATAACATAAGCTCATTAAACTTCTAATAATGGTCAAAAAATCCGCCATTTGCAATGTTTTCATTGGTTACCATTCACGCTCAAAACGCTTACAAATTCAGTTCCACTGGGGATATAGGATCAAAATGCCCATAACGCTCATAAGCTAGTAGAACACGAAAAATATCGGCCGTGAACTTTTTGATCGTTGTGGTCGTTTAGTGGAACGCTCAATTCTTTGTCATTTACTTGTAAACACCAATTCATTTTTAATATGAAAGGAATATTTTAATGATTTTACAAATTTTTCGGTATAAAAAATAACTGGGAATATGTGAACAACAAATAAGTCAATATAAAACTATTAGTTATTAATAAACTACCTCTTCGAACACTAGCCAATGTTTTCCAGGTTTTATCATCCCCTTTTTGATTTTGATCGATTTTTTGTTCGAGAATTGTTATTAAGTAAGTCCATTCCGAATCACTTGTAAATCTTTCCTTGAAAAAAAAAAAATGGCAAAATTAACACTGAAGTAACAAGCGAAATTGATAAACTTACTTTTGCAAAGTCTAGAACATTTTTCGGGTGAGTTTCTATTAGTAGGTGGACTGTGTCAAGAATGGGTTTTAAGATTGTAAGTAGACGGGTTGCACAAAGGATATTTGAATGATTTGTGATGAAATGTTCAAGTTTTTGGATCGAAGACGATGGCATCACATCGCTACAAATTAAAGCTTCTAATTTTACTAAAGCGTTGTTCACATAGTTTCGATAATTAATGTGAGAATTCCCCGACAGATGAACATAGATATATTGATCTTGAATCAGATCCAAGTACTTATATCGTTTGTGTTGGAATAAATAATTTGAATCGTACACCACTAACGATACATCATCGTCTTGCGAATCTCCTCGATTCATATTTATTGTCTTATTCGATGAATTTGGAATATAAACCGATTGCGATGTGGCATATAACAAAATGCCCAGATAAAACCGAGCTAATAATATTAAGGCTTCTTTCACAGCCAAATCCAATACAAAACTCATTCCATTTTCTTCGCAAGAAAAATAATAGTTTAAATATTTCTCCAATGTTAATTGAAAGGCGAAATGTTTATTCGACGAATTGTCTCCAATATGATACGGAAGAAAATCAAGAAAAATCTGCGAAAAACCCTTATTGTTTTAGGAAATTTAATGAAACAACGTCATTATTAATACTTCTATGTGTGATCAATAAATGGTAGTTTTTAAGCACTCCATGTATTGTTCAAGAACATAGAGTTCCTGTTGGCCTATCGCTCACCTTAAGCAAATCAGAGAAAAACATTTTTTTCGAAATGAGCAATTTTAGAAATACGTCCGATATATACTCTGGCATTTTTGTGAACAAAACCGTTGCCAATTCGGAAAAACTTAACGGATGTTTATTTGCTAGCGGAACTGGAGCTTTATCGAATAATAATTTCCAATTTTTCACTAGAATCTTTGTCATCGTTTCCTCGGATACGTCATTGATTATTTTATCAGCATTGACGATATCATTTTTCTGTAGATATAACAACGTTAATGCGAAATTATCGATACTTGAACTGAAAAATAAAAGCACAATGAGAAAGTCTGATAGCTTTATAAAGCCAGCACATTGGAACTTAAATTCTGCACCGATTCTTTCTTTGTTGCAACAAAGAAATTATTTTTGTTGTGGCGTATTCTCGAATGATATGCTTTTTGATAACAAAATTGGAAATTTCGTGTGGTGCATAATTGTTGAACAACTCCAAAATTACGTCGACTAGAGTATTGCAAAATCCTGGTTCGGGTGATGGCGACGATAAATTATTTGACTCATCTAAATTTTTCGAATTTAATTGATTCAACGAAGATTGTTCACTCGAATTGGACGACTGGTCCAAACTATCCGTTTCAATGTCATTGTTGAGGGAATCAGAAATAACTAGTGACGGTGGCCCCGATAGTTCCTGATCAGTCAAAAATGTGCTATTCAAATTAAAAGGACTCATGATAAACGGATTGTGCGAAGCCAAATTGCTCGATAGTTCCAATTCAGAACCGGTCAAAGATGTGCTGGGTGTCGTTGTCTTGAACATGTGCAAAATTTTCGTCAAATACTGTCGAGCTTCTGGAATCGGACTTAAAATTTCATCAACGATTTGACCGTCATTTGCATTGAAAATTGTTTGCTTAAAACAATACAACAGCCCTTGTAGCTCCTAAAAGGATAACAAACTGTACATAAAAAGTATTTTCTAAATTCAAGGCGTTCACATGTAGATCATAAAGGGCATATAGTTGTATGAAAGGGAGGCATAGGAATATTTTAAAGTTCGACATTGCAAAGATTTCAATTAAAAATCTTAAAGGCTTAAGATGTTGTTCTTTTTAAACTTCATTTACGAATTATTTATTGAAAAAGAATATTACTTACTTTTGGTTCACTGCTACTTTTTTCTAACGATACAAATCGTTTCAATATATCTCCAGGAGATAGTTTCGCGATTTTATAGTATTCAAAGGCTAATTTATAACAGTCCGAATCGTGACTTCTGAAAAAATAGATAAGAAAAACTTAGTTTATTATTGGTCAATTTTAAATTTAATATACCGAATAGAGAAGTCACCAAGTGCGAGACAACACAGACAAAATTCACGGCTAAGTTGTTCGATATTTTCATTTTGAATGTTAGTGGTAAAGTTTTGCGCGTGAAACTCAGTCGCAGGGGTAAGACGTTCGGGTATAGCAATTCCAATGGTATTTTCCAGGACAATTGTAAATGAGCATAGTAATAGTTTTGTTTTTAGCAAAATGAAACATTTGAGCAGCAAATGAAGATGTGTTTGCACTGAATCGATTTGATGAATTTGTGCCACACGCAACAAATCGGAATGGAAACTTGAAACGTCTGGTAATTCCAAGTTGTACAGTGTCCAATTTGCGGTGCTTGAATCGCTCGAACCGCTGTAGGTTGAATGTACCGGCGAACTATCATAGTTGGCCAATAATATCAAATTGTCGCGAGTGAGAAAAATCTTTTTCACTCCCAAAAACGATTTCAAATCGATCAAGTAAATTGGATCGTTTTGCGTTGATATCTTCAAATTTAAAGTATGTATTCAACAAAACAAAAATCAGAACTAAATACAAATGTCAGGTCACTTACCCAAGATGGTGGAGTCAACGTATAAGATTCAAGACCGGAATATGTTAATGCGTGAATTACAGTATTTTGTATAACTAAATCAACAATTGTTGTTGTAAAAGAATAGACTGACACTAAACTGTCGCCAGACGATTTGTCTTGGTCTTCATCATTGTTGAAATGATACAAATATCCTTCTTGAGATGTAGCAATCATAAGGACGACAGTTTTCAATTTATTATAATAAGGACTAAATAATAGATTTGGTTTTTGAGCGTTAAAAATCAAATTCGTCTCCAAAATTTGATTCATTTTTTCGTCAACATAAAGAGGTTTAATAGCAAAACAACGAAATTCCTCGGAAATATTATGAGTGACACCTTCTACATTAACACTAGGACTTATTTCTATTTGTAACAAATTTTTAATCATATAATTTTGTGCGTTTGTCTAAAAAAGAAAAGCGTCATCAATATTTTTACCATAATTTTTGAATACGTATTCTGATCGTCAATTTTTTTTTTTCTGGCAATTGTTTGAATTTTTTGCAGTGTATTGTTTGCCCTTAAGAAGAGTGAAGGATTATAAACTTACTTCATTAGGAGCTGAGTTTTTCACGTTAGCGTAAATGTGTTGCACGGCATCGTGAAATGGTAAATTTTTATGAAGTAAGGCATTTTCTTTTTCAATCATTGGAAGATTAACAGTCATTCCAAGATCACCTTTGATTTTTTCAAAATCAATACAAGTTTCTTCATCACAGTCTACAAAAGCAAAGAAAAGTTACTCATGGAGTTAATATTTTCTAAATATTTCGCAAATTTCTCCACTTTATAACTTTATATAATACAGAACTTTTAAATCAATGCTAAATTTCGTAGAACATACAATATATAATCGTTGTCACCGTGTACTTGGAACTATCGTTGTATAATTATTGTCTATTCAATATTCATTTTCCCTAGTAGAACTTTTTCATATTTGCAAAAAAAAAATATCCATAGAATATTGATTATAAAATAAAAATGCCACAAGAGGATAAATTACATTTGTAGTGAGTGTTGTTTTTCGATTTGGAATTATTGTTGGAATTCGGTGAAGCATTGAATAAGCGAAATAAATAAAACTTGTCTGGTCGATAGGCACCAATGAAATTTTCCGTATAACTAATTTCAGTTGGAATGAAACTTAGTTCTAATTGAATTTTCAACGATTCGAAATCCAAAAAGTTTAACTTGGACACATCGTGCGACTTAATCAAACACTTGTAGATCATTAAATGGTTTTCCGCGGCGATCAATAAATTGCCAGAAATCTAAAAAGAAAAAAAAAACGTAAAGTTTTTCAAAATAATACTTTCCTCTAAAAATGTAATGTGGTATCCAAACAGCCATAGGTTTTAAAGATTTAAACGTCACTGGACGAAACATTAAATACATTAAAAGAACAGAATACATTGTATACTATAAACCTATATTGTCTACAACCACATATTTTCGAGAAAAGATAATTTTAGCTGTGGTAAATCAGTTTAGTTGATTTTTATACTTGGCAACATGCGATTAAGCTGGGAGACCGGTCTAGTGGTATTTCGATCATTTCTAGACCGAAAACATCGGCGGATTGTACAAGAGAAGGAGTGACTCGGCCAGCAATTCGAGCCCTCATCGGTTGCACCATTCCACACTCCGATTGTCCGAGGCTGACGCCACCTCTGGTCATTTTCGATTGCTGCAATGTTGCCACCGAATCCCAATTGGCGTAGACACGTACATAACTAATGGTATGATTGAGACGCGAGTTTCTCTTTGATTCGATTGTTGCAATATAATCTCCTGGGAAAATAAAGGAACAGAATTGAAAAATGCAAATCGTAGGCTCTACTATGGTACCATTACCATGCAAACAGTGAATTATCTGCTTAACCGAATCTACGGTTGGAAATGAAAATGTCACATTTTGGTTGACCGTTGTTACATTTTCGGTATCACACTGGTCACCGACGTCACCAATATTGTTGACATCACTCACTTCGATACAATGGCTGGAAACCGAAGCGACCAGTAGTTTGTTCGGATAAGCTACACAACAAGTGCTTACAGATCGTTCGATAGTATGAACTTGTTGCTTTTTAAACAACGGAATCGAAAGTACCCGAACCATTTTGCACCACCGCAACTACACACAACCCTCACTGTTCACTCCTACAAAAAAAAAAAAAAAAAATTCAATTATTATACAAAACTATATTCAACCCTTCACTAAAAATCGCAATTCGGAATAATTTTTCTATACCACAAAACCATTCCAATTATTCCACATAAATGGGATCGGTTTAATTATTTTAATTAAAGGTGTGGTTATTTAAATATAACATTGCTTTCCGGTGTTAATTAATTAACGTAATTAAAAGATAGTACAAATTAAATTCAATAATTAACGTTTAAATCGATTTTACCTTTTTCTGTAAATTCAATTTTCTGTCACTCTACTACAACATTTTATTTGTTTTTCAATATTGTTTTTGATCATTGACAGTTATGCTTGTGACACTTACCATTTGACATATATTTGTTTAAATTGACAAATAGTTATATAGTACATATAAAAAATTCCAAATATGTATGAGACAATTTCAGTTGGTTTATGAGGGGTTAGTGGGCGAGCCGGGGATTTGTGTCAATCCCGATTTAGTTCCTAGATTGACCAATTCTCTTTTAGAAAGCATCCAGGAACGGATATAAGCTAATGTTTTTTTTTTTTTAGGATGAGGTTGTAGTCATCACTATATGACATTAGCATAGGGGGCTCCGTCACCAACCGTGTAAGAAATAAGGATAGCCGAATTAATTTGACTTAGTTAAACAAAAAGAGAGAATTGTATACAACGATGACAGATTGGTATCTGTCAAATTATAGTTAATTAAATAAAACATTTATAATTTATTAGAAATTGAATAATTAATAATTAGTTTTATAAATGAACAATATATAACGAACGAACTAATTAAAACGTGAGACAATGCCTTGTTATTTTTGTAATGGTTATTATGGGCCATCGAACGAAGAACCAGCATGTGCCCTTTGTCATGCATTATTATTTCCTGATATTGTTGAGACCAGTCAAGTGAATGTTCTTTTTCAAACTCAGGTGAGACCGTGAAAATGAAATATTTGTAATTATTAGTTGAAAAAATTTGATGTTTTTAGCAAGAAATCGACGATGGAGACAGTGGTAATGATGAACCAACTGATTCGTTTTATAATTTGGAATCGAAGGAACCAGCAAATGATCACTTGACGTATCCAACTACGTTGGTTGTTCCTTCCAGCAGTGATACGGACGTAGAAATTAACGCCTCGGTTATCGAACCATTGCCAACGTTAGAGCAACAATTGGAGTTGATTTCGAATCCAGCAAAACACAATTACGAAATCAACGCAGATTGTCTGAATTCCAGTCATATACTCTGTCTACCTCCGGAAGGCATGTGGTCAAAGCTTTCACTGCTCTTTAACTTATTGATAATCTTCATGTGTTTTAGTAATGCTGACCGTTTTTTCGTTTTTGGACGAATTAGCTCTATGGAGCGTCGGCAACGTTTGTCGTTTGTGGAGGAAATTGATTCGCTTGTACGTTTCAGATGTAACTTGGATGAAGTTCGTCAGTCGAAGATGGTCTTTTTATTTTTCAGCGACAAAAATGCCTGACTGGTTTGAGGTAAAGACACACCTAAATTTAATGACGGCATTGCATATCAGAAGGATCATTTGTTTTCTAATTCTAGGTTTATTCTTCGTTGATGAAGAGCGTTAATTGTTTTTCTTGTGTTCATCAAATGTCCTTAAAGAAAGTGTTACCCCAAGAGGAAACATCCTGGCGACAAAATCGGTTAAGAAATGAACTGAAATTAATGCGCACCGATCCGCCGGAAGGAATTCAAGCAGTTCCGCTTGACGTAATGTGTATTCATTGGCAAGCAATCATTCAAGGCCCTTGCGGAAGTCCTTACGAGGGTGGTATTTTCTATCTTTACATTCAAGTACCTTTCACGTAAGAAACAACTACAATGGTGGATAGAGTTTATTGATTTGATCGTTGGTTTTCAGATATCCAATGTGTCCACCAATTGTTCGATTTATTACGAAAATTTATCATCCGAATGTGTCTCGCCATGGTGATATTGGCATTGATTCAATCAATCATAATTGGTCGCTAGCATTAACGATTACCAAGGTTTTAATCTCGGTTCAATCATTATTAACCGATCCTTATTGTGAGGTAATATTTAACAGGAAATAAGAACAGTTTGCGCCAAACAGTGTACTTCTTGCATTAATGTCAGCTAATTTGTTTTGATCAATGATTGTGACGTCATAAGGTGACGTGTCTACTTGAACTTTTTCGAGCACACAACGCATGTTAACACCAACTGACGGATCGTTAGATGTTATTGCACAACACACGTTTTAGTGCTTTCCAAAGAGTTGACATTTTTCAATTGCACCTTGTGACGTCACCATCTGCGTGCGGTCGCCTTGATTTAAATCATTTTCTATACTTACAAGCAGTTGTTGTACGCTTTTTTTTTGCTTTTGCTTTTCAAGCCTTTCAATTCAAAACATACGAATGGTATATGCATTTAGTTTATTGTTCTTTCTTTTAGGTATCAATGGAACCGGAAATCGCTAAACTCTATTTAGCTGATCGAAAAGCTTTTGAAAACAAAGCTAGAAAATGGACTTGGAAATATGCAATTCACGACTTTAAAATAAGCACCCGTAAATTATAAGCACGTTAACATTGCATACATAACTCTCTTGACGGGTAGTCAAACTTCATTGATAATAGTAGTCGATCAAAGCTAAAACTTTCTTTTAATTATTCTATAAACTTTTTATAAAGAGAATGGAATACGCTGGAGCTGTTGAAATAAATTATAAATAGATTATAATTATTAAATTCGTAATATGCAGGTCGTTTCGGAAAACCTCACGAAAATTCTCCAACGTAGTTTCGGCAACGGTTTTCTACCAAAACGAAGTGTTGGTGAACAGTAACAAATACATTACATAAATTCTTTTTCGCTGAACGTTAAAATATATATTTTAAAATTGTTACAACAAAGACGTATGACATTAAATAGATCGATTCAGCAAAGATTCGAATTTATGGGAAAAAATACGGCTCATAATTTAAGTTATACTTAATTCATTATTTTATTTAAAATTCCTAATTTAGGTCCCAATATTTTAATTTTATACGTTTTTTGGAGTACAAAGTAACCGGAGTCACATTTTATACGTACTGAACGATAATGCTCATTTCAGTCTTTCAAGAAGACGATTTTAATCTGTTATTATCGATACTCTTATTATATTTCTATATGTACTATAATTATTTTCTATTTGGTGATACAGACCAGAGGTGACAAAAAGATTTCTCCTAATTGAGTGGGGTCACTACATTGATTCTAGTAATAAAAATTGAAAAGAAGAAAAAAAAATATGCTATTGAACACGTAACATCCAAACATTGAGTTTGAGCGATATTGTCATATCACACTTTTTGATCGCTTGAAATGGATTCGTATTAAATCAAAAAACAATTTGTCGTAGATTTTTAATCTTCAAACAATTGAATGGACAAAATTAGGACTACTAGAATGTCAGAAAATGTGGCAACAGTAAAAAAAAATTATGAAAAATTACAATTTTATCCTCACAAAATTATGATACCTTTAGGACCAAGTGACAGAGATCATGCCAATCAAAAAAATGTAAGCATAAAAAATCGAAAATAGTAGAAACTATCCAATTTTATAAGATCTATTTCACAGACATTGGAATCTTTGCAATAACTGCTCCAAATGTGGTAGGTTTTTAGGCTCCATTTTGTATTACCTGACTTTACACCTGCTTGTTATTACTTTAGAAAATTTATTTATTTATAAGTTTGTTGAGTATCTTCATTGTAAGGAATGGAATGGTATGGTATGCCTAGGAAGTATAGATATACCAAGAGGGTAGAACTCAAATAAGTCAACATATCGCACCCGTCGTACAATAAAGCTACAACTGAAAAATTGAAATTTTCGAGAAATTGTTAATCAAGTTCTTGTTCTATATCTTTGACTACCTCTTCATTAAAACCGACTGAACATTAGTCATACCTTAGTAAAAATATGATTAAACATTAGTAAAAATAGGCGGCTTTCATTGTAAAACTGTTACTAACTCAAAACTTATAATTGTTGAGTTGTACCTCTATTCTACGATAGGTGCGTATATAAAGATAAAAACTTGATTCACTACTTGCATTTGATCTCCTGGTATCTAAACTTTTTAGGTGAGCCATCCCTATCTTTACCTAAAAAGTTAACTTTATTCGGATGAAAGCATAAGTTTCTTTTTGTATTACATATTAACAAATAAAAGTTTTTTACAAGAAATGTTTCGAATATGTGCTCTGTCCTATTGTTTTGGTCAAATTTCATTGTTTACTATTGTCTTTGCTCCTCAAATACATTCCTAATAGTACTTAGTGAAAATTTCTGGAGCGAACCGGTTAGGATTGGCTAGACATGATTGGATTGATTAGATAGGATCAGTTAATTCACAAAGTAGAGTTCAATTACTGAATTAGCTAATAAATACGGAGCTCTATCTTTATCAAGAACCTACTGGTGGGTGAGTTGCCAAGATGGCCTCTTCGAAATCGGTATATACTGGATTTTTATATTGAAACAGACATTTTTTCGGCTCAGGTCTCTGTTAAGACAGTCAAATCTGGCAACGTTGCATTTTCTACTGTGTTTTTATTTAATTCGCGAATAAATCGGCTAATAATGAAAAATTAGGCACAAAAGAGAAAACTATACCATATTAGAACTGACAATAAACAAAAAAATCGCAAATAGAATAAAAATAAAGTAGAAAATCCAACATTGCGAGATTTGACGGTTCTAAATGAACATAAACCTACGAATCCCCAGAAAAACGAAAACGCTCTAACGGCTCTAACTTAGTAATTTCTATTGCAGAGATCAGTGTTGAAACTTGAATTCAAATTTCAGCAAAAGAAAATATAAGTCACTTGTAATAAATATTTATTTCAACATGAAAATCATATTTTTCATTACATTTGATTTGAATAGGAAAATTTGCCAATTGATTTGTTGGCAATTTGCTCGAGACAGTGGTCATTGTTGGTGGAGAATTTTTCCAATATTGGAGAAATTCGCACTGTTTTTGGTACTTTTCAAATTCGTGTAGTATTTTTCTCGTTTATCGCTAAGAAATTATTTAAGATTTTTATTGATCCATGGAAGAAAATGGGTAACTCGAGTGTAAACACCAGGATATTGTCCTTTGCCACATCCGATTCCCCATGATACAATTCCTACTTGTGTCCATTTGC
Source organism: Sisyra terminalis (assembly GCA_958496175.1). Classification (NCBI taxonomy): domain Eukaryota; kingdom Metazoa; phylum Arthropoda; class Insecta; order Neuroptera; family Sisyridae; genus Sisyra; species Sisyra terminalis. The sequence continues at coordinate 518,713 of OY292280.1, forward strand.
CATCGTTGATCATCAAAGGGCCGCCACTATCACCCTAAAATGTTTGTTTACAGTTAACAATAATTTTTTGTGATTTTTTTACTAGGAATTACACTGCATGAATCTCGACTAGCTTGTCCTGCGCAGAGCATGTGTTCGACAATTCCTCCGGGTGCTGCACTTCCGTATTTGTTTCGGCATTCATTGTTCGTCCAAATTGGAATGTTGACCTCTTGAAGGACAGCCGGTTGGGGCCCACCTTGTAACATATAAATTTATATTTACTTTAACTTCTCTCATCCCGTCTCTCTTTTTAACACGTTATTACTTTCACGCAAACTTCCCCATCCGATAACTGTTGCAGTTTTTCCGGCAAATGTTCCCGAAGACTTGGGCAGACAGATTGGTCGGATTTGACGACTAAATGTAACAGGACTGTCCATCGTTAGTATCGCCACATCGTTGTACTAAAAACAATTAATCGTTGTACTTTTTTATGCAATAAATTTGCTAAGTGAAATTTACCAATGTACGTGAATCGAATCCTCGATGTCGTACGACTCGTTTAACTCGTTTTTCTACATGGTTTACTTCGGAATTAGTTTTAATGTTATAGTCACCTAAACGAACTGTAAGTCGAGCCACGTCCCACGAACTCATACTAAAAAATACCAACATTAAGAGGGAAACAGTGATAATACAGTCAACTCTTCTATAACGCGATTTCTGTAATACTCATATAACGAGGTATCGTTAAAACATGATTTTCCGTTCGCTATTGTTGTACAACGTGCGTCTGAGTGCGATCGAGAAACATCGATGAACATCGGAAAAGTCGATCGTAATATATGACCTTCTGTGACATATGAGTATAAACTGTATTGCGTTATGTCCGAATTGATTGTTCTTGTATGTTTAATTACTGAGCGACACAATGGGCGGCTGATAAAATGTGAATGTTGTCAATTAGAGAACCACCGCAGAATTGGCGGCCGCCATTGAAGAGAGCTGCAATCCAAGGCCATTCACCCACTTCGGCGTTATGTCCACCAACAATCCGTTCTTGATCTTGGTAACCATTTTTGGCACCGCAACTCACATCTACATTAGTTGGTTGTTCCGGTTTAATTGTTGGTTTTAGGGTTGGTCGTATGGTGGTAGGTCGTAATGTGGTTGGTTTATTGGGTGGTTTGGCTGGTGGATGAGTAGGTAGTGCGGGGGGCCACTGTGGTATCGGTTTGATTGGTTTTGTTGGCCAACTAGTTGCGGGAGGACGTGTCGAGGTTACAGTTTCAACAGGAGCAGTTTGTACCGGAAATCCAGGTGAGGGTGGATGAGTTGGTAAGGGTGGAATCGTATGATCTGGTGGATGTGTCGGTAGAGGTGGAATAGTCGGTGGCCAGTTGGACTGAAATGGAACGTTGGCCGGATATTTAATTGAGCCTATCGTGACGTTTTCACGATTTTCTTCCGTTTCTACTATTGGCTTTTTGGTCGGTTTCGGCTTTGTTGGTTTCACAGCCATCGCGGGATTAGTACAACAAACTCCGTACATCTAAAAAACTCTTGCTAATTAATAGAAAATTCTCTTGCAAAATTTAATTTAATGGGAATTTCATAAAGAACGGACCAGGTATCGGGAACACCGTTATTATAAGATCGACAAGTTGATAAGTTGAAAATTTGCCGGAGGCCTGCGCAAGTGTTACCTGAAGACCATTATCGAGGTAGTAGGAACAGGTGTCGTACATTCCCAAAATCCAGGTGTCCCAGTTGGTTAAATCGGGCAGCTTGAAATATGGATAGCATTGCCGAAATGGGGTACATTTGCCCAATAAACCCTTACTGGTGTAACAAGGTCCATTGGTTGGAAGTACCCCGGCAAATTGACGGTCTTCTCTTTCGATTTCAACATCTTGACTTGTCACGGAACGTCTATGTCGTTCAAATACTGAAACATTTCACAATTATTTAAATAATTAATGAAGTGAAGTGGCAATTAGTCTGAAAATGGAAAACAATTAAAACCTCATTAAATCTCTAGATGATGAGTTTTTTAAGGAAATTATTAGATTAAAATTTTCCGAGGATTTCTGGGAAATGAGGTTTCGTGTTCGGTGGTCTGTGTTGATCGATTGATTGAAGCGCGGGGTGTTCGAGGGCAAACGACTTGATTTTGAAAATCTTAAGTGGTGTGGATTGAGTGTCGCTGGTTCTTTGTGGACTCGCTTCTTCGCCAGTGACGAATAAGCCTCAACGCAGTAGCGACCAGCAAGGTCGATGAGTTCATTGGCCCAAGTGGAGGTGCCGAAGAGACCTATCGAGGTGTAAACGACAACACCACATACTTAGACGTGTGAACGTCTGAACGATGACATTACGCACGGTGGGGCCCTTCAAATTTGCAAAATTCGATCAGGCATCATCATCCGCTAGATAATAGATAGAAGCGGCCAAATAAGACCCACGCCTCCAACCTCATTCACCTACCATGATTCATCCATTCTCGCTAACTAACATTCAACATTAATCGCTCCAAATTGTTTTCCCAAACTTCTGCATCTTCTTCACGATCTCTTACCGAACATTTATGTTCACGGTGCTGTTCTTTTCTTAGAGGGTACCTACTGGCGGTAGGATGGCTATGCCTTTGGACAGTAGATAGAATGTTATGCTAAAATCAGCAGAGGTGAAAATGCGAACGTGTCTGAAATATTTATAGTTGGCTGAAGTGATCTCTAGCCACAAGAGATTTGAGTAGGCTGTAAAGTGGTAGGCAGTAGGGGTGTGATGAAGAAGAACAGTTAGTCTTGGTAAAAATTGCGCTCCGAAATCGGCCTGTTCTCGTCCTAATTTTCTCAAGAGAACTAGAAAGGCGGCGGGGCACCAAACAAGAAACTGTGTTCCTGGGCAGTGAGTTAATGACCGGGCCGAAAACCAGTTTTTCAATCGAGTTTGTTCGCTGCAAATATTTTGCGCCTCAATAATTACGGGCAATTATCGACACCGGCTCGCCAATCAATTCTGATTGCTCGATTCCCGAAATTTCACTTTCTGCCTGTCAAATTCGCCCCTGGAACCTTCCAGTGCACTCGACGAACAATGTTAATGACCTTTGTCGCGAATCGGAATACTTATTCCGTGATATTGTGCAATTAGGAGAGGCCTAAAACAAGGCAAAGTGCAGCCGAGCTGGGCCTTCCAATTCTGCATCCCGCGTCATTAATTCTCGGCCACACCAAGATTCAAATCATATTGTCGGCAAAAAAAATACCAAAAACTCGTTCTTGATATTTGAGGTTTTTGCTTGCAAAAACTTACATCCGCACTTGGACCAACTCACTTCCCTTTACCAACCAAAAACTGGTTGACATTTAACAATTGCTGAAAAGGGCCTTATAAAACAATAAGTAAGTAGATAGTATAAAAATAAATAAAAAAAGCAGAAACAGAAACAAAACAAACCTTCAACGACGACTGCGTCGTCCGTTTCGAAACCACCATTGTTGCCGCCATTTTGAAATCTTGCTGAATTCGTTACAAAAAACAAACAAAACACTAGCAACAATCTTTTCATTGTTTCAAACTTTCGCCAAACGCACTAAACCACTAAAACCAATCACTGATTGTTGTCGCAACGTAAATATTCCGATTGATTGATTGATTGATTGTTAACACTTGGTTTTCACAAAGCTGGCGTTATTTGTGGCGTTCTGGTTGCCAGAGCCGCGCATTTTATCGTATCTGTTTGCCGTTTTGTTGTTGTTATTGTTGTTTTTGCTGGTCGAACGTCTTCGAGTCGATGTCTTTGTCTGGTATGCGGCCAATGCCAATCTCTTCGCCTTATTCGCTTACCGTTTGTTTTCAATATAAACCAACCTCCCACCCTCCCCAAACCGACCCAATTGATATTCATATTGTCATCGACCAACGCACATTGGATCGCTCCAAATCGATCCCGGAATTTTCAAATGTCTAATTGGATCGACCAATTAGCGTAATTGCATTCGACTTAATTATGTGTCGTTTGTTGAACCAGCGTGTGCCAACCTGGGAATTTCCATCCACCAGTCGGAGAAGTCAATCCGTTTTCACCGAAAAACAAACCCCAACAGAAATTCCACTAAAAATTTCGCGGTGATTTCCTTATCCCTGCTTTACAGTCACCAATTAATGTCCTCAATTCCCGAAAAAAACTTTTTCCTTTCATTCCTATCATTCTGAAGGTTGGCTAACCTACAGCACAGTCGCATTGTTGGCAAATTTGAAAAGTTATATCGAGGATTTTTGTTACTTTTTACTACTGCCGGAAAACATATTTGATGGACCTCTAGTTTAAATGAAAAAATATTTGATATTTTTTTGATCCATTTAAGATTCATAAGATCCATAATTTACACGCTTATGTGGTCTAAAAATCACTTTTTCATCACATCTTTATAGGGGTAGTATACCTCCCCGAACTATTTTTTCGTAGATTTTTTGGCTTTGTGTGTAGCGATTCATATAAATGTTACTTATACTTTTTGCTAGGCGCTATTATTTCTTGAGTAAAATGGCTGTGGTGTATAATAGATAAAAGCACATTTTCATTTCCCGTTTACGATATCCCAGTCCTTGTAATACCCTGTCTTTCCATTTAGCCACTACTCTCTCTTTAGTTTCAACGCTTATGTGGCGACGATTTCACCCATGTTGGGACCACGCAAAAAATAAAAACACATGAGTTTCTTCCAATTCACCAAAAATTAGAATTTAGGGAGGAAAATTAAATATTCAAAAGAGATTCAAATCTCCACCACATTTTTCCCGTGATCAAAACAATAAACTCATAAAGATCAACAATTTCGACCGGAGCTGGAGTCAGAGTCGGAGCTAGAGTCAAACATTGCCGCCGGAAATGGAACTGGAGCTTCACTTAGAAAAAAAATAGTTCCTGATATGGAGCCAAAGCCTAAACTAATTTAGTTCAGCTCCCCAAGCCTAGTTTAATGCCTATATATCATTGAAAATGTTACAAATGGAAAATGGTGTCTGCTTTTGTTGGTGAGTGTACTTGAAATGAATGTATCGTGGTAATAAGGCGAACAACTAGAAAATTCATGTTTTTTTCATTTTTCATTTTTTGTTTTTTTTTTTTTTTTTGAGAAGGTGACTGGCTCATAAGTATTTTTAAATCAATCGATTATGAGCCGATTTTGGATATTTTGCTCTCTTTTGTTGATTTTGATCAAAATGAATACGAATCGAATGTCAAAGCGACACACAATTAGATTACGTGTGCCGCTATTTATGATATATGATTTCCACTTCAAGGTTCTCAATGTTTGGTATTTGCTCTGTTCTTTTGTTGTTGAGTTGCTCAGAAAAAGTCATTCTGAAAATATTTGGACAAGAGCAAAAAACTGCCCAATAATTAATTGTATTGAATTTTTTTTCGTCAGCGATGAGAGTGGGTGGTGATATTTTTAATTATATATTCACAGAATTTATGGATTGGAGGCATTTTTTTTTCACTTCACCTTTTTTACAATCGCGAGGAAAAATCTTAAATACAAGGTCCCATTGAACCTTACAACACCTTCATGACAAAAAATCTGCTTAATATAAATGTTTCACTCAAGTGATTTTAATGAATCACTATGCTATGAGAGTTTTAGGCTCCTCTTTATGCACATCTGCAGTGTAGGTTGCCTATAGCTACAAAAACTTAAAGTATTTTCTTTTGATTTCTGAGAACCTGACTTGTGAATTCTTCTCTGAACTGTATTCTAGTAGGACTATTTACATTTCCAGTAAACTTTCCTGTTCCATTTAGTCCAACCTACTTCTTTGAAAAACAACGACGCAACTGTCGTTTCAAAAGTTTAGATAATACTTAATTATAAAAGGGTAGGAAATCTGTAATTGGATTTTTTCAGTATCACTTTTTGTTGTAACTCGTCTACAATAAATGAAATTAGATATGAAATTTAAAAGAAGCAAATATTTTCAACAGAGCTATTAAGTTTGTTGCGGTACCTATGCAATTTCTTGCAAACTTATAACGTATAATTAACTTAAGTTTATTTTGCCATCTGTTGGATCAAAATGTGAACTCATAGCTTCCATGAAAATTCTATTGCTTTCAAATAAAATATTAAATTGGCTATTTACGCATAAACACCACACTATACGTTTACACGTTTGGTTACTTATACAAAATGTATATTACATATTATATGAATTATCCGTTTAACCGAATTAACAGATTAGGTCCCATATTTTAAAAATACTTATCAAAAACTTTTACCATGTAGAATTAGATTGTTGCCATAAAATCATGTATAATTATGTATAAACACTCCTAAATAGCGATATCCTAAAAATTATACTTATACAATAGTGATTGTATATTTTATTTACCCATTTATATCTATGTATTGAAACTGATTTTTAATTCAAATATAGAAAAATATAATGTACTACAATGTATCAATCGACTTTTATTACATTATTTTAACTATTACACTGCATAACTTCAGAAAAATGTCGAGGGTTAATAGAGGGTTAATGGTTAATAAAACCTTGAATATTAAAATGAGTTAAATCGGTTACATTCCAACCTAGTGTGAAAATGCAATTAACACATCTTTCGAGGATCAAAATCAGGTAATAAAACCTTGAATATTAAAATGTGTTAAACCGGTTACATTCCAACCTAGTGTAAAAGTGCAATTAACACTTTTTTCGAGGGTTAAAATCAGGTAATAAGAAGTTATTAAAGGCATTTAAATACAATTAAGTTTTGAACGCCTTTTTTAACAGGGATGCCTCTACAACAAATCGTTAACCTGGGAAATGTTTTAATCATTCTTAGATTTTTCTAATTTGTCTTTGACCTATTTCAGCTATTCAAATTGTCGGCCAATCTTTTGACTAGACTCACACATTCTATAATGCTCGGAACTAAGAGTTAGTTTTATTTATATTTTTTTAATTTATCGGAAAAAAAATCTATAAGAAAATTGTTTTGGTTTTGATTAAACCACGCACAATATAAATCATTTGATAAGTATATTTTTATTGAAATCATATGAAGGGATAGCTTGTGGAAAAGATGAAAATAGCTGAGCTGATAGGTATGCAAGGAGGGTGACATTGCAAAACTAATTTTTCGTTGAATTGCACTAGATGGTGAACTTTGGAGAGTTTTTATTAGAAACTGTGAATGATTAGAAAAGCTGAATGCATCGATCGATTTGCAAATTGATTTTTTCTTTGACCAGTCGAAAGAGCTGTAGGCACTGAATGGAATCGATTGAATGGGGGGGGGGGGTAATGGCGGCGACGAACAGATTGGACACGAAGAATAGAGGTGGTTAAGCAGCATACTTTTAATAAACAGTTACAATTCGACTTCTTACGCTAGAAACCAACTTTCTTTCTGACTTGAAACAACCATCGAGTGACCAGTGATCGTAAAATCGTGTCCGAATCACGCCGCATACTCATTACCTTGTTCCAACAATCGCACGGTACTCTTTTCCAAACAAATCACGCCAATTGTTGCTGCACCATCGCTAAAACAAAACACAAACATCGCTGATTCGCATGTGCGAATTTTCAAATTCAGCGCAACAATGAAATTCACGTGGGGATTTATTTTGCTGGCATCCTGCTATTTGGGTAAGTGTTGTTGGTTTTGATATTTGCCAAGAAAAAATAATTCTTCAATATCTGCCAAAAAGGTTCAAAGATCAATTTCAGAAAAGTGTGTTTCTTGAACAAAAATGCATCAATTCACTTGACACTATTGGCCACCAAATTAATATCAACTGTAATTTATGTGATTATGCATATTGTTTGACATCTTTTTGAAAATTTTGAAATCGGACACATTAACTGACCATTTATATTCAAATCATTCAACTAACTGTTTTCCAACCGATTCCTAATCTCTCATATTTATTAATTGACTTCAAATTTGGCCAAATCTTCCGAACATAAAAATCATCGAAAACTTTCTGTTTTGTTTCGGAAAAAAATCAACACTTTCTCTCAATTTAATCTTCAAACACCTAATTTTTAATTAGTTGGACAATTAGTTAATGTTTGGCCTTCGCATTGCTAAAAATTTTCATCGATTTCATTCGGCCAGTTACTAGAGAATCCTCGCTAATGGCCATATCTTAATATGCAAGTATTTAACCGTAACAATAACAAGAATATTTTGTGTGCAATTCTGCAATTATTTGAAACTATAACATTATTCACAATAGAAGTTCTCTCCTGGTTTTTCTTTACATGACAAAAACAAAACCTGAAACTATCATTTATAACAAGATCTTCTAAATCGACTGAAAATCTATTGGCTATTTGTCTTGTACGAACTAAATTATAAGTAGCTACTGTTCTTATAATAATATAAAAAAAGAAAAGTAAGTGATTAAACAAAACAAAAAAAAAAAAAATACAACCACGTTTCCTATCATTTTTCCAAATGACTATCCTGTTAAAAAAATACAATTTAGTTGTTCAAAAACCTATTAGAAGTCGTTTAAAGTTATTGAAGGCATTTTAAATGTAATGACTTCAAAATGCCTCAAAATACCTTTTTTTAATAGGGATATTCTTGAATTTTAAAAACTGTTTTAGATAATAAAATGTAATTATTTTACAGGGAATAAAGAATAAAATATAAAGAAAATAACTGAATATTTATTGTACAAATGTTCAGCAGCTCTGATCTAATAGTTGGCGTTGATATGTGTTGTGTACGACTGGGAAATATCATGTCGATTCATCACTATATGACGTCATTATCATTGCTTCGGTATGTAGTCAGAAAAGGATGACCGGTCTTCGAGTCCATGTATTGTATGATTTGAGAAGTAAACCTTTCCCAACTTTACCCCTTTGGGAACAAATCTTCACAAGATTCTTTACCATAGCATCGAATTTCTTATTAACAACCCTTAAAAATATTATTCTACATTCCAATTTAAAGTATAAATATCTTATATTCCTTTTTTTATTTTATTTCAAAGAGACTAATTTATTCGCATAGAGTAACAAAAAGTTATATTGATTTTTTTTTGTTTGATGAAAGCCAAAAGCGGTAATATTTGATTTGATTTTAGAAAGTGATAAAGTAAACAACTGATAGTTTTAGAAAAGCTAAACCATAATTTATAATTTAAAAGGAATGAATCAAATGAGTAATTGTTTAATAGTTTGGAACGGTAAAGAGTTTATTTGTTTGCCTTTTTTTTTGTCGATCGATAGGTTCGTTTTCCTGTGTGGTTGAACTTTATCCTTCAACACGGATAGTTTACTTAAATCGAGGTAGTTCACTCATGTTATAAAAGTTCCAGGATTTCATTATACTTCTTCCATTTTTCTTGACTTCTTCCATTCTAGTCGTGCATTTGTCTTGGATAATTAAGATATAGCTTTGCTTAGTGAACAAAGGTAGGATGTTAGCTAACGTCCAAACTTGTAAACTATTTCATTATTTGTATTTACTTATTTCACAGAGATGATGCTTTGCTTAGTAGTAAGTATTTTTACGTTTCAAACTAGATAACAAAACAATAAAAATAGGTTAGTTGAAGAAGGAGGGGTGAATTTTGAAATTTGTTCAACCATGGCGAATTAAAATACCACCTATCCATTCCTTATTTTCCCATTTTCATTGTTTTTACATTTCGGTAACTGAAATCGCAAAAATATTTGTTATTAAACAAAGTGGCATCGTTGTGAACTAAGCACAAATAAGAACATGGTGTAGAACTAGGGTTCTAGCTCACTAAACTCGATTGTTAACGTTTGTTTTTTTCGATTATCATTTTTACAAATGTATCTATTATGCAAATCATACACTAATCATACGATTGAAAGAAATTGTCAATTTGTAATGATAATGTTTGGTTTGCAATTCAAAATTTAATTTTCTTTTGTGTTATTCAAAATCGATGCGATTGATTGTTTAAGATCCTTGTATCGGTGACCCATTGACCTGTTAACGCCTGAATTGAAACGATCAGATCAGTGGAATGCATTTTATTGCTAATTATCCGGTCAATCAATTAAAGTTTTTAAATCCAAGAATAAGTGTATTCCACCGACATTCAGTGTCGGTGGAAGAAACACCTAGAAACGTCGAACAATGAATAGAAACTTAAAGGGTTGCATTATTGTTATGAGAATTTCAGAATTCAACTAGAAGTTGAGTCATCTTTCATAGAATTGAATTTTCACCAAAAGAATTCATTACCGCGGATTATCGTTCCCTAAATGCACTTATTCGTTTATCGTTTTTATCAGCTTTTATCTCTAATTTTTTGGCAATGAAAATTTCAGATTTTAAAAATGAGTATACACGAAAATTCATTTAGCATCGCCAGATTCTTTGACGACAATTGAAAAATGTAATCTTTAAAATGTCGTTGGCCAATCGAGACAGGGTAGGTAGTCTTAAAATTCCAATATAAATACTGATTGATTTATTGTTCCATTCATTTCACAAAACGAAGAGGAAATTTGGATAATTTTTCTGGAATTTTGTTTCTGATTTAGATCATGTGGGAAGGGGGGCCAATTAACTTGGTATAAATCAAGTGTGTAAAAATTGGTGGCACCGTAGTGTTTGTGAGGTAGGTTTATCCAAAAATGGGCAGAATTCATAATTTTGATGTCACCTATGGTCTTTGATGTTATTATCGATGAGTTTAATAATATTCATGGGATGGGTTTGATTGGTGGCGAAATAAAGCCTTTTACTTTTTATCAGAGGAGAGATTTAAGCAGAATGGTGGACAGAAGAAAAGAATCTACGGAATTTGGATGGCCCGAAATTAGGGTCTTCCAAGTGGCGGCATCAACCGGTGCATGTGGTCATGGGCAGTATAATTATATGTGGGTCAATGGGTCTTTCACATTACCCACTGCGGTCATTATTACGTTTATTATTATTTTTTCTTTCTAGCAATCAAAATCAGAGAAGACAGTTGTTGTCGCAAGAAAAATCAGGACAGATTTTCAACGACAAATCTCAATCGACGCACTTTGAATTTTTGCCTTTAATCTTGATTACAATGATGATGATGATAAATTAGTCCAAGCCGCTTCTCGTCACGCAATCTCTCTCAATATTACGCAAACGAAAAAAAAATCTTTTGACTAATTATGCTGTAATATTAATTTCAATATTTCCTCAGATATATTTTAGTTATGGCCTGAGGATTTCTTTCTTTTCGGACTTTGACTCGGAAGCGAAAAAATCGTGGACTAGTTAAATGTACGGTTTTCTTACGGAATTTCAAACGACCCTGACTTAAGTCCAGCTCTTGTCTTTTTTGCTTATCAAAATCGCCTCTTTAATGGAGCGAATATTTTCCAAAGCCAACCACTTTCATATAAGATCAACATGTGGAACCATCAACCAACGAAAACCGATGGCTTAATTCACGATCATGGTTCTGCATAACGAATACTGATTGCTTCAATAATGAATCCATTTGAGTATCCAATTTTTCAGTTTATTTACTTTTACAGTTCTATCCGTAATAATACTGTACACTCTATTGTGAACCTACCATTTTAACCCAAATTTAGGATAGTTGGATCATTAATTTTTTAAAGTAGAAAACTTTTTAAGCTGTTATGCTACTACCTGGAATATTTCACAATGATTACTGTCCGGGCATCCCGGCATCCAACTTAAACTTAAGTTCTCACACATGTCTTTGCGATGCAAATTTTATTGGTAAAGACGTAGCTGCATAGTACCTACAGAAATTAATCTATAAATTAAGCACTTTGTTTACGAACAACTAAAACTGATTTCTATTTCTACGTGAATCTGAATGTTTTTATGAAACTCAAAAAAACTGTGATTATTTAAATACATGAATAAGAAATACAGTACGAGATAAAATTCAAAATCGATCAAATAATGAGAATCCAAAATTAGATGATGATGATATCAAAAACAAGAACATTTCTTAATTAAGTTTAAAAAAAATTACACAGTGTTTTTTTTTTATTTTCTAATCAAAAATACTGGTTAATTCTTACAACTATAGATTTTTAAAAAATTTAACTAAGTTCCTGGTTTGTCGAATTTTTACGTTCAGATAGTTTGCCATACCTATATAATTTTGAAGACTAAACAAGCAATTGATATTAATTGGAATAATTCTCGAAATTTAAAAAAAAAACCGTTAAAAAATAATTGCATATGTAAAATATGCGTTTTTGTGGTAATTTGGTCCTAACGGCGTTTTTAGGCCATTTTGTCGAAAATCGAATTGGAAAATTATGCAAAAACCTACAAAATTTAATTACTTTTGAGATATTTTCTGTCCATATTAGTTAACTATACCGTTATGATATAACCAACGAAAATTTCCTCAAAACTATGTCAAGAAGATTTCGTAGTATTTGACAAAACATCTTGTGAGATCAATCAGTGGAATGGTCGAAAGTTGATATGTGAACTATTGGTGGAATTGATTAATTAATTCTAAATTCAAATAGGCTACAACTTATTCTCGTTTGATCTTTATTAGAAATTTTCTACTCTATTCTTATTGTTTTTTTTTTCTTCTGATAACGACTTATATAACGAATCTTCTTCCTTTGTAATAAATAATAAAAAAAAAATAGTGAATTTTAAATGAGTTTCTTTAATAGCGTTAGCCTCAATAAATTTGCATGTAATCTAATCAAATAAGAAAATATGAAAACATGCAACGCAAACTTTACAAATTTACAATTCAGATTCACAGTTGAAATTGTTTATATTTTTTTTTCTATTTTCTGTCTAACGATAGATTGAATTTCCCGCGGGGTTGAACCCTTCAAATTAGGATAGTTCATTCCTCTTTTTAACAGATCCAAAATGCCAGTCTTTTGTAATGGGTTTCATGCTATATTGAAACATATTGTTTATTGTCAAGGGAATTTATTTAAACATTCATTGGTTTGCATCCTATTTAAAACGTATTCCTAGCGTTGGTCAAATTGGTTCAATTTGAGTTATTCTTCTTACAGTTTGTAGATAAAACGTTTCTTTTGGTTTCACTATATCTATCTTTGGGGTCGCCGACAAACGTTAAACATTTACAAAAATAATTAAATAACAAACATATTCTTATCTTGGTCAAATTATTCAAATTGAAATCATTATTTTTGGCATCCAGATGGAAATAAAGACATCTTCATCGGCTAAAATGTATGTTTTTTTTCTGAGCTTAATCCTTAGGTGGTGCAATAAGGGATTGAAACTACATTTTCTTAAAACTAATTTCAAAAATATCTACTTTAGAAATCCCTTATTTGGCACATATCAAATCTAAATAAAAATTAATAATTTTATTTTAATACCATAACAATATTTTGTCCGAACATCCTTCTGGGTATAAATATTTGATAATAATGCACATTATGTGCGTCTATATTTATGGAAATAAAAGGATCGCAATCCCGAACTACAAATTTATCTTTTCTGAATTATCAAAAATAAGCAAATATGTGGTGAATAAAATTAATGAGAGGGTGACAATGAGAAAGCTATTAATTATTGAGTTTTTGATGACTTATGATCTTTCGGTAAAAAAAAGCATCAAGCAACGAAACTTTCTCAAAATTGATATATCGACGTTGAATTTGTGTAGAACAATAAACGTCGTATTTGACTTTTTCATCGTTTTTTTCATCTTTTTGGTTTTATAAAAAAATCACAAGTTAATATCGAAAATGCCAACGAAGGTTATCGCAAATTTTTACGGCTATCGATCGAATAATGGACGACCTCAATTTAAACGAAAAGTGAAAATGAAAAGAAAAAGGAAATTGTAGGTACGAGAACGATTTGATGTGCTAAAATGAAGCTAGATACAAAAAAAAATGTTTTGTGATTTTTTTACAGCTTGAAATTTATATGCACCGATTAGTCGTTATAATACTATAAATAGGCATTTACTTATGGCCTATCGATTTCTTCTTTATGCAATTGATAAGCGAATTTTGCAAAATGCTTCAATGCAAATCAATTTAGAGAGAAAAAAAAAACAAACTTTCGATTGATCAAATTTCAAAGGTTCAAAGTCACCGACCGTTGTAGAGAAATCTACTATTATAACAATTGCTAATACAAATGATTTCTTAATTTTTCTCAAGCATAAATCCAAAATTGGAATTAACTTTTGCCAGAAATATTAGCAACTTTGAAAGTAATATGTATCGTCTTATATCTCTATTCTCGAACCCAAACATATTTGTAAAGGGATTCGTATATCATTCAATAAAATGTCATTACCTAATACGTTTTCTTCACGTTCAATTTTACGTCCAACAGAAGTTCAACTATCCGAGTACTCTCGATGAGGGCTATATGCATGTATGAAGTCTAATAAGCTACCTAAATACCACCTTTTTGAGAATTTCGATGAATATTTTTAGTTAAAAAGTTTAGTGAAACAAAGCAAGAAATAAAGGTAGCCATTTTTAAGATAATAGATTCCATAGAAATTTTGTTCCACCATTGTTAATGGACATAATCATACGTACATAGTATGTATGTATCTCTCGGATCTCAAAAACGATAAATTATAGAAAGTTGTAGTTTTATATTTGTAGTTTTCACATAGCGTTTCGTTGCACACCTCGCATTTTGGTTTAAATCGACGAAATACCGAGAATATGATATATTTGCCATATTTATCAGATTTTATTTTATTTCTACTTCATAGTAGTGAATTTTATTATATAATAAAAAAAAGAACCTTAATCCTATCAAGTTTCCTTGGTGTTAAAGCACCTAAAACTTTTTCAGACACCTTCTATGTTATTATCTAACTTTCACCCTTTCAGGGTGAAAGTGGGATATTGAATCGCCGAACGTTTTCTATTTGAAAAGGAAAATTATCTATTAATTGCAGAAAATTATTTTTAATAAATTCATAAACTTAAGTATCTACGACACAAATAAGACGCATCGTCGAAGCCTGAATTATCAATCATTGTAATCAAATAGTTGATACAATACCGTGATTGTATTCATGCGTTACATGTGTCGCTTGAAACGAACTTTTCAGTTGGAAAACTATAATTTTTTCTGCTTTGATCAAATACAGGTTTGAAAAGAGCGTCGCTTCGGTCGCTTCAATGAATTTAAGAGAAAATTAGAAATGAATTTGATTTGGAAAATTGCGTTTTCGGGTCTTTTTCTTGTAAATGTCTTTTCAACATATTTACTAATGAAATCTCGCATGCCTATTGCCGGGAAAAGCCATTTCTTCTACAAATAATAAATAAATAAATAAAAAACTGTAAAAAAGAAATCCTTTTTCTTTTTTCGTTCTGTTTTTCCCTCTGACTGTTTTTTTTTTTTTTTTTTTTAATTTTGCCGATGATCCATGAACTAGGCATGTGCAACTATTATTTGCAAATTGAAAGCAAAAGAATACACAAATGGATCGTTTTTAAATTGATAGGTTGCACCTGGCTGGTCTGTGGGGATGTATATAGAAGTGTAAGGCTCTGTCTTGATTTTACAGGATTTGGTCCCAGTTTATCTGAGGCGACTTGTGTTTTGGCGTCCGAATTTGGTTTTACCCTCAACTGCGCTTTTAAGAAATCTGGCTTGTTTCGAGTGAGAAATTTGGGCGGTGTCAAAGCCCATGTAGGTCTAGGTAATTTCTCAACTTCAACAACATTAATTTTTCATTTTTCAAATAATTTTCACTATTAACGCAAAACATTTTCTTCATTTGTATATATAATTTATGGGTGAACGAATTAACTTGGGAAAATGAGCAAAAAATGGATTATCGTGCTGACTTCATCATTTCTAACGAGCAAACTTAATTTTTCTCGATTTACGAATTTTTATTAATCCTAGAGTCACTAAAGAATTTATGGTTATAATGCAACAGTAATTAACCATTGAAACAAATCAACTAAACTCTTTAAAAGTTGCAACCATACCCACTCCCCCTTACAGAGTTGTACATTGTTGAATACACTAAATCACACTTACGCAGTTCTTTGCTTATATTTATTGTTTAATCCTGAAGGAATATTTTTATTAAATATTGTAATTGCTCTAAAACATATTAAGAATCTTTAAATAAAATTTATTAAATTGAATAAATTATAAAAATTTGGCACATCTGTGTATAGTTCAATGCAGTTTTATAATTCTTTGTTTGACTTTCACATTTATAAATTTTCATTTAATTTTTACATTTCTTCTTTAACTTTATCAATTACACTTATATCTTGAACAATATCAGCAAATTGAACAGATTGAATTCATAATTTTTTAAATATGCCTTCATCGATTTTTTTGCTCATAAATTCTTTATTCATTGGAACTTCATACAAGTGCCCCTTGGGCACTATTAGCATTGACCTAGATTAAAGAGTGCGTTGATTTGGTTGGGCGTTGTTTTCAAAACTCCATTCGTTTCAGGTTTCACTCTGGGAGATGAACTGGGCTTTGCTGAATCACTATCAAATTTAGAGGGTAACAAACGGCGCTCAACTTCTGGAAAAGCTTCCAGCAATGCAATACCGTCAAAGGTAATTATAACAAAGTACGTATTTCCGTTTCTAAGGCGTAATTTTTTCAGGAAAACCGAATTACTGTTCAAAATGTTTCGTTGAAACCTATTGAGAATGATAAAGTGGAAAAAACTTCAACTTCGCAGTTCGAGTCTGTGTCCAGCACTCCGAAAAATGAGGTTCAAAAAATCCGAGTTGTTCTTCCGGAAAAGTCGGTTGGAATTCATGATGCACGTTCAGTGCAACTACCACCCATTGTGTCAATTCCATCAGTTCCGGTAACGCGAAGAGCTCCAATTTCATCAAGTCCTCCTCCTCCCTTTAAACCAATCCCGCCGGCGACCGATGCCAAACAAATAATCGGACCAATCATTCGACCAAAAATTTCTATTTCTACAGAAACAATTCCTGAATTTCAAGCTCTTCCAGTTTCGGTTTTGAAGGTTTATGCCAATCAAAATCAAATTAGCAATAAAATATCGTCAGTCGCTGTACCTTCAAATGAGCAAAAGTCGGAATATTTATCTCCAAATAATTTGTTTCAACGAGTCATGACTACAAGCAATTCTACTGGAAACCTTGCAGGTTTATCTCCAGTTGAGGCCGATATACTTGCACGGAAGCAGGCGCTGAAACAAAAGCAAGCGATGCTCTTAGCAGAAACAACAGCGACAACTCATGCTCCCGAACTTGCTTCGTACAAACCTCCGGCTCGAACCGGCCCAGCTGCCACTGTTCACAAGCATTCCGGAAGCAAAGTTATGAATGCTCCCAAAGAATACTATCCAATCGGCTATGACAAGAACTTCGACGATAATTTTGCTTCAAGAGTGGAACTTCCAGAAACTTCGTTTTATTGTGGTGATCAAAAACATTTTCCTGGACTCTACGCCGATGAGGATCTAGGATGCATGGTATGATTTCGTAAGAAAACTCACGAAAATAAAACTAATTCTGATTGTTTAGGTTTTCCACGTATGTGCTCTCACTGACGATGGATTAATAATGAAGAGCTTCCTCTGTCCCGAATCAACCCTCTTTGATCAAACAATTCTCAAGTGCAACTGGTGGTTTTACGTTGACTGTAAAAACTCGAAAAACCTCTACGACTCAAACATTCCCGTTTCCAAAAGTTACCAACTAATGAAAGCCTTAACGTTTTTCTCAGCAATAAAGAAAGAATCGGCTGAAAAGTCTTAACCCTTCATTTGTTTCCTTATGACAAAAAATCAAGCCCAAAACGAGGGAAATATATATTGTGAACATTTTGCTCATTTAATACTGTATTTTTCGTAGAACATATACCTAGTTTGTTTGTTTTTTTTTTTTTTTTTAATTTAAAGAAAAATAGGTTTATTTCGTTCTACGTCTGTAATATTTGTTACGTTTTTCTAGAAATTTAAGTGAACACGAAGAGAAACATAGGATTTAGTTTTAGTGTCTAACTGGAAAAATAGTCATTTTTTATAATTTATTATTTTTTTTTAAATGTATAGAACTAAATAGAATGTCATAGAAATATATAATTTAATAATTTTTTAATTATTTTAGTGTTTTAATTTTCCTTTCGTTATTGTGTTTTTTGGCTTTATCAACCTCATCAAAATCGAAGCTTTTCCGATTAATTCTAAGAAAATTCGCTGATTTTCCTCCAGAGTCAGAACCACAACTAAACCGACCTTGCGCACTGGTTTCTCTACGGCAAGGCCCAAAGTTCAGGTATATTCCATAGAAATCATAAATAATTTTCAAACTTTACAGAAAGTTTATTTTTATATTGAAACTACTTAAAATATATCTATGTACAATTGAATTGATTATATAATATTATATAATAATAAATGGTGAGTAACATTTATTTTTCATTATTTCATAAAAGAAAAGCTGATAGAAAATTACAGTAAAACTCTTCAATTTATCTCCTTATTACAATAAAATTTTCGTATACAATAAAATGTATAATGTTTTACAATATTTTGAATACCTAAAAATTAAAATAAATGACAACAATGATTTTTCACTAACATTTAAAAAAATAGAGTGGTTTAAAAACTTTCTTTGAATGAAAATAGCAAATTTTAAGGTCTACTTATGTATCTAGAGTTTTTAAAATGGTAATAAATAGTTACACTAAAATATATACTTAATGGATAATGCCAAGAAGGCAATAATGACACATTAGATTTTAATAAGAATTGTTTCCATAGGGTGAACACAAATCAGCCAAAAAGCTTCTACGACAATTAACGACCAAAGTTTTGGATTCGGTTAAAAATCTGTTGGAGCCGAAGCTTTGTGTGAGTCACTAAATATAACCGAACTTGTACAATCGCCCACGAATGGTTCATATTACAAAAAATCAAACTACTTATTTTCAATATTTATAACAGATCTAAAGTATAACGTTTTGCCAATCATTTTAAGCTTTTTCAGCTATTTTTTTTACATTTCTGCTTAATCATTTAGTTTTCTAAACATTTCACCTGTTAAGTAATACCAATAAAATGAAATTAACAAAGCTTTAAATTACTTCTTAAATAGTGAAAAGGTTATTTTTTTGTGTATAAAAGTTTTTCAAAAGCATTAAATATTAATAAAATGCAAGAAGTTATACTTCCATGTAAAAGTTTAGTTTTTTTTTTCGAGTAATAAATTTTAGCCGTTCTTGCTTTATTACTATAATTTTCTTAACAAATTTTGTATCCTTATAAGAAAAAGAGACGGTAGAGAGGTTGGATTTTATGTTTTAATACTAAAGCTACCCGTGAAATATTCACAGCCAACACTGACACAAATGACAGTTGAAACAAATGACAACAATCAATTAATTCAAATTTGAGGCAAAGATAATTATATTCGGGTTTTTACTCACAAATATGTGAGTAAATATATTCTTTCTTCTTTGTCTTCGCCGACATACATATATATATATATATATATATATATATCGGCATTTGCTTTTTATTAATTTCCAATATTTGATTAATATTTTGACTGTTTTAAAATAAAAAAATGTGTAAAAATTAAAAAAAAATGTTTATTCGTTGCTAGGAAATGGAAAACTAATTTACAAAATTTCAAATTGGTTTTAAAAATTATCAACATTATCTCACGTAGTTGGCTTGGTTAATATTTTACATACAGGAGAAGTTAGGATATATGCACTGTTGTTGTTTAAAGCGCGGCTTCTTGTCTATTGTTCAGTGCATTATTCACATATACAGTGAACGTTCTTATGTTTGGGCTCTTGTGCAATCCATTTTTGCTACAAAACTCCTAACACCATTTATTTTTTACCCTCTGACAATGTGCCTAAAGAAGTATAACTTTAAAAATTTCTCAGACATTGACTCGCTAATTGTTTTAACCGACAATAGTCGCTATATAAGCAAACAGTTAAAAAAGTTAAGATTATCGACAAGACGTTGTACTATGCTTAATATAGCATTTGTTTTTAACATATTTTTTTTTATAAAAAATTATTTAATTTGGTTATGGACGCGAATAACATGTGAGATTGTATTTGAATTAAATATAAACTTTTCGTAGATCAGCAGGCGATGTGATCATATTACATTGGGGACAAAGTTTTTTGATTCCTAAGGTTTTAAGCCAACAGAGTTCACAGTGGACATGCCAACAACAAATTGATATAACTGGAGTACGGTACCGTCCCATACAAATCAAGCATTTATATTGTCCTTTGTTGTTTTCACGACTTTCTAACTCCCGAACTCGTTGTTTAAGAGCTTCAATTGTTGGGTTGGGACTAACGATGGAACTTTCATCTGGTTCTTCCTCGTCGTTGGGATTTGACTCGTCTGATTCTCTGTCTTCAATTGGGGAATCGGCGCCGATAATGGCAAGACGAAGAGCCGTTTGTTCTTTGTCTTCATTACGACTTACTAGAAGCAGAATGTCTCGTTCGGAATACTGTGGGGGGCCGTATTTTTCGTTGTCGTCACCGTCTACGATCAGATCTTCTTCCTCATCGTTTTTCATTTTGGTTACACAAGTCCCGATTCCAGCAGCACTATAACCACCTTCTAGCATACTTGAGGCACGCACTCGATGCTGTCCTGCCCACTCATACTCGCCAAAATCATCTCCTCCGACATCAATATCCTCATCATTTTCCTCACTACTGGAACCACACCCCTCGCTTCGTCGTAAACATTCTTCCACGTGCAGATTGATATCCCCGTTGATTTGATTGTTGCAAACTGGACAAGTTGGGATATCATCACTTTTCCTTTTACGAGATTTTATTTTCAATCGGCTCTGTCGGTTTGATTTAACATTTTGATAAGTTTCCCAACATTTTTCCGGGGGAATCGGGTCGGCAGTTTCACTAGTTGCTGCGGAATTTGTTGTGGGACTGGGTGATAGACTCATGCTGGATGTTGCACTAGGAACTGATTTTCGTTTTCCGTTGGAAGAAATCTTATCTAATTTACTTAATTCCGATAGGTAGTGCTGTTCCAGTTCATTAGGTCGAACCGTTACGCTGCAGACAGGACAACAAAGAGGTATGAGACGTTTTTTCGAACGACACCCGCGTCCACTCTCTTCTAGAGGTGAATCCAAGTTAGGGGAAGTTTGTCCCGAAACTTCTTCACCTGGAAAATCCGAGTTTCTGGTTTCTAGCAGTACTGAGTTATCGGAAACCGGCTCGTACAAGGTTTCGTTTTGGACATTTGGTAGGTGCAGGATAAATTGGACATCCTTCAAATTGGCCATAGCCATTGCTGATATAACTCATAACTACGTCACACTGTTCCTCATAAGACATAACCTCCTCTTTGCAAATCAACAAATCCAACTACCAAACGCATACAACGTTTTATTTCACATTCGTTTCCTTCGAATTGCAATATATGCGCTTACTTTCTAGTCATATACTCTGTAAACCAAAACAAATATCAACTTTTATAATATCAATCAATTAAAATCGCCAAAATTTAATTAATAAAACCGATAATTACCTTCAACATCTTTTACTTCACTTATATATTTCTTCGTCAAACCGTTCACTTATCGAATTTAATTCGTTTTATTTACCAACATGTAATGTCAAACATTTTCACTTGACAAGGCCGACTTACGCTATTTTCAAGTTTGTTATGTTTACTAGTGTTTACTGCTGTTTACTATAGGATCCAATCTGAGTGAAGTTGGCAGCAGTTGCTTATTTTAAAAAAAATATCTCAATATTAATCAAATGTTCATTGTGTTAATGTATTTTTTTAATTTTATTATAAAGTAACAATTTTATCAAAATTATAATGGCTAGTTGAAATTAAATAATACAATTTTGCAACGATATATTTTTATTTCCATATGTTCCATATATATAGTTTACATGCGCTCAATGAGGATTGCGCACATTGCGCATATTGAATCAAGCTACCTTCACACGAGCGAATTTTAAATAATTTTATTGTTTACATTGTTTATTAGCTGCATTAGCTGATATCCACGCTATCCACGTAACATAAAAAAATATTTATTTGCACTAAAAATTGATGTTTTCTTTTTATTTCTAGACATTTTTTAATAAGAAACATTGCAACAATCCTCATATTTCAAGGCAGGTGCTAAATCTAAATCAAAAATACTCTATGAATATAAATATCATAAGCGTCATAAGTATGTTACGTAGATGAAGTTGAGGGTATCAACTAGTATTGAATATTTTTGTTGCCACTATTCAAAATATGTATGCTTATTCTTAAGCTTATTGGTAACACTTATTCTGATTTAGAAAAATAATTATTATATTAGTGTACAAGGTATACAATATTCAATGCAGCACAACGAAGCTGTACTGGCTGTACTTAAACGAACATTATCCTTTTGGTCAAGTTTTGAGTTTGAACAAAGCCAAAGTCGATCTAAGTTCGACTTTAGGTTATTTGGTCGAAGCTGAATCGAATAAGTTAATATTTCACTTATTTTCTGCTTATTTGAGTAGCGTGATTCGTTTGTTTTGGCGCCAGCCATTCAAATATTGTAACTTGATCCGTTTGAACGTAGGCGTAAAAATCGCTAGTATGCGCCTTAAATCACATCCATTAGAAACATTTATGTTTATTTGCGATCTTTTGTTGACAAATCATAAAGTAATTTAATTAAAATAGAATATAATTTGGAAAAATATAAATTATAAATCAAGCCGTACATTGCATACCGTCATAGTTGTATAGTAAGTTATCATAGAAGCACAGCTTGTCGTTCAAGTAGAATTTGAATTAAAAAATCTGTTTAAATTGTCTTCTACAAATCTGGTATGTGATATTATTTCTTAATTAAATTGATGGTATAATCAGTCGATAATCGATCTGTAATCGATTACTTTTGATTGAACATTGAGTCTGATTGACGATTTTAATGTTACTCAAAGGCATCGCACGGTACGTGACTAAGCTAAATCAAACGAAAAACTATTGGCGGACAAATTGGCAACATTTTCAATCTCCAGTGCAAAAATCAGCATCGTGCAGGAGTATGGCAACAATGAATTTCAAATATCCAAAAGCTCGTCGAGATGAAACCGTCATCGACGATTACCATGGAGTCAAAGTATACATTGCTCATCATAATAATCTCCAAATTAAACCAACTGTTCTGATTTAAATAGAAATTATCTTCATCACCTTTGAATTGCTTGTATGATTCCACGTATGACGTTGAATTGCTCAACATGTTTCATCGTCTAATTCGATCGTTCTACGTAATTTAACGTGTTACGTTGAAATAAACAATCAATTTAACGGACTTGAACAAATGTTTTAGGCTACAGCTTGTGTATTAAAAAAAATCATCGTCAATAACAAAGATTATTCAACCCATTTAAAATGGCAATGTGTCACAGACCGTATGCTTGTGAACCTTGGTTCCATTCTATGCTAAACATTTATATTTTCAGAGTTTAATTTTTTTAAATTTAAATAATTAACCTATAGGAAATAAATGTTCAAGTCTGCTGAATTTCTGGTTTGCTTCACGTTTAATTTTGTACAGCGATCGAATTGTGGGATGCAATAGTCCTTCTAGGACGCAGCACAAATAAACTAATCTCTACTACACCAACAAATATTCCTTTTATGCTACGCAGGCGAAGCTGTGAAAGTTAGCTAGTTTAAAGAAAGACTGAAAAGAAAATAAAGATCGTGTAGGAACAATAAAAGCTGAACATTAAAGTTTACTAACGAACTTACATAAGCCTGTAAAAAGTATCAATGTCTGACATCTGTCTCCAAATTCCTCACTATGCATTTGATTGTTCGAGTAAATTGATTGTTTCCTTTCAGTTCCGAGTGCTTTTCAAAACAGCAAAATTAATTGTTTAAGCAAAAAAATAAAATAAATCAGAGCACTAGGTTATATTATCATTTGAAGTTAATTTTTCAAAGAATATTTCATTTAGATCGCAGATCCTTATCGATGGCTCGAAGATCCTGACTCGGAGGAAACGAAGAGCTATGTAATGGCACAAAATGCAATCACACGGCCATACCTCGACGAATGTCCTTATCGAACAAATGTTCGAAACCGTTTGTCGCAACTATGGGATTTCGAGAAATATTCCTGTCCACAAAAGCATGGCAAACGTTATTTCTTCTTTAAAAACACAGGATTGCAAAATCAAAGGTAAAAAAATAGCAATAGAGTGATTACTATACTATTTATGGTATCACAGTTCGTATCCTATATATGTACAGGCTATTTGCAATGATATTATTAATTTAATATTTCTGTTAGTGTTTTGTACGTTCAGGATTCCTTACATGGAGAAGCTCGCGTTTTCTACGATCCCAACAAATTATCGGAAGACGGAACAATTGCCTTATCAGGCACTAGTTTTTCGGAAGACGGAGCTACAATGGCGTATGGTTTGAGCGCTAGTGGTTCCGATTGGATATCCATTCACTTTATGGATGTGGAAACTGGTACTAAAAAAAATATTATTATTAACTACCCACCAATTTATTATTCGATTCTTTCAGGTGAAAAACTTCCCGAGATACTAGAAAAGGTTAAATTTTCACCTATATCCTGGACACATGATAACAAGGGAATCTTTTACGGGGTAACAGAATTTTTATTGTCAATCTAATAACACATTTCTGAACGTTTCTATAAAGATAGAGCCTTAATAATAATGATTCGTTTAAAAAAATAAAACAAATGGAAATTAAATAAAAAGGAAATGTTAACTCTAAAAGCTGGGTTTGTTTTAGTGTTATCCGGATGCAGATAAGGCAGATGGTTCAGAAACCAACAGTAATTCTCATCAAAAGTTGTTTTACCATCGTATCGGAACGTCTCAATCGGATGATATTTTAGTAGTTGAGTTTCCTGAAGATCCACTTCTTCGAATGTACATAAATTTGAACATTTTTAAATAAAGTTTTTATCAATTGATTATTTTGTAGCGACGCAACTGTTAGTGATTGTGGTAACTGGTTGATATTAACTCCGTTAAAAGGATGTCGAAACAATTTGCTATCATTTTGCAATTTAAAAGAAACTGGAGAAATCACTGGAAAGCTCAAACTAACTCAAGTGATTCGAGAAATGGTGGCTGATTATGATGTAACACCATTTATACGATTACTGTTATACGTTTTATTTTATTTTATTTTTGTTTTTTAAGTATATAACCACAGAAGGATCTGTGAATATTTTCCGTACAAATCGAAATGCACCCAATTATCGTTTGATTGGAATCGATTTTAATGATCCAAGGGAAGAAAATTGGACTACAATTGTGCCTGAACATAAAAACGATGTGTTAGATTGGGCGACTCCTGTTAATCATAACCAATTAGTTATTTGTTATATCCACGATGTAAAAGTAAATCAAATGAAATGTTATTTAGACCAGAAAGCACGTGGACTACTCATAAACATTTTTTGAAAACTTCGTGATTCCAACTGATAATCTCATTTTCTGTAGGAAATATAAAAAACCGATGTTTTCCGATTGCACTTAAATACCCACATGTAGCTTTGTACCCACATCAGCTGAAAATTGATGTTAATACGCATTAAGTATGATCAGAAAACATCAAACAGAATTGTCACTATTTAACGACATTACTACTTGAATAGTCCATGTACTGTACAGTCTAAGAAACTTTGATACAAAGTAATGTAACTTTTATTTTCATATATTCTGTGTTTAGAATGTGCTACAATTGTACAATATTAATGGAACATTCATCACCGATTTTCCTCTGGATATGGGCACGATTGTCAGCATTTCCGGCAAAAAGAAACTCAGCGAAATATTTTACCAATTTACATCATTTCTGACGCCCGGAATCATTTATCATTGTGACCTGTCCAAAACCCCAGTTCAGCCAAAAGTAAATTTTAGGACTATTGATCTTACGATATTTGTTATTTACCAAGTTTTTATTTCTGATTAAATTATTATAGTTAAAAAATAGTGTTTTGGCAAATATTCAAAATATCTATCCGTATATTATACCTATTCAATTCTTATTTTGCAGACCTATTTTTATGTTGCAGATATTCCGAGAAATAACTGTCGATGGATACGACGCTTCAAATTACATAACGAAACAGGTGTTCTACCCCAGCAAGGATGGAACTAAAATTCCTATGTTCATTGTGTGCCAAAAAGTAATTATTCCAATTAAACTTCGAAAAATTTAACTTCATTATCAGTTTTCAACAATAAATAACTAGTGAAGTTTACTGAGGTGAAACTGATGAATAGAAAGCAACTTGAAATTATGACAAAAAGTAAATTTTGAACATTTCATGATAGTGTGCCCAAAAGAAAAAAAGGATTTTGTCTTATTTATGACCCTCGTATTGCAATCTTTACATTTCGTGAACTTTTCAGTTGAAATCTTTAGGGTCATGGAGTTCTAATCTTAGTTTTGAGCAAACAGCACGAAAACTTAAAATTTTGAGAAATATTGTCCAACTTTCTTGTTTCACCCTGGTCATCTACGTTTACCATTTTTAAGAACTATCCAGCAGTTATTTATTATTTAACACTTGGTTAATTGTTGACTTCGCTTAGGCTCATTAAATGTTTGTTCTAATGCCTTCTGCATGTAATGCCTAGAATATAGCCAATATCACAAATTCAAAGATAATAAAATGTAGCTATATTTTATTCGTCAGTAGCAATCTTACTAAAAGATTTTTAATTACGATCATTAATTACCTCCAGCTTCTTTTAGGGTAGCATTCAAGACGGATCCCAACCATGTCTTTTATATGGCTATGGTGGATTTAATGTCAGTATTCAACCGACTTTCAATGTGCCTCGGATAGTTTTCATTCAAAACTTCAACGGTATTTTAGCAATAGCAAATATTCGAGGCGGAGGGTAAGCTATTCTGATAGTTAAAACATTGTGAATTGAACGATTATTATTATTTCAGGGAATATGGTGAAGCATGGCATAATAAGGGACGATTTGGTAATAAACAAAACGTTTTCGATGATTTTCAAGCAGCTGCAGAGTATTTAATCAATAACAAATATACGAGAAAAGAGTTACTTACTATCCAAGGAGGATCTAACGGAGGCCTTTTAGTAGCTGCTTGCATTAATCAACGACCTGACCTGTTTGGGGCTGCTATTGTACAAGTGGGGTCAGTATCCTAAAATTCCAGGGGCAGTCTGTACATTTTCATTTTTAACTCAATTTTGTGGATAAATATTCGTTTAAGAAATATAGAAAACAATATCTATAACTTCTTCATAATTTTTTACTAATAATTATTTTATAGTGTTTTAGATATGTTACGTTTTCATAAATTTACAATTGGCTACGCCTGGACGACTGATTATGGCAGCTCTAATAATGAGGAACAGTTCAAATATTTGTTAAAATATTCACCATTGCATAACATAAATGTGCCTTCTAACAATGGTATTAAAAAAAATACCAATTTCAATCTATCATTTATTGTATTAATTTATTTTGTACTTTCAAAATTGTAGGAAAGGATCAATATCCGGCAACATTATTGTTAACGGCTGATCATGACGATCGAGTTGTTCCGTTACATTCATTAAAGTTTATTGCTCAACTTCATCATTCATTACTGAAATCTGATATTCAGGAAAATCCGGTTTTGATACGGATTGAATCGAATGCCGGCCATGGGGGTGGAAAACCCACAAAAAAATTGGTCAGTTTTAATTTGCAGAGATAACGATAGTTTTTTTTTTAAAATATTTTTTTTAATTTGGACGATGTGCAAATGTTTGATGGTTGATAGTCCTACGTTAAAATTGTAGATTTTTTTTTTCTTTATTCTCAGAATTATAACTTATGATTTTTTCTTGTTATTTATAGATTGATGAGGCGACTGATATCACATGCTTTTTAATTCAATCGCTTGGTTTAAAGTTTACCGACTGAATTTGACTCAACTAGCGCGCAAAAAAAAATACAAAATTCAGGAATCATTTTGCAGTATTTGCCAATTTATTATGATGAAGGAATTTTACTGTTAATCTTTATTATACGATGAATTGTTTTTTATTACAAATAATTGGTATTCATATTTCCTATTAAAAATATTATTTGAAATTCAAAATCAAATCTTTTGTTGTTTATTGATTAATAAGACCATTTTTTTATAACTAAGTACACCTAAAGAGGACTTTAAAAGAGTTGTAGACAAACCTACTTGTTACCAAACTGTGTTAAAAAATTTGAAATGATATTTTTATGTCTCCTCAAACCACTCTACTTTTGCAGAATGCTTTGAACGTTTTCAAGTGCTCTTAAGACTCGATGGAAAGGTAAAAATGTTCCCTTGGAATAATGAAAATAATACTTGATTTGTTAGCTGTTGAACGAGTTGATCTCAGTTGTATACATCTCTACCGCTTTAATTGTATATCTCCTATTTTTGTTGTAGAAACTTATGTTCAATTTATTCATCTAGTAGACTGTATTAAATTCAATTGTTTTTTCAAACTCTTGACTTTTTTTAATAGATTAATAATACACGACTGTCGCTATATAATACACTGGAAGTGATAACTAATAACGAAATTTTAGATTAATCCCCGAGTTTGAAAGAAAAACAGGAGTTTTAATCGCTAAAAAACGCGTAGGTGCTTTGGATGGAGCGTAGCATTGGGAACAAAGAAAAAAAAACTATCTAGAAAGCTTTGAAATGCGGTGCCAGAAATCAAAACCGAACATACAGGACGAATTATAAATGTAGAAATATTGAGAAAAATCAACGAAGAAAGAACGTCCAACAATGTGGTGGTAAGAACAACTAGATGGATCACATTCTTAAAAAAGTAATCAAATTCGATAGTTTGGAATAAAACCTAGAAGAATCAAAGAAATAGGAAAAATTCTAATTTGTACAAATTTAAGCTGAAGAATGTCATCATGATACCACTAGGCTGTACTGAATAGAAAAGTCAACGTTACAGAAAAAAAAAACAAACAAAGAAATTGTTGCCAAAATAAAGAAGCTAGGCTATCGAAACAATTAACTTGCGAATAAACTAAAAAAATAAACCCATTCCTACAACAAAAAAAAAAAAACGATTTCGAGGAATGAACGAAAAGTAAGTTATAATCTTCTGTGATAGTACGTTTTGTTAATTACATTAAATGGACTGCTAATTAAAGTCTAAGGAAACATTTCAATTTTGGTCACAGATGATGATTTAAAATACATAATGTGATCGAAAAACATCAATTTTTCCGATATTCATTGATTTTTTCCGATCGCATTAAAATGCACCTTGTACAGTACAAATTCACAGTATGCCAATTGGTATTAAAATTGTCATTTTTTGGCATCAATATCATTGCTTCTATGTGTAACCGACAAATGGCCACCTTTGAACAGTTCATGCATAGCATGGTCTAATATCACAAACAATACTATACAAATCACATTAAAACCGAATTGGCAGTTAGTTTCCAATCGTTTTTTTTTTTACTTGAATCAAAATAATAACACAAGCACATAAACTTAAATATAAATATTTATTAGCAAAAATTAATATTGAACTATTCTAGTTATTTAAACAAAAATCAAACAAATTTAGTGATATTTTCAAATTCAAACTATTCAATTATAACAAGTTATTAAATACTACGTAGTACATCGCTAAATATTGCAAATATTTACATAACACTGGGATATTTTTCCAGACGAGACTAGACTTTTTTGGCAAAGAAAAAAAAACAGAAGTTATGTATTGCAAATGACTAAAGCTATTCTAAGATAAAATGTGAAATTAAAATTTAGAAAAATATTGGATTGAATAAATCAAATCCGTTTTTTTTATTACTAGATACTTGAACAAATTGAAACGAACTTTAAGCTCCAATCCAAATTTTATCCTCTTTTGGTCCAATCAAAACATGTTGAAAATTTGCGACACGAACTCTTGAAATTTTGGTGGTCATGGATGACAATCTCATTATAGTGTATTCGAGAAACGACTTTTCGATCTCATTTAAGCACCCGTGTTAATTGCAATTAAAAAACATCTTGTAGTTATAACTATATGACGTCACTAACATTATTCTATGATTTTTGGCAGTCTAAGTGTTATTTCACGTTTAAATTTAAATAAATTTTAATAGAGATGAGATCGATGGAAAATACTGTTAATTTATCACTATTTTCCTTACAAACATTCGTACCAATTTTAATAAGATACGGCTATTTCGCGCAAATTAAATATTAGGAATGGAGGATAAAATTCAGTTTTGGCTTCTCAATTTTTATTTCGGATAGTTCATAAAGGTGATACTATAATCTTCAGTGTTGAAGATTTTCATAGTGTGTAAACGAGAGTGGTCATTGTTTGCACACACAAAAATTTCCACGCGTTTGTCGATTTCGGAGAAAATGAGCTATAAAGTTAGAGTTAATTACAATATTGCTAATACGTTTACAAAAATATCCAAAATACTAAAATATATTTAAAATACAAACAAAAAAAAAACATCCATTAAGTGACCATTACAATATGTTAACCACCTCGATATATTGATCAGTCATTATAAAACCGCAATGATATACACTTAAACTATAAATAAAATAAATTTCATTTACGAAATTTAAGTTTCAGTGAAAATCATTGAAATAAATGATAAACTTTGAAATTAAATAGTAACACAAAACTTTGTTCTATCATTTTAAGGTCTTACCGAAAACTTTCTTACAGTATATTTTTTATATATTGTTTATTTACATTCTAAAGTATTAAAAACCAAAATTTAAAAAATTTGTCTTTCGGAAAATATTTCTTACTTTTCATTTTTCTCGTTTAGCAGACCGTCTTAGAAATAAAATTAACTTTTGATCAATACTGAGGGTTGGTTAAGATATTTAGGTTTTAAAAAATTAAATTCTAAAAGCATTCATTGAAATCAAAAAGCATTAAAAGCATTGAGACGTGCTGTAATTATTTGAAGTAAATTATACTAAATAGTTATTCAGTCTAAAAAAAAGGAAATAATTGCACTTGTAAGTTACCTCTTTCGGATATTTGTCTAGAAATGCGAATGGAATTGTGGCGTTGCGTGATAAGCCTGAAAAAAGAAATTAAAGTCTGTTAAGAATAAGTAGTAATGGTACTGTATGCCATATTTAAACCGACATATCCTGAGAAAAATAAATATACTAAAATTTACATTATGGTAGAACAAGCATTGTACTCTGTGAGGACACAAAGTTGCAAAATGAATTAAAGATCATATATTCCTGTATATAATCCGAATATAATCGACACATCATTATTTTGTCTTTAAATAAAAAAAAATTTATTCAGCGGATGAATTAGGTTTTTTCATTTTATTTTTAATGTTAAAATTTTAGAAGTGCTATGATTGTGCGTAGTTTTTATAAAAAAAATAAAACTTTTATTGGTAAGTATCAGTCGTTCGCACTACTTATGAGTTAGAAAGTCAATACCAAATAATCCTTTTAATCAAAGGTGCAAATTAGAATGTTTATAAAAAACTTTGTATTGAAAAACTAGGAATAATTTCACAAGTGGTAAAAATTGAAATTTATTAAAAATTACAAGAAATACTTACGAAACATAATAGCACAATGCATCTGAGGAGTATAATGCTTCAGCAAATTAGTGATGAACGCTTTCTGCGGAATTATGGCCGTTTGTCCGGGGAAAATCATAGTATGTGGAGAAATAAATAATAACTCTTCCAAGTTGGGAGATTTAATTGAAAATACCTCTGGTCGTTGCGCATATTTTGAGGTGTGAGTTATCTAGTAGAGAATAATCACAATTTAAACTTCAGTTCAATATGACAAAGTAGAACATGACAAAACAGAACAACTACAAAGTAGAAGAAGGATAAAACAAAACATAAAAGAAAATAGCATTTATAATATACTAAAACATTTCATATTTATTTCCTCTGATTGGTAAGGAAAAAACACAAATTAAAGTTTTTTTTTTTTTGAACTTTTTTTCTCAAAAATTGGTTAACTTATCACGAACGCTTTTCGGTACACTAATACATCAATGGAAATAAAAATGAAATGTTCTGTTTTGTCTTTGTTCTATTCTATGATGTTTTATTTCCTCTAGTCACAATTGCTTTGTGTTAATCACAAATAAATAGTTAAATAAATTGATGGTAAACTCACAAGAGCGGTTTTAAGTTTAGTGGCTGCTTGAAGTAAATGCATCATTAAGCGCGTTTGATGGGTAGTTTGCCCTTCAAACTGGAAATTCAGGTGTTCAATGTAAGTTAGAAAATGTTGGACAACTGTTATATCTTGGACGCGATACCGTTTGTAAGTCATCTCGTACGGCATGTTTATAGACAAAGTTTTAATCTAAAATCAAGTGTAGGTACATAGGTATCTTTCAGAAAGTTTTCTATTTTTGCAATTTAAAACAAATGATTGATAGTTAAATACTAAGCGAATTTCGATTGTTTTCGACTGTACGATTTGGTTGGATGCAACAAAATTGGACATAATTTGATCGTATATAATACGACACGTTGAAGCAAAAAAAAATCCTCACTTTACCTGTAACTTGTTTTTATAGACACGTGCAATATCTTCCAAACGTAAAGACGTTTTAATGGCATGTAAAGTCGATAGAAATGGAAGCCTGTTAAGCAAAAATATCAGTTTGTCTTCTGGAATATGTTCCAGGAAACTAATGTTTAGAACTGTAATGTGATTAGCAATTGGCATATTGTCAATGCAGGACAATAATTTCGGCAGTAACGTATACGTCTTTTTCATATTCGTGAAGGAGAGGTACCTGGAAACATTAACGGTATTCAGATCTACAAAATGATATGCTTTGCAGTGGCTGTTTTTTTTTATTATTATTTAAAGCAAAGCTCAATTTCCAAAAGCAATAACTTAGACCATATACTACATGAATTGCTGCACCTCTGTAACCACTTAAAAGCTTGATGACCACTAATGATGATCTTATATAATGTAATCGAAAAACATTAATTCTTTTCATGTTTTTCAATCATACTTAAATATTTGTTGTGCATCAGTTGGTGTTAAACGCTTTAATCGGGTAATCTTCCTATATAACGTCATTGTCACTGCTTCTACATGAAATCAGCAAATGCTGATCTTTGGACAGTCCATATACTGTATAGTCTACTTAAGAAATTTAAAAAAAGTGCATAAGTGTTGGAGGTCTGTAAGCTACAGCTTACTCGGTAAACCCGGAACTTCACGGAAGAAGTTTAATAACTAAGCGAATATTTCCCGGGGAAATATTTAATAGTGTAATACTATTTATACTTACTTCCCAAAGTAACAGTCGGTGAGAAGACCCGAGAAATTTAAATCAAAAGCCTCAGACAGACAAATTCTGTCTGGAATTGGTAGCCAATTGAGAATATGCAACCATACTTCCATTGGTAATGGCGGTACGGTTCCTTCAAATGATGATTCCTCTGTAAGAAAAAA
This sequence comes from Sisyra terminalis, assembly GCA_958496175.1. Classification (NCBI taxonomy): domain Eukaryota; kingdom Metazoa; phylum Arthropoda; class Insecta; order Neuroptera; family Sisyridae; genus Sisyra; species Sisyra terminalis. The sequence goes on from OY292280.1 coordinate 552,216, forward strand.
TAAATACAAAATACATTTATTATTGGATAAAAAATTAGGAGGAAAATTAAAAAAATAGAAGAAGTGTTAAACAAAAATAATTTTTTCTTCGAGAGTAATTTGTAGAATAGAAACTTCAGCGTATTATAAACTAGTTTGTGCTTTTATTTCAACAATCAAATAGAATGTTTTCTATACTATTTCATTTTCGCAACAAAATTATTTGTTATCATCTAAATTGTATAAACATTAATTAAATAAACAATAGAACTGTCTTAAGTTCAAGAAAGTTTCAGCCTAAAGCAAAAGAGAAACCGAAATTTTGTATTGATCGGACATTAACCTCTACCATACTAACTAATCTCCAGAATGTTTATTCAAAGAATGTAATAGATAATGTTGTTACAGTACATAGTATCTCAATAACAGTGCTCGAATTTTCTATAGCAACACCAGCAGTTCCATAAATAAATATGAAGAATAGATGCTGACAATGAGTTTCGTTATTTTCTCTTTTTTGGATAATTGTTTTTAAAAACTATTACAAAGAAGTAGACCTTAGATATTATTTACTTTTCAAAGACACAATGGTTTATAACATCTTGGGAACCTATGCAATTGAACTGAAGCCAAATATTGAAATTTCGTCATGTTTGATGTTCTGTTAAAATTTGTTCAATTTTATTATGAAATGAAATCTCCCACATTGTCACTTCTACAAACAAGATCACTTACTGTCGATCGATTTGTCACTTCTATCTGTTTGTGTCGACGAAGAACCTTCTTCGGAAATTTCGGAACTCCGCATGCTTCCATTAGGATTAGCTATGCTTAAATTTATCTCCTCAGCTTGGTCTGCCATTTCTAATCGAAAATATTGGAATTTATAATTGATAGGTTCAATTTATAACAATTATTCTTACCTTTTTTCTTAATAACAAAAAGAAAATGGTCACAAGATGTTACAATAAATGTAAAGAGCTTCGTTTCTGCTACTCAAAATGGCGGTCACTGTGTAATATAATGGAGCGATTGTGCGTAGACGAGAATAAGCCACAATAAATAAGAAACAATTTATGGTATTTTATATTTAGCCTTTCAATTTTGATTGTTTCACCAAAAGAATTATTTTTGAAATTTGAAAACAATTTAACTATTAGGTATAAACGGCAAAACCAGCATGCACTAATTGATATTTCGTATAGGTATGAGGATAATAAATATTAAAAAAAATAATAAATAATCAATTTCCGAACAAATTGGATTTTAATTTAACAATTTAGCACAGAAATAAAATGAATAAATATTAACTCTTACCTTTTATAAAAAAATGACCACAAAATGTCCGATTTCTTTAACGGACGCTGTACAATAAAATGGCGATGGCGTGGCGGAAAAGGAAATAAAGAATTAAAACTTTCCATAACATGGCGCTTTTGATTTGATAGTCGATATTGCAGATTTCTTTTATTATATCCTCAAAATTTGAAAGTTTGAAAATAATTGTTATGTAACTGATAATTATAATGTACATATCTCTTGTTAATTACAATGAGAAAAAAATATTCATAAAGAAAATACGTTTACCAATAAGGTTTGATAATTTTTTATAGAAATTGGGTCATGTTCCTTTTAAAAACATCGTATATTCTATTTTGTTTTTAATCACGTTCTTTCCACTTTACTATCGGACTTGTACCCATTTCCTTTGGAACTAATTCTTTGATCGAGTACGGGAATCATGGATTAATGTGCCAGGATGAGGATTTATTCACATGATGCATCACGTTTGAATCACCCAAAGCGGATTCATTAACTAATAAAAATGGAAAAATATTTGGTTGGTGTTTGGATTCAATCGGTTCAACCCAACTGAAAAATGAAAAGAAAATGAAGGTCTGGGATTTCGTTCACATTTTTAACTCAAAGTTTTTTATAGTCATCAAATTTTATGGCATTGAACCTTCACAAAATGTACGAAGTTAAACAAAAATAATTTTTAAATATTCATAATAGTGAATTCAACATAAGTTTGTTAAGAAATAATGGCTCTGACTCCAGCTGCAGTTTCTTCAAAATCCTCCGAGCTCCAGATCCCCAGCCTCCAGACCTATTATCAAGTGTTGAACTTGACTTCGTCTTCTCAGTCTTGGGCAAGACTACGGTTTTTCCTTTAATTTCGTCAAGATCTTAAAGAATTCGTCTTTAAATCGTGGCACCGAAATAACCGTAGTATTCCCCATTCCTGGATTCATTATGCCTAATTGACTTTAATTAAATTATACCCAACGCACTTAATTTTCTAAACATTGGAAATTATTGACTACTTGATAGTTTTGCTTAAATAACACTCGGGCATGGCATTCTCCCGTACCCAGATGGTCCCGAGTCTCACTTAGAACCATGTTTTGTTTTGTAAGGTACTTTCTCAAAAGTGGGAATAGCCTTGAGTGGTTAAAGATTATAACAAAAATTTGAATTTATGTTCCAAATAATGTTGCGATTGTAGTGTGATCTCTAAGTTAGTAAAACTGGTGTCATTTCAGATTTTAACTTTTTGGTTAACTCAAGATTAGCATAAGAATTACAAATTAAACTAATCTTGTACGTTTCTAAAGCTTTGGATTTTTTTTCTTAATATAAAACTAAATCTCTTGTTGGAAGACTCGTTATTCAATATCAATATAATTATTTATTTAAATTATATTATTTTCTTGCTTATTACATTTTTAAATCGCTAATGTATAACAACAAAACAAAGTTGTTGAGATACAATTAGATTTGTATTTTTTTCTATTTCACCAATATTAACAACAAAAATAAGAAGCATTTTAGTAATCATATTGTTATAGTCAAGAATTATGTGCCTATTATATTATTTAAAGTCGTGGAAAAACATGAACATTAGGGAGTAAATACTATTGTATCTTAAAATAATTAATAAATTTTCGGGTTTATAGTACTTTTTATTTCCAAATATTTACATAATAATATATATTGTTACATCATTGTTTTAAAGTATAAAAATCAAATAAATACACTTATATAGATAATGAAATTGTTAAGAATGTGTCCATTGCTAATGATTACTCCAATTCTTTCAGTGATTATTGTTAAATTTTAGTTAAGACAATACTTTTCAACTAGGTTTACTTTGTTTGATTTTACTATAATTAAGTCCGTTAGGTCTTTCGTAATGTTTAGCTACTTTTCATGGAATCGTCGTTAAACAAATTCAGCTTTCCATCAGAAGGACTTGCAAATACAACCATAGTTTAGTTGCTTTTGTGTCTATTTGGTGATTAAAAGTTGATGTATTATTATGGTCCTGTTTATCCTATGTTGTCAAGACTTGTCGATGGAGATATTCTTATGATATTCACAATACTTACTCCCAGTTGCTTACATTTACAGATGATTTAATTGTTTCTTCTCTGCATGATTTATTTTTAAATATACATCATATTTGGCTGTCATTAGTTCGTAAATCCTAGGAAAATATCTACAAAATTGACAGAAAGTTCATGTAACTTTATGCAAACATTGCGTCTATACCCACAATTTTACAATAAATATTACCTGTTTCACATTTATTTGGTTTGATTCCTATTTTATGAAGTTGAAATGCAACACTGACCATCAGTTTGTTGAAATGTCATAATGTTGAAAGTAAAATTTATTTGAATAAAGTAAATTCAAACAAATTGACAACTTTCAAAAATGAGCTGTCAAACTGAGCCGACCAATGAAATTGCATTAATTAATTGAAATTAATTTGATTTTTCGATTACGAATTTTTATAAATCCTAGTCTCTAAGGACCTTAGTAGCTATAAAGGTTATAAAGCAAAGATAATTAACAATTAAAAAAAATACAAAATGGAAATAGGTATTTTGTATTTGAAATACTACTATTTTGAAAATATCTCATCTTTGTTGACGGCGACGACTGGCGACGACAATGATGACAGAAGGTAACGAAGGTAAGTTGGTAGCATTTGAGAAAATAAAAGTTACTAGCAGAACCAGACGACAATTCTGACAGTTTCCTCTTTTTTCTTGAGCTGTCTTTGTTTGAGTAATTGACTAGTGTATATATGTATCTTTGTTGTTTAATAATACCGCCAATTGAGGGTGGAAGCAAGTTGAAACGGTGAAATTTAAATTCTTCTTGATTATTGATTGCCACTAGATAGAAGAAACGGGAGAAAAAATGTTAGCAACACTTTATATATAATTATTTTTCAAAATTCAAGTGTTTTGTGCCTTAGTAACGAAACATGCGGACGCCGAGTGACGGAGAGAGGACTGGGGTAAGTAGCAAGATTGCAAATAAAAGAAATGGCAAAAACTAACCTAAAAATGTTTTCTGTTTGTTTTCGAAGAGACGGCATAGAAATGATGAGGCTGTAAGAGTAGTGGTGCGATGCCGGCCATTTAATGAAAGAGAGCAGGCACTTGGTGGACACCAGGTGGTCGCATTACACCCTGATCGCGGAGTCGTGGAAATCATCAACCCCAAGGATGAAAACCGTGCCAAGGCCTCAAAAACGTTTACATATGACTCAGTTTTCCCTCCTACGTAAGCCAATGTACAATTGATCCAGTGGGAGCAAATAAATTCTGTATTTTGTTTCAGTACAACACAAGAACAACTTTACGAAGCCGTTGTGCGACCATTAGTCTCATCCGTCTTGGAAGGCTTCAATGGCTGCATTTTTGCCTACGGTCAAACTGGAACCGGCAAAACTTACACAATGGAGGGCCTCTCCAACTCGCCAGCCCACCATGGACTCATCCCTAGAACTTTTGAACAAATTTGGGAGTATATCAACAGTATTCATAACTACGAATGCCTAGTCAATGTTACATACTTAGAAATCTATCTTGAAGAAATTCGGTTAGTTGAATGGATGTTTAAAAAAAAACAAACTATAGTTTATTATCATATTTAATTTGGTAGATTAGGACGTATTTCGCGTGAAATCAACATGAAATTTGGTTCAAATTGAAGAAAAGTATACTAAGAAAAGTCAATATTTCGTTGAAATAACGCATTAAATTTACCTTCTTCTTTTCCTGTAGTAGTAGAGTGTAATGTTTGTGGTATATTAAATTATAATTTTTTTAACAGAGATTTATTGAAGCCCGATGCTAGTCAACGTTTAGAAATTCGTGAGGATACCACTAAAGGCTTTCACATTCCGACATTGCATACGGAAGCATGCAAGAATGTTGCCGACATGTTAGCCGCAATGCGACGTGGAAATGAAAATCGTGCTGTGGGTGCTACCAATATGAACGAGCATAGTTCCCGGAGCCATGCGATTTTCACAATAGCCATCGAAACATGTCGCAACAATGCATTCAAACTAGGAAAACTAAATTTGGTCGATCTGGCTGGAAGTGAACGCCAATCGAAATCCGGTGCTGCCTCTCTTCGCCTGAAAGAAGCTAGTAAAATAAATCAGTCACTCTCAGCCTTGGGGAATGTGATTTCTGCCCACGCGGAAAACGCCCCTCACATCCCCTACCGTGACTCGAAACTGACCCGATTGTTGCAAGACTCGCTGGGCGGAAATTCAAAAACCATCATGATTGCAAATATCAGTCCGTCCAGCTATAACTATGAAGAGACTTGTACGACATTGCGATACGCTCATCGGGCCAAGTGTATTAAGAACCAACCGGTCGTGAACGAAGATCCTGCCGATGCAAAATTAAAACTTTACCAAGAAGAGATCGTAAGACTGAAGGAGGAAATCGCCGAGCGACGTCGTAATGAAAAAGTCGTTAAAAAAATTAAAAAGGTGATTAAAAAACGACAACCAAATGCCGGCCCTTCTACATCAAAGATCGATATGGAATGTATGACAGAAGCAGACATTGAGGATTACATGGAAAATTGTACAATAGAAGACATTGATGAACAGTTGGCGTTAGAACGCATCCAAATTGAAGAGCTTAGTGAAAAATTAACTACGCTACAGAATAGATTGATACGACGTGAAGATGTCGACGAACAACAACACGTAATGGAACAACAACGTATTCAGATGGAAGAAAGTCAAAAACTCGAGCAGGAAATGAAGGAAATTCTCGAGAAAGAAGAACGCAGCTTTAGTGATCGTCGAGAAGACCTATCAAATTTGCAACAAACAGCCGAAGAACTAAGCCGTAATGTCAACAAAGCATACAAGACTTTCGTAGAATTACGAACTAGCTTGACAGAAGGACGTGATAGTTTTGGTTCTAAACGGCGCGAAGCCGAGAAAAAACACTTGGACAATGCCAAGCAATTGAAATTAGCTATGTTAATTGTGGATAATTTTGTCCCATCTATCGAAAGTGACTGGATGGCGAATAATGCTCGATTCAATGAGGGTACCGAAGAATGGATTTTACCTCCACCAACTATCGAACGCGTCTCACACCGCCCACAAAACCAGCCAAATTTAGAGCAACCTACCTCAGAGTATGCACTTCAAAGACTTGAACCTATTCGGCGTTGTCCCGGTCGCTATCGTCTTGACTCTGTGAGTACGTTGGCGTTGGAAACAGCATTGCGCACCACCTGTAATTATAAACCGCCGAGCATTTCTCCGACGATTCGGGCAATTTTAGATGACGCATTACAAAATGAGAGTGACTTGGAAATCGATGACCGAAAACCGCTGGCGACGGTGCAGTCTCGTAACCAAGCCCAAATGGATGCGATTGAACGAAGTTTGGCGATTCGTCGTGAAACACAACGCCGAAACCAGCCAAAACCGCAAGGTCGGTATTTTCATCAAGCTAGTCTTTCAACCCCCAAGAAGACAAGTCAAGGCGCTACACCTAAAGCATCCAAAGGACATTCCCAAATTTACTCTACTCATGCACAAGGAGCTTCTTTTCGAACATCAGCTCCCCATCAGCTTAATAAGTCATTATCGTCTTCTCCTCTGGAGGAAGAACCACCCGTTCCCGTGCAACAACCGCACTTTGAGTTGCGTTCATCACGACGTTTGCAAGGACACGAGGAACAACCATTCGATCCGCTCCGTCGAGCTAGACCCACTCCAGCCGACAGACATGTCGAATCGCGTTCCTCATCCTTTGATGAATCTCATACTTCAACTAGTCTCAGTCGACGTGCTCCACGTGATACATTACCACGTCCGACCCATAAATCTCGACACCCTTCCAAAAAGGAATAAATTTCTAGTCAACGACACATTACCGTTTGCAAACTGCAACTAAATTATATGTAAGAAAACAAGTGATCTCATTCAAATAAGTACACACAATTGTGATTTTAGTTTCTAAGCTTTTCTACGTGGCAAAATGCAATATTTCAATATTATTTATATCTTATTTATTGTTTTTATTTTTTTAGACTACGTAATTGATTTGTCATAGAAATGCCAATAAAAACTAACTTCACATAATATTTTTATTTTTTTATTTTTGTCTGACAGTATGTTTCCTTTTCCATGCGGTTCAATTCTTCCATCTAACGTCGTCTATTCTTGGCAACGTTTTTTAAATCGGAGTAGTCCATTTTTCTTTTTAATAAGTCCACGATTTCGATTCGATTTCTTTCTTTTTTTTTTTTACTTTTCCTCCTGCATTATCAAATCTTTTTTCTTTCAGAATGTGACCCATTAAATTAACTTTTTTCTCGATATCACATCGTTAATCCTTGTACTTTGTGTCTTAATGAGTCCACTTAATTTTCCTCGTTCTTCTCAACCATCACATTTCAAACCTTTGCTAATAAATCCTTTCTTATTTTCTGGTTCCAAATCATATACTGTTACACTCCGCATTTCAGTAACTGCTTTCGGAGTGTAAGTTTCAATTATTATTATAGATTCTTCTTGCTGTTGAACAACATTTTCACCATAAAATACTTCTTCAATTCATTATTACATTTTAATTATTTGCTGAGATTGCTTCTTAAATAATTGAAAAATGTAATAATTTGAAGATAAAGATCATATAAAAATGAAATTTGTGAATAAGATATATTTTAAACCCCAATAAAATACTCCACAGAGACTACAAAAAAGGTTCGCACACGACCACCAAAATCAAATCCTTTAAAAGCCTTTTGCTACATGTTCGATCCTTTCATTTTTTTTCTGGAAATCTAAAATAAAAACTTCTAATTTGTAGTTTTGCGTCCCTTAGTGGGACATTTTATTGTCAATATTTGTTTGCTATATAAACATAGGATAAAATGGCATTAACATTGTATTTTTTTGGACATTTATTCTCTTAATTTGATTATTTCTAGGTACATAAATTTCTCGAGTGTAGGTTGGATTGAGAGAAGCAGAACTTGCTGAAAATTGAAGAAGCAATTGTGTTTTGTAGACAGTGGTGAGATGCAAATGGACTGTAGGGAATGCCGGGAATTTTAATTCGATCACTTAATTAAAGATTTTCGCTCTGTCGAATTGGGTTCCGAAAAGGGACTTTGTTGGGAGCTCTGTCTTCTTTGAAGTTAGCTGATTTTTCCGAAATTCTGCTGATGGCCGATTGCGATAAGGTCATCTTTCGTGCAGAGATTGGTATTTTGTAATTTGAGGGTATCATTTTGCTGAAGGTTTTATAATGCTGGCGTTTTTTGACTTGCTCCAATTGAAGAGCTGTTGGTGATCGATGATTGATGTTGGAAGTAAATGTTCGGGCCGAGACACGTTTTAAGCGTTTCATTGCAGGAATTTCTCGTGATACTTTTCGGTGTTTATTGTTCGGTTCGTATGTATATTCGTTGTCATTATCCCATTCGATATTTTCTACGTCTTCGTCGTTATCTTCGTTTGTGCTTATATCTGTATCTACGTGGTGCTTTGCATTATCTCTATTTTCACCATTATCTTCCACGGTTTTATCATCATCATCATGCATTTCGTTGCAAAATTTTCCGTTTAATAACTTTTTCTCTTCTACAAATTCACCCGCGTGTTTGCCATAAGGTATATAAACTAATGCATCTTCATCGTCATCATTTTCTTCATTCGCGTCTTCGCCTTCATTTATGTCGATATATATGTATTTTCCCTTTCTGCCTACTTTTCTCATTGGTCTGATATCATCTACGTAAGCATCAAAAACTTCGCCTTCATATTCGTTCGAATCATCTTCTTCATTTGCTGTTTCGTTATCATTCTCATCGCTTGCTTCTTCCTCATCTTTCTCGTCATCTGACTCTTCATCTTCATCTTCATCTTCTTCCTTTTCATCCTCATAGTCTTGCAGATTATCTTCTCTTGTACTATCATTAACTTCGTCTTCATTTTCATTTGATTCATTTTCGTCACTCTCGTTGCTTGCTTCATCTGATTCTTCCGAGGAGTCATAAGAACTATTCCATTCGGCATCAATGTCAGCGTCTTTATCGGTTGTTTCTCTTTTGCCGCGTTTTCCACTAATTTCAAGTAAATGGTATGGCTCTGGTTCTTCCGTATTGATTCTGTATTGGGGTAATTGCACCGTCGAGTTGTGGTACTCTCGGGGTCCCATAGCGAGCAGCAAATGTTCAGAGGGCCAGTCATTCTGGAGGTCGAATAAAGGCCTGTTAAAGTAAGGATGTCCAATAACAACTCTGAAGAGTCCCTAAAAAAAACCGAAAACGTTTTAATCAAGTTATTAAGTCAATGCATATTTTTTTAAGGATATAGAAAGTTGAATGTAGGCTTTGGAAAAAATCAGAATTACAATGAAATTATTACTACACATACAATGTCACTTCTAATTGGATTGTTGCAGGCAAATTTAAAATAACTGCAAAGCTGTTTCTAGCTGTTTACTTAGTACTTTTGAAAGTATTCTAGAAAAGTAATAATAACAGTAGTAAAAATCTTTTGGAACACATTTATACTGTTTGAATTCAAGTGATCTCAACTATGTTTATTATCATGCAACCGATATAGGCAAAGTCTAAACTGTTATGTATAATGGTAACAAAAATAAAAATAAAAGTTAAAGACTGTTAACGGGTTTATGGCACATTTGGGAACAATTGAAGAAAAAAAAATAACTTACCAGCAATAATATCACAAAAATTTTCATTTTTCCACTTTCTTTTTTTTCGAGACAAACTTGAAAATTTTAATTTGCGAATGGTGTGCCTGTGCATTGCCCACCTTTTATATACTAGGATTATCCCCACCACACAATTTTTCAGATAATTTTCCTTTCTGATTTTTTTTAATGACATTTTTCCATTAAAGAAGAATTCAAACAAGTAAAAAACAAGAAGATATTCATTGTGGTAGATTAACAGGAATGAAAGGAATGTACAAAAAAATTGTTTTTAAATTGATTTCCTATCAAATTATAATTCATTAAAACTATGAATTTATGTTTCTTTATGCAATTAATCAACGGGTAACACTTATTTTCTTCTTATAAGATAAATCTGGGAATCCATTAACTAAGTAGCTATGCATAACTATCTAGTCTGTTCATTATAATTAATAAAATTACTTTATTTTCAACGAATTTTAAATCTATAAACTTATTATTTCGGTTTGAAATGATTTGATTGAAAGTCTTATTTGAGAAAATATAACTAAATTGATAAATCAGAAGATTTTTGCTAGCAAGTTTATTAATTACAATGGACAGATTAGATAGTTATGCATAGCTACTTAGTTAATGGATTCCCAGATTTATCTTATAAGAAGAAAATAAGTGTTACCCGTTGATTAATTGCATAAAGAAACATAAATTCATAGTTTTAATGAATTATAATTTGATAGGAAATCAATTTAAAAACAATTTTTTTGTACATTCCTTTCATTCCTGTTAATCTACCACAATGAATATCTTCTTGTTTTTTACTTGTTTGAATTCTTCTTTAATGGAAAAATGTCATTAAAAAAAATCAGAAAGGAAAATTATCTGAAAAATTGTGTGGTGGGGATAATCCTAGTATATAAAAGGTGGGCAATGCACAGGCACACCATTCGCAAATTAAAATTTTCAAGTTTGTCTCGAAAAAAAAGAAAGTGGAAAAATGAAAATTTTTGTGATATTATTGCTGGTAAGTTATTTTTTTTTCTTCAATTGTTCCCAAATGTGCCATAAACCCGTTAACAGTCTTTAACTTTTATTTTTATTTTTGTTACCATTATACATAACAGTTTAGACTTTGCCTATATCGGTTGCATGATAATAAACATAGTTGAGATCACTTGAATTCAAACAGTATAAATGTGTTCCAAAAGATTTTTACTACTGTTATTATTACTTTTCTAGAATACTTTCAAAAGTACTAAGTAAACAGCTAGAAACAGCTTTGCAGTTATTTTAAATTTGCCTGCAACAATCCAATTAGAAGTGACATTGTATGTGTAGTAATAATTTCATTGTAATTCTGATTTTTTCCAAAGCCTACATTCAACTTTCTATATCCTTAAAAAAATATGCATTGACTTAATAACTTGATTAAAACGTTTTCGGTTTTTTTTAGGGACTCTTCAGAGTTGTTATTGGACATCCTTACTTTAACAGGCCTTTATTCGACCTCCAGAATGACTGGCCCTCTGAACATTTGCTGCTCGCTATGGGACCCCGAGAGTACCACAACTCGACGGTGCAATTACCCCAATACAGAATCAATACGGAAGAACCAGAGCCATACCATTTACTTGAAATTAGTGGAAAACGCGGCAAAAGAGAAACAACCGATAAAGACGCTGACATTGATGCCGAATGGAATAGTTCTTATGACTCCTCGGAAGAATCAGATGAAGCAAGCAACGAGAGTGACGAAAATGAATCAAATGAAAATGAAGACGAAGTTAATGATAGTACAAGAGAAGATAATCTGCAAGACTATGAGGATGAAAAGGAAGAAGATGAAGATGAAGATGAAGAGTCAGATGACGAGAAAGATGAGGAAGAAGCAAGCGATGAGAATGATAACGAAACAGCAAATGAAGAAGATGATTCGAACGAATATGAAGGCGAAGTTTTTGATGCTTACGTAGATGATATCAGACCAATGAGAAAAGTAGGCAGAAAGGGAAAATACATATATATCGACATAAATGAAGGCGAAGACGCGAATGAAGAAAATGATGACGATGAAGATGCATTAGTTTATATACCTTATGGCAAACACGCGGGTGAATTTGTAGAAGAGAAAAAGTTATTAAACGGAAAATTTTGCAACGAAATGCATGATGATGATGATAAAACCGTGGAAGATAATGGTGAAAATAGAGATAATGCAAAGCACCACGTAGATACAGATATAAGCACAAACGAAGATAACGACGAAGACGTAGAAAATATCGAATGGGATAATGACAACGAATATACATACGAACCGAACAATAAACACCGAAAAGTATCACGAGAAATTCCTGCAATGAAACGCTTAAAACGTGTCTCGGCCCGAACATTTACTTCCAACATCAATCATCGATCACCAACAGCTCTTCAATTGGAGCAAGTCAAAAAACGCCAGCATTATAAAACCTTCAGCAAAATGATACCCTCAAATTACAAAATACCAATCTCTGCACGAAAGATGACCTTATCGCAATCGGCCATCAGCAGAATTTCGGAAAAATCAGCTAACTTCAAAGAAGACAGAGCTCCCAACAAAGTCCCTTTTCGGAACCCAATTCGACAGAGCGAAAATCTTTAATTAAGTGATCGAATTAAAATTCCCGGCATTCCCTACAGTCCATTTGCATCTCACCACTGTCTACAAAACACAATTGCTTCTTCAATTTTCAGCAAGTTCTGCTTCTCTCAATCCAACCTACACTCGAGAAATTTATGTACCTAGAAATAATCAAATTAAGAGAATAAATGTCCAAAAAAATACAATGTTAATGCCATTTTATCCTATGTTTATATAGCAAACAAATATTGACAATAAAATGTCCCACTAAGGGACGCAAAACTACAAATTAGAAGTTTTTATTTTAGAATACCAAAAAAAAAAATAACGCGATTTTCTATAGCGCAGTGTTATTTCTACGAGTTTGTATTAATCGTCACCTAAAAATAAAATTCTACTTCTATAAAACCAACGTACACATTCTATATCTATATAGTCATAGTATATATTTTTCTTTATTTTGATTTCATTGTGAGTATCAAGTCAATATACACAGGTTACATAAAAGAAATGATAATAATAATATGTTTATGTTAACTTCTTGTATAAAATATATGTAATACAAAGAACAGAATCTCCCGTTTTTTGGGAATTATCCAAGATAAAAAAAAAAACTACTTTCGTAATTGCATTTGCATCGTTAAATATTAACTGTACCCAGGCGACTTGTTTGTTTTGAGTAAGATCTACCTCTATAAATCTAACATGTTAGATTGTGTAATAGGGAAAGTAGCAGGGATTTACAATTAATATCCATTTATTTAATATTCATTTTGGATTGTGTGTCAACGGTTGGCATAGTGAGATTCTTTTTGATCACATTAGCCTAGTGATCTGTTTCGCCTTTCTTGATGTCCCTAAATTATCTTATCATTTGATCCAAGGAATCGATATAATGTAAACCCTTGAAAATTATGATTGCTGAAAACTTCAAGGGGAAATCAAATACAACAATCTTTAATTTCATTTAATAACATTTTATTGATCAAACATAATTTTATAATTTCAATGCACTAAATCTAACTTCGGGAACAAACATTATACAAATTTCTTAAAATATTGTATGGACGATTAAATCAAGTCTTTGATAAAGAATTTTTTACATTTTTTGGTTCCAAGTTGGGACCAAATGAAAATATTGAAATAGAGAATTTCCGTTTTAGATTTAGCACAGTAAAATCGAATAAAAAAGAATCATAATATGAAATAGCTATTTTCTTTGTAATTTGAACAATTTTCATTATTCCATTTTTAAAAATATTTATAAATTTATATATTTATGTATAAAAGAATATAAAATATTGAAAATATATAATAGATTGAATTGAATCAACTTAATTATTTATTGGCTAAATAATTGATTATTTTTACAAAAGATTTGAATCGATTTCACTATATTACTAATATTCTATATGTGAAAATCTAACAAATGCATAATAAAATATTAGAAATATTTACGAACACGTAAATATTGAATTTGGCGTTTTGAAAAGTTAAGCTCATTCCTGTGAAGGAAATACTTTCTTCTTTTTTTATATTAATGATAAAATTGATGTAAATATTTGTTGAGATCGTAAATATGGGAAAAATCTTCCTAGTTAAAATAGATCAAACAACTACTTAAATCATATAATACATGGATTACTCAAAGACTTCTACTTTATGGACATAGGAATAGGGATAATAATGTCTTATGGTCATAACTTGACTCGATATTTTACCATCATACATATCGTGTAATAACAGCAACTGGCAGATTATCAGCTGTTGTGATCGGAAAACATTGATAAATCGGAACAACCAATATTCATCGATCACACTTCATAAGCTCATCGTTTACGATCACCAAGATTTCAATGCTTATAAACAGTCCATGCGTTCTATGATCTAAGAATGGCTACAATTCATTTTTTTTAATTTTTAAAACAATTCGAGAAAAAGGCACAGATTTCCAGTGAAAGCGTTTAGAACTGTAGAATCTATTTCTGTGGACTTCACTAACCAATACTAACCCATTTTAAAGCACGTGTGGTTAACAAAAACTTGGACTATACAAATAAATATTTTATATATTCTTTTGCTATGTTTCGCCTCTTTTTTTTTTTGTCCAATTACAGGTTCATGTTCAAGAATTAAAAATGCTTCAATCAAGTCGCGAAACGCATGTAACATAATAAAGGAGTTTTAATATTTAATCATTACAGTCCCAATTTCCCACAAGACTAAAACATTAAGAAATATACAACTTGTAAAATTCGATTATACAGTTTCCTAAATCCTATAAATTTGATTATCAATAGTTTTTTTTTTTTTAAAAAAAAGGTATTCCAAGTTTCGTCCAATTTATATTTTCTTCCAGTAAAAGATTCCTTGTCTTTTATGTGAGTACTGTAATATTTCACACTATAGTCATAAAGTGAGAAAATATTAAAAAAACGTCAATTTAGTATCAGATTAAAATTCTATTATTGTAGACGTGTGCAAGATAAGGAAGGCACCAGAAAAAAAAATAAAGAAAATTTGATTTTTAGCTGCATATTTTTGGTATGTTGGCTAGTGAAGTGATCATTGATTATCAATACTTATTAAATCTATTTTCACTTCGTTATTCTTAATATTTCATGTTGGCTTCTTTGTCTTGGCCATATCGATTGTCGACTGTGGTCAATTTTATAGTATTGTGTTTGTTTTAAAAGACAGTTTCAGGTTTCTTAGCATCACATTAAAATCAACGCCAACATGAAAATATAATAAGAAGACGAGCTGAACAGATTTTCTTAAAGGCAAGATTTACTGATTTACCTCGTTGGACGGTGTAGCGATTGTAAGAACTACGGAATAACCGGAGTCTTTGATAAGATTGACAATATCTCCGTGACACATATTTGTGATGTTGATGTGATTAACAGCCACAATGCGATCACCCACCTGAAGCAATCCGCAACGTTCTGCAGGACTTCCCTCAATCAATCGTCCTAAATAAAAGAAATAAAAATTTAATAGAATAGTTGGAAAGTTAAAAAAATGATTTAAATGGATTAATCTGTTGATAAAATTGATAAGTTATAATTATGTAAGTCGAAGCTAGAGTTAAGCATTGGCTTTAGGATTTGAGCTAGTTCCAGAACTGAAGCCGGTACCCAATTTAATTTAGTCCAGCTGCCCAGCCCTGGTTATTATGCACCAACAAATGGTTACTTTTGAGTATTTATGTATTGTATGACCTAGATGAGAGGTGATCAACCCAAATGATATTGCAGGCCATTTAATACTAATTCATCATAAATCTGCGGGCCACAAATAAAACTATATGTGTCCCCTAATTAGATTTAGATAGACTAGACTATATTTCTTATTGCATTGGTGGGGTGTTCACTACTTTGTCATAAAGAAGTTAATATAGTTTGTAAAAGTGTAATGAATCTCACAGGTCGGCCATGTGCGGCCCAAAAAGTTGACCACCCCTGATCTTCTAGATGATTTGTGAGTTTTACTACTAACCAATAGTGGATCCTGCTTTGTTGGCAGCAGAAATAATTACAAAACCAAATCCTTCATTTTCAGTACGTGTAACAACGACATTATAAGTCGATGCCGTTTGTGGAATTTGGTGTAAACTTCTTCGCCGTCGAATTCGTAACTTGACTCGTCCGTTGGCAGCAGCAATTCCCATCAACTGGACGACTTGATGGTGCGATGAGTTTATAACTGAATGACCATCAACATTCAAAATGATATCTCCCGTACAAATTCTGCCATCCAAATCTGCAGCGCCTCCAGGTACAATGTGGCCGACAGCCACTTGTGAGCCCTCTTCAGTGCCACCAACGATACGGAAGCCGAAGCCGCTTTCTTGTCGAATTAGCGTTACCGTTATTTCGTTGGCGTTTAGGTTGAGCCGTTGCATTCGATGGCCGAGTGATTGCATCGAGTCCCAGTTGGAGTAGGTCCCGACCCCGCTACCGGTTAGACCAACCACGTCACTGTTGGGTGATGGATGATAGTGGGGTTCGATTTCCAACGGTGACTTATATAAGTATTGGTCCTTTCGTCGGTCTAGGTGTTTCATTTGGTTTAAATCTTCATCGACAGGACTTTCGATCGGAACCGAGCTGTTGAGACCGTAGGTGTTTACATTACGAACCTTTGACTTTTTGCATTCGTAACAGTAACATGACTCGTAATGGTATTGGTATTGCGGTATGTCACTATGGTTTTCAGAATCATGCATTATTGGATTGTCGATTATGTAGTTGGAATTGATCACGTCGTGGATGTTATTGCTTCCTGATTGGCATGAGCTTGTTGAACTGGCCGAGATCTCGGCCAGAGGTGTCTTTGATCGGTTTCTCGTATCAACCAGAGGCGTTTTTGGTCGATTTGGTAAGACTTCTTTTTGTTGAGTACTGTACAAGTCGGCTGTGGGCGTTTTGCTGCGGTACATACTAGCGACGATATCTTTGGTAGTCAAACGACCATTTTCAACTACTTTGCGTACTTTGTTTTTGCCAGGTGCGAGTTTTGTCACGCACATGCCACGTTGAACAACAATCACGGCTTCTTCGTTATGAGGACAGTTTTTCAATACTTGAACAACGTCATCATGACTTTTGTTTTGTACGTTGATGTGATTGATTTCTAGAAGGACATCACCTTCGAATAAATTTTTACATCTTTGACGGTCGAGAATCTTTTTTACTCGTTGTCCACAAGCGCTGTCAGCAATTGTGAAACCAAATCCCATGGTTCCCTTTACAATGTGAATGATTACAGTCATTTTTTTGTTGCTCTCGCATGCATCATCGTTCAAATCGTTGTTGGTAGAATTATCGTTGTATTTCCAAAGGTCATTCTCAGCGTTCGTGATGAAGTTTAAGTTTCCGTTGAAGTTATAGTCGATAAATGGATGTCCAGAAACATCGCTTTGAGATTGAGATGGTTGAGAATCCACTGCCACAGTGGTAACCACTTCAGTGTTTGGATCATTTGGATCAAATGGCAAAGGGTATCCTCGACAAACCTCTAAGCAAACCGCTTCTCCAGGAGCAATCGATTGAAATAAATTGACAACCTGGTTGTGAGTAAAACCTAACACACAAGTTTCGTTCACATAAACTATCAAATCTCCAGTTTGTAACTTTCCATCCAGCCATGCAGGTCCATTAGGCACAATTGATTTAATTTGAAGAAACTCATCAACGTCATCGTCACCACCTACGATCGTAAATCCTAATCCACGCGACGATTTCGTCAGTGTGGTTGTAAGTCTTTCACCACAAAGTTCTGAAGGTTCTTTGGTGAAGGAAATACGACCTGGTTTTGGATTTGGAGTCGACAAGCGCTGCTCGACAGCTTGTTTCGCCTGCAATACTGGATTTTCATATTGAGTACGTCGATTTACATGATCGATGAAGTACGTTCCATACTGCGGATCGGTGATTTTTTCCCAGCCATATGGAAGTTCATCGTCGAGACAATCTTCAAGTGACTTCTTCTGAAATTTCGACAGTCGCGGATCGAGCCAATGGGAAGTCCCTGTTGCGTGGCTAAATTCAAAGAAAAAAAAAACATATTTTTCTATCATTTACATCAGAATATGCAGCGAAAAATCTAAAAATACACAGAATCAACCATGCTCCCAATTAAGCAACCAAAAAATGTGTCTTTAACAAGCATAACAACAAATCGTAGTCAATCAAGCGTTGCATAGTTTCAAAATTCTTTATTATCCTGACAATCATTTTTGATTAAATTTTTCAATATGCATGCTAACATTGTAACAATAAATGGTAATCGTAATGGAATTTTATTGAAATATTCAACAATTTCCGGTACAAATAATTTAGGAATGCTGATAAAAAGTCAACATAACTATTAAGAAAAATACAACAAATAACTATTTAAATCTGTTGAATTGCTTGTTTGGTTCAACGTACCATGTTGAGTTCTCTATAAAGATAAAGAATTTATTGGTTCTCGCATAATCTCTCAAATGTGTCTTACGTCATTTATAAAATAGACGCTATATATTATCGCAAAAGTAAATTATAGCATTCTACGTTTTATCATTTTTGAGATATGCAAGGTTAACGAGTTTATGAGATCTCTTCTTTTGAAAATTTAAACAAAGATTGACATGTAGTTGAAAAATAAATTGGAAAGTAAATAGAATAAGTGGAAGTAAGGAAATGCATTGTTTAAAAAAATATGAGATTTATGAAAAGTATAGAGTTTATTAAAGCCAGAGAATATGTTAAAAGCGTGGAATATTATTAAGCATGGTGTTTTTTGTTTTTGTTGTTTTTTTTTGTAAGGATGTACATACTCGATGAAGTAAACCTCGCCGTTTTCTGTGTAGGCTTTTTCCCACTTGGGGGGTAATGGTCCGAGGTCTTCATCAACATCGTAATGATGGTGGTAGGTTCGTCCATCCATACTCGAATTGGTCTCGTATTGGTTGTGTTGATCGATATTTGTACTGGTTATCGACTGCTTATCCACGTCTAAGTTGTCTGAATTTTCTCGTCGTACGACTGAATCAACCCGGTCGCCTCCTCCAGCCGATTCCTCCTCGACCAAAGTACACAGGCCCCCATTATTAATCGGACCAGAGCCCAATGGATTCATTTCCAATCATCAACCTAAAAAAAGTCACTTAACCAAAAAAATCCAAACCAACCTCGACACTTACCTAAACTTCCCACGAAAAACAACATCTACATGGCCGAACAGCCAAAATGCACTCAAATAAATCAATTTGCTACTGAAACGACAAATTGTTGAAAACGAAAACAAACTCCCGTGAGAATTTTTGACATTTACAAGCAAACAATATTACATGTCGCCAATTTGAAGCAAAGCCGAAACAAAGATCTCTTGCCTATTAACGAGATAGATGTCAATAACACAACACATGAAAATCAATCATACATTTCCAATTACTCATCGGAAAAATTATAAAATTTAATTAAAAACCTTTTTTCTAGGTCGGCATTGTATTTCACACCGATTAACCTGCCTCCCTCATTGCCAATCTGAAATCAACTTTTCCCCAACATTCATCGCTGGCGTCAGCTGGTGTACTTGAACATTAATAATCCGTTAGGTTGGCATTAGTTGGCATATCGACACACTTGTGTTGATGTTTTCGATGTTTCCTCGATTTCTTTCAAAAAATAAAAGAAAACTGCTTACATGATCTACATAATACTGCATGCATTCTAATAGCGACAAATTGTTACCCTATTCGCCCTATTCCAATTAGACAACAAAATTAGATACTAAATTTTTTTTTGCCAATCCCTGTCCCTGAAATAACCTGCCGTTGATGATGACCAAGATGACCAAATAGTTTATAAGTAATTAGTTGATTACGAAAAAATAATAACTAATAATATATTCTTATAATATTTATAGCTTTATCCAACATTGAACTTAGTTTTAACCATTATAACATAATGCTACTCATGATATTACTCTGCAACGTTTGTAACTAAGAGGAATTTTGGCAGAATATTTTTAAAGCTATAATAACTGTCTAAAAATTAGAAAATTGATAAATTTTATTTACAGGATTCATTGTCGCCTTTTAATTGAAAAAAACTAAAAGGATTTCAAATATTACCGCTGATATATTATTATAAAAGGCACGTTCCACCCGGAGGCCCGAAACTGCTATAAAAGCAATGGGCATTTATTTTTGGATCAGGACTGTGGGTGAAAAATCCCAGTATTAAAAGTTTATATTTTGGTGGTAGATTTAAGCTCAAATAAATAACTTTATTTTACATGGAAATACAATAATTTGTCGAATAATTGTACACAATTGTGGTTTAAACTTATCATAATTTAATAAAATTTGTATATTATTTATACCCCTTTATGTTTGCATGCATCTATGCATAGGAATTGATTTTTTATTTAAAATATAATGTTGAATCATCTACTTCCTCTGCATTATTTTTGTTATTGCATTGTAAAATTGAAAAAATATTGTTATTGCTTTTTCTTTTAAATGTATTTTGATTCCTATATTGATTAGATAGTATGAAATTTAATGATATATTAATACAATAGTATGTATAATATCAGCTACTTTTAGAAAAAAAATAATATAAATAAATTATTCAATGTAATATTTAAAATATTGTAAAGTAAGTCAATTGATACATTATATTTTAAGTATATTTAAAGCAAAAAATCAATTTTAATGCGTAGATACAAATGGCAATTAGAAATATACAATTAACATAATTGCTAAACACAATTACGATGATTACAATTGAAAATTTTCGACAAATTATGGTACTGTTATAAATAATCAAGCCATCCATTTAAATTTAAATATACCGCTACTTAAATAAAAGCTTTTAGTTTCAAGAATTGGCGTTGATGGCGCTTATAGGTTCTCATTGGTTTTATGGGGTTAGCGCCGTAGCGCCTACGGCGCCTACCAGATATTTTTTCAGTTTTCGGTCTCAAATACTCTCTTATGGAAGATTTCCACGTTACATTATTCTCTAAGACTTGAACTTTAACCCAATTTCTTTTCATAATTGAGAATTTAATACATTTAATATCTACCAAACTGTTCGAGAATTGCTAATGAACACGTATTTTTAATGGAAGCTAATTGATGTAATTGGTATTGGACTGATGTGTACATGACAAGGAAGTGCTCGAAGTATCGTGGAAGCTAGCTTGGAAAAAAATAATTCTTATAAAAGTCATGTTGCATTTATTTTTTTGTAATAAAATTGATTTTTCATTTTAATTAATGAAACAAGCCATCGCTTATCACTAAGTAATGATTTTTAAAACTATTTTACATTATTGAATAAATTATTTTAGTTGTGACAAGGAAAACGTTGATTATTATGTGCATTTTTCATTATCTAAGTTTATAACTAATTACCTGTAAGTAATTTTGCGATAAGCTGATGCAATAACAGTTATTGTATGGAAAACCTTTGCCATTTGTACAAAATCAAACATTTGTTTTATGTCAAAATGTTTTATCTCCAATTAAGTTGCGATAAGCAATGATAAAATCAACGAAATATTAGTAGCACTAGAAAATCAAAATATAATCAAACAATCTCCGCTTTTTAAACAATTACACCTAAGTGTTCATACGAATCTATAAGCATGAATTTGCCACATTTCGCCAAAGGGGAAGTTATCAAGGGGTTTGGACGTGGTTCCAAAGAACTGGGAATTCCGACCGGTGAAGACTATTCCGATGCGTTTATTATGAAAGTGGGGTAAGTAAATTTTCAAGGATTACTTTACAAAGTGGTTTAACAAACGTTTCAAGCTTAGGCCTACATGCATCCGTACCTAAGAAACTAACAGAAATCGCTAAAATCGTGTGCTGGTCTCAGATGACGATATTAACAAGTTTGATTGAGAAATATCTTCTTCTTTTTTTTCAAGTTATACTTCTTTATCAGCGTTATGAAAAAATAGACTAAATTTTCAATAAAATGTGACGCTACAGTAGGAAGTTGTTCGCAAACGGTTAACGAGAAACTTCTAGCAGGTGAAAGCTGGCCGATTGTTTATGCATATCTATACATTATATTTTATGGCAACAATCTACTTCTATATGGAAAATGTTTTTGATAATTATTTTTCGAACATGTGACCCATACTGTATTCATAAACAATTAATTCATATCATATGTAATATACATTTTATATAAGTAACCAAATATATATACATGTTATACAGAATGTACAGTCAACTGTGCATACAGTACCTATGTATAAATAGCCAATTTTATCTTTTATTTGAAAACCAGTAACTTTTCGTGAATTATTCACTGCCCAACACTGACACAACTGACAAATGGTAAAAAATAGCAATTGAATGAAATCGAAATGAAAGTTGAAACTAATGACATGATAGTTCAAATTTGAGACAATAGTTATTATATTTGTATCCCACTCACATGGATGTGTTTACATCTTTATATTCTTTGTCCTTGTTTATACTGCAACAGATACGTTTACTTATTATTTATTTTAATATTAAAAGTAAATTTTGTTTATAATTGTATCATATTTTCATTATCACAAACTACTAATAACTGATGTGCCAGTTCATTGAGGCACTGCAGGAATATGCTATGACAGTGGATTGAAAACATTTTTAACTATACTAAAGAAGTATAAGTTTTCACACGCGTACATAAGTATACACTCCGTTGTTTTTATGATTCTGTGAAACTTGTGTTAATTTTGTCAATTTGATTTTTGAACATACATCTTTCTAAGAGTATAATTTTTTATTGAAGATGCATATGAGACGAGATGTACCTAAGTGTTGATCTCGTCTTGCCTTGAAAACGAGACGGGACGTATTTTGATGAAATCTTACATAAGTATGGTGAGATCTCGTCCCGTATGCGTTTATGATTCGAATATGAACTTGTGAAGTTACGATTTAGCTTAAGTAACGTTGTTTGTTATAACCACTAAAAGTTGTTACCCTTGAAATAAACTTACTTCATTTTGAAAATAAACGATTTTACGTTCAGAATTATTTTCGCTTATTGATTTGTGAGTTGCAGCAAACTTTCCAGAGGACGTCGTTAATCAGTTGCCGGAAAATTTGTCGACCGGAGTTTATTTCGGATGGGCGAATATTGACAATGGACCAATTTATAAAATGGTTATGAGTATTGGCTGGAATCCTTTCTACAATAATGAGAAGAAATCTATGGAAACGCACATTCTACATCAGTTTGATGCCGACTTTTATGGATCGGAGTTAAAAGTTGCAATTTTGGGCTTTTTACGTCCCGAAGCCAACTTTGATTCATTAGGTAGTTGCGTATTAAAGTAAAATTTAAAAGACGTATGTCTTTAATTTCCTTACAACTTTTCTTTTCTGGTCACTAATTTCTCTACCCTGTCGGACATTTGTTAGAACAAGTAAAAATAAAAAATCCTGTTAAAGTCCTTTGCTCCAGTAGCTTTGGCTTCAACGTGTGGTATATTTTCATTGTTTGGTAAATCAACTTTACAAGGCTTTACTTTTGATTTCTTATTCTTTGCAATCATAACATTTCATAAATCTTTTCTCTTGGACTTTATTTTCGTTAATTTCATATTTTTTCTGTTATCAGATGCCTTAATTACTGCAATTAAAAAAGATATAAGCGATTCTGATCAAGCTTTGGATTTGGAGAAAAATCAAAAGTGGAAAAGTCATGATTTTTTTAAATCAGATTGATTTAAAGTACTGTTTTTATATGACTACAGTGAAAAAAAAAACAGGCAAATGTTTTTAATTTTAATTCACTCAAGTTTTGTTGGAAAATTTATAGTTTATATAATATATTATTTGTATATTTGATTTGTAACTTTATTTGCCTATATTTAAACCTAATCCGAGTCCAAGACCAATACCTCCACTTCCACCGCCCGTACAAGAGTTACATTGGGGTTGTGGTTGTGGATTTGGTGCATATCCTCCATAACTACCAGAATTTGAGTTGGATGAACTAAACGAAGATGATTGGGAGAATGAATTTGATGTGGAATGTCCTCCTCCGTAGCCTCCTTGCGGTATTTGGTATCCTTGATTTGGATAGCCACCCGATTGAGATCCCGAGTATGAGCCGGACTGAGAAAACGAGCCTGATTGAGCATTTCCATACGGGAGGGATTTGCCTCGATGAACATTATCATACTGAATGGGTGATGAACTTTGTTTGGTAGCATCCAAACCAAACGAAACTTCGATTTTTTTATCGCTAGTTTGCGGAACATGGACCACTTGAGTCGTAGGGAATTTCACTTGTGAAATTTGTTGCGTTTCATGCTGATTTTGTGGAACTGAAACTTGAATTTGTGGAACGACTGCTGCGTTTGAACTTCCGGAATAGGAAAACGACCCGGAATTACTGCCACTGGCACTAATTGTCGCTGGAACTGGAACAGGAGCTGGATTGTATGAAACGGAACCAGAATTTTCTCTTGATGTTTGTGGAGCGTTCGGTTTTTGAACAATTATGATAATTTGGTCTGGTTTTTTTTGTTCGACTTGATGGGGCACTATTTCACTTCCTCCAAATGAATCGGAACGAATTGGTTTTTTATTGTTTGTATTTTCAACTGTGATGGGAATTCCATAGGAATTAACTGGAGTTCCATAAGAGTTGACTGGAACTCCGTAACTTCCGTAAGTTCTACCTGTTGAAAAACTACCACTGTTTGAATAACTTCCACTGTTGGAATAACTTCCCGAGTTTGAACTAACAGGAACTTCATACTGAATTGTATTCACTTGGTGCGGCACAGCATTTCCATATTGCCCTCCATAAGAGCCAGAATATGAATTAGATCCTGCATTACTTCCACTATATCCATACGAACTTCCATATCCTGTTCCATAACTAGGGCCTCCATAACTTCCATGTCCATTATGTCCACGATCATACCCTCCGCCATATACTCCAGATGAAGATATACCGCCACTAATTGAAAAACTTCCTCCTATACTACTGCCATCATTATATCCACCATTGTATCCATGTTTCTTATGAATTATTCCCAAGGGGTCCAATTTGTCGATCAATCCTCCATGTTTATGTTTGAACAACAATCCTGAAAAACAGGTTTGATAAAAAAAATCAGTAATTTCATGCAAATTGATGGTTAATGAAGCGTTTTTATTAAAGAAAAGATTTTTATTCAAAAAGTAAATATATAAATGGTAATTAAATAAATCCTTGAAGATGATTCTGTTTCATTTTTTCAATTCATTCAAGATTGAAGAATGTTATTCAAGAATGTTAGATTTTAAAAATGATTCTTGCCTGAGGTCAATTCCATTCAGAATTTTAGAGAAAATTTTATTTATATTTGGTGAAAATCAAGCAAATTTCTTTAATTTTTTTTTTCGCAAAAATTTGAGCTTTGATGTAACTTTGATGAAAGATGTAAAAAATTGAAAAATCTTTCAAATTTAAATCTGTGAAATATTTTAATGGTTTTTCTATTCTAGTCGGAAAATCCTAGTAAATATTTTGAGGATGATCAGAAACTGGGTGTAACAAAAAATACGAGAATTTTGAGATATTTTTATTAAAGTATTTGTTAAATTTATGACTTAAATATTAAATTTAATCATTAATTTAGGTACCTTGAACAATTTTTACGTCAAAATAGAAAACTACAAGAAATATTAGCACTGCACGATTTAAGTAATTATTAGATTTCATTGTTGAAATTTTTGGATAATTTAACGAAGCACTGATCAGTTTATTTAGTTTATTAGCAATTGTTTAGATAATCATGTCCTCGGTTTTACCGTGAATGAATCTTGGAAATGATTTGTTCGATCTTTTATATAAATCGTCCAGATTTGCATTTTCAGGATATGATTGTCTGCAAATTGATTTGCCTGTGTTTAAACGTTGACCAATCGGCGAAGACAATGCCTGCAAATGCTAATTACGTGAGATAATTTTCATTGAGTGATTTCTTCGAGTGGCCAATACTCACAAACCGATCACAACATCATCAATTCTTCAATTCGAACAATTCTAGATTTCAAACCATAAGAATTTCAAGTTGATTGCAAATGTTTGGCGTCAAAATCGATCCATTAATAATAACAATAATTCCGATGGTTTTGAAGGATCTTTTATTTTTGCGCAAAAATAACAGGATCGAAATCAATAATAAACAAATCATATTTTCTACAAATAATAAGCAATATCGAACAGATTTAAAAAAAATCTTTTATTTTTCGTCTTCTTCTTTTTCTTGTGAAGACCTTAGCCCTGTTCCTTCAGTTTTCCGGGAAATTATTTTTGTATACCTAAATAAATGACTTTTATTGAGGATATTAATTCAAGATAATCCTTGCCCTATCAAAAAAAGAAATTATGAAATTCTTACATTTACAATGCCTGTAATAATTTCAAATAATTTTTGAGAACATCAAAATGTCTTTCCTCTATTACTTCAAAATGGCGGAAATGCAACGAATTGGCGTTGAATATAAGAGGATATACGCATATGTTATCTTTGTTCTACTTTATCAGGAGTTCTCAGTTTGTTTTTTGGAATGTGCAGTTATAATGCTTCTGGGTATTTTTGATGTTATAGCGAAACAAAAAAAGAGTAAAATACGTTATTAAATAGCAAAGAATATGTGGAAGCCAATGGTAAAAAATATGCAACTGATGCATAGCATTTCGTAGCATGTCTGATCGCATGAATATAAGCTTTTTTCTATTTTCAGTAACTGATTTTTCCATCAACCTTGTTAGAATGCAACCTATTGTTAAATATGTTCAAAAATATCATTGCAGGCATTTTAAAACCATTAAATTTAAAAATCCATTTTTATCAGATTGATTTATATAAGTTTGGCTCAGTTGTAATCTATTGCAAAAAGCTATAGTAGG
Organism: Sisyra terminalis; assembly: GCA_958496175.1. Lineage (NCBI taxonomy): Eukaryota > Metazoa > Arthropoda > Insecta > Neuroptera > Sisyridae > Sisyra > Sisyra terminalis. Next base: position 579,251 of record OY292280.1, read on the forward strand.
CAAGACTATTTTCAGGACTTGGAAGATTTAGTTAAGCTTGTGAATTTTTAATGGAACCTATCGTTTACTTTCCAATCATTTCCCAATTTTGGGAAATGGTAAGCACTAAAAAATGTTTCCATAAGGTTGATTCAGGGGCCACAAATTCCTTGGAGACAATTGAATTTAAAATTCGTAAACATTAGATTTAGTCGTCTCGTTCGTTAGTATGGATCTCACATAAAATGTCTTAAGCATTGTCTGACGTCAATGTGCCTGTTGAAGATTTAAATTGGCTAAAATTGATTAGCAAGGAGTGGTTCACAAAAACCCACATCACCTACATAGTTACTTCTACAACCGTTCCACTATAGTTTTTCTTCCACGAATCCGTGAAACATTCGATTTGAATATATTCCAAATCCGTTTTGAGACAAACATTTTTATCGCGTAGTCAATGTGGAAAACCCATACCCAATGTAAAAATAACCAGTCGATGTTATTCGATCATTGATTAACGTGTTTTGCATATTTAATGAAATTCGATTCGTTTGTTATCCTCCTTATTCGGGCGTTAACATATCAAAAATTACGTAGAAAATTGTTTTCATTAATCATTAAATAAATCAGTTCGACTTTATAATTATTAAATTCAGGAAATATTTGTATTTTACGACTCATTTTTATGTTTCACATTGTAGACACAACCTTGTGGAATTTCAATGTCTCGTTGGTTTTTCCCAATACAAAAACGAAAGACAATAGATTTAATTAATTTTTTTATTTATTTATTTTTTCTCTGTTTTTGTATCATCATTTGAAAGATGAGCTTGATTTGGAAAAGGTTCTTTTGAATTTGCAAGAAAAAATAAAGCAAGTAATACATTTTGAGAACAACTTTGCAAAAGATACATAAGGATAATGGGTAGGTAGAAGCGTCAATTTCTTACACCGCTTGATTAAGATCTACATCAATTATGGATGGACAACCAGTAATAGATACGAAGAAAAATTGTATTTAATTATTGTTATTAAATATAAATTATGCCTGGTGATTAAACTACGAAATTCCCATTACTTGTAAATATATAGATTACGTATAAATATCTTTGTCGGGTAAGTGGGTGGGTCCTCGGTGCTCAAAATAGGCAAAACGCCGAATTTTGTTTTTTTATGCTCGCCGGGCTGCATATAAAGCAAACCAAAACATAATATTGACAGAAGAATACTATGAATAGGAACGATTTTTTGATGAAATTCAAGTTAAATATTCTTTGAGTCTATGCCCCAAAGGTAGTTACAATCTTTTCGAATAGAAAACATCAATTTTTTCATGGAAAAACACTTGGACTTGCCATCGTTCATTTTTCAGAAAATCGTCTAAAAAATTATAATAATTGCTAATTTCTCGAAAAGCAGCCGTTTAATCGCATTAACATAAATAGATTTGGCTTTAATGCAAAAGATATTAACTGAATTCATATTAAAATTGATTGTATTGAAACCAAATTTTTAGAATTGGTCGTGGTTTTCAAATCTTCTCGACATTGTTTCTTCAAGCTCATACTTAAGCATTTAATAGAATTCAAACCCAATCGCATGAATTTATCATTGTTAACGTACGATCGATAATCAACGTAAAAATCACCGTTAAAATTTGAAAATTTCAATTCTTACTTCTATTTTTTCAAAATTATAAACGTCAATAAAGGTGAGCAAGAAAAAAAAAATAATGCTATAATTATCTAAAGGAAAATTTGTCCCTAAGAAACTTAGCAACAAGGATTATTGTTACTCCAGGATACTATAAATAATAAAAAAATAGAAATAAATTGTAAAGTATAAAAAAAAATGGCAATTTCAAGGTTCGAACAGGTAGACTGTTGCTTTAGATTCCCTCAACATGTCTACTCGGCTACAACCACATATGTTTGTATTAAATAAAAACTCATAAATAAATATTTCTCAGATTACAAAATTCAATTTTCTTTCGCGATCGAAATGATTGGAATTTTCCAAAAAAAATTGAAACCATAGCTGCTCCTTGGTACATTCGGAAAATGTGTCAATACACATAGTAACATTTTGATGTTTTTCCCCCTTTTTTTCGATATTTACAATTCTAAGAAACGGTAATGCATTGTTGTCGTACGGACAAATACTACTCTTCTTTAAAGCAAATCAAAACCAACTATCGACTTTAAGAGTTACATTCAGAAAAAGGAAAACAAAGTGATTCCAATCAGATATTCAACTCTTTTGTTGTTGTACTATATTTGTACAATAACATAGGAAATAATAAGAGAAATAGCGTGAACAATCTTATTGTTTGGTAGGCAACCTGCTTAATTTTAGGGAATTAGGGGAATTTTAGGGCTGTTTTATGGTTTAATTTGTTATTTGTTAAGGTAATTTGAAATTTCTTATAAAAATATACGTTTCCTCGTACATGCTGTGAAAATTTTCACGAAAACAATTTATGTTTAAGAGATGTAATCGACCATCAAAGTGGCAGAAGAAATCATCAAATCATCCAAACTTCAAGAATTTATATTGTCGTCAAATAAGGGATGAAGTTCGAACCAAGCATAGTTTTGGATTATTATTAAGTGTACGTAAATGACAGTTATAGTATGTCGCTGTAAATAAACAAATTACGTGCAAACAGTTTACAAATCGGTCTACGTTTAATTTTTTTTTTTGTTAAATGTAAAGTTTTTATTGACATTAACAATGAATTTATAAATGTTAGCAAAATACGTAGGAATCAAAAATATAATATTTCTCAAAAATGGTTCGCAGCCATTGAAGTGGAGGATTTGAAAGAAACTGGAGCCGGAATTTGAGTTGAAATAATTATTTTAACGGAGATGTTAAAATTTATACTATTTCTAGCCCTTATCAATTTTATGTTAAAAGCAGTAGAAATATGGCTTTTTTTGAACAGGAAAGTTGAACGTTTGTAACGTTAGTAAAATATTTTCTAATTAAATTATTTACTTATTTTTTTCATCATATATTATTTACTGAATTTGTAGGATGGTGCTTATGCAACCGTACGTCCATCTGTGTACTGCTGCAAGACTAGACAATCGAGTAAAGCAATTTCATTACAGATATCAAATGTACCATATCACAAGCCCATAGCATTAAATATCTACAATTAGTACAATGGAGCGAGATTTCCTTACAGCAAAATATATTCATATATGTATATAATATACATTAGTGATTAGAACAAATTGTAAAGAAATTGATAACAAAAGTATTGTTAGGTTTGTCAAAGCAATTAGTCGTTTTTAATTAATGCTGTAAGGCACTGAAATTAGTATATGTGTGGTCGAAAGTGTAATAGAATTTCATGGTCATTCACATAAATACGCTGTCAGGGGATTTATATTGAGTTCCATAGTTAGGGACGTTAGCAACGTTAGGAACATATCCAACCAAATTGTATATGTTGAACGGGTATCGGGGTGAAGCAGATTGAGCGATAAAAATCAGGTTTATTCATATTTGAAAATATGGTTAAGTAATTGACGAAGAAAAATGTGAAATTTGTCAGTGATTTTCAGTGCGAAAACTTATTTAGACAATGTTTCTAATGATTTATACATTATATGGCTTTGCAATCATTTTCTTCGTATTTTGGTGTGGATTGTGGTTATTACATCTTCTGGCTATTGTCTATGGGTGCGTATTTATATACAACTAATTGATTAAAAGTTTGTCTCTATAATTGTTTGATATTCGACAGCAAATGGAAATTGCACAGAAAACACGAACAACCTCCTGACTTTGTCTATCCGGGTGTTTCGATTCTCAAGCCGTTGATGGGAGTTGATCGAAATTTGTTCGTTAATTTGGAAACATATTTTACGATGAGCTACCCTAAGTATGAGTTACTATTTTGCATTGAGAGCGATTCGGATCCTGCCGAAATGATTGTCAGACGCTTAATGGATAAATATCCTGATGTCAAATCAAATCTATTCACTGGTATTCATTTACATAAAAAGACAATTGTCTAAGACCGTTGAATTAGTCATTTGATTCAAAGTGGAGCATTGAATCCCGAAGAAAACATAGTGAAAGCGCGACAATTTGTTCCTATTTGAACTAGTCTAGTAGTCGGCTTGATGTTCTTAATGTTTGTACCATCAATAATATTTTACGCACTAGTGACAAATATTGTTTCGCTATAATGAATGTACTGTTCAAGTTAACATCAAATCCAATTGCTTTTTTCAATTCAACGTCTCACGTTGAAACAAACAATTCAACGAACATGGATCATTTTTTTTTTATCGGAACCTTAATTTTTATACGTTTATATTTGCTTTCTGATTTGAATGTTTTAGGTGGTTCATGCGTCGGAGTCAATCCAAAAATCAATAATATGCAGCCCGGATATGAGGCAGCTAAACATGAATTTATTCTAATATCAGATAGTGGAATTCGAAGTAAGTGTTTTTCGGATCTTTATTGGCTAATCCAGAAAAATTATACGGAGCATTGATTCCTCTGATTTAATAAGGAGAAAATATGTACAGGACTATTTAACACAAATTGTTTAAGAAGCAAAATGAGAAACAACAAATATATAGCAATTATATACACATATCTATACAATTAAGTGGTTACATTGGTATATTGATATTCGATAGAGCTTCATTTGTCGCTGAAATTTTGGCGCACATTTTTCGCTAGAAACCAGCGACTAGCGACAGCATGAAAATACACCTAAATACTCGATTACATTTTTTTAACTCCATATTAATTATTTTGAATAAAAACTCAATTATATAAATATTTATTTCTTAGTGAAAGAAGATACTTTGCTGGATATGATGCATCACATGAAAGATGATGTAGCTTTGGTGCACCAATTACCATTTACGTGCGATCGAGAAGGTTTTGCAGCTACATTCGAAAAAGTGTTCTTTGGAACGGTGCAAGCTCGAATTTATCTTACGGCAGATTTTCTTCAAATCAATTGTCACACGGGAATGTCGGCGCTGATGAGGAAATCGCTTTTGGACGATGTGGGCGGTTTGCGTTCATTCAGCTGCTATCTGGCCGAAGACTTCTTCATGGCCAAATCATTTTTGGATCGTGGCTGGAAAATTTGCATCAGTAGTCAGCCAGTCTGGCAAAATTGTGGCGTTTGTGAAGTAACCAATTTCCAAGCAAGACTCACTCGGTAACTAATTCATTTTGATATTTCTGAGAAAAAAAAACGCTTCACGCTATCTTATTCTAAGATTCTCCTTAACCTATGGGCGCCAATTTTCACAAATGCAAACATACCCTGATTATCAGAGATTATGCAGATCCTAAAACCCTTCAGTCCCAAAGTCCCTTCTTTAACATTCCCATCTACAGTCTATGTTTCTATCTATCAAATAATGGTATTCTTTCATGGCGTCCTATCCTCTTTCCATATAGATACCAGCATTCGAACTATTTTCTCTTACAGAACCGTCCGTGTACCTCAAATTCCGTCAGTAACACATTTAGCATTTCGTAACTGCAAATTGCAAATTACTATTTCTTTTATGAATTGGGATAAAAATATAACTACTAGTAGTAGAGCTTTTGTCTTATTAGAATTTCTGTTTCAGATGGGCGAAATTACGAGTAGCTATGCTGCCTCCAAATATAATTTTAGAGCCCTTATCCGAATGTCTAGTAATTGGAATATGCGCCTCGTGGGCGGTATCCTTACTGTTCGGATGGGATTCGATGGTGTTTTACCTAGTTCATATTTTAGTGTGGTTCTTACTAGATTGGATACTTTTATCTATTGTCCAGGTAAATTTTAGTTGCAAAAAATTCGTGTCTTGGAATCTTCTATGCTTGCTTTTACGCAATAATAATATTATTTCTTTAAATAATTTTTCAAGTTTTTTTCTTTGAAAATTTTTTACTAAATATTCTCTACAAATTCAGCCGGCCAGAATTGCTAATTGATAATATACTTTTCCATAACTGTTCTAGTCAATTGAAGGAGAATATTTTTAAATAAGTTTAGTATATTCTTTTTTTTTATAGAATGGAGCACTTACCTTCAACAAATTTGATTTTGTCGTCGCGTGGTTCTTTCGAGAATGCACTGGCCCCTATTTATTTCTGCTAGCTTTATGGGATCCGGCGATTCGATGGCGTTCACGCATTTTTAAACTAGCATGGGGCGGAATTGCGCATGAAATAAAAATTTAATTCAGCTATAAGTTCCATTAAACTAAGACAATTCGGGTGTGCTTTTGTCTTCTCAATAATTAAAAAAAAAAAAACAACAAATATTTTTCTTCCTTGAAAAATTCAACTGCTACAGAACCTGTTTTCTCATTCAGTTCCAACTTTCAATTGATCCATGAATCGATTTTATTCAGTGGCCTCCAATAAGAAAGTGGACACATGATTCTAGAAACAAATACAAACGGAAAACTAGAAAAAAGGCTTTAAATATTAAATTAGATATGATTAAATAATATCTTAGAATTAAGTTTATATAAACCACAGCTAAGCTCTATATAATAGCAATGATTGATAGATTTTTTTTTAGTTTTGTTAAAAATATTGTCGAAACATCTCATAAACTTATCTCGATAACATTTAAATCTTGCTACTAAACTAAATAATCGTCGGAAACGTTTTCTATAAACTTTAAAACTAACTAAATTTAAAAAAAAATATCAAGTACAAGAAACAGCCTTATAGAATAATTTCTTTGTCAAAAGTTTACACATTGCGTTTCAATGTTGATCTCGGAATCGTTTAGTATTCCTTTTTTTATTGCATTAAATTTAAAAATTGGGTAATTACTATAATATCTAAGTGAACTAAAAGACTAAGTATTAAATTAAATATTGTTTTTTTTTTAAATAAAATAACAAGAAAGGGGGATTTAAGTGTTTTCGATTACAATAGAAAAAGTTGGTGGCTTTTAAACATTGATGAGAAATGTAAAAGAAATTAAGCTTTTAATTTTTATAAAAATAATTTTTTGTCAGATTTTTACTCGAATAGCTTTTACAATTCTTGAATGTTACAGCGAAAATCCGTTTTTGGCGCAAAGATGACATGAGTTGACCAAAATCTATTGTCATAATCAACAATTGTGAGATTTTAGTTTTGTGTGCTTGTTCAAGGTAAAAAGATAATGACGCGGTACATATTTAATTTGCTGGGGTTCTAAAATTATAGCTACTAAAAAGTATTCATATATGATAATATATTACATAGTAGGTAACAAATGTGGCAAATTAACTTTGATCAGCCAATGGCGACTTTGGTCGTAACATGAATATAAACTAGACAGAGTGGAACAAATTTCTTCAGGAGAATAGCGAATATATTTTCCGGTGTTCTATGACATTCAGAATTGATTTCGACAATATTTTCCACACTATTCTTACATGGTGAAAATTGATAAAAGTTAGATTGCCTTTGTACAAAAACAGGCAAAACGAGATTCAAGGAAATTATTTTCACGTATATTATATAAAAAAAATATTTTTTTAACTAAAAAAAATGTAAAATGTACGAGCATTAAAATACGTCTCGACCAAACTTAATATTTACGGAAAATTTTACTTTATCTCAATAAAAGTGTTTTGAACAAAAAAATATGTAAATTGAAAGCTCTTGAAAAAATTTGATTATAATTTTGCATTGGTTTGTATGTAAAATAACGTTTTATTTCTCTTCCAAATAATTTCCGAGATAAAAGGGTTATAACCCTTTAAATAAGTCCTATCGAGTTATAATTCTTTAATCCTTGATAGTAATCTGATTGGAGCATAATCTTATATATGCAGTATTTGATATAAGAAGAATAAAGAAGTCAAATTATTTCAAAATCTTCCAATACAGTTTTCATATACTTAATCCGAAATTTGTTTTCTCTTCAATGTTAGAAAATTCGAATAGTTTAAAGATTTGACTTAATTTTAATTGAAAATAAAAATTATATATTTCTGTTAAGTATTAAGTTTGTAATGATTCTGTGATGAAAACACCCTCTGTTTAATGTTTAAGTTTATTGAATGCTCGTACAGTGTTTAGATGTAATTGAGTCAAAAGACATTTATAGGGTTAAATAAGAAAAAAAATTATTAAATATAAACTGCAAATAACTGCCATTTTGCGTACTAAAATGCACGAAAAAATATGAGAAAAAATTGTTCAAATTACGTATTTTCAAGTAGAGTGAAACAAGACCAAAGAACTATTTATATTTACAAGTAAAATAAATTTATTAATAAAAATATTGGCATGGATTTCCATTTGAAAAATTTAAAATTTTGAAATGTTGTATTGTAAATTTGAAACGGTGCAAAATCTTAGATTATACAACGCATGGACTGCTCAAAGACTGAAATTTACGAGTTACACATATGTATAATGACGTCATATAGGGACGACTCTACTTGCTGATTCCGGATCATATTAACACAAATTGTTCTATTGTTAGCCGTTACTGCGTAATTCGCGTTTAATTATTATTGATATCGATCGGAAAGCATCGACGAGTGTTTCTCGATCACACTATATATGGTTATCATTCGCAGTAACCAAAATTTCAATAATAATTTCTTATGCTTATGAGTAGCCCGTGTATTGTATGGTCTAAGTACAAAATTGGATGTTTCGGAATAACTTCCGTATGTCCTCCCATTTCTTTTTTTTTTTGTAAAATGTTGATTTGTAGTAAAAGAATATTTTTAAACTAATTGTTCAAAAAAAAAAATAACATTTGGAAATTACGTTTTTTTTAAACTTTCAAAGACTGTAAGTAGGTATTTATCGGAGGAATTTGTACCTCGGCCCGCTAAAAAACAATCGTTAATGATGGTGAGCCTTAAACAAACTATTATCTGGAATTCTAATATTTAAATCTGGTCAAAGTAGTCGAATATTCTAAGCTAAGACAAGTCTAGTTTTCGAAATCAAATTCCTAATGGAGAAAAGTAACTTCCAAGCAGTGCTGGTGTTTTGGAAAATTGGAGTTTTCTCGGCTTGAAAAGATATTATATAGCTAGGCTAAACGAAAGACTTAGAATTCTAAATGATAATTTATCCAAACTACTGAATTGAAATTTATTTTTTAGCAGGACTTTGTGTGGATACCTATTTATTGAATCAAATATTTTATTTATCTTAAATAGTATCTCACGTGTATTTGTTGAGCAGAAAATGTCATGCGCCAATTTTAAAGGCAACGCCCATCGCGCAGACGTTTTTCTTTCAAACGGAAACGATCAATCACTAAAACTAGGTCTATTCCCCCCTTGTAAAATATTTATTAAAACATTGTTTTTGTCTTCTTTCCTTTCCACAAATCTAAAAATAATAAATTATTCATTTTAGAAGAAAAAATAATGCTGCAAGTTAGCAATAACGTAATAAAAAAAATTGTTTTTCTTCCAAATATTATAATTTCACAAATTTTTTGTAAGTGTTAACATACGCTTATTTAATATTAAAAAAGTCCATATTATATTTCTTTTTATTTTCGTTAAAAATAACACGGCAAATGTTTCTTTTTAATTGTTATTGCTAGCGAAGGCGACAAGTCGATATTTTATAGCAAAAGAATTTACAAACCTATTTTTGTAGAGAATTAACGCTCTACAAAAATGGTGCCTTATAGTTTTTCTATTAGTTCACTTGTCCAAAAGTTATTCATACTTTAACCCTGCCATTATTCGAAATTTCTGAAAACTCTTGATTTGTTGAGTATTAACGTTTCTACTTCATTTGTAAAAAACAGTTGAAAGAAGCCAAAAAAAAAAAAAACACTTAGAAGGTGGGAATCGACTTTTGAAGTTAATAATTTTACTATATCATACGAATTGCTTTCCAAAAATTAAAACAACTTATTTATACCAATGGACAAATAGAATTTATTATAAGAAAAAGAACTTTATTTTTATTTTAAAAATAAATAATTTTTTATGTTTCCTAAGTGTTTTTATATATCCTTTTTCTCAGACCATATAATAATATGAGCATTGCTTAAAGACTTCAATATGTTTGTTTCAGGAACAATGATAATGACATCATTTAGTGACGACTTTAGAAGTTTCCTGGATTAATAATAGCTGGCATTGTCAGTTGTTTTAGGTGTACTAGTCGGTAAGACATCTATGAATATCGGAAGAACCTATGTTTTTCAATCATACATGAATAAAATTAAGATTTCAATAATTCCTTGTTTTTTAGAGCATTCACTGCAAAGTTTAAATCCTTTTTCCATTTTTCAGAGGCAAATAAATTGAGAAAGTTAACTGTAAAGATTTTATTATTGTTATTATTATTATTATTTTTTGTTAAATTTCGCAAGAAAATTATACATTTTTAGTTATCAATTTGTCCGTTTTATATATTTCGGTTATTTATTAAAACCGTATATTTAATACTCTTATATTGTCTTAAATTAACCAAAAAAAAAATATTAAAGGTAAGAAGGTAATCGATATTTTTATAAAGCATTTGAATTTTGTTTTTTGTGAAAAAAGTGTTGAAGTAAAAGTAAATTATTCTCATCATGAAAACTAGAAACCAAAGTCTAAATTCATGTACCATAAAAGTTGGGAAAAAATTTTTTTTTATTTATTTTGTAAAAACTGGTGAATAAATTAGGGTCACCGGTGAATTACAAGCTACAATTAATACTTGCTCCCTGATTCCGATCATACTTAAAACTCTTATTTGTGTACTTCCTGTTTATTGTTCTTATATTAATTTTTATTGAATTTAAAGTTATATTTCGGTTCTTTTCATCTCATTAATGTGTATTTATTCAAGCACCCACCGGTTTGGTATCACTCATTAACCGTGCGTGGAGACTTTAAGAGTAGAAGTTAAAAGACTAGACTTCTTCGTATAAACTATTAATGAACCTTTAATTTATAATTATAAACTTCATAGAAGACCTTTTTTTCAACCCTTGTACCCAAAACAATATGTGAGTATTATATATACAATTAATCTTTTATTGAACAAAATTTCTATATAAACAATTTCAGTTAAATCATCTTCGTGTATATCACAATTATATAGATTTTTTTACAATAAACTGCAAAAAACGATTTCTTGTGTACGATACTAACCTACACTTTTAAAATCTAAAAGTGTGTTCTTGCTTAATTAGATATGAATTATAAAAATGATTTTAGAGATTTAAACGAAACAGTTTGCACAATACCTTATAATTACAAATCGTTGATTTAAGTCTAAAATATTCATAGTTCCAGAATTGATGTTTGATAGAAAATTTTAGAAATCAATCAATAATATTTGAAACATGGACAAGAAATAGATTATCTCTAAAACAGTGTTTCTTTAGGAAGCAATGATGCCCAAAATTGTAATAAAAACCATGGATATTTAACTCTTATACTAAAGAAAAGTTGATGAATTTGTGATTTCTCTTTGTAGTTAGATCAGCGTTTTCCAAACTGCGAAGCGCACCTCCCTAGGGAGTCGTGGACTTATCTAAGAGGAGGCACGAATATTAGCCAGGATTTCAAGCAAAGATTTAATAAACTTGGCGCTAATAGGCAAGCACATCCATCTCATTAAGCAACAATAATAAAATATTGTTATTCGTTTTTTCTTCTATATAAGAGTTTATTTTAATGTTTTTCTTAGTCCTTAAAATGGAAGAGAAGGGTCATATGGTCAAATATTTTTAAGGGAGCCTTAGTAGAATACAGTTTGGAAACCGCTGAGTCAGCTCATAATATCCATGCAAATTATACCTTTGCCTTATTACCCTAAACGAATATTTTGAATGAAAAGTGAAAACATTGTTTCATTAAGACTTGGCATTAAGGTACACGGGACACTTTGAACATCTTTGTTTCAAAATTGGATCGATATTTTATAAAATAAAACATATTATTGCACTCGGCTTATATACTGGAATGCCGCAAGATTGAAAAAAACAAATGTATAAAGTCTTAAATGATTTTAAATTTCAGTCAGTTTATATACATATATATAGCAAAGATGTTACATAGCGATTAATCCAAATTTGCTACAATAAATGCTATTTGACATAAAAACATACTAGCGATTCAATTTCAAAGTGAACATTTATATTTTTAAATCTTACACCAAAATACTTTTGAGGGAAATTAAGATATTATTTACTTGGAAATTGAACTTCATAGTAACTTAGTTAAATTGAAAATTAAGTTAACAATGCATGATTTTTGTTGAACATTTTTTCGATTTGGTCTGCTATTTAAAGAACTAAAAAAGCTTAACAATGCTTTTCCTTTAAGAAATAAATAACTAAATAAAAAAGGCTGATCAATTTAAATAATGCAATTATTTTGTATGGGCTATTATTAAAACGATTTAAATCATTTTCAATTAAAACAATTTGTTTTTTTTTTGCCTCATAACAATGAATAATCCCAATTTATTGGATTAAATGCTACTTAAGCTATTTAACGTTAAAAAGTTGTCATTAAATCTATTTCGAAAACTAATTATGAAAATGAAAAAAAATCTTTGATCTTCTTTTAGAATTTTCGCGTTTTATACTAATAATATGTAACTTATTAATACAGAGTATTAAAAAGCAAAAAAAACATTTTGAGGTTTATACTTTTTGACCATATCAGATTTGGCTAGTAATTATGAGTTTGTTTTGCCAATTCAACAGTATATAGAAATGGTAACTTCAATTTGTTGTAATTTCGAAGATTTCTGAGGATCTTTTATTTGTATATAATTTACACTTTGTTATTTTTGCGCAACGTTTCGCAGCTCATTACTGTTTTTTCGAGCGATTATAAATAATCTATAATAATAATAAATAATCAAAATTGCTCGGAAGTACAATAAATTGAAGATAAACTATCAATAATAAATATATAGAGATGATAACTATAAAAAATCTCAAAAATTGTAAGTTTTATTTTTGTTGTTTTTTATTTAAATCTATAACGACGGTAAGCAATTTCCAAACCTTCAAAATGTTTTCTTCTTTATAGCAAAAAACACAGTAAAATAATGTTGTGATTATTTCATTGTCTAATGAATAAGAGTAAAAAATTGAAATTAATAATTTCACCGTTCAACATAATATTTTTAAAATAAAATTGTATATGTATTTAAATCGTGAACACTTGATTGATCTCAAATTGTGTGAATTTGAAATGGAATCTATCGCTTTTTTGGGATAATTAAAAAAAGATCTTGCAATTAATAAATATCTAAGACCATACAATACATGGATTCTTCAATGGTCACCATGGGATCAATTACAGTAACGACTCTACTAAATGTTTCCCGATCGCACACAATGTGGATTATCGATTGATTCTGAGCAACGCAAATTAAAATGCGTTTCGTAAACATCGGAAAATCGATGATTTTCGAACACACAATATGGAGGTAATCATTTGTAGCCATAATGATTTCCTACGGCTTTGAGCAGTGTATCTGTGTGCTATTTGTCTAAGAAAAATATACATAATCCAATGTGAAACAGTATGTAATGCATGTATCTTACAATAAATATTTATTATGATTGGTTCTAATATTATATTGTCGAAAACAGCGATAAACGGAACATAATGTCAACGCTGTTCTTTTAAGAGAAAAGAAAAACTACGAAAATTATTGCTTTTTTTAGTATGTACATAGTTAAAGCCATAATAAATAACTGAAAAGCGTAAGCACAATAGTAATACTACGTGTTTTCTAAAAAATATTAATGTATATTATTTTATTAATGACTTAATCGATAGAATTATTTCCTAAATTAACTTTCGCAGCTAATTATTAAAGATACTTTCGTTTTTTGTGTTCTTCATATAATAATCGTTTTTTTCGAAATAATGTAAAATTCAAAATGAGAAGATACTTAAATGTATGTATATACTATGATCGATTTAAAGATATACTGATTTCATGATTGAATAAATCATGATGGTATAGTTTCTTATTGAATGGTTTTGAAGAAACTATCAAACGTCTAGGAAATCTTTAAGTAAAGTTGTTCGTCGTTTTTCCGCTATATCCATTTGATTTTCTAAATCACCTCGATCGGTTGTTTCAGCTCGTTCGATTTTCCATGATAAGTTTTCGATTTCAGCCTCCAGCTGCGCTTGTTGATACTCGAAAAGTTCTTTTCGGGGACCCGCATCCATAAAGTACGCATATGGATAGGTATATTGTAATGTATATCGGCATCGAGCCAACAACGTAGCTGCTACAAATAAATATTGCCAGTCGATCCACGTTCCACGATTTTCCAATACTTTTTGATTGATTCGAGATTTCAACTTGTCTAATGTGTGTTTCTCTAGCTTCAATGATTTCGAATGGTTTTCCCATCGGCCATAATAATGCAAGTACTTGTTTAAAGCCTCTCGAGCCTAAACAAAATCATCGACATAATTAATAACAATCTGCGTAAACTAACGTAGTTAATAAAAACATTAAATAACAATAAAGAATTCATGGATTACTACACCAAAGTCACTATTTGTGGGCCACAAATCTTTAGTATGGAAATAAGATAGGATAATATTATTTTTGGAAAACCAAGTGCTTCGTTACCTGTGCATGAACGGATTCATGAGCGATGTTAGGATTTTCCTTATATCGAGAGCACTCGTAATACTCAGAACCATGATTTTTCCAATTTCCCAAACACATCCAACAAAAGTCATATTTGCAGTTGAAACACTGCATGTGATTGCAGCCTCCGTTTTTCTCAATGTAAATATGACACTTGGGACAATCTTTCGTATTGGCACTTATGTAATTTGCCGTTTCACTATCGTCGGCACATTTCGTTAACCACTTCTTAATAATTGCACAATCCGTAGGCGCATGGTAATCAATGCCACATCTAAAAACATATTTTCTTTGTAATTAGAACATCATTTTCTACTTTGCTTGGTTTCTATGTAAAATTTAATGGTCGAACAGCGCTAAAATTGATATGGTAATATTTGAAAATGTTATAATTGCGACAATCAGAGTTATGTGCAAAGATTTTCGTACAACAAATTAACAAATGTAAAATGTTAGTAATGTTATGTAAATGTGAATGTTAGTAGAATACGGTCGATTGTTCGACCACTTAGAATGAATTAATTACTTAAAGCAAATCGTTGTTTTGCAGTTGGAACAAGTGGTTCGTTTTGCTCGTGGTTCTTTAGCAAAAATAACCACTTGGCAGTTTGGACCAGGACAGAAACGTAGCTGCGGATGTGAACGGACGTAATCTTGAAAAGCTAGTTGTTGATATCGATTTCGAAGGGATGGCCGAGGCATTAACATTAATACTAAATCTTCTGGAACTAACACATCGCAATCACGAGCCATACAACAAATATCAGTCGAGATTCCCTGAAAACGTACAATTTTTTAATCCCAATCGATTGTACAACTCCAACAAAAACAATCCAACATTATTTAGATTTTAGACCATACAATACATGGATTATTCCAAGAGCGTACATTTTCTAAAGTTGTGTGACTTGGACGCCAGAAACGGCTGTGAATGAGAAATTACATTTCCATTGTAACAAACAGGTATCGCGTATCTTTAACGACTTTTGACTTCAATTATTGACATTCAATAAATTGCCCCCCAATCACTTTTATAATCAACTACAGACAGCTCATAAAGCCTATAAGCATTATCTGCTTCTTGTTCTTAACTATCAATGAATATCGAATCATTCTATATGATCTACCAAACCGTTTGTATGATTCTCTACGCCAATCAAAAGCTCATATATTGTATAGTTTAATATTGATAATGATTTTAAGGATAGTTTTGTTGGAATTGCATAGCTATATATTGAAATAATTACTTGTGTAATTTGAACTTCGAAATGCATTGCCCAACAATCAGTACAGAAGGCATGGTTACATGGTAGGCTGCAAAATTTTTCTTGCGGTTGCGACACTGTACACACGGGACATTGAATTGCTGTACATTTCGAGGAATGGGATCGAGAAACACTGGGTACTAAGGATACGACAATGTTATTAACATTGCTATTGTTTACGTTGGACGTAGTCGAGGATGGCTCAGAATTTGTACCAGAACTTCGAATTCCTGCTAGAATGTTAGTGTTGTCCCGGTACTTAGCTAAGACATCCTGTGTAGCCCAGTTATTAGCATGTAGTAACACCTATAAAGTTTAAAATATATTATCTTTGCTACAAAAATCTGATACACTTACCTTAGCCAAAGATGGTGTAATGTTCAAATTATTACTGAGGAATTCAACAGATTCGTTAATTAAACGTTCAACTTCTTCAACTGTTAGACATTCGTAGCAAAAGTACTCTGGATCGGTTTTGCTTGGGTCTACTTGCTCAATGTCGCAATCATCTCCAAGGGTATAATAGTCATCGTCCGAACAATCATTGTCCGAATAATCCATTTCTGATTCATCAGACATATTGAGAGCTTAATTTACATTAATTTTATTTACAAACTCAACGTTCAATACAAATACAAAAAATTATTTCAACTTAATACGTCCAATTTCATTACTAATAATCTCATTACTCCATTTCAGTCATTCACTTTACTTAATTATATAATTCTATCTTTTCGTCAACATAATTCCTTGCAATAGCCTTTATTTCATTTCGATGGCCAATATTTTACTTATATTTTATAACTTTTAAATTTTACTATAAAAAAAACGAAATAAATCTAGACCATTTAGGCCCTTTTGACAACAACAAAATGCATATACACATTTATATGAACATCGTATATACATATATAAATATATATCTATATATGTGATATATATACTTATGCAGTTACACCAACTAAAATTATTTTAGGGTAATTCCACAGAGATATAGTATCAAAGGTACTAAATGTACCGTATAGGAGGCTAACTCGGCTAACTCAATGTTAATTTTTTGTTCCCGAAACGGTTTATTTCCATAATACAAGCACAGATCGCGCTAGTGTAGCAGCCGATAATAACGATATCTTCTTTTAATCAATTTAAGAATTTTAGCGCCAATTTAAAATATAATTTATTTCTAAAATATTTTATATACATAATATAATAATGCAAATTTGATTAAAAATTATATTTTATTTACAAAAAATGAAAAACAAAACATAACATTATGTAGCATTGAAAAATTTAAATTAAAAAGATATATGATCAATACTAGCCGAGTTTAAAATTAATAAAAGTTTCAAGTTTAACATCAACCTATTGTTAAATATGTTCAAAATGATTATTAGGGGCAATTTAACACCATTAAATTTAAATTATCCCTTTTTAACAGGGCTAAATTACAAGTATAAAAAATAAACCAATGGGATTCGTTATATGGAATGAAAAACTATTATGATAAAGTGAAACTGATTGTGCTAAGAAGTTGCTAAGAAAAAATGTTGGGAAATGGATTAGAACTATAGACTGAATAGTTTATATATATATATTGTTGTCTTTATAGTTGATTAAGTATGTAACATTTTACTTTGCAACACAAATGCATTTATCAAATTTATGTATTTATTTTTGTTAAGATAAGAATTATCATTTGATCTTGTAGCTCTTTATATTTCTGGTTTCTAAGAACAAGTGCTATACACTTCTTTAGAATATAACCAAGAGTAAAATAAATAAATTATATTTTCTTAATAAAAATTTATTTGATCATTTTTAATACTATTTAAAGTGGACTGTGTGACAAAAATCATATAAGTAGTAAAATTTATATCAATTTTTGCCTTATTGAAAGTACAAATTGTTGTGAGAAAATTTTATTTTTAGATACATGGAATTTCTTAATTTGTTTTCATATTGGTTGAGATTCAATTGCTCAAATCGGAATTACTTTTGTAAGGCTTTCTTTAGGAATTGAGGAAGTTGTAAGCTGGCATAGTGAATATTGGCGTCATAGTATCGTAACTGCATTTTTTCCATTTGATTCTCATCAAAGATGGTTTTAGGCTTTTCAAAATCAACGTTCGGATCATTTGTGGCTAGAAGACATCCAATTTGACCGCTGGGATAAGTGGGAACCATGATACAAGCATAGGCTATATTAGAAAATCCATTTTTGGCTTTGTTGTAAATATCAGAAACCTAATAAATAAATAAAAAATAAACATTCACCCAAAAAGAGTGAAATTATATAATATTGGAGCAATCTTGCAATGCAATGTTCAAATAGGGTGTTACCTGTTCGATGCAGGAAAATGGATTTCCAGCTTGCGAGCATATTATGCCATTGGGGCGAAGTGCTGAGTTGAGTAACGAAAAGTAGTCACTAGTAAAGAGACAGACGGCAGGTCCTATTGGATCAGAACTATCTGTGATGATAACATCGAACTCGTTTTGGTGATTTTTTAGGAATTCCAACCCGTCTCCTATGTGTAAAGTTAATTTCTCCGATTGGAAACCTAAGAAGAATGTTCATTACTGCAGCTTTTTGTAGAAGAAACTTAGAGGTATGGTTATAAGACAAAACAGAACACGTCATATTTTCGGTAAAAATACTTTCATTTTTTCCGATATAAAAATCTATCAAGTGTATATATTTTTTATTTCACAAGTTTCAAAGAACAAAACATGCATATCTCAAATTCTTGAAGCGGTGTTCTATTTTGCCCGATTATCGGTAGAGAGGGATGGGTGAAATAATCAGTATATTCTACATTTCTCTGCGGACCAGCAAAATTTTCTCACCAACCACCATTTTGGCGGCAGTTGATAATAAGCATTATTAATAGAAACATCATAATATGAGATTTCAGTTAATACAATTAGCCAAATCTTAATGCTATAAAATTTTATTTGAATTAGTTTCTATGATGAAAAAAATATAGGCATTACAATGTAGACGGAAGTCGGAGCTAAAGACAATTATTGTCTTTGGAAGCGGAGTCGACTCTAGGACAGGCCACCTGAATGTGAACTAGGACATATCAATAGGGATTCCAATCGGATGTCTACTGAAATTTATCGTATTATTTGGTTTGATTAATACCGCTGCACACAATAGTCCTTCTAGGACACAGTGCAGAGGAGGTGCTAAAGCCCCCAAATATTAGAATTGGTGGTACAAACCCGCTGCCATGAATGGGAGATATTCGCGGCTAAGTTCGACGACACGTTCATCAATTTCGACCTGAACGACTGTCTTGACCAGAGGATGCTTGGCAACTTCACGAGCGACACCTCCGTCACCACCACCCACAATCAACACTTTCTTCGGTGACTTGTGGCAATTTAACGGAAGAAAACTCATCATTTCCTGATAAGCAAATTCGTCGGACTCCGCACATTGAATCACTCCATCCAGAACCAGCACTCGACCATGTGCTTCACTAAAATTTAACACAAATTACAACGACGGACTAAAAACTCCTTCATCATACCTCTGTAAAATTAAAATATCTTGATATTTGGACTTTTCCGAATGCAGAATTGACTTGACGGAAAAAGAAAAGCGCTGATGTGGCCATAAATCAGACTTTTCCGTAAACCAGTTGTCTTGAATTGCGTCCATTGCCTAGCTATTAAACAACAAACTACCAAATTAATTTCCCTACACTAAATCGAGCATTTTAAGTCTTAAAAACGAGGTCAAAGAATCTCTGATAACAATCGAGATAAATACAAACGGCAGACCCTAAGTCGCTTCACTTTACTTAGTATCTTAATTGATGATTACACTGTCTAATAAAAATGATTTGTCTCGTTAAATCGAAACGAGTAAACCATAACATCTATAATAAAATCTAATCTATAATAAAATAATAAAATCTAATGCTCCACTCTCTACTTAATAAGTCAGCTAAAATCAGGGAAGGTTCTCTAGTTTTTTAGCTGAGCAAACATTTTCGGGTCCAAGGTCAATTTTAAGAGCACCCAGAGTGGTAATAAATCAATCTCATTAAAATTTTCAATGCGCCATTAACAACAAACCATTAACCAAGGTACAAAGTTTTCAGTTTAACAATGATAAAGGATCTTCTACCCCAAGCCAGATATCATATGTCTACATGTGTTTTCATTTACTACAATACCCTCAAAATTTAAATAAATAAAACTAATAACTTCATTGCTGATTTTATAAAAATGATTCAATCGATTAGAATCAACAAAATTTTCTATCAAACTTTAAAATTATTGCATGAAAAATTAATTTTTGATTACTTTACTACTGCCAAGAGTTACAAAATCTTCCTTAAACTATATAATCTTAATATGGCTATGTTTTTCATATTCATTAATTCCTAAAAGTCTGTGAATTAATGACGATGTCGTGTATTTCTACACACAGTTATTTTAAGAACTATTTTTTGCGCATTATTTATCTATATATTATATTATAATAAAGGAAAACATATCGTTAATTGTATATATATATATAAGCTAGCACTATAGGCAGGGCCGGATTTATCTATAGGGGCATCTTAGAGCACCATTAAAATAAAATCCAAAGTATATATAAATGTATTTGTATGAATATATAAAATGGGTAAGTGTTCCAAATACATTTTTAAATAAATAAAATGATTAAAAATGTGTATAAATTAAGTTAAATATAATCATACTTTTGATAGCATTTTTGATCTAGCAAAGAAAATATTGTTTTTGATAGTAAGCTTTCACAAAACTCTCCTTCAATCTTTCTAGCAAGTGAAGTAGAATTGGCAATTTCACATCTTACTAACAGAGGAAGGGCATTCTTGTGGATTAGAATGGCCCAATGTATTCACGAATTACAGTTAAAAAAAAGGTATTAAGTGCAATATTACCAGATATTGACGTTTCTAAAAAGGACATGAGCCGATTTAATTGTATTTGCTGTGGATTTTTATTGAATTTTCGCGAATAAATTGGACTATTATGCATTTGATCCATGCTGACGTGCCTGATCCACGGGAATACCAGAGGAAGTGTTGATCTAAAATCAGTTTATTAAGCAGCTAATATTATGGATTCATCTTATAAAGGCAAAAATTTATTTGAGAAAAATAAAGCTAGTGGTACTTACAGCTTTTATTTACGAGTTTGCAGAAACTTTGAATTAGATTAGAGTTCGATTTTGAAACTATTCCAAAGGAATTGAGCGATTAACATCTAAATGAAGGATTTTGGAGTAAAAAATACGTGCAATCAACAATATTCAATATTTTAATGCTGAAATGGTTGAGAGTAATTTGTCGTAAAATTAAATTTAGCAAAATTGCAGAAAAAATATTACTGTTACCTGTTATTCCTGGACTCACAGAAAGAAGTTTCAGTACTCAGGATTGGGTTATTAGAGGTTTAGTCGTTTTTAGAATCATATCAAATAGAGAAGTTATTTAAAGTCAATATTTCTTGGGTAAGTTAAAATTTAAAAGTATTTTTGCTATTATGCAAAAATATGAAAATTAATATCGCGTTACAAGAAGAAAATTGTTGAAAAAATGTATAAAAATTGCCTGGTTGTCCGAAATGACCGTCTGTGACCAAAAATTTTTAATTTTTAATTACACAAAGGAAAGATATATCATATTAGAACTGAATTAACTAAAAAATCACGAATAGAATAAAAAAAGCTAAAAATGCAAAGTTACCAGATATTGATCGACCTAAAAGGAACTTGAGCTAAAGAAAAAACAGTTCAAAATATGTCAGCAATAAAGAAAATAAAGTTTATGTCAATGAAAATCAATTGGATCCATTGAATCAATTCACCATTGTTTAATGGAATTTTTAAAATCGGCGCTCAGTCGCAGAATTGCTTCGACGATTTCGACTGACAGATGAGAATTGGCTCGCAACGAATTTGCATCGATTATATAAGAATTGCTCACAGAGGAAAATTGAGAAAATAAATTTTCTTTTTCCTATATTCAAATCGTGGGAAAACTAAATAATTTGTGGTGTGAAAAATGTCGCTACTTCGAGGAATTGGAAAGCGCCAAATCGAGACGATGATGAGCTTCGTTCCATCAATGGTCGGATTTGGGGCCACAGGAGGTCTTGCCGTTGTCTATCTAACGGATTGGAAACTAGTCCTACAATATGTCCCTTACATCAACGGCAAATTTAAAGATGAATAATGCAATCAATTTGTTTATAACTAGTGACATTTATGTATAAGTTGTACAAATAAAATTCAGTTTATGTGAAATATGCTGTCTGTTATTCCAGTTCACATAAGTTACAGGTTATGCAATCCAATGCAATCATTCGTGAAAAATGAACCAATTTTCCCGAACTGCATACGATTTGTTGAAAGAAAACGTTGATCTCAATCCAATCCCTACATTTTCCCTTCATTTAGACAAAATCCTCAACGGAGGACTCCACTTAAACTCTGTCACCGAACTTGTTGGAGCCTCTCGAACAGGCAAAACTCAAATTTGGTAACTTCAATCAATCAAGTTAAAACCTTCGATAAAAAATTACAATTTCAGTCTACAAATGTGTGTAAATGTCCAATTTCCTAAAATATTCGATGGAGTCAGCGGATCAGTCTTGTATATTGATACAACTGCAGCTTTTCATCCAGAAAGAATAAAAGGTATAAACAAGTCGGAAAATACATTTTATATAAATGATTGCGCTTTTTTCTTGTAGATATTACTTTGGCCGTACGAGAGCATCTGCTTCAAGTTTCTGAAGGGCAAAAAAAGCGTTTGGAAGCTTTAGAAAATTTCACAATTGACAATATATTAAACAATATTTTTGTTGAATATGCCTCGTCGTTAATTGAATTTGTTACAATAGTAGAATCATTGGAAATATTCTTTGAAACAAAACCTAATGTAATTTAAATTTAGGGATGCGGCTCGAGTAAACATTTATCAATTAGAATATAAAGATGATTTCTTGAGTAATATCTTCTTCTTGTTATATATTTCGTATATTTTTGGTTTCGAACACAAATGTAAAATGTTAGCAATTTTAACGAAAAAAGCTTCGATTTATTGATCGGAAATAACAAATTTATATCTATTTTAGATAAATACTTCGTAATTATTTCTATATTTCTTTTCCCTTTCCAAAATTCCTCAAAGATTAAGGTATCCTTTTTGTCCGGACTTCCGAACTTATAAAATTTACAACATAACATTGAAAACCGTAACGTATCATATTATGTATTTTGTTAAATGTTGTATTTCAAAAGTTGTTCGAAATTATCAATTCAACCTTTTGATTATAATCAATTTATTCTAATAGAAAATTACTCGAATCACATCGCTACTATAATATAATAAGAAACTTTAGTAAGTTTACATAAAACTGATGTTTTTTAGATTAAATTAATTATTATCGATAATATAACGGAGCCGTTTAAAATGTTTTTGCCATACCAGAAGAAAACATTCGCCTTGTTCCGAATTTTTCAAATACTGCAACGAGTAGCTAATAAATATAAAACTGCTGTAATTTGTTTGTATTATTAAAATCAAATTTAAAATATTTGAAACACGTAGGAAAAGGAAGGGATATTAGAAAAGCGCAAAATTGGTGAACTGATTGATAATTAACGAAAAACTAATTACAAGCAAATGCAATAACTTCGCTTATCAGATCTCCCTTCCTCTTCAGGTGAACTGAACTCATTGTTTTTTTTTAAAATCTGTTGCGAAAGTTTGGTTTGAAACAGACTGATTAATTATTTTCAATGTGCTCATCAGACTTTATTGTCTTGATTTCAAAGTTATGTATCTGATTTGTTGATATTTTTTTATATTTTACCCTTGTTTTTAAACTAGATGAAGTTTTTTTTTCTTTAATAAATGTTTATTTTGGTTTAAAGATATCAAATTGAATAAATATGTTCTTATTACTAATACTATACGTTAATGTATTTAGAAATTACATGTAGAAACAAAAGTAGGGAGGAAATTGACTTTCTGCACACGTACAGAAAGAACAAACGACTCTTGCCTCCTTTCGCAATTAATAAAACTTTCACTCAGATTTAATAGAAAAGGGTTACATCGGTTACATTTAATTGCATCTACTAAATATTACTGTCTTCTCTTAATAATTTGTATTTTTTTTTTTAGGTATTAATTACAAATCAAATGTCAAATAAGATGTTGACTGATAGTAGCCATCCAAAACCAGCGTTAGGCAATGCGTTTCCTAGTTGTATCAACAATAGGATTCAGTTAAAGCAAATGGCAGCCGAATCGTGTATATTTAAGGCTAATATTTTAAAGTCAACATTTACCAACGAATCATGCTATTTCAAAGTAAAGTATCGGCAATTTAGGTAGAAAAAAAAACAATTGCAAATATTTTTTTCGTCTTGTTTTTATCACATATTTCAAGTTTGTATTTCTTTACTGTTTTATGTTAACTTCTTTGATTTTTATGTCTGTCGCATTGTAGTATTTATTAGATCTCATTACTTCTATGATTGTTTTGCAACCACAATCTCTTTGTAATCGTTTTTTTTTTATGTTTACTATTATAATAAGGAATATAAATTGTTTCAAAAATGGTTTATTGTTTCTAGATAACTAAAGATGGCATTCGATCAGAAGAAAATCCACAATGATTACCCTACTCTCTCAAAAATTGTTTAACAAAATCAAACTCTTACTGTATCATTATTATATAACTAATCGTAATAGCAATTGATTTAAAATACATTTGTATGTGAAACTAAAGAATTGAAGTTATGCGATTTTAATAAATTCTTTATATTTTCACATATATTTCAACTGTGTATCGTGGAGTCCGAAGAACATACTGAACCTTACAGTAGGCTTCGATGGTCAACAATATTAATCTCCTTTAGTGTGGTCGAGAAACATCGATTTTCCGACTATCATTCATGTTTTCCGATCACACTTAATCGAACTCTAGCTAATCTATAATAACTATAGCTGTGCTTGATTTTTTTTTAGACAAGCAATAACTATCTTAGGCTAGTGATAGCTATAATAGTTACGCTAGTTATGCTGATAAAATATATGAGAGATATAGTTTAAAATATTAATTATATTTTTTTAAATTTTAAGGTTGAAGTAATAGTAAGTAGTAACTGCAAGTACTAATAATTTAGTAAAGCCTACGTACAGATGTGCTGACACATCTCTATTAAGATAATATAATAAGAAGGTATTCCAAGTTA
Source organism: Sisyra terminalis (assembly GCA_958496175.1). Taxonomy (NCBI): domain Eukaryota; kingdom Metazoa; phylum Arthropoda; class Insecta; order Neuroptera; family Sisyridae; genus Sisyra; species Sisyra terminalis. The sequence continues at coordinate 604,361 of OY292280.1, forward strand.
TGGCACTGCCACAAGTGGGTCTAAAGTACTAACTTTTACAAGTTAACATAAAAGAACTAAGTGTCGATTAGTTATTATTCTAGATCTTCTTGTAGTATCTAAAATACGAACTAACCGACACTAAATTCTTTTATGGCAACTGTCAAAGTTAATACTCTAGACCCACTTATGGCGGCGCCACAATTTGACACATTTCCCATCATGCATTGCAAGATTGGAATACCTTCTTTGTATTCTTTGTTATTATCTTAATCTATGTAGGATATAATATGAATGTATATTTAATGTATTGTCATATGTATTTAATAAAATAATAAAAAAAGTCATTTATACAGTGGCGTAGCGTGTGTTTTCGCCGCCTGGGAATTCGCTGTCCTTTATTTTCCTTATTAATGAAGAAAATTATTATAAAGTTGTATATTTTTAAATTCCTTAATTATTTAAAAATGTACTCTACGTGTTTTTCTCAAAGTAAAATCTTTTAAAGGATTATAAATGTCAATATGCCGCCCCATTTTCATGGGCCGCTCGGGGCCATGGCGCCCTCTGAACTCGCACGCTACGCTACTGCATTTATAATATACCAAATGTTTTAAGCTAATGGAATACAAGTATGCAGTCTAAAATATCCGAGATTTTAATTAATAAATTGTTGTTTTCCCATCAAAAAGTCACTGAGAGTACCATTGTAAGATAAGAATTCAGTGGTTGAAAATATTTTCGGGGAAATGCAGTTAATTATGGCTTTTGTTTGGGATATATGGGCCATTTTTTTGGAGCCAGCAAGTTAGTTGAAGAAATTCGCCGGCGCATGCGGTGTGAACGCCAAAAATTATAAAATTAATTTGCATACAAATTGCCTACTCACTCACACCAATAACACTATTGATGGGACATCTTTGTTTGGCAAACTGAACACTCCATATCCAATATGGAAGCCCGTTGATCTACGCCTCTTGTTGTAGTTACGGCGTTTTAAAAATATTTTTTCTAATAATTTATATCAAACAAATCGTTTTAACTAAATAAGAGGCGTTAATTGAAATTAAGACTGACAAATTTTAGTTAATTTATTATTGTTTTGATGTTTGCTAAATGACATTTTGAATGACGGTGAATGGTGCTGGAATGGTTTTGCTGATTTTCCACGAATTTCATCAAAATATGTGATTTGAGTGATTTGGCGACGATTTAAATGTATTTCGAGTGAGAAGGTTTGTTTATGTTATTTGAAACATCGTTGCCTTAATATATATTGTTCAATTGAAATCCAATTAACGATTAAACAAATCAATTGCTAATAAACCGAGCAATCGATCATCATCAATTAACACAGTTTTTTTTTTTTTTTTTTTTTTTTTTGAAAATCCTCGAGATTTCGAGGAAAATAAGCCAAGCTTATATAACATGTGAGATTCTGTGAATCGGACGTTTATTATTTTTTCCCAGCGCTCTTCTATTCACAAATAAGCATTGTATTTGGATGTCGTAATATTGCTGACAAGAAACATTCCATTTAGTTTCATACATTCATAATAAATTCACACCATTCATTCCTTATTGTTCTTCAGTGCTCACTTACCAATGCAAGAATTTAAGTTACTAAACCCTAAATAGCTTTACACTAAATTAAAGTCTAATCGACATATTTTGTTTTTGTAGATAAGATCGATAACTATGCTGCGATTTCTTAGCAGAAGAAAAAATCGAAACTCCCATCAAGTGTCAACCAGTGCAAATGGGGCATCAATTTCAACAATTAGTGGTAACCACAATTTACAGGCACTATCATCCAGTATCCAGCAAAACATTAAATCCACGCAAAAGAGTTTAACGAATAAAAATATTGTCCAATGCAAAGTTATCCTTTTGGACGGAACTGACTTATCTGTTGACTTATCGGTAAGATTCAATCGTTAATAAAATCAACAATATTTCAAGCATTTTTTTTTTGCAGAAAAAAGCGTTGGCCTCCGATTTATATGAGCAGGTTTTTTATTCCTTGGATCTAATTGAGAAGGAATATTTTGGATTACAGTATACAGATATTCATCATGTCAAACACTGGTTGGATCCGACTAAAGCGATCAAGAAACAAGTTAAAAGTAATTTGAAAACATCAAGTTTCCATTAATATATTAACCATTTCATATAGTTCAAGTTTCACGTAGAATGATGAAAAGTCGTCCCAAAACATATCAATACAAACCTGTTCATTCTTCCAAATAGAACCCCCAAACACTATAAAATACTTTTTGAAAACAAATACTGATGGTGCTTGTGTAGTAGCATAGCATAGCCGATAATAACGATATATACTTTTAATCAATGTAATGATTTTACACACCAATTTTAAATTTAACTTTTATTTCTGAAATTTTTTATATAATTACTCAAATTTGATTAAAAGTTAATTGTATTTACAAAAAAAAAAAAGAAAAGTGAAACACGAAACAAAACTTAACGTTATTTAGCATTGTAAAATTTAAATTCCTAAGAAGCATGTTGAATACAGAAAACTGGACAATGATTCTGGTAATAATCTCTAATTTCTCATAATAAATTTAACATTTTCCAATTTTTTACTTCTGAAAATAATCCAATTGTTTTTTTTTTTGGACAATTTGACTAAGGAGAGCAGTATACGTCATTGTTGTATTTAACGGTATGTCTACTTTAACAATATAAATATTTTCCAATTTTAGTTGGACCTCCGTATACTTTACGTTTGAAAGTAAAGTTTTATTCCTCGGAGCCAAATAGTTTACGCGAAGAACTGACCAGATATCAATTTTTCCTTCAACTCAAACAAGATATATTGGAAGGCAAATTGGACTGTCCGGAACCAATCGCCATTGAATTAGCTGCATTGGCCTTACAATGTAAGAATTTGTTATTTATACCTTAATATTTAATTCCATTGAAACATTTAATTTTTTTTTCGAATTTGTTCAATTTCACCCTCAAAACTAAAACAAATGAAATTAAAAAAAAAAGAAGAAAACTGAACAAGTTTTAGTTATACAACCACTTTGTTAATGTATGTTTATTATTTTTACTTTTTTATAAGCCTTCTGGTGGACGAGTGGACAAGTTGACAAGACTACTCCAAAGCGAATAAGTGCTAGCAGGAGTGGCTTCAATATGTGACATGTTTTTATGTTGATAATTATATGCAGTCCTTATTGGATTATAATTTTAGAAAAGCATGTAAATATGCTTTGTTAAAAATTATGTGGGTTTAATGATTTGAGAAGTGATTGTTGGTGACTCAAGGGTCACCGAATGTCTCTAGCAGGTGAAATTTCAGAAAGGAGTGTAAACTAAGGGGTTGAATAATATTAGTGTAAACCAGGAGTGGGCAAACTTAATATTGGTATGATCGACAATAACTTTTCATATATATATACGTGATCTACTTCGAAAAATGGGTTAAATAAAAAACAAATATAAATTTAAATGGAGGATGAGTAGAAGGAAGTATTAGAAGCACTATTTGGGAATCAGTAATATCGGTTGTAGTAGAATGAATGCATGTTTAATTTTAAATTCAAGCTTCATTGTCTGCGAAATTTTTAATGCACATTTTACATTAATAGATTTGAAATTTAGCTAAAAATTATTAAAAGCGGCTGCGATCGATCATTTGCCCACTCTAGGAGGTCTATACTAATATTTTATCGCACTTTTACGCATTGAAGTTATGTAATGAAACTAATTCGGAAGAACAAGATTTGATATTTGAAACTTTCACTACTGTCGAGCTTGACGCCTGTTAAAAATTGGCATCGTTGTGCAGTGCACAATATGTATAATAATCAATTTTTGGACTGAGATCGATCAAATTTGAAAATAATTCAAAGAAAGAAACCCCTAATCTGGAATTACGTAAAAAAGATTTTTCATCAATAATTTACTCTTTTACTAGCCGAACTGGGTGACTATGACGAAACTATACATACGGCTGCAACTGTTAGTGAATTTCATTTCATCCCCAACCAAACCGAAGAGATCGAAATTGCTATTTTGGAAGAATACAAAAAATGTAAAGGGTTGAGTCCGGCTCAAGCAGAAATCAGCTATTTGAACAAAGTGAAATGGCTGGAAATGTATGGTGTGGACATGCATACAGTTTTGGTAATAAATCAATTTGGCAAACCAAATTCTCTTCTAACAATAAATATTTGTAGGGTAAAGATGGAAAAGAGTACCACTTAGGACTGACTCCAACCGGAATTTTGATATTTGAAGGTGTCGAAAAAATCGGGTTGTTCTTTTGGCCAAAAATCGGAAAATTAGACTTTAAGAAGAAAAAATTAACGTTGATTGTTGTTGAAGATAGTGACGACGGCCACGAACAAGAACATACTTTTATATTTCGGTTAGATTAATTGAAAAAATTGTTAACTTTTTTTAGGAGTTGATCGTTTTTGTTTTCTTTGTGTGTGTAGATTATACAATGAAAAGGCTTGCAAGCATTTGTGGAAATGTGCTGTAGAACACCACGCGTTTTTCCGGTTACGAGCGCCGATTAAAGGGCCCTCAGCCCGGCAAAATTTCTTCCGCATGGGCTCCCGTTTTCGATATTCCGGACGCACTGAATATCAAACGACACAACGACAACGTGCCCGTCGAACAGTTCAGTTTGAACGGCGTCCATCGCAACGCTATGCCCGACGACAAAGCCATGTCATTCGAGAAAAACAACGGTAAGTGACTTTTAGTTGGAAAAAGAACTACCCTTCTTTAGTTTAAAAATGTTAAAATAACTACTGAAAATATAGACAGGGCATTTGGAATCACAGAGTTTGTATTATACGTCGATCTTGAGCTCAAAGTGAATATCCATTAGTTTTTTCTAATTCTCTCGATCAAAAACGTTCTGCTAGTCGATGATGAAACACATGCCTAGTTCCTGATTTTTGCTTAAGCACTCTTTCTGAAATAATTTCTATGATACGATCCCTCGTTTCTTTTCTGAAAAAAAAAATGATTTTCTTCCAGCAGCTTTCCAATATTCTATTGAATATTTTATTCCAAACCTTAGCAGTGAAGGAGATAAAACTGATGGTTTTATCATTACTGCACTGTTGTGCAAGTGAATGCGGTTGTCCTGATAATTTTTATTGAAGCTTCGGTGCATAATTTGTCAGTTATAGACAAAATTGTTTCTGTTTTTCTAAAATCTCGACACTTGTTATGAAATTGATATTATGATAGAATTTTCTTTTTAGAACTACTCATACAAGTGCTGAAGTTACCGCTATAGTTGACACTCCGGCTAAGTTACCCTCTGATCTTACTTCTCCGGAAATTGTCTTGCCACAACCAACATCGTCACGTTGCAGTGGTAGGTCTTCTCGCAGTGACGTAACTGAAAAACATAGCACTACCGCTGACTTATTGGTATTAGAAGATCCTCCACTGACTCCTCTACAATTAGACGTTGATTTCAACAAAAACATTCCTAATGTGTCCGCGTCCAGGTAACAAAATTTACGTTTAATCTCCAAGCCAACACTCATGAAAAAAAATCATCTTCAGCCCAGCTTCTTCGGTCACATCCTCGGGAACATTGCGTAAGACTAAAAACGTTCCAAACGATGTTGTGAGTACTCCATTAGATACGTTAATTAAACAAATCGCCAAGGATAGCCTAACTCACGTACAATTCGAGGAACAGAATTCAATTCCTGTTGGCGCAAAAGCTGAAGGTAAGTGCCACTACAAATCCCCCAATTGTATGAAAATAAGTAATGAAATAACTTCTAGAAGATATTTTGGACAAATCTAAGACAAACAATGAGATGCAAAACAATCAAACGAAGTATTTAAGTGGAACAAAAAAAATACCCAAAGATCAATTGAAATGCAACATCTTGAAAGGTTTGACTTAAATATTTTCATTGATTTTTTTTTCAATTTATCCATCCAAATCGATAATTAACAACTAATTTCTGGTGTTGTTGTTTTTTATTTAGCAAAAGTGGATGAGATTCAAAATAACAACAATAATAACAGCACGGTTTTGATGCCAACGTTTACGATTGGGGGAAAGTTAACCAATCAGCAAAATATGAATTTATTGTCACCGAAATTGCTGGATGATACTAATTTGCTCGACTCGTCTCTCGATTCGTTTAATCAAGCGACTTTTGTTAGTGTGGTATGTATCAATAAAGTATTTATTATTTATTGGGGACTTAATATTTGTAAATATTTTAAATTGCTAGCAAAATTCAGTTCAATTTATTTCAACGTTTTCATTAAAATATATACAGTATAATCTCACTAATCCGGCACCCTCCGCCCACGCCTCCCTCGCCCTACCCTCTATGAAATGCTTTATTTTATTCATTACGTATGACTTGTCACTATATTCACCAGTAATCTGAACATTCCAATAATCCAGCATCCTCCGGTTTATTAATAGTGCCGGATTAGTGAGATTACACAGTAATTGCATATTCATATGTATCTGCACCAAATCAAGTTAAGTAGGGGCCGCATTTCCCGTATGATAAATTTTTATCAAAAGTACCAAGTCATATGTTGAAACATACGAGTAATTCAATGACGGATTTAGCCAACAATTTTAAATTGAATTTAAATTTCGTGTTGACTAAAGTGTAAGAAATGAGTACATGTAAATGTAGAAAAGAGGAATTGAGAAATGCAGTAACTACTTTGGTGTTATTATATTTTTGTATTAGTGGTTTGATGATAATTGCTAAGTCGCTAATTAGCTTTTTGTTTTTGTTTCTTCTCATTTGTACTAAATTCTCTATCACTAATATTTCCCATGTCCATTTCCATATCTCGAACGATTAGGGTGGTGATAAGTTGACGTTGAACGTGTCGTGTTTAAATCCGGCCATAACTCCGAAAATTGAGAATACGGAACCGCAAGTCGAAACTAGTAAAGTTAGCGTTCACGAAGATTTGTGCGAAATAGATTTTTCAAATTTGGCTGCCGTTAACAATAACAATTGCACAAAAAAAGATGAAAATTTGATGAAATGTCAAGCGATCGACATGAACCGGTGTCCCACTCCGGTCACGGTCACCCACTTCAGCTACGACAACCAGGGCAAGCTTGGCAAGATGATGCTTCCCGTACAAATCGACTCGATCAAATCGCAACCATTGAGTCTAATCAACGTGTCCGACGAACCGGTCGGCTCCGATGGAGAAAGTCGAATTGGTGGAGACTCTTCTCCGCGAGTAACACACACCGGCTCTAAATTCGATGAGCTCAACGTTCAAATTGAACAAAACATCAGTAAATTAGTACAAAAATCGCCGATCGCAGTGGCCAAAAACGACAAATCCATCTTTGATACTTTCAAAAACAATCCATTCATTGCAAAAATCGAAACCGATGATAACACTGAAACAGACTCGTCCAACAATCCCTTTCATCCTAACAACCCCTTTAGAGACATCGCCACTATCACAAGTGTCACAGACGTCGAACAAGTATCACAGAAAAACTCGTTAATTCCCACAAAGGTATGTTCGATTTTTCCTCACTTTCGTTCATATTTGTTGCATGCTTTTTGTTATTGTTATTGTTGTTGTTGTTTTTTTTTCTTTCTTTAAATTGTATATCTTATTAGAAATATGAAAATTATCTATTTTCACACCAAAACTCTTCAATTATTAGTAAATCTAGACTACCAGGAGAGGTAGAAATCATATAATAATTTGAGAATCGACCACCTGCGAAGTATATTGCAAAATCAAATTCGAGTTTAACGTTTCATGAATACAAAACCATAGACATGTACAATATATAAATATTTTCCCAAAAGGTCCACATTTTTTGATTTCGGTTTTCTTCTTATCTATGTGTAATGGCTAATTGTGTATACTGGCATACTGTGCAATTTATTCAGCTCCAAAGTAAAGAAAGATATTTGATCTAGATACGGCCGGTCTTTGACCTCTTCCCAATAGTGTTTCATCTCCTGGTATCTAGTATCTAAACTTTGAACTTAAATCTGTGAAATTTATACTTTGGTTTGTTATATCTTCTCCATAAAGAATAATAGTAAAGATCTTAAACTCATACTTAAAATAAATATGAACAACAAAAACCAGGGAATAGTTCCTTAGTTGTTACTAAAGTTCATGCCAATGAAACCTATTTACATTATATTGTAATGTGAAACTAGTGATTTACAAATGACTAAGTTTGTCAAAAGATCAACAGAAATACAAATTTTACCCTAGACTAGCCACCTTTTGATTTTCTATCTCTGTCATAATCCTGAAATTCCCGAGAAAAGTTGTAGTATTCTTGTTTGAAACGAATTTTATTCTAATTGTAAGTTCTGAGGTTTTTTTTAAGTTCCTTTTTAACAATTGTGCACTGACGTTCCGACTTTCATATCGTAGATTTGTTTTCGAGATAAAGCTCAATAGACAACCGGTCGGGCCCCTATAAATATTTCTTCCGGGGGTCTAAGAAAACTAAGGAAATGCTAAATACAAATGAACTATTCGTTGGTCTCATACTATTTACGATTTATATGGCATGCATGAGTTCAAGTTCTTTGCTTTTATTTTGAACAGACATCTTCAATAAATTAAGTTGACAATTTGTATGTTTAGGAAGCGAATGCTTCGAATTTAAAATCGAAAAATACTCAATTGGGAACCGTTTCGGTGCAGAGCAGCTTAAGCCAACTGTCGCCATGGCTAGTTTCAACCGAATCTGTCGGAACTGTCGCAAAGCCTTCTACAACACCAAACAAATCTGAGCCAGAAGCTGGAAAAATTCATCGAAAAAGTGTCATTATTACGCAACTATAGTTTAAATCAAGTAAACGATGTGCCAAATGCGTACAAAACATCGCAATTACTCGAAACAGTTGACCATCCGTATTCACGGAAACCTACTGTAATCATCATTCTAGTAATCAATTACAATACGGTGATACAACTGTAAATAATTTTATTTAATTTTATCAATTTCAACATTTGTGATCGTCCATAATTCGAACAATTAGATAAAAGGACCAATAATTTATTAAATTTATAAAAAAATTATGCCAAAACAACGTTTCTATGTAGGTATTTAATGAGAAATGCGTTTATTTATTTGGGTAAAAGGTTTTTTTTTCTTAAAAAAGACATTACATATGTGCGGACAGTCGAATTAATAGGATACATTCGAATGTCAGCATAGAAGGGACCAATATTCGGAAAACCGTCTACCGCCATTTGAAAAACAATCCTCCAATACCTATTTTTAAGATTATTCAGTTTTGCTGAAAACGTTTTCGGACGAAAACGGATTCTTATTGATTCTAGAGTTGCTAAAGATCGTAATTGTTATAAAGCGATTTATGGTAAATAACCATCAAAAAATCTTTCTTTTTCGGTAGTGATGCGACTCGAGTACAAAGCCTATAGAGGCATATAAACAATATGCCCGCATGGATTAAGTTAGTTCTTTTCATTAATATAATAAAACTATATTTTCAACAGTATTTTTCAAAACTAAATATTTTTAAATAAAGCACTTCTGTGATCGCATCACTATTATCAACGCATAGGTTTTCAAGCATAACAATGAATAAAAGTCTGATCAAATCAGAATATTGACTTAATATTTAAAATTTTGTTTCATTTATATTCCAAAACGCAGTTGCCTATTTTGTTCAGGCTGCTGTATATTTGTTGTGTATAGATATTTTGAAGTTCTATGCCTAAGTATTATTCATGAAAATTACAATAATAAAATCTTTTTTGTATCAGATCTTTTATTTTAATGTATTATTTATTTATTATAAAGTAAAGCAAAGCGAAGCTGTAATCATCTTAAAATTCATTCAAATCCATTCCATATTAATTATATAGACTTAGTGCCATTGGGATTTTACAGAAAAAAAATCAAAACAAAGAATTTTATTTATGTACTTATAAATATGTTACTTAAATCATTCTGTACGCATTTTGAAAAAAAAAAACAAATTGCTTCAATTATCCGTCCTTTTATACAAATTTATCAAAATAAAAAAAATGTAAAATATTTTATATAAATAAATAAATATACAACTATATATTTACAAACTAAGTCTTGTTTTTCAATTAATTTTAGCGATGTTGTGCCCACCGATGAGCGCTGAAATTTTTGAAAAGGTTGAATTAAATAGAAATAGGTGTTAAGAAGAAATATAGTATTGCTTCTTCCTTTTCAAAATTGATAAAAATAATTTAACTAATACATATGCCTGATATCACGTTTTGTTTTGTAAAGGCGGAAGGTTAAAATAATATTGGAAACCCAATCTAGGGATAAATATTTAAAGATAAAACTATAGCCGACTTTTAACAAAAATTATATTTTTTTTTAAATACATTCCTTCAAACATTGTTGCTAAAAATTAAACTTAAAAAGATGTCAATTTTAGAACTAAAATGAGTGAATTCTTAACACGTATTTCCATTCAAGCTAACTTAAGATTACTGCGCCACCTATGCAATTTCTTGTGAAACTTTAACGTATACTTCCATCCAACCAACTTAAGTTTTTAGTGCCACCTGTGAGTCAGGAGGATGTACTCATAGCTTCCAAGAAAAATCTAAATGCATTTCGACGTTGTCTTAATTCAAAAATTTTAACATTTAGAATTCAATCGCATTAAAATTGTTATTCTGTGCTTACTTTTTTAACATTAGAATTTTAATTGCTAACTAAATTCAGTTAATTGCTTTTTCTATGGTTAACATTGCACGTTAAATTTTGTAGAACAATTATTATATACATATGATACACATAATTGTTTAACAAAATTTAACGTGTAATGTTGACAGTGAAAAAAGCAATTAAATAGATATTATCAGTTTTTCTGTTAGGTAAAAGATGATACGTAAAAAAAATAGAAAATTTATTGAACTATATAAAAGAAATACATAACTAAAACGATTAAATGACTCAAAAAATTCACTTCGGCCCATGTGTTGATCGTGTGGGTTAATATATCTTGCGTGTGCATCAAAGATATTTGTTCAAAAATCACTCCCAAATAAGCTAAATGAATTATGGAAATCACCACAAAAATGATATTTACGATTATGGAGAATGGGTGGTTTCTTTTGTATAAATGGGTGCAATTCTCCCGGCACTGGTTCGCCAAAATACATGCGTTCAACGAAAGGCTAAGTTTATGACGCAACATATACTCCACATAAGTGTAAAATCCTAGAGAAAGAAGGACAAGAGCTAGGGCCACACTAAATCCATGCAAAGCTGCTGAAGCCACATAAACACAAAGAACTGCCCAGAATTTACCCATTTTCTGACATGGACGAAATATATCTAAAATCAATAATATGATTAAAATTTGTAAATAAAAAGAATAAAAAAAAACATTACAGTATTTCAACCAACGATGCATTGGTATGTTCCAATTAACTACAACTTGAACCAGAGAAAATGGAACTTCAATGGCTTTAACATCCACAACTTGCAAGTATGGATATCCTGAAGTCATCATCACCGACATAGATAAATACGAAATAAAATAATGACTTGAGCGAAATAATAAAGCGTCTCGATATATCAGAAGCCATCTAGAATTATTTTGGTATAATTTATTATTTTAAATAAAAAATAACGATAAATGTTTTATTTGTTGTTTCCGAGTCACAACTAATAAATTAATGAATAATTATATACATCGTATGACTTAATTTAAAAATAAACGCATTGTATTCAATAAAGAAATTGAGTCATACGACATAAATAATTATTCATTAATTAAAAAAATAGTTTCCAAACATTCATCACTCACTTTGGACTATCATCAGCAAAAAAGTAATATCCCCAACAATTACTGATTGTCAAAAAAAATAGACTCAATCCCAAGGATGAACCAATTTGCCAAACGTTCTTATAAAGTGTCTAAAATAAGTAAGATGAAAAATTCAAATTGATATTTTTTTTAATATCCTAAGAAAAGTTCAAGAATTACACAATGGTTCTAGGCATTTTTGTTTTTGAAAATTCATTTTTGAAATGATAACTTTGACGAGTTTGAAAAAAGATATATTTGAATGCATGTTGGAAAGCCAAAATAAAAGCCTATTAAAAATAGCGTTACGTAATTCTCGAAGCCCTCCTGTACCATTACCGTAATTGACGGCTTTTGTAGAACATTCAAGTATTCCATGTAAGAAATCCACGGTCCAAATAAAATATTAGAAACCGAATACAAATACCCAAAGTATTCGCAAATATTTGGTATCGTTATTGTGCTTTTATCAATATCAAAAGCAATGCTAACAGATTTCATGACAATTATCATTTGTATCCCACGAATTTCCCGCCAATCATTTTCTTCCAAATAAAATTCTCTAAAACATTAAAAAAATCATACTCAGTTAAAAATTATTTGTGTTAGTCGATATTTATTTGAAAGAATAGAAGTTTGATGACTAAAGTGAATAGGGCAGGGGGGGGGTTGAAACTCAAAAGCTAACTTGGGCCAAATAAACAATGCTTAACTTTAGGTGAACCGCAAAAAAAAAATCAATGTTCACTGAATCATGTAAAAAGTTAAATTATTGTTTACACCCTTATACTTATAAATAAAGCATATTATAATTACATATTCTAGTTTACGTTTCTATTTTTACTTGGCGTCGAATATATTAACTGGACCGCAAAAGTGTTATTAACTCAGGTTTGCTTTTAGTTTCTATAGACAACGCTTTTTTGAGTTGTCTTCTTTGTTAGTGCATTTTAAAACATTTAATAACCTACCCAAAACAAAGATACGAACAGGATAGTCCTGCGACTATATAGCCGGAACATTTTACATTTCTTTTGCTTAAAATTGTGATTAATAAATAAGTTACTACTCCTAAATATAAAATATGTCTGGATAAGCTTTTGTTGTTGAAATAAACACTTAAAACTCCTGTTGAGAAAGAGGCAACGTGGCTTATCCAATACGGAATTCCTTCTGTAAAATAAAAAACAAATAGTTTGAATTAAAAAATATTAAGCAATGATTTGTGTTTCTTATATTTTTATATGTAAATAAATATTTGTTCAAAAATTAGGTGTAAATCTTTTAATTAATCTTTCGATTAATTCGGTTAATCTTTCGAATTGTGTTTTTGTAATAATTTGGTTATTACCAATTTTAGAAATAATTCGATAGACCAAAGCCCAGAAAAAGACATTGAAAATGATGAAAAGCGTGCTGGTTATTATCGGGAAGATGCAGTATTTGCAAACATCCAAAATGTTTCGCTGGCTAAGGATTTGATTTGGACCCAAATCTTCGTCGTAGTATTCCAGATCTGACCCCGACTCGTAAAAATAGAAATTCTCGTTCATAACTATTGACTGAAAAATATCAAACAATTATTTTTAATGTTTAAATATGGAATAAGAAAAACATAGTCAAATATATTCAATTGTAATTAGTCATAACTTACTCGTGCCTTTACTTTATATGTTTTATTTTCAGTGGTTTATTTATCCGTATTTACTTAAAGAATTTAGTAGCTTAACAACTTTTTTCATAATTGTGGGTAATTTTTATGATTAAAAGTTGAAACCGATAAAATTTTTGCCGGAAATCACTAGTATTTTGCCAAATAAAGAAGCAATAATAATCACAAAGTTTAATTCATCTTTGACACTTGATCACTATTTAAAATATTTATTCGGTTTAGTCCAGCCATTAGTTAAGGGTCATAATATCTCAAAATCGATCAATTTTATTTTAGCAATTATGAATTTCTAGCCTGTTGGTTATTTTTATTTTTTACTTTCAAATATAATCTTTTTACCACCTTTGTAATTATGGTAATTATTTATATTTGTATTTATTAATAGAACATCAGAGATGTTTTCTTCTCTTGCCATTAGGTGGCACTCAATGGCGTCTGCATTATTCATTGAAAAAATACCGTTATTTTAAAGATCTATAAAGCGATATTGGAATTTAAGACACAGAAATGTTAATATAGCTAGAATTTGTACATATTTTTAGTTTAAAAAATTCGAAGTAATCATAAAAGATATTTGAGTGATTTTTATGTTAATTATAAATTATCAAGACAAAGATCTGAAAGCAGCGCTCGTCGTTGCTCGCTTGTCAGCTGTTCTTTTTAGTTCAAAAAAAATATAGCTCCTTCAGATGGCACTTTGTACGTATCTCTGGATTTCTCTTCCTTTTATTCAATGCTATATAATCCACATTACAGATCTTTGAGTGAACTGCGTTTTAAGTGGTGCTAGGTTCATAGTAAATGAATCACGATAAATCTGTACCATCTGTACATAGGTTTATGGAAGGCTCAAGAAATAGGGCAAAATGAGTTCAGCTAGGACTTATGTCTCTGATTAGGGGTGTTGGATTCGTATGTTGAGAGAGAGAACGATAGATTGAAGTTGCTCGTAGATTGGCAAATTCGTGAATGTGACAAAATGTATTGATAAATAATGTTGGTCAATTTAGCTAAAATGGCTGTACACACAACAAAATTTCAATGATCAAATAATTGTTTTGTCAGTATAAATATATTTAAAATAAATAAATAATGTTAATTTTGTTGCCATTAACGAGGGTGGCTCCGATATTTTGTGTTTACAGAGCCCTATTTATACATAAATACCCTCATAAATCTTCGTTTAGAAATTAGTTCAAAATTTTGTAATCCAAGAAATTATTCAATAATGCAACGTATGTTACAAACATGTTGTCCTCAGTAATATCAAGTTGGGCTTGAAACTTTGTCGAGGATAGTGACGACAATTTGCTTCGAAATAATCACATTTACATTATGGATAGTAAAGTAGGTAAAGATGATGGTAGTATTGCTAGTGGGAAAACAAAATCTTCGACGACGGCAGTATCTTCTATTGCAACAGTAACAGTCACTACTACACCATCATTAAAACAATCGAGCCGAAGAGAGTCAATTATTACTCAGGCAAGTTCCCAAAGTAAATCGTTGGAAAATGTTACGAAAACACCACCACGTCCTCGAACCACCATCGACAAGAGTCAAGGTATTCAACCTCTGCCATCCCCATCTCAGCCTCCACACTTACCCTTCGTCACCGTCCATGCTAGCGGATCGACCAGTTCAGGTAGTTGCAATCCTTTGACCCATAAAGCAATATTCAAGCAATTCCTTTTACAGATTTAACAAATTTGATTCGTTTGAGGAAATCCGCACTGGGAAAATCAGCTCCATCGCTCTCTGCTAACATGGTGATTATTATATATCAATCCAAAACTATAATTACATCCTTTCAAAATTCCTTGTTGTATCTGACATCTCAAGAAACTGCGACCATTTAATCCATGGACTTTTCATAGGAAATCATAATGCACACAAATGATCTCATATAGTGTGCTCAAGAAACATCGCCTCTTCTGATATTCATCATGTTTCACACTTAAGCATGCACTCCCTGTAATCGGGAACCAACAAAGCAGATAGCCTGGCCATTTTTGTAACATCTCTTTATATGAATGACTGAAAAAGCTTCCCATCCTCCCAATTAACACCATTGAGAAATTTATAGCCAATCCGACAACAAAAATGCATTCAAATTTTAGTTTGAAAATTTACCCACAAAAGAGCAAATTATATGATATTAGAATTGAAAGAAGTTCTCAAAGGGACTTTGGCCGTTTTTTTTCAAGTTTTGATCTTCATTGTTAGCTTATAACGATGGCAAAAGCATTGGATTTGACTGTTCCATAAGTGGCAAAAGTTACTATCTAAGTTTGCATCTTCAAAAAAAAACTATACAAATCACAGCCAGGCTAATGTAAAGTCTTAATATCCATTGTTAAAATAGTTTTTGAAATTATTTGTAGATGGAACTGAGTATTTCGCGTCGTAATAGCCGAGCTGCTCCTGCTGCCCATAGATTAAGCTATGTTGCCGCGACAAACACTTCTCCAGTGTTACATCGTTCCCATTCACCAGTTTCGGTTGGGTCTCCTGTTGATAGTCCTCCAGCACGAACATATTCTCCATGTTTAAATCTTGTATCATCGACTGTAACTCCTTTAAAAAGGTAATCATGATTTTAATTAATGTTTCCACTTAATTGACTGTCTTGACTGTAGAAGCAGCGTTATTGGATGTCGTGGAGATGGACGTCGATGGTCAGTTGCATCTCTTCCCTCATCAGGGTATGGAACAACTCCAGGAAGTTCCAATATGTCGGTATGTTATCAAAAAAAAAATATATAAAAAAAATGATTTTAATCAGTTTGATACACAGTCAAAATGTTCGAGCCAAGAGAGACTTCACCAATTACCCCACGTACCAACAACCGATGAACTCCGGCTACTCTCCCATCATTTCTCATCTCGTGAACCAACAACGCCAATCGGATTTGCAAGTATTGCAAGTGCCGTGGTTGGGGACAACAATATTTTTCATCAATCCCCATTTCATCGTCCTCGCTCCCGCAGTTTAAGTAGCCCAAGCCGTTCGCCTGTTGTGGACAATGAATTGTCTATGATGAATATGTTATACAAAGAGCGTTTTCCAAAAGCCACGCAACAGATGGAAGAACGATTGATTACTTTCATTAACGATAATAAGGAAGTCACTCTTACTGAAACTTCACAAATAGCCGAACATCACGACGCACTTCCAATCGCTCGTTTTGTTCATCACCAGGTCATTGAAATCGCCCGGGACTGTCTTCACAAATCGCAAGCGAAACTCATCACCAGTCGATATTTCTTTGAAATATCCGACAACTTAGAACGGCTTTTAGCTGAGGTACTGCCATAACTAACTTAAAATTATTAATAGAGAACAATACGAAAAGAACAGAAAGGGAATGAAGGGAATGAAAATAGTATAGGGCACTCTCTTACGGGATGCGCGAAAAATATTTATGGACAATTTTAGTACGTACTAGCTTGATAGCTACGACTTCCTCAGTGTTACACAATAACAGATTCGTTCGTATTTTTATTGAAGATTTTTTTTTGAAAAATCCAAAGTCGAAAGCTAAGTTTTGGGAGCTTATCTATATGTATAGATTAAGTGATTTTCTGTAGTCTTTATTTTATCAAGTATATTATTAATAATTGATGTTTGTTTTTTTCTTGTGTTAGACTAAGGAGAAGTCAGCAGAAGCAGCTGTACACGTTACGAATTTAATAAAGAAATTATTGTTAATTATTTCCCGTCCGGCTCGTTTGTTGGAATGTCTTGAGTTTGATCCAGAGGAGTTCTATCATTTGTTGGAAGCAGCTGAAGGCCAAGCAAAAGTAACGCAAGGCATCAAAGCTGATATTCCCATGTATATCATTCAAAAATTGGGCTTGAATCGAGACCCGATTGCTGAGTTGCAACAGGAATTGAAATCTGAATGGAGCTTGAAAAGTTCGTCAAGTACAACTCCGATGGCTATCGAATCAAAAACCAATTGGTCGAGCTCTTCATCACCAAGTGAAGATGACTATGACGTAATTAAGTTGATTTCAAATGGAGCTTATGGTGCTGTGTATCTTGTTAAGCACAAACAAACTCGGCAACGATTCGCCATGAAAAAGATTAACAAGAACAATTTAATTTTACGTAACCAAGTTGATCAAGTGTTCGCCGAACGTGATATACTGAGTTTTGCTGACAATCCATTCGTAGTAAGCATGTATTGCAGTTTTGAAACGCGGCGACATTTGTGTTTAGTTATGGAATATGTTGAGGGTGGTGATTGTGCCACGTTGCTCAAAAATATTGGCCCACTTCCGTCCGACATGGCGCGATTTTATTTCGCCGAGACTGTTCTGGCCGTTGAGTACTTACATAGCTACGGAATCGTCCATCGTGACCTTAAACCCGATAAGTAAGAAACTTTCAACATTACATTACAATCGATACATTTGATTTCTTTTCAGCTTACTAATCACAGTTCTTGGACACATTAAGTTAACTGATTTCGGATTAAGTAAAATGGGATTAATGTCACTAGCGACAAATTTGTACGAAGGATACATTGATGCGGAAACGCAACAATTTTCCGACAAACAAGTGTTCGGCACCCCCGAATACATTGCACCTGAGGTCATTCTTCGACAGGGTTATGGAAAACCGGTAGATTGGTGGTCTATGGGAATTATTTTATACGAATTTCTTGTTGGCTGTGTCCCCTTTTTTGGGGAAACTTTGGAAGAGCTATTCGCTCATACTGTGAATGGTAAATATTTTTCTGTATTCAATCTTACAATAAGTTCTAATGTTTGCATGGTTGAACGACATATATCCCAAGTAAAGTTCTTTAGATTGAGGTAGTTCGTTCCTATTTCTTAAGAGATGTAAAATCACAGCTGGTTTTCTTTAATTTTTCTTATAATACACCCCACATGAACCATTTTACTCACATAATGTGAACCATCGAATTTCTGAGAGTTTTCCTGCGCTGCGTCCTAGAAGGACTTTTACGCTCCTTGTCATTCAAATAGTTGTAGCCAGTTGACCACATCAGTTATACTTGTTTCTTCATTGGCTCCTCAATACTTTCACTTGTCATTTCCATCAAAGTATTGAGGTGGTAATGATCACTTGATTCTTAATAATTAATTTATTATTAGATGATATTGAATGGCCTGAGGCGGATGACTGGAGTGTGCAACCAGAGGCGAAAGATTTGATTAACGCTCTTTTGGCGCAAAATCCGAGGGAGCGTTTGGGTGCTGCAGGTCCACATGAAGTGAAGGAACATCGATATTTCTTTGGTCTTGACTGGAACTCACTTCTTCGTCAAAAAGCTGAATTTGTGCCTCAACTTGACAATGATGAAGATACGAGTTACTTCGATAGTCGAACTGATCGTTATAACCACGAAGTTGCCGACGACACAGATGATACAGATGATTCTCCAGTATTCGGCTCATTTTCTTCGTGTTCGCCGCAATATCGTAAAGTCGCCGTTGGAAGTACTTCGAGACTTTTAACGTCGTCAGAACAGACTGAACCACCAGCAGCGCCTCCAACAACCCCAGCTCGATCAACAGCTCGGGTCATCTCGACGACCGTTCCACCAACAACACCTGAAACTCCCGAATCTTTCGATTTTAATCGCTTGCGAATTTCCCATTATCCACTCACCCCCGATGCGGAACCATCTGATTACCGGAAAATGTGTGTCGATTTGAGTGGCAAGACTTTAAGTACACCAGAATCTTCTCAAACCGACAGTGATGACGTCTCACCACAGATTCAACGGAAGCGACGTAGTGCAGCTCATTCCCGAGACATTTTACCTCGATTTGCCATTTCCATGGAAGACGACCAAAGCAGCTACTATGAAATCGGTACATCGTCTTCAGAAAGTACACGTGGTGAACAAAACTTGCATCTGCATACACCCATTTCAAAACATCGATCTCGTTCTGTTGTCAAGAGTGCCTCTGCAACTAGCCTTTCCCTGATTATTCCTTCAGGTATACTAATCCCTTTAGCTTCAAATAATCTAGTTACCTTTTTCGTTTTTTTTTTTTTTTTTTAGATGAATTCAAATCGTCTAATATTAATTTGAACTCTCCAAGTGGAGGAGGAGGCTCGAGCACGGCGAGTTCTCGTGATACTTCACCATGTCGTGAATTATCGCCGTTGGTCAATTCCTATAAGCCGCCGATTGTTATTAAACGGGGACCACGTGGATTTGGATTCACTGTACACACAATTCGTGTGTATTATGGTGATACTGATTTTTATACAATGCATCATTTAGTTATGGTAAATATTTCGATTTAATTTATTCAAAGTTCATTAATCCTCACCGGAGATGTGTTGGTTTCTTTGTCGTTCACATTATTGTTCTTAGAGTCCTGTCCATCGAAAAAGACATCTATCTGAAGGACTAAGTTTTGCTTAATCCCATGTTCATTATTTTTGAGTTTTTAAAACCGCCATCTCTGTGAACGGCTTAAAAGTTGAACGTTAGAGCAACAATCTGTAGTAGTTGATGGGGTAAATGTTGCGGGAAGAAATTTTCTTGTTAGAATTTAGTTGGAAAGCATTTATAATAAAGTTAGCGCAATTGAATTTGTAGGCTGTGGATGAATCAGGACCCGCATTCGAATCGGGATTACGACCTGCAGATTTGATCACGCATGTAAACGGAGAGGCTGTGCAAGGACTGTACCACACACAAGTGTTACAACTGCTTCTGGGAGGTGGCGAGAAAGTGAGTTTACGTGCGACGCCTTTGGAGCATACATCAATTCAAGCCGGAGGACGACGTCGTGATGTTGCCCAGAGTAAATTGGCTCGTCGCTCTGTGCACCGCCAACGTAAACAGAAACGAGGAACCGCCGGTTGCGAGTCATCGAGTTCGGAGAAACGACGCAAAGCGTCCCTGTTTCGACGCATAAGCAGCAAACGTGCCAGCGTTGAAATCCAAAACTTGACCGGTGTGATTTCAACATCGAATTCGGTCATTACGCCGAATCGAAGTCAAGCGTACACTCGAACTCCTGATGCGAGCTATTTGAATCACTCACCAATTCGCTTGGCGAATGATCCTCCGTGTCGATCGTTGAATTTACTAGATAATCAGAACCCGTTGTCGATTTCTATAAGTACTTCGTCGCAATCAAGTTCGCCGAGTTCTTCTACACCGAATACGCCGACTAGTAGTGGGTCCAGTCAGCACTATCAACGTCCATCCACATTGCACGGACTTAAACATAAGTTGCATTCGACGTCAGCATGTTCGAAGGGGTTGCATAAAGCGACGGCATCGTGTGGAAATTCTGGGTCTAGCCGTCGTAAATCTGTCGGACATATTCCACTGTCGCCGCTGGCTCGGACTCCCTCGCCGAGTCCTTTGCCAGTTTCGCCAACGCGGTCTCCCAGTCCGTTGGCATTTCCGGTAGGGCACCAGCAGGGTAGCTCGAACACGACGCAGTCGTACAGTCCCGGTGTAAGCGCCACAAGCGGTCTACCAGGTAAAAAAACCTATGTGCGTCCAAAAAGCGCAGAACCTGGTTCTCCATTATTACGCCGTGCATTGTCTCCAGATCGGCTACATCCTCGAACGGCAGAAGGCAAGTGTACATTGATCTCACCGCTATGCGCCACGGCGACGCGGGTCACGAGTGCCGGCAGCGGCGTGTGGCGGGCGGCGGCTGCAAGCACTACGTCCAGTTTCCCCACGACCACAATTAGTGCTAGCACTCAATCTAATCTCGAAACAACAATTCATCAACCACAACAAACCGTTACCGAATCCGACCCTCCTCTCCTCAACAATACTGCTGCGTCCAGCTCTTCGCTTGCGCTACCCTTACCAGGACCGGGTGAACTGCTCCCTCGCATCGCCGAGGAAAAAGACTCACCGACAAACAGCAACCAAGACCTACCTACTTTACCGAAAAAAAACTAACCTTCCAATATTACTTGAAATCACTTGAAATGTTCGTCATATAAATCTGTGTTACACTCAACACAATTATTTTACATTTTGTGATATTATCTTATTTTCTAGCTGCTAACACTCATCCCTCCATAATGATACCGGTTAAAGCGACAGATGTCCTACGCAGAAGCTTTTTAATCTTTTACAACTAGAAACACGAAAAGAAATCTCTTATGCGAGGCTAACAAACAACCCCTTCATTACTTTTTTTTTCGTTAAAACTATTCAACCACTTAAAACTGTAAGCAAATCAATATAAATATATTCTTCAAAATTGTAAAAAATTATCAAATAAAATATGTTTTGGCAATACAAAACACTTTATAAAAAATCAAAAAACATGCATATACTATTACATTATTTTACTTTAAAAGAAATAATCAAACAATCACTTCTTCTTTTACTAAATCATTCAATAGTCTATTAATATGTGGCATAAATTCGTATCAAATCAAAGTATATTGAAGTCAATATGAGGTAATCCAAGGTATTTCATATATGAGGTATTGCTATCTATCTACTCCACCCCCTATAGAAACATTTCTTCAAATTTTGAACCCAATCGTTATGTGGTAATGTCTTCGTTTTAAGTTGCTTACAAAGCAATTTTAATCCACAGAAATTTTTAATTATTTCTTTTACTAAAACTATCACTCTCTTTACTTCACGTCAATTTTAATTTCTGTTTTTTTTTTTCGCATAAAAATACTCGTTGACTTAATGCCCTACAATCTTTAGGTTTCTTTAAATTTCTAATCTAATTATATTGAAGAGTATTAAAAACGAAAATAAGGGTAATCACCAATTTGTTTAAACTCCAATGAAGGATGGTTTGACTGCTATTTTTTACAATTAAATAAAATTTTAAAAAGCTTCTGTTTTGGTATTTCAAGCTTAACCGTCTTAGCCATTTTCCTTGAACCTATCACTTTTACAGATGTGTATGTACTTAATGAATTATAACTGTTTACTTAGAACCTAAACTAGTTTAGTGTTTAATAGTGGCATAGAACATTTTCAACGGCAGTGCGAAAAATGACTGATTTAATTCTCCTAGTGAAATAAAATTTGACTGCGCAATTCAACGAAGAGGTTTTCGTTTTTATTACAGCACGTTTTTGTTTCCAATATTATACTTACTGAATAAACTTGATTTTTAATTATTAATTAATTAATATCAACGTTGCCATTCCTTGATCAGTTTAATATGTATTTGATAGTTATAGTTACTCGCTTGAATTTACTTTTTAGAATGTTTCAAACTCACTACCCAAACCCCAAAATCCTCTCGTTTACCTACCCCCCATCTCCTTTAGAGTGAATGTCGTTTTCAAGTTTGTCGATTTAATCGAAAATTGTGATTATTTTTGTTTCTTTTTTTCGAGACAAACAAATAAATTATTACTATTAACTATTCTCAAATTGTAAGCACGCATTCCATTATTTAAAAATTTCCACTTTTTTTTTCAGAACTTTCCACTATATTTTTTAATTTAATTTTTTCCACTGGCTATTTTTTAACAACCTAGTTAGAATGCAATGGTTAAATATGTTCAAAAAGATCATTACGGGCAATTTAACATCATTAAATTTAAATTATCCCATTTTAACAGGATTAGCGACGTACTCTTCATAAGAGAATTGATTGATACCAGTGACATAGCGATATCTTTCGGACCCCCTACCTCTTTTTCGAGAAAATTTGAACACTTATATTCATTACAACGATTATTTGATGTTTGTATTTTGACTACAATTTCTAATATCCTAACAATTAAAAAAAAGGCAAAAAAAGAATAACATGATCTTTGTAAATAATTATTTTATTATTAGTGTTACACTAAAGTATGCAGACATAAATAAAAGTAAAATTATATTTAGTAAATATTTTATTTTTTAAATCACCGAAATACAATTGTTTGTACAACATCTGTATAAGTTGACCTATTGTTCTTTAGGTAAATATTTCATAGTTAATGTATAGATAAACGAGACTCTGAGAAAAGTAATGTTAGTGAAAATGGTCAACTTAACAGATTTTATTATCAAAAAAGTACATAAAATTAAAAGTAACGTCTCAGGTCCCTTTTAGGTCGGTCAAATATGGTAATGTTGCATTTTCTACTTTGTTTCTTATTTTATTCGTGATTTTTATGTTAATTCAATTCTAATATGATGTAATTGTCCTGTTTGTGACTAAATTTTCATTTTGAGTCGATTTATTCACCAATTAAGTAAAGAACAAAGTACAAAATGCAACGTCGCCAGCTTTTGGCCGACCTAAAAGGGACTTGAGCCAAAGTAACAATTGAAAACTAAAGAAATTAGCCGGAAGTGAATATTTGTAAAAAAAAAATGAAAAAACCAGTAATTCTAGCTAAGTATAGAAGTTACTCAAAAACAAATAGAAGTGGGAGTGAAAAATCGTAGGCTTATACCATAAAATACATGCAATACTCAATGGAAGCTATTTGATAACAATGGTATCGGTAATAACAATGAAGATAGTGACGGTCGGAAAAAAATCATGAATTTATCATCTGTGTGATCACCAAGATATTAATGATTTTCTGGCTCATGTCTTTTTTTCGAACCATCATATCTAGCGACGTTGCATTTTCTACTTTGGTTTTTATTTAATTCGCGAATAAATCGAGCATTAATGAAAATTTAACGACAACAGAGGTAGTTACACCACACTAGAATTAATTTAACAAAAAAATCGCGAATTGAATAAAAAAACAAAGAAGAAAATGCAATGTCGCCAAATTTGACGGTTCTAAGAGAAACATGAGCGATTTTCTATTTCTATGAGTGTATGTACTGTATGACCTAAGACCTTAACAAGTTTAGGATTTTATTTGTAATTATGTTAATTGTTTTTATTTATAGAATTGGATATCGAAAAGGTACTCTATTACCAAATCTAGCGTGTTTAGGTACCAGCGTAGATGTTTTAATTACTTTATTTAGCACTGCATATTGTTTGTGCTCTTTTGGCTTGGGAGTTGGTAATTTCTTGTTTGGAATTGATTTAAGAGTATACTTTGAAGATATAGTGTTTTTGATTACCTTAAGGTGATTAGGTTTAGGTGGTTTGATTTTTGTGATATTGGATACAGGTTTTTGGAATGAGGAACGTTTTGAAGTTGCCTTTGAAATTTGCTTCTTGTAATAAGCTGCTTTTGGATTTTCAGACGGGTTGTTATGAGGTTTTGGTGTTATGTTTTTGGATTTTTGTGGGTCAAGAGCTAATTTTGGGATTGGCTTTGGAAGTGGAGCCTTGTGTTGAATTGATTTTTGTTTTTCAGTAGAATTATTGGGATATTTGAGTTTAAGTTTTGCGTTTTTCGGATATGGTGAGTTAAGAGTCGGTTTTTGGAATGGGAGATGTTTTGGCATTAGCATTTTGGGTTTTTCCGAGAGGGTATTCTGATTTTTGATTTTTAGTGCTATGTTCCTAAGGCTTTGGGGGCTATGAGTCAATTTTTGTAGTGAGGATTGTTTTAAGGTTGGCTTTGGAAGTAATTTCTTGTGTTGAACTAATTCTGGGTGTTCAGTGGGTTTTTTGGACATTTGTGGGTTGGGAGTCGGTTCTTGGGATGAGGATCCCATTGGGGTTGTGGTATTAACAGGGAAATGCTCTGTACCTTTATTTTGTTTTGGTGTCTCAAAGGGGTTAGATTGAATTTTGTGTTGTGGTTTTACGAGTTTGGGGTTTTTTGGACTCAAAGTAGATTTATCGGTTAGCAATAGAGAAATTGCATGATCTTCTTCCTTGGTTGTTTCAGTTTTATCTTGACTTGCTTCTTTCTTATCCTCAACTTTTTGTATATTTGAATGATTGTTTTTTTCTTCTTCATGTTCCCCATTGAACTCACTAGAACCTTCATTGTCGTGATCAACTACGTCGATAAGTTGGGAAACCAAACTTTTGATTAGAGCGTCTTCACCACTGTTATCGTCAATGGATTGATCGTTATCACTATTTTCAATCATTTTGCCAAATTTAGCAATTAATTTAGTAATGGTACTTTTATTTTCTTCTTCCATTTTCTGTTCAGCGATTCTTTCATCACTAGTTTTTGTAGTATCAACTTGGTTTTTATTTGTATTATATGAGTAATTTTCATCATCTTCCGGATTTTCTAGTTCTTCTTCGTCCCAAATCTCAATATGCCTTTGAGAGTTCTTAACATCGTCGAAAGTTTTTCTTGTAGTTGCAACAGTAGTTCCAACAGTAGTTTCGGAAATATTATCACCAATTATATCTCTTTTCACCCGTACTAGACTAATTCCTTGGAAAGATTGTGATTCCTCTTCTTGTGGATTGTTTCTTCCAAATCGGTGTAACATTTGATCAACTTCAGCATTTCCGTCTTGCAATAAATCTTTCAGGTTCTCTTCGTTAAGACTAAGATTATTGTTCTCTTGATTCGAATTGTCGGTGGCACAGTTGTTGGTTTGATGTAAGATGTGGATCGTCATGGGAATTGTAGTTGGCCAGGTGTACTGGGTACCAGAAAGCGAGTTGAGACCTTCTTGGGTTGAGATATTTTTCGAATGTGAAGCCTGAGGCAACGCAGGGTATCCATTCAAAAGTTGGGAAAATCCCTTAACAATTAAAAATGTATATATTAATAATTTAAAAGCTCACATAAAATCAAGACAATTAAAATCCTAACAATTTTAAATTGGGGGTCAACCCAATCGCCCAATATTAATAAAAATTGTGGCTAAAATTTTTTTATTATCTTGATTTTAGTAATTACGAGTTCCTTATCGATAGACAATCACAAAAAGTTTTTTGTAAAAAAAATTAGTAAACTATAGCTTTTTTCCTGGCAGCCATTTACAAATGGAAGTTGGGTAAATTTTACTGAAGAAAGTGGTCTCCGGAAAATTTAATTGCCAAACTATTTTTAAAGATATTTGAATAATTAAAAAACCAGTGTGTTCAACATACAATAATCTTTATATATACATTCTTTTAATTTTCCTACCATGCAAAAAATCAGTGAAACTTGTGCTGCGAAAATATCAAAAAAATCTTAAAATTGTTACTTTTTAAGGCAATAACATTTTATGAAGAAATAGAGACTCACTAAAGTAACAATTTTAAGATTTTTTCAAAGTTGTTGCAAAAAAAATTGCCTGATTTTCTTTCATAGTAGTAAAATTTAAAGTACCTATGTATACCTATGTACATAAAGATTATTGTATGGTGAACACACTGGTTTTTGAATTATTCTAATATCTTTAAAAATAGCTTGGCAATTGAATTTTCCGGAGATCACCGTTTTCATTAAAATTTACTCAACTTCCATTTGTAAATGGTTACCGGGAAAAAAGTTATAGTTTACTAATTTTTTTACAAAAAACTTTTTGTGAATGTCTACCGATAAGGAACTCGTAACTAAAGAATCAGAAAAATAAATAATCTTTAATAACATAGCCTGGGCGATTTCAAATGAATTATCCCTTGGGTATTATTGTGGTTTAAAATTTTCTTATATCTATGAAACGTGAGCAAATTTTTATAAGCGATATACTAGAAAACTCTATTTCACCAACAGTCTTTGTAACTTATCCATAAGTAAGTAAATATCACACAATATTGTAACAAAAAAATTTAACAAAATAACTTACCAGAATTACAGTCACTAACACTTTTAACTTGTCCATCTTTTCACTAAGAAACACAAAAAAGGAGTGAGTAACAAAAATTTTTATAACAAAGCTTTTATAGGTTTCAAAATGTGTCTCCCCCCTCTAAGTCATTAAAATGATTTCTTACTAATATTTTAAATGGGATAACATTTTTTCTCAGTTATTTCTACGATTTAAATGCTAGGAGAATCACAAAGTAATGACAAATACCACCTGGAATTTTGATCCAGGAATGCTAACAAATAATAGAACGAATTGTTAAAGTGAATTCCAATTATTGAATTAAAAACTACAAAATACTGTAACGTTTTTATAAAATGTGAATTTGAAATGACTTCCAAATAAAAAAAAAAAACAGAAAATTTATTTTTTTCTGAAACTCATATCTCAGTACTATTTATTTACATATTAACTTACACTAAGCATTATAAAACTATATCAGATAACAATAATTGACCGCCAATTATTGACTTAAACTTTGCCAACAAACGGATTATTGATATTGAATCGCACAAGTTGTATTTATTTACACTAAATCAGCACAGGAGTATAGTACACGAAGTAGTTTGAGTCTATATATGTACCGAACGTTGACAACAATAGAGTTTTTTGAAACAAAAGTAATCCCGAAAAATGTCCATTGATAAACAAGGGTTGTATAATCCCCCAGCTGGTAACGATCAACGCAATCATTAAATAATTCATTAAACGGAATACATTTCTTGAGATATATTTTCGAAACAAGTTTAACCGATTCGAATTGCGTCCTACCAAATACAGAGGAATATCAAAATGAAATGTAAAACCAAGATTATATAGGTAGTATAATATTTTGAACGATTTTTAAGATTAACGCCTAAGAATGTAACTACTGCTAAAAAATCATTAAAAAACCCATTAGAAGTCGTTTAAAGTTACTGTATTTATTGTACCAATAAATATTCAAAACCATACTCTGTTTTTTTTTTTCTACATAATTATTTGAAATCGCTGTCTGCAATAACAACCAAACAGAAAAAAAAATAAGAAATCCTACTTCTTCCGGTGTCCGGAGGCGACACTCTCTTGAGAGTGCCTCTGCGCTACGTCTAAGAACTATTGCATCCAGGTTTTTAGTTTGGGGATTATTTGATCTCGTTTAGGATAGATTTTAGCAAGGTACCCTGTTAAAAGAAGGTATTTTATTTAAGGTATTTTAAATGTTCAAAAAATCTATTAGAAACCATTAGAAGTTGCTTTCAGTTATTAAAGGCATTTTAAATGTAATAATTTCAAAATACATAACAAAAATGCCCACAAAATTAGATTTATCACCATAGGATTCAACTGTTTTGGGGGGGGGGGGGATGGGAGTAATTCTATGTTGGTATTTTTGAACGATGGTATGTGGTATAAATGATTATTAATAAGAAAATCCAAGGTTAATGGATTTGATATTTGATTAAGACAAAAATGTTCGCTACATTGAATAAAATATTTTAATGCTTTTAAAATAACAATTTGTGATAGGTATGTAAAATATTTTTGCATATTAGAATGCAAAATTGTATTAACAAAATGATTCTGTATGTTTGGAATTTTCTATTTGTTGTATCGTCTTTATCAATCACGGTTTCGCATTTTTTGTAAATGATGACAAAAGTAGCCTGTTCAAGAGGGATAAATTAAATTTGATGGTTTTAAAATGTCCCCAATGATATTTTTGAATGTATTTAACAACAGATCGCTGTTGCATTTCCGCCATTTTGAAGTGATAGGGAAAAGGCAATTTAAGACAATTTGATGTTCACAAAAATAATTTGGAATTATTACAGGCATTTAAATGTAATTATTCCAAATTGTCTTTTTTAACAGGATATTTATTTTTACTGAAGTTTATTTGAGGTCCTACTTTATTTGCACATAATTTTAAATCGAGAATACGCTTAGAGCACATAGTTAAACGGCGGACGTCCTTGCCCGGAAAGGATCCCAATCACTCTTCACAGGTCTGAAACTTGTACGTGGAGTTACGAGATCAGCAGTAAAAAATACCATCAAGTAATAGATATATATATATATATATAAAAACCAGTGCATAAAATGAAAGAACACCACTGGAAAAAAGCACAGTAAAAGGATGATGGGAAAATCATCTGAAAAATTTACTACTGAAGTACTAGATCTTACACAAAAAATGGTAAGAATGGTCAGAATGGTAACGGATCTAATAACCGGCCACTGTGGAATCAAGAAGCACATGTCTTATCCTGGCGTGTTTTTCGTTTTTGTAACTCCACCAAAGTGAAGTAACGTTAACTATACAACTAGTACTTGGATACGTTCATGGTGTAATATCTTCTTTTTCTTAATTCAACCTCTTCCTGTTTTGGCAACAATTTCCCCTTCCAACCTCTGAACAAAAGTCCTCTGAAGTTCTTTTCATATTTCTATATCTTCTGCTATCCAATGCTAGCTTTTCATTTTATTACCCACTGATTGTTTGGGATTGTATAACATCTCAAAATTGTAGCAAAATCAAGCATGCTTAGTGTAATATAAATAATAATGTAATATAATAATACACTTAAGCAAAAGTAAGTTTTAAAGAATTTTATTAATTTAAAACTTATCAGTTTACATTAATTACAACATATAAATCCCAAATTTATATTTAAATTAATCAAAATTATTCTTAGGAACTTTAACATTCAGTATGTACTTGACAATTTAAGTTCAATATGTGACTATGATTTTGTCAAGCCATTGGATTGAAACAACGAACTTCATTTCGTTTAACTTTGAATTATTCAACATTCGTCAACATCCATTTATTTCAAACGGACTTAGAAATTTACTGTCCCGAAAAATTGAATTTATAACATAATTTCTTCTCTGGCGGCAAGCGATCAATAATTTGATAGATATATTTCTCAATAGCAGAATCAGTGGTCACAAGAGCCAAAATATTCTCGTTTGGAATATCAAAACAGTTTTCCCCTTGAGCCGCATCAAAACCGTATCCTAAAAGTTCTATCAAGGCCTTTATATCGTCAACATCTAGGCCAACTAAAAAAGCCTCTTGGACCTTCAACTTAAACTGCGAATAAATGTAATTAATGAAGAATTCTTATAAAATTTCAATACACTATTTACCTTAAGAAGTTGGTGTTTTTTAGTATCAAAGACGATGTAGATCATTATATGTATGTGATCCTTAAACTTATCGCAGAAAATAAAGAAAAACGATTTTTATATCGTCAAATTTGTGAATTTGAAACTCCACTTTTAAATTCTATCGCAAGAAGAACCAAAAGTAGCTGCTTTGTAAGTGCGCATGATCAGTCAATTCTATCAATCTTACACTTTTGCAAAAACCAACTTAGCCAACATAAATATTACCATATATTTGTATATAGCATATGCAACCGTTATGCATACATGCATATTGTATAACCGAAACGTTTTACATTATTTATTTTAATAAAATATAATATAAATATTAAAAATTTGAACCATATCAAATAAAAGAATCAGATTAGTTGTATTTATATATATTTTTACTAAATGAAAGCAATTAAATTTTAATAGAGGAGGATTTTGGCGATTGGTAATGAAGTCAACAAGGATCTATTGATGCCTTACAGGAATAAAATGAATCCAGTCTACAGAAACCGTATCAGCAATTGGTACTCAAAGGGAGAATGAAGCACAAAATAGAAGGTTGGTAGACGCTGATATAATTGCTGTTTTTCCTAAATCGAATTCAGAAATCCGGGCAACAATTCGAGAAACTCCAATGAATGTCGGAGGAAATAATAAAAATTCTATCAACACGCATATACAATAATACACATATAATAAAGATTAGATTATATTATATTAGTACCTGAAGAAGTCGGAAAACCGATGAAACGCGTTGTACAAAAAATAAATCTCTTATAAAATGAAAATATAAATAATGATTAAACTATGTAAAAGCGTCAAAATTAACTTATTATTAATTTTGTACCAAATATTCTACAATTAAGATATTTATTGCAACCAATAAATTTCCAAACCCTTTCCCTCCACTTAACATCAGTAGTAAAAAAATGGGAATTTTAACTTCCCTCCCTCAAAGCGCCACAAACAATTTTAGAATCAGATATTGAAAAATCGAGGATATCTTAACAATAGTTGAACAATAAGTTGAATTGATATGGAATATTTTATTTATACATTTTTTATTTTATGTAAATTATGTTGACAATCAACTCCAGTCATCATCGTCATCGTCGGTTGCCGTTGTTGGTGTATCCGGAGGAGGAATCATCATAGAAATTCTACTCATGGCATCGCCCACTTTGCCTCCAACTTCTCCTTCACCACTTTTATTTCCCGAAATACCCTTTCGACGCATCGACAACTTAGCGTGCAACTCACCCATTAGTCCTCCGGAAGAAACACCCTAAACCCCAATAAAAAATCAATAAAAAAATCTTGAACTAAAGAAAAATACTTACAGCCGCATCTTCCGTAGGCTTTACTGGTTTCAACTTCAAAATTCCCGTGGCATTTCGAATGGATTCCATCAAATTAGCACGTGATTCGTCTGCAATGTTAATCACTCGAGAATCAATTTTCGGCACTGGAAGACTTTCTGTGGGTGATACTATTTCTTCTGGAATAACTGGTGGTGGTGGCGGTGGAGGAGGAGGTGGTGGTATGGGTTTTATATCGATTTCTTCCATTTCTATGGGATTTTTTCCTGCAGGGGGCTCATTTAAATTCGGTGCTTTTGGAGGTTCTAAAGAAATTGGGACGACCAAAGGAGTAGTTTTTGTAGTTGGTACAATCTCTTGTACTGAAGATAATTCGGGGAGAATTGAAAGCCCTGACGATGGGGCAATAGTTTGACCAACTTCTAAATCATAGCGCAAATCATCGGCAATTCCTGGCAAATCAGGTAGGTCGATGGGAACGTCTATTGATGGAACTTCTCCCAAATTGGGGGAATAAAAATATCCTTTATCCTCTCGACGTATCAAACTTTCACCAGAGGAAATTGACTGAGGAGGTGCATCCATATTGATCTTAACATCGTGATCTTGAAGTTCTAGGGCTCGTTTTTGATTAATAACAGAATCAATTTGAATGTAATAAGGATTTTTCGGAGAATTGAACAAAAGTAAATCACACACAGATTTCGATTTTCTTGGTATCGTTTTCAAATTTTCACTGTCAATTAATTCTTGGTTCTTTTCCTCAACATTCTCATTCATTTTAACGTGATAAAAATGTAATTTATCAACTAAAGTGTCACTAGTTGGTTTAACGACCTTTTTCAGTGACCGCTCTTGGCACTTGAGTACAGCCTTTGCCATTTTCAATCCGGAATTCTTCGAAAAGCAGCTCTCGTACGGTTTGTGTAATTCACTGGCTGGATATTTCGTGCAAGAAAACACAACAGTGGCTTTTCGGCTTCCTGCAAATGCATTGATTTTATCTCGGGCTGCTGCAATTCTGCTGTGGAGGGCATCAACACGGCTCCGGTTTTCCGAAATTCGTGTCCCAATTCTTGAGAATATCTGATCGCATACATTTTCCATATACTCCAAAGTTTTAGCGATCTGCAAAATTGTATTTTCCTGAAGCATGTCTTGAGGTATTAATGAAATATTATAAGTCGGTTGCATTTTTCAATGCGACGCTATACTGGATAATCAAATAAATTCAAAAAATAACTATGCCGTTAAAACTGAAAAAAGCTGCTTCAAATTCTTTCGACTAATTACTACAAATCATTTAACATGTAATTAAAACAGTATTATTAAATATTAGAAACTATTTTCTACAAAATAATACATATTTATGTCAAATGTCAAAACAAGTATTGGCTCCATCTATGACTATAAGCAAAATAACAACTATTTGTTGAATTTAGTTTAGGTCCTTGCTAAGTGTGGAAAACGAGGAAAATTTAAGTTTTACAATAACTTGTTTTTCAAAATTGTAATTTTTATCTCTTATTTTACTTTTCATTCACCTTTATTAATAATATAAAACGCATAAATGTTCGGTTCTAATTTCTAGGCGATTATTCTTATGAATACTTTGCATTACGTTGTTCTTATTGCACCATTACACTTCAGCTTTATTCCTGGTTCCAATAAATTAAAATGTATTTAAGTTAAACTAGTGCAGATCTCGTTAAGTTCCATCCTAACGGAAAAATTGTAATTAAAATTAAAAAAAAAGGTACCTAATTACAAAGGATAATTTTTTCTTTAATTATTATCTTCGTTTTATAACTACTAAGGGTACTAAGGTCTTTAGCGACTCTAGAGTTAATAAACATCCGTAAATCGAGAAATATCGAAAATTTGCTCGATACGAGGATCGAACCCAAAACCTACCAACTTTGGAGGGGTCACCTTCGCCACTCGACCACCGGATGAATTTGTTTTAAACACAAAATTGTCGTATGAACCAGATAACAGACAATTCTTATTCTTCTTTGTGGATATTTATTCTGTACTTTGGAGAACTTTCGCAATTCATCCATATTTCCCGCGTTCCAGAAAACGATTTTGAAACTTTTGTCTTAAGCCTTCATATGAGCAAAAAAACATACAAAAATTTTGACAGAAAATAAATTGTATAATAAACATATTGGACATTTAAATATAAATATTACCTGTTTCACATGATTCCAAATCACATTAATTTATTTTAATTAAACCTTAATTCATTAAATAAAAATAAAGCACCGCATTTCTCCAAATCTTTTTCCCCTTTAAAAATGAAAACTGCAAAACAACTTTTATCTAAATTGCCTTAGAAAAATGTTTTCAATATAGCAATCGCTATTGAAGACTACGAAAACTCGTTAACATATTATTACTCTATATTTGATTAAAAAATAACGGTCTTTGAATTCATGTGTTGTATGACCTAAGAATGAAAGTGTTGTACAAGATATAACAGAAAAAGTTTAAAAACTAATTCAATTTATTAATTAATCTTTCGCAGATCCTATATTTTCAAAAATTACTTAAAAAAGTTATTTATGAGGGTATATGCAACTATATTATGCAACGGGGCTATTAATAAGATAATTTGAAAAATTTGGATTATTTTCGGGTGAAAATTTCATCAAAATTATTGACATTTATTTTTGAAAAATGCTTATATTAATAACAAACATTTTAACATTGGAAACTTGTTATTTGCTTTGTTTTCTTTAATAGAGATATTAATTAAAAATTAATTACGAGTAATTAATAACAATTCGAGAACATCGAAATAATAAGAAAATGACGGAGAATAAACGACTAATTGCTTAGTTACTTGTATAGTTAATATAGTAAATATGTTTCAATTCTCAAATATTTGGTAAAAAAATTATTAAAAAAATAATAATACTGATCATACTTTGGCTGAGTAGTCTACAGGAGAGGGAATAGTCTTTTTGTTTTGAAAATCAATTTGCGTTTCTTTTGTATTTCTGAGAATTTGTCTTAAGAAACTAAAATTATACAGGAAAATATTGCAGAAGATATTTGAATCTTAGTCTACGTTTCGTAGGAAAATTCCAACATCTTCGTGTGCTTGGTTTAAAAATTAATTTTGGTTCATAATTTAATCCTAGGCACATTGCTGAAGATTTTGGAATGGTTAATTGATGATCATCAAGTACCTGAAAAAGCTAGCTTTTCAATGGAACTTATTTTCTTACTAAATAATCTGCAACGGTTTTTAGATATCAGTAATCTAATCGAATATATCGGTGGACAATCTAACTCCATTAGATCTACTTATTCGCAAATCTCATTCTCTTGTATATCAAAAATAAGCCTTGCCAGTAAGAAGTGTTTTTTTTTTGTGGCTATAATAAAGTTTAGTCGCATTATCTCAAGATTATTAAACTAAACCCCAAATTTCAAACCACCTCATTTATGTAGGCTTGATTCTCAAAGATGACGCTTGGTTTAATCATAAGTATTTTTGCATTGTAAAATAACAGAATAACAATATAGAAAACGAAGAGTAATATGTACCTAAATCTCTCAGTCCTAGCGAAGTAAAACTTTGCAAAACTTAAATATATGCACTCAATCATAAAACGCACTCACCATTATATCTTTTTATGTTTATAAGTAAATAATTCGGTTTTTAATTAGCTAAGACCCAGGGACTTATAAACAGCGCCATCTATGTAAACTAGACAGAAATAGTTTAATTAAATAGGTTAAAAATTGAGTTTAATTGAATAATCTAGAATTTTTAATAGAATTAATCTGTATTGTAATTTTTTTTGGCAAATTAAAACGCATCAAGTATGATCAGATTATCAAAAACTTTAATTGCTATATTAAAGGTAGAGGAAAGGCAGCAATTTTGGGAACATTAAATACATATTTTTCCTACTCACAAACAATAATTTAACACTTAAATGTTTTATAAAGATGGAAGTGGTATTTTATTTTTTATTATTACTTTTTTTTTTGTTTAAATTTAAGTATATTTTTCAGTATAAAACAGAAAAAAAACAATACGTATTTAATTAAATTAAAATTACATTTAAAATGCATTTATATTTTTTGACAAATTTCCACGTAATGAACGTCCAAAAATTGGCTACAACAAAAATTTGACAAACTTAATAAGAATTCTCGGTGGAATTTATAAGCATTTTCTTTCTATCAGACGTCATTACTTTGAAATATTTGAAAAATCTTACTTATAATATTGTTTTCAAAAAAGATATGTTATTAAAGACTTTACCTCGAGCCTAAAGACCAATTTGAAATCCATAACAATACGCGTAAATTTTTATTTATAACGATTAACGCTAGATTTCCATTGATTTTTCCAAGTTCCGAACAAAATGCGGAAAATGGATGTACATAGACATTGCCTCTCGAATATTTAATAAATGAAATGAAATGTCAATCACGAGGAATTAAGAAGAGATTTTATTTCAATTTTATAATGCACAAGAATTATTATAAGTCTTGGGGTGGAAAAGTCACGAATTTCGATTTGTAAAAGCTTTCTTTTCTATATAAAACAATGTCTCAACAATTTGCTTTAATGAATTTACCAAAAAGAAAGAATGCTTTAAACAAAATGGTACATCGTTTATCAAAAAAAAAAAAATAAGTAAATAAACAGGGGAGCATTTCTTAATATTTCCAATCACCCACATTTCAGGTTTTCTTGGATTTTTTTAAAATCACAAAATTTAAATTCAAGCAAATTTGCCATACAACAATAAGACGTATTTACAATCAGCAAATTAGTAAAACAATTAAATATTCATTGCCATATAAGGTAATTTAAAAGAAGATATACCTTCTTATAAATTATCTTAGTGTCATAGCAATAAACTATACTAAGGAATGAATCAAAACAATTGAAAGAGAATAAAACAAACGAAGATTGTTTAACTTTAATTGCAAACCTATCAGTTTCAATTATCTTTTTCAAATTCAATTTTGGAAATAAAAATAACCGGCAAGATATAATGGTTTTGATGGAAGTATAACTTTGAAATATATAAAAAAAGGCTTCCGACCAAAAAAAACTTTCTTAAGTTGACAGGTAACAAATGAATTCCTCTTTATTTATTTATTTTTTTGTTTTGAGAAACAATATACATACCAAACACTGTAAAATTTAAAAAAAAAATAATTTCCAAAATATTCCCAGATTAAAACTTAAAAAAAAAAAACTTCCCTCGTTTTAATGAAAAAATATATTTCATGCAAAATCATCTTCATAAAAATTGAATATTCATATATAAAACTCCAACGAAAAAAACAAGTGACAGAAGGTAAAAAGGGGAAAATTTTGCGAAAATATTTTTTTCTTAAATTAAGAACGGTGAAAAGATAAAATTTTAAGCTTTTACATATCAAGTGTCCCCATTTTATACTATTAATTTCATAATAGTAAATATCTATTATTTAAAACACTTTTTCTCTTTATATTTTTTCAAATCCATTACTTCACTAACTATATTTCATATTTTGGAAAAAAAAAACAATTATATGTAAAACAAGAAAATTCTTATAAATTGTTGAGACTTCAAAAAGTGTATGAAAATTTTCGCCAACACAAAGAAAAAATTTCTCGTTTAACATTTGAACAGAAATAAAATGATATAATAAATTGAGAAAAGGTCTCAATTTCTTTTCAAGAAGAACATAATATTACGATTTTGTTTTCCCACCAACACATAATTTTTCTCTCCCTTTAACTTTATAAATTTTTGTTAATAGTAAATAATTAAGTTTCATTGGTTTTTTTTTTGTGTGAATTTTTTGTTAAATGTACTTTTTTGTATGCGTTACATATTTTCATTTTCATCATTTTTAAGTTTTAAAGAAGTGTACAGTGTGTTTTCTTTTTCTGCTTTGGTTTCTTCTCGGGAGATTTTTTATTTATTTGTCGCACTAAATCATAAAATATCTGAAAAATAAAACAACAATTAATGTTAAATTTGAACAGCACAAAATAATAAAATAATATGAATAAAGATCGGTGTTTCCCAACTTGAATCAATTTGATATTCAGGGTGAAGAGATGAGTGTTGGAATTAAATAATACACTTGTTCAGAATTTAAGTTAATCATACAATAACTTACAGTATCAACTTAAAATTATACTTAATACTATGTATATGTTAGGGGCACAAAGCGATACTAGAACGACTTAAGTGGGACATTGTACAAAAATGTTGGGAAACACTTAGCTAAATCAACCAGTGGTTTTCAACCAGTGTTTGATATTTTATGAAATTTGTATTCTAAATAATAAAAAATAAAATTCTTCAAAAACATAAGGACTTTGGAGGCAAAGTGTGTAGGAATCATTTATTTTTGAAAATTTAAAACAGTGACACTGATGTTGGAAAGTTTAAATAATTTAATTTTAAGTTATTTTCATTTGTTCATTCCTAGATATTAATATTTCTCAAATTAAAAAGTAACGTTATTTCAAGTGACTAGTGATTTAATGATTACAAACAGTTACTATGTTCCGTTGTTTGCCGGTAGATGACGTGACGTGGAGTCGGTATTGTTAATAAAATCTTATAATCCAAATACATTACTAAATGTTTCATACGGAAATAAATATATTAAATTTTTATATCATCTAATATTTTAGAACATCTATTTGTGTTTATGTATCTGATTTGTCATTTATTTACCTACTTAGATGGCAATTAGAAGTCTATGAGTAATTCTATATGGGAGATATTACTGACCACATATTAACCACTGAATAAAATAACAATTGATTGTAATGATCATCAATGTAAATTTCTTGTTGATTTCCCATAAATTTGAAAACAAATGGCAACACAGGAGTTATTTGATTTCACTAACAATGCTGACCCCACGTCACGTCATCTATCGGCCAACGACGGAAAATACTGTTAGTGATCATTTAATTACTTGTCCCTTGTAATAACGCTGCTTTCTAATTTGAGAAATATTAATATCTAGGAACGAAAAAATGTCAATTCTTTTCGAACAAATGAAAATAATTAAAAATGTAATGATTTAAACTTTCAAACATCAGTGTCAATGTTTGAAATTACCAAAAATAAATATACACACAACAAACAGTATACACACTTAGCCTGTGATGCACTCATCGTTTTGAAGAATTATATTTTCATTGTTTAGATTACAAACTTCATAATATATCAAACATTAATTATTGTGAAATTAATTTGTGACTAAGCCATGTCCGAATTTCTGAGGACTCGAAAACCGAAAAGTTGCCTATCATTTCCGTTCTTCCGCTATTTATTCTTTATGTTTTGTTTAAACAAACAAAAGAAACAATTGAATAGAGAAACAAAAAATAGGTACACTAATTCCTATATATGGATGTAACTATTTTTCTAGGTTTTAGATGGACTTCAAGTTGTTTTATGTTAATTAGAAGCTCTGCTTAGTTGGTAAAACTTGTTAGTGTGGTCATTGAGTAGTGTTTCTTGAATATTACGTACATCAATAACATTAATTTTGGCTTTAGCAGAGGTTTCCATAAAGGCACAGTTGAACTGACGTGCCAAGTTGGCACCTTGATCTTTGCCAACAACCCTCTCGTCTTCCAAATCACACTTATTGCCCACTAAAACCATGGGAACATCATCTGTGTCCTGTGAAATAAAAACAAAGGAAATTGTTAAAGCTTCAGTGAGAATTCAATACTGGTTGTTAGGTACCTTTACTCGTAAGATTTGCTCACGTAAATCTTGAAGATCGTTGAAAGTGGATTGGGCAGTAATTGAATAGACGAGAATGAATCCCTGACCATTTTTCATATAAAGATCTCTCATTGCCGTGAATTGTTCCTGGAAGAAAATTTGCCTATGAAACTTGGACTTAAATGGTTCCAGTGCCAGTATTCCACAAGTACAAGTGGTTTGGTTACAACTTACCGTTCCGGCAGTGTCGAGGATTTCTAACATACATTGCTGTCCGTCGACTTCGACTTGTTTACGATAACTGTCTTCAATAGTTGGATCGTATTTTTCCACGAATATTCCTTGGACAAATTGAACTGTTAGGGCTGATTTGCCAACACCACCCGAGCCCAGCACTACTATTTTGTATTCACGCATTTTCAATTTTCTTTTACACGATTTTACGAAGGCTTTTCGCTGGAAAATCCAAGCACAAAAATTAGTACTCTTGAAAAGTAATGGTAGATAATTGTCGCTAACTGTTGTTTCATCAAAAACAATAAATCGAGATTTCGTCATTGTGTGATTTGGTTTAAGGGAAAAATGCAAATCGACTTATGGTGGAACAAATCGGTAAAAAACTCATATAAGATCAACGGTTTAAATACATCGAAACAATCACACGCTTGGTACAAAAATTCTCTTTTCATTCAATTTGCAATGAAAAGGTTATCACAATAATGATTTAGGAATTCCTTTCATTAAATATCTCAACTTACACACTAAATTCTGCGGTGGTATCCGCTTTTTGATTTGTATATTTCTATTCACCTAAAAAACAGCTTAGCCCATTTTGATGAAATTTGTTATTTAAGTACACCCTAAAGTTTTACTTATAAAACAATATATACCATTACAATTGAAAATAAAAGAAAGTATTCTGGCCAATATATATAATTATGTATGATATCATTGGGTCTCCTCCTACCTAATATTCATACCGATTTCCATAAAAATATGCAACACTTTAATCTTTCTTAAGGATTAGCACTTCTTTTGAAAGTTTTAGCTCTCATTAGGAAACAAATGAATGTTATCTCTCTACTACTGACGTAAATACTTAAGTTGCAACTTAGTTAAAAGTCCCTTTTAGGTCGGTCAATATCTGGCAACGTTAAATGTTCTACTTTTTTTTATTTATTTTATTCACGATTATTTTAAAAATTCAATTCTAATATCATATAATTTTCTTTTTCGTGGCTAAATTTTCATTATGGGTGGATCTATTCGCGAATTAAATTAAAAACAAAATAAAAAAGGCAACGTTGCCAGATACTGACCGACCTAAAAGAGACTTGGGCTAATATTTTCATAAATTTCTTCCAAGAGAATACTTTTGGCAATAGTTTATATGAAGATTTTCGCATTTTTCAAAATGCAATTGTGTTTAACAAAAAATTTCTTAGAATAAGGATAGAGATAAAAGACAAAGTTTTCTTGCATAATTTATGAATGGTTTCTAATCGTCGATCATAGAATGCATTATTGCTCAAAGATCACCATTTATCGGCCACACATAGGAGTAGAGATAGCAATGTTTCTAATATTTTTTTTTAATTATCCGTTGAAATACCAAAATAAATAAACAAAAGCGCCAAATTCAAACTTGAAAAAAAGACAAATTAATATCAATTCTTTTTCGTTCGATTGACTCAAGTTCCTTTTAGAACCGTCAAATCTGGCAATGTAGCATTTTTGACTTTGTTTTTTTTTTTAAATTTATTCGGGATTTTTTTTGTTAGTATTCATTTCAAGTATGGTATAATTTTCTCTTTTGTGGCTAAATTTTCATTATGAGCCGATTTATTCGCGAATTAATTTAAAAACAAAGTAGAAAATGCAACGTTGCCAGATACTGACCGAGCTAAAAGGGATTTGAGTCAAAGGAAAAATACTGTTGACATATTAGTATTTCACACAACCGAAATTACGATTGTTAGTAATTATATAGATCTATTACAAAATAATAACAAAATGTCTATAGATCAATTAAGAATAAATTTGTGGTGACACAATTTAATTGAATTGAATTTTGTTAGAGTGCGTTTGATTGAAGAAACATTTTTGAATGACTAAAGGTCAGGGAAAAGAGAAAAAAATATTATTATTGATTTGATCTATTATTAGTTTAGGGAATCGAGAGTGTATTTCCTCTATATATCAAAGTGACTTTCTCAGGCAAAAGTTGAATCAACTGTTATGTATCACCTGATGAAGTCAACAACTACCTGCTAATGCTACCTTGCAAATTTAACGGTTGATTTGCCTCGAAAATTTGCTGTAACACTGAAACACAGTATATACATTTAGAATATGAAAAATTAGATTTTGGCCTATAGTCATGTCAGGGTACATTGAAACAAGTAGAGTACGCTTTGATTACATATCTCGTTTCCTTATTTCAACGAAAATCTGATCGAAAGTTTTGGTCTGAATTAGCCTTAGTCAGAGTTAGGTGTTAAATAAATCGAGTGGGTTTTCTATTTAAATGAAATGCAAACGTAGGTGAAGGACAAGGGCATTTTTCGCCGGTTAGTCCTTACTAGAACAAGGCCAAGTTTAACACTTAGAACCGAGCCTGAGTTGTTCGACTAGAAGTAGGATTTTTGTAGAATATATAAGGATGCTTTACGAAAACGTTAGGGTTTGTTTGAAAGTGTCTACTTAGAATGCGGTGTTTCGGTGGTTCGATGGATTTTGGATGTGGGGAGTGCAACAAGTCGAATTAATTAACTAAAGAGATTTGTTTGGTAGAACTGCATTAAATTGATGACTAACCTTAAAAGGAAGTGAGTAAGTGTATCCTGTCGGTTATTTAGTAAAAATCACTGATTTAGGAAGAAGCACGACACTGAGCCACAGAGTCAATGATGAGTTTTCCTCTTTTTCTTTTTTTCCAAACGGATGAGTCAGAGATCGCACGATTGAATCCCGTCGAATGATTTCTAATAATTAATTAGTGGAAACATAGATATGTTATGAACATATCAGATAATCACACATACATAAACGTTGTTCATATTCACAAAAAACCACATTTAGGCAATGTTGACCGGGAAAACAAATGAGTCGTTCGTCTGGTCCGAAACAAAAACGAAACGAAAACAAAACACGTCGAAAACAGTTGCTTTTCACTAGAGATTTAAATTCTGAAACAAATGACACAGTTGAGAGACGATGCACATTGGAAATGCTTTCTGGAAAGCTGTTGCAAAGGATATATTGTGTTGAGTTGCCTGGCGTTCGGTGAGCTAGAAAATATAGAGAAGCGACAGTAGGGACAAGTCGAGATTAATAAATTGCGATCAATGTGTGTCTAATTTGTCATAATAAATTCCAAGAAATGAATTGTGACAAATTGGCGAAGCAGATTAGAGCGTGGGAGAGACAGAGACAGTTGGGAATGACGAAAATCGAAAAGGATAAGTTTGCTGCTTTGTTACTTTTGCAAATGCAGTGCTGGTTACAGTTTCGTTACAGTTTTGCCAGTGAAGCTTCTTGGATTCGGCTTATCGTACGTTGGGCGATGCCTGCAAATGTGTTACTTGACTTCCGTTTGTCCACGGTTTCGACTTCGACTAATCTAGCAACGACCTACTTTCGGAAAACACTCCAAACCCCAAGCGATCGCGTGCGAACGACAAACGCAGACATTCCACTTTCAAGCGATTGCTCTGTCATGAACATTCGGAACTAATCTCCCCCTAGGAATAGCTCCACACGCCAATAACCACTACATACAAGCGTTTCGCGCATCCAACCCACGCACCCAACCGTCTTTCTCATTTAAATTTTTAACGAAAATATCCCAACTCCATGCCGATTGGCTGACAAAATATTCAAGTTAGAATTCAAAAAAAAATAATCGTTTGTGAAAACATAATAATTAATTAATTAAGAAGTCAATGATATAGTAAAAAAGATTAACAGCTATTATATCATAACGAAAATCCAGTTAACTGTTGATAATAATGTGAAAACAATAAGTTTAGAGAAAGAGCAGAACTTCAACTCAATATAAAAACAAGAATTACTTAAATTGCATTTCAATCAACGCTTTCGAAGAAAAGTTTAGAAATGTAATTTTAAAAAACAGAAAATTTCAAACTTTAAACTATGCAGTTCTTTACTTTGGAACAACTAGATGAAAAATTCTTATATATATATATATATAAGAAATAATCACTTATCACTAATCACCTCACCATAGTTTCTTTATAAATAATAATAATATCATTCTCATTTTTACATTTGGTATATTAATAGTAATTTCACAAAATACATTTATGGACTTTAAAATTCGATTTTCATTTACAAGTAACTTTATTTATAACTATTATTTAATGTATTTTATTAAGAATGAAATTAATTTACAGACAATATTATATATGTAGCAGGATAACTTTACAGTTGAGATGGAACATATACGACCCCATTCATACCAAGACAGGTCTGATTTTGTATGATCTTCAAAGATTCAAGATTCTAATTGTTGCTGAGAATCCATCCTTCATTATACAATACAAAGGTTTCCAATTCAGCTTAATCTTATAACATGAATACCATTAACAATTAGCGATAATATTTTCAATGAAAACGTTAACAAGAAATATCTAATACAATTTTCCTTATCTCATGGCAAATATTGACAAAATTAAGAAGAAAATCAAAGCTAATTTTGAATAACGAATATAACAATTCCTCAATTCTTTCCACCCTCCTAAAGTCTAAATAAATAGCTTAAAGGTATTGAGAAGTAGTAATACAAGGTGCATTCCAAAGAACCTCTAAAAGTAATGAGAAAAACTGGAGCTAGAGGGTGCTTTAATAGAGCAAAGGATAACTTTAAAGTACTTAGAAACAGATATATCAAGCTGGGTGTCTTAAGATGATAATTAAATGAAATATAACAATGAATATGGAGATTGATTAATTAATATCAGCAATGAAAATTCTATTTATTTGCACATTTCACTCAGTTCCCCAAATCTTTTAGTTAGGTTCTTTACGAGGATGAGCATGAAAATACTAAAAGCTCATGATCCAAATAAGCCAGATTATCTATATCCCTCCCCCTTAATAAGACAAAATAATATTGTATAAGTAAAGTCGGGAGTAGGAGAAATTTATAACTTTACCTCCCATCATTCTCTGCCAAAGCGTTAGGTTTATTTTTAGGAACAGCATTACAAAAAAATAATATTTAAAGGTTTTTTATGGCATAAGATGAAGAAAATGTTGGAAAAGTGATTGAAATTTTTATTGGAAAACATTTTTCATTATGTTTGATTAAAAATAATTCAATTTTCATTTACATACGATTATATTGATTCTATCAATTAAAAATCATGAAATACCCACGAAAGAAGCCAAATAATTTGATTAGTTGCGATTATTTAATTGAAACAAATATGTTGTTCATACTGATTGGATAGGGATGTAGGGATGATGCAATCAACTACCCCCTGGTGAGGTTGAAGATTTTCCATATATAAATATTTCAGATTTTCTTTCAGCCTCAGTCAAAGAGCAGCAGTCTTCTTCACCTTCAATCCTAACAAACTATGTGCAATTGATTGCTGAAA
This sequence comes from Sisyra terminalis, assembly GCA_958496175.1. Classification (NCBI taxonomy): domain Eukaryota; kingdom Metazoa; phylum Arthropoda; class Insecta; order Neuroptera; family Sisyridae; genus Sisyra; species Sisyra terminalis. Next base: position 649,279 of record OY292280.1, read on the forward strand.
CAGTGCCACTTTTAAGGGAAGAAAAATCGTGTGGATATTTTGAAAAATTTTCAATACTTTTGAATTATTTTGTTAAAATGCGTGCAGCTTTCGTCGCTTGTATTCTACTGATGGTCGTGGTGACATTGGCCCGGGGCCAGGTAAATTTTTCCACTGGATGGGGAAAACGGTCTCAGTCGGATATGAATTCGGAAAATGAGGCGTTTTTGAAACCCTCAAACAAATGCGGCCCTTCTTTGGAGTCACTCATGGTTATCTACAAACTCATTATGGTAATAAGCTGAAACTTACCCTTATTTCATTTGGAAATATATATTTTACCCCTTGTTTCAGAACGAAGTTCAAAACTACATTGACTGCAAGAAGTAATATGGAACGTATTCCTGTTTTTCGTTTTGTTAACATAGAAAACATATATAGAAATATTGGAAAATTTTGGCTGGCACAGAGTTCATTAATCAAACTTAAAACGAAAAAAAAAAAAACAAAACAGCAAAATATAATTATATAATTATACTAGAAAAATAAAATGAATTAAACTAAAATGATGTCAGCTCTTTTATTTAAATTTTCTTTGTCACAGCCAATAATTTGCACAACACTTTCAAAAGTGCAAACAATTCAATCATGTTTCAAAGAAAAAACTATTGAAACTAGAGTTTTGTTTAAGTATTATAAGATGTGTGTTAAAAATTTAACTTTAAATGTTAACATTAAGAAGATGCGTATTATACTTTTTTCTATAAGAATTAATTGGCAAATTTTTCAAAACTTTCATAGTTAGCCAACGGCGTACCACCTTAGATCACAATACATTAACAATGCTAATGGTTAATTTACTATCTTAACTGGAAATATTCTAACGATTCCTTAATTGCTGGAAGAGCAATATATCATCGATTTTTCGATGAGTACTTGAAATGTTGTTTCTGTTGAAATCACTATAGGTGATGACCGACAGGGGCTCTTTCAGTGTTGTTAATTTGGTCATATATTTATAAATATCCTACGATTTTTTTTTTATAAACTACCAAAGAAATAAGCTTAATTGACAATTCGAATTGCGTAGGTATGTTTCGTACTTACAGATACGTACAAAAATAACAAATGAGAAAAACTCAATTAAATAAGCACTTATTAATTCCACTACTCTTGAAACAGTTGAATCCAACCCTGTTACAAAGAAGGCATTTAGAGGCATTTTGAAATCATTTCATTTAAAATGCCTGTTTTTAAAAGGTAATGGTTTTGTTTTTGTTGTAAGATAACAACGATGAAGAAGATACAAGATTGAAAATAAAAAACATTGTAAAATGTAAACAGATTTTTAGGTCCATCTATTGTTGAGCCTGATGCTTCCCTTAGTGATATTTAAATTTTATTATTCAAATTGTATGGTTATTCATCTGAAGGAAGCTTAAAAGGCTTTACTTGGTATCTAAACAAGCATACAAAGAATAAGTCACCCACGAAAGAGAAAAATAAAAAATGAAAGAACAGTTAAATAAGTAAAGTTTTCGAACATATAGAAGATAACTGAAATGCAGAAGTAACAAATGTTGAAAAGAAACATTAGACTCAAGTCCCTTTTTAGAATAAATCGCAAAACTTAATATTGAAATATTTAAGTATTAATTTTCGAAATATACTCTTTTTTAAATGTCGCGCCCAGGAACACCAATGAAAACGTTCGTATCGATTCCTCGCTACTTTGGACCAATCACTTTGACGTATGCGATGGATACATTTGTCACACTCATCGCACTTGTTTATGATTAGTGATGGAAAACGACATTCAATGGATAATCGATTTAAGTGTTAAAAACAAGTAATTAATTGGTTTTAAATAAATGTTATTCATTAAATAATTGTATCGTTTGTATTTTTAGGAACGACGTTACAATTCCTTCCATTATCCTTCAAATCGTTGATGACAAATGTCAAATTCAAACGTTCCATGTGTCAGTGCAGAATTTCCATGAAATGCGATTTAAAATTGCCACTTTAATGAAAGAATTGAATAAATTGGAAAAAATAACTGAGAAACTCAATTAGGCCAGTGAATTTTATTGGTTCTTTTATAATCAATCGATTTGAAATAATTTTTATAAAGTTTGTTATCTTTGTCATACACTTAATATCTGGAAATATTTGTCTTTGTTTCTTCAACCGAACTTCCTGCTTGATAGTTGAATGAAGTGTCAAATATTGACAGATTTATAAATATTTAAATATAAATGGTATAATGGGCAGTTATTATTTCGTTATAGTTGGTCATAATGACAAGCCAATATTTGAAACCGAATTTATCAATTCTAAAGAAGTTAAGGTAAGCATATTTTTATTTATGTGCTAACTGATATCCAAGACTTCGCCTGGGTGTCATTTCTTCAATACATCTATTAAACTCTTTTAATCACACATATGATATATATCATCTAAATTCATTTAAACGAATAAAATAATACCTTAATATTATTAGAAACTATACTCCACTCGAATATATAAATTTATTTTTCATCTCTCACTAGTATGACTCCATTTTTCTTGAAGTTCAAATACCTAACTATGAGTGGAGCCATGAGTTGTATCTACGTTGATAATTTCATCGAAATCGGTAGAGTCGTTCCAAAGTTAAAAGTAAAGAAATTTTGAAAAGCGAATACTTATCTCGAAATTGTATAACTTTGTCAGCTGATAATTTATTATATCTTTAATACAATGACAAGTTTCTCATCCCCTAAACTTGCTTACATAACACTTAAGCGTCTCCTTTTTGAACGGAGAAATTTGCCTTCCTTTATCGGACATTAGACAATTATTTTTTAGAAGCACATGATGTAAATTCGGTTCTTTGGATTAATGCTTTTGTTTATTTTAGAAAGAAGATCACCGACATTTGAATCAATTTATTGCGCATGCAGCACTGGATTTGATCGACGAACACATGTGGAAAACGACAAATATGTATTTGAAGTCGGTTGATAAATTCAATCAGTGGTTTGTATCAGCATTCGTAACAGCAAGTCAAATGCGATTCATTATCGTCCACGACGTTCCCAACCAGGACGGAATCAAAAATTTCTTCAACGAAATGTACGACGTCTACATCAAATACAGTTTGAACCCGTTTTACTCAGTCAATTCCAGAATTAAGTCTCCATTGTTTGAGAAGCGAGCCTCGCTTTACGGGAAAAAATATTTGGTTGGATAAACTGGAATAATGGAACGAAAAGAAAAAGGATTTTGATGAAATTAATTTTATTTGTATCGAAATTATAAGCCACATTTATTGCTCTCGTTGTCGAATTCATACCTAATTGTAACTTATAAATAAATGTATATCGACTTCGTTTAAGATTTTCAAGTAAAAAATAATTAATCTATTTAATTTGATTTAATTGTTATAATTATTACTAGACAGTAGATGTTCCGCATCTTCTTCCAAATCTCTTACTTGAAAAGTAATTCCATCACCCAAACTGAAAATACAATCTATGAAAAAAACGCAAAACTGTTTTTTTTTTTTTTAAATTGACTGCTTTTTAAATACTTCAAAACTATTTAACTAACAAATTTGCTCTTAAGCTACAACACATGCGAATTAATTCAAAAAACAGTCGAATATTTAAGGGATATATAGGTTTTGAAATCATTTAAAAATGATTCATTTATTTTTCTTCTTACTAGTAAAATATTTTATTAAAGATTCAAATCAATCGGAATTAAACTGATGAAAATAAAGGTTTCAGAAATTCAAAATTTCAATACAAAATATTTGAACTTGATCGAATTCTTTTTAAGATCGAGTTCATCTTTCGAACCCAATGAATAAGGGTAAGTATAATGATAATTACAGTGTTATGAATCAAGCTAACCCCTTACTCCTAACTGAACACTTAAATTCACAACTATCGAATCCAAAACAAACAAACCCTACAAGCATTCAATGCATTAGCTTTATTCTATATTGCTCAATATATCAGATAGTATTGATAATGTTGATAATAGAAAAAATATGTAGTAATAATTATGAAATTATTAAGTATACTAAGAAAAATATTTGATTGTTAGTTGTTTTACGTCGGAGATTATTGAATAATTAAACTTCCATAACGGTTCAGATCTGAATTGGAAGTGAATATTGCACATTTACTAAGAGTAATTTTTTTACTATTAAGGGGCATCCATTAATTACATGAGACGTTTAGGGAGAAGGCGGTGTCAAGCAAAATCTCACGTAGAGAAGATGATCTTGGTAAATATCACATAATTTTTTTAAAATTGTTCTTTTAAATAAATCTAAGGTAATCAAAGCATAGATTGCCTCATTTACATTGCAAGTATATATTTAAAAAGTCTCACATGATATTAAGGGAGGGGTCGAGCAAAACCTCTCGAAATCTTACCAAGGGGGGTGGGGGTCGAAAAATAGTTAAAATTGTCTGACGTAATTAATGGATGTCCCCTTACTATGCGACTAGTGGTTAAGTAGGATCGAAAACATCGGAAAAACCGATGTTTTTTGATCACGCTGTAATAAATTATAGATAGCAACCGAAAACTCAAGTCCCTTTTAGGTCGGTCAATATCTCGCAACGTTGCATTTTCTTCTTTGTTTTTACTCTATTCGCGATTTTTTTTGTTAATTCAGTTCTAATATGATATATTTTTCTCTTTTGTGGCTAAATTTTCATTATGAGCCAATTTATTCGCGAATTAAATTAAAAACACAGCCGAAAATGCAACGTTGCCAGATTTAACGGCTCTATAAGAAACGTGATCCAAAGAATATATTTTTTTGATTTCAAAACCCATTGAAAACCCCTTGAACAAAACTGATCAAACCATAATCTATAATGTCGATTCCTGTGAAATGTTTCTAGTTTGGGCGCTTGAAAGAAATTTCTAAAAAATAATTAATGAAATCTATAGAACAAAGCTTAAAGAAAATAAAACTATACCAAATTAAGTAGCAAATAACAATTTATTTAAAAAAATATATATATAAAATGCAGTCTTCATAATATATTTGATGTAAAATGTTTTGAACGTAGAAATGTGCGTTTCATCATTCTTTAGTTTAAATATTTTCCAAAAAATACTTTATTTTTTAATTTAATGAATAGAGCTGTAAAAGTAACAAGAAATTGTACACCCTCATGTATTCGTTACTAAAACAATTAGTACCTCATTACTTTCGTATCGTTTCGTTACTATTAACAGACCTTAATATTGTGTACCAAAATATATTAAATAGTAATAAGTATGATTACAAAAATTTTTTACTGATTGCTATAAGTCTTTTGATTGGAGGTTCACGGACAATAAGCATGACCAATTCGTTAAATTGCACCAACAATCGTTCAATTTAACCCCATTTATATACTGAATCACATCTTTTTGTATCACTCTATATGATCTATCTACTCCTAATTATAATTTTAGGATATGTATTTGGTATCTCCGAATAATTTGTATATTATTATGTTTCACCATGCTTCATAGGTGAGCCCCGTAGACCTACAGATTTCAAAATTCTTTTATGTAATCAATTTGGAAAGTAAATCCAAAGATGATCTGTTTTTCTGCTAACCGATTTTTTTTACCTTTTTATTCATATGTACTCGCCGGTTTAAGCACCGATCCAGATGAAAACTCGAGTATATCCTTGCATCTAAGTTTGTATTCAGGGCTAAATTAGTGTAGGCTCTGACTTCGAAATCAATGCTTTATTCTAACTTTGCTCTAAATTATTATAACGTATAAATGACTACCATCAAACACCAATTTAAATGCAGTTTGAGGTATTGAGATTGAGTTAAATGTTGTATTAGATTGTTATGAGCTGGAGTCAGTATAAATGTTGATAGCTCCGACTCCAGTTTCAGTAAAATCAATATTTTACCTTCAACTATTTCAAAACGTTCCGTTCTCATGGCTTCGGTTCCCCTGTCCTGCGGTTGCTAATAATAATTAGCTCGCAAGATTATCATTTTCAATGTAAACATTACTGGAACAGAATTGATGAAACTAGAATGATGTTTGATTGTTATATTATTGCAACTATTCTCATTAGTTTACATTTTCATTTTAGTTGAAAGAAAATTGGGGAATGTATCAAATTTTCATTTGGTCTTCCCCGGCTTGGACGGTTACTTCCCGCACGGATATAGTTAAAAATGAATAATTTTGGAAACCGAACATTTCGAACTCCTATTTTCCTATCTCTGCCATATGACAGATATTAACATCAATTGAAATTTTACTTAGTTTAACCCGTTGGTCAAAAATAGTTTAAATTTTCAAAGTGATATCATCTTATCTACTCGAATCCAAAGACAAAACTATGTATACTTTAAAGATAATATTAACAATGCAAAAATCTCTAAGAGAATTCCACTTGGACATTTGGGTACCCGATTAGTAACCAATGTAAATTTTTTTGAGTAGCAACATAAGGATTCAGCACATCGGTATATGTTAGTTAAAATTTATTTGTTTATGGGAACTATATTATTCTTTTTTTCTTGGCCTTAATATTGTTTTTCATTGTGTGATCAATACCCTTACCCGTATGGATATACCCTTCAAGGTCAAAGATCACTTGATGGTAGATTATCGTAGATTTCTTCTAACATAAATCGCTTGAATATGCCTTTAAGGCTAACTTAACAGGACATTTTTGTTATTTTTTCCATCGATTTGTCTAAAATCACTTATAGTTATAGTAGAAATGAACCGGCACTTAAACTGACGACAATGTTTTTGAACATAAGGATCACATTTTAGTTTTAAATTAATCCAATTCAAATTAATGTATTGCGATCATTGTGGAATAGCAAAAATCCTATAATTTTGTAGTCTTGAAACGTTTTTTTACAGCTCTAGTGGTAAATACATTTTTTGTAAAGACAATTGGTTAAATATAATACTTTGAAATTAACATTGTAATGTTTCAGATGAAGAATATTTTTATATAATTTGCACGACAAAATTCTAAAATAATATTTTTGTAAAAAATGTTACTTAGTCTATGGAAAGTTTGCATAGTGAATTTAGAATTGATGAACAATGATTTTTAAAGAAAAATAAATAATAAAATTTTCATCAACAAAATCACCGTGATTTTGATTTGAGTATGGTGAAAATTTTATTTGTTGCTTCAAAGCAAGAAATCAAATACACAATACTCTGAAAAATACGTAGATAATAACGAAAAACGACAGCCCTACTTTCTTCCATTCAAAAAAATCTGGAAAAATGAAAAAAAATTTTAAATTTTATATAGAAAGAATTGGTATCGTTATATTTTTTATAAACTAAACTGTTTTACTTTTAAATAACGCAGAATGCCCACAACTTATATCTAAAAAAAATCATGATTTTCCAGAACCATTTCATAATTTTTTCTTTTAATAAAAAAAATAAAATAATAAAAAAAATTGATACTTATATTTGTTCTAAATTTAAAATGATATAAACAAAAATAAAAAAAAAATCTTTAAAAAAATCACACAAATATGTTTAAAGGATTAGTATAGCGAGTAAAATTGTCATGAAAATCGAAAGAAGTTGGATTGAAATTTTTCATAAATTCCAGGAAAAAATACTTTTCTCTAGTTGGCCAACTAAAAGAGATTGTAAGCATCCTGTTATATTTAAATCAATTAAGATTTTTTTCCCTGAATGAATTCTTTCAGGGTTTACATTTGATAAATACATACACATCTACTGTCCTTACTATTCTTACACTTTAGAATGCTTGCACATCACGAAATATCTAAGCAATGAAATGCTTCATCATTTACCAATAAAATCCAAACAAAACCAAACTTTCCATTTTCATTTTAAAACTATAAGTATAAAATGTTCACTTTATGAATTCAATATTTATTATAATAAAATTCATGTCACATTTATATGCGCGAAGGCTTTTCCAATCAAGCCACAACATCAGAAAGATTCGTTGGATGTATTTGATTAATACTGTCTATCCGAACTGCTACCGTTTGTGTACTTTTCGCAATTTGGTTATTCAGTAGTGGATGTGTAGGATTGCTAAAAGTAATGTCACATTTTCCATTTGACTCAAATTTGATGAGTGTAACAAAATTACAGAAATTAAGAAAGATGAGAAAATTTTTAGTCACACAAACGATTTTAGTCGCTAAGAGGTTCACGTTGAATTGAATAGGCATAAGAAAATTGTAGTTTTCTCAGACACTCCAATGCATGGACTGCTCAAAGATGGCCATTTTCTGATCACACATATAAAACAATGCTAATGACGTCATAAAGAACAACTCAACCGAATGTTTCCCGATTACGCACAGACGATTTATTGATTGATGTTGATATCAGTTACTGTATACTAGAAAATTAGAAGGATTCAAGAAAAGAAGGAAGAACACGAACAAGGTATTATCGTTTGATTAAAATCAGAAAAATATATGTACGGCAAATACGTCTTATGAGCAGTCCATCCAGTTGTGTAGTCTAAGATTATTTAAATCCCAAAATAGAAAGACGAGGCGATAAAATGGATCTAAACCTCGCAAGTTTTATCGTATCTCTAAGCAATTTCAAAGTAAGGTCATCACTTTTTTTCGGTTAGAACTTAAATTTAATATAATTTTTATATGAATAAAAGTTTTTTTTTCCTTCAAACGTAATCAAAAGTTTTAGGACAGAACGCCACTCGTTAAAATTTTTATCTTCAAAATCAATTTTTTTCGCAATTTTATTACTTATACCACAAATGCAATAGTCCTAGACATAAATAGATGTTAAAAATGATGAGTTCAAGTCCATTTTAGTACACCCACAATCTGTCAACGTTGTATTTTCGATTTTGTTTTTTATTTTATTCGCGATATTTTCGTTAATTCAATTCTAATATGGTATAATTCTCTCTTTTGTGGCTAAATTTTCATTATGGACCGATTTAAACGCGAATTAAATTAAAAACAAAGTCGAAAATGCAACGTTGCCAGATTGTGGGTGTGCTAAAATGGACTTGAGCCGAATGATGAATATGCAATAGTAAAAGATAATATATCCATAAAGGTCAAGGACACAAGAGTAAAATATTTCAATGTTAGAAAGAAAAATATTAGGTTCTATATTTTTGTATTATCTCTATGGTGAGAATTAACTCGAATTACGTCTATTGTAAATTGTGGCCATATTTTTATGGGACAAAGAAAAAGTCGCTGGTATCTTAGTATTTATATAAAAAATTAAAAAAGAGCTCTAATTCTCATAAACGAAACTTTTGAAAACGTTTGAAAAACGATTTTTTGCTGATTATCTTAAAGATTAAAACATTGACGTCTAAAAGTATCAAGTGTAACAATAATACTGATAAAAATTATCTTGAATGGAATGTGATGACGGTAAAATTTCAATTGAATGAATTGATCTATGAATCGTAAATGAATTATAATGTTAAATGAAAACCCACTAAGTTATATATACTAAAACCGATCCACAGAAACATCGTTGTAGGTATAAGTAAAGAAAATGTCTTTAAGACTGTTGAATGTCTTATTGGCTTCAACGTTTGACGTTGAATTCCATAGATGTGATCATATTGAACATTAATCAAGGCATCGTTAAATTGCTCAGCATTGAATAAAAATGGTCGCGATTTTTCTATGGAATTCAACGTAACATGTTGAAGTAAAGAAGCAATTTTTTAGAATGATTACCACATACTTAGACAACGAATTTTAGTGAATAATTGCTCTAAATCCTTTGCAAAGCCAATTGTTTTAATTTGCGACTAAAATCATTGACCAGTCAAAGAAAAATCCGTGCAAAACCAAAATTAAGTTAGTTATTAGAGAGAAGAGCAAGCGAATAAAAAGAGAAAACCTCTAGGTAAATAGAAAAACATCTAGGGGCCTAACCTGTTTGTAGTGCCCATGGAATTGTAGGCTTTGGATACTTGCTGCTGTGTATTATTTGTCGGAAAATTGATCCCGTCGCCCAAACTAGAAACGAAACCTAATGTTGACTAAATCGAAAATGCATACAAGTTGCATACAGTTTTGGTCAACAATTTTGATAGTTCTAAAGAAAGTTAATTTAAAAAAAAGAACAAAAAAAAAACGTGATACCTAGTACTCAAGGGGATCAGCCATGTTCTTCGATCCGTACCAAAAACTTGCTCCAAGTTCTTCTTCAGTCCCAAATTGTATCCATGTTTATCGGGACCATTTCGAAACACTGGAGACCTAAATGCTTCTAAAGTGTTGAAAAGAATAGTAAATAAATTTGTATGTCAAATTAGTCAAACTAACAAACCTATTGTAGTTCTGTTAACGCTAACCAAATAACAATGGTACAAGAACAGTGATATCAAACTAATTGCAAGCATTATAGAGACAAAAAATAGGAATAAAATATGAATACGACTATTGCCTTCCACTCCACCCTAAAAAATAAACTAGTAATTAATAATATGATATTTACAATATCATAGCACGACGTTAAGCCAAACAAATTCTTGTAATTAATTTTCAGAACATATTATAATACACAAATTACTCAAAAGCTGTCATTTTCTGGCCACAAATCGGAGAAATTTTAATGAAAACATACTAATGCAAATGAACACCAATCAATTTCCATTTGTTATTACAGAACGCGCGTTTATTTACAATCCGAAAACATCGATAAATACCAAGAGTCAATGGTTTTCGATCGCATTATATGAGGCAGAGGTAAATATTTTTAACGTAAACAAAATTGCTACTAGACTTGAGTATAACGAGAAAACGTATTTCTACATTTTCATGTGGTTTACTACCATATCTATTCATAGCACATTAAATTACCTAATTTTCATATAAGGAATTAATTTTATAAACTTCCATTTCAATTAAAAAATTTGAATTTGATTTTTAATTTAATTAGAGTTAAATATAATTCATATATATTGTATATAAAAGAGCACCCCAAAAACTAGTACTTTTTTAGCCACCAGATGTCGTGACTAAAGTGACCAGTTCCCAATACCAATAAGCTGCCCGTGTACTAGATAATCTGAAAGTAAACATTTGAAAAACTTGCCATTAACGTCGTGCTATGACAAAACAGCATACTGTAATTATTGTGAGGAAAATTGTTCAGTTTCTGCTATTTGATACTTACTTCCCAACTAAGTATAAAGTAGGGTAGAACAGTAGCACATACGTAAAAGCAGTATAACAAAGCATATAACAAAAATAGAAGGAAAAATTTGTAATTGAAGAAAGTGATACAATTGTTCACCCAGGGGCAATGGTGGTCCATTTTCAAGTTACACCGGCCGCACACGCCACAGTGGTGTGCTCGATCAGGTTTGACTGCTCTACATCTTTCACAGTAACGAATGTCTAAAAATATTGATAAAAATGAAAATATTTTTCTTTAATTTAATGTCATGGAAGTGCCACTCTTATGGCAGACTTGGTTCCCAAAATCTCATCCTTTTCTCCCCTAAACAGAGATGGCGCGTCAAGAAATATTTCTAGTTTTAGGTAATACAGAAGTGGAGCAAAGAATAGATAGTTGGTAAAAGTAAGGATGTTGGTAGTAGTGAAATTATCTGGACGAACTTATATTGGCTCATTTCAAAATAAAATTGGCGCCTCTAACTAAAAGCTGCCGATTTTAATTATTTGTAATCGTAGTCTTTTATGGACTTCCATTGGCGCGGTCCTCCATCATGGAAAACGTGTTTCACATTTGTAGGCAGTGTGTTATGTCAAAAAGTCACCATCAAATACACTTTTTTACTACGTATTTTAAATTATACTTTAACATGTTACCCGTTATTTACTTCGATTAAAGGAAATTGAACAATATAAAATTTGATATGCTAAACTTGAAACTATTATTATTTCTAAAATCATTGTCCAGTTTCCTGTATTGACCTTATTTTCTTTTAATTTAAATTTTTCAATGCTAAATGTTATGTTTTGTATTTCAATTTTTGTAAATAAAATATAATTTTCATTATTATTTTATGTATATAAAATATTTAAGAAACAAAAAAATTTGAAATTGTCGTTTAAAACCCTTAAATTGATTAAAAAAGATATCATTATTATCGGCAATACTACTACAGTAGCGCCATCAGTACTGGTCTTGTGGAAATAAGCCCTTTCGAGGAACAAAAAATTAACATTGAGTTAGTCAGCTATGTTTAAAGTGTTCCCTTTAAAATAACAGTTAATTTTTAACGCAACTTTAAACCATACATAGACCATAAACTATATATATACCATATATAACTATTAAAAGGCCACCCTTCCCTAAACTTACAAGCGGCTCACGTACTGTATGATTTAAAAGACCTCTGAAATTTAGTAGAAGTGTTTTATTGAATCAAAAAAGAAAAATACCTCCTTTAGCTGTAAAAGTCAAGATTGGTAAATTTGCGGCCAAATCGTTGAGCATTCGGCGTCTTTGTTCAACGTTTTCTATCCTTAAAATGTCATCGTAAACTTGTTGTGAAACATGGTACTAAAATAATAATATTAAATAATTTATTATTATTTTTGTTGTGATAAGTTTGTACCGATTCGGGAATTTTGGCGGAACGATTAAAGATCGTTTGCCAATACGACCAAATGAACATAACGAAAAATGCGTGGTAGAATATTAAGTAGAGGACTCGTTCAAGTGGCTTTCTTATTGTTGCTGTACCTAAAACATGCTTTTTTCTGTATCTAGCAGAGTCCAGTAAAAACTCGTACTTTAAAAACAAAATCAGGTAAGATTTAATTATGTGATTTTCTGAAAACCCCGGCGAATTAAAAAAAATCAGCAGAGGATAGAGATACAGTGTAAATTTATTTGAGCAAATTCAAGACTTTCGTACACTTTTGTACCTCAATCATTTAAAAATGAATACATTAAAAAAAATTAAATTTTTTTAGTAAAACGATATAAACTATTATAAATTTAAAACTCTAAAGTATTAAATGAGCCTCAAAACCGTTTTCAGTATAAAACATAGTTGTATTTTCTTCTTAATTTTCGTTAAAGTACGAGTTTTGATTAAACTAAAATAAAAAATTGCTGATATCTTTACCAAAACATAACTCAATCACATAAGCGTAGTATGACCAAGCGATAATAGAAAGGATCATGAGCACTGGGAACCATTTCATAATTGAAATACAAGATTTGCAAGACATTTTGTAGATTTATAGCAGTACTAATCAACAGGAAACGATGGTTCATCCACAAAACCAAAAACTAGGTTCCAACTTCGAAGACCACTAAAAGAATAAATATAAAAATAATTATTAAGTAATAAGAAACAACCACCTTAAATACTTACAAAATCTAATTAATTTCGTATGGAATTAAAGCCTTAATTCAACACGAACTTAATTATTTTTTTTCAACAGTCAATATATAACCAGCACGTGGAATCCGTTACCATCAAATCATCCACCTATTAACCGCTTTACCCGTTTTTTTTCCTTTTTTTCAAATAAATAATTAATTGTAACCTAAGGGTTGTTTGCCTATAACATTTTTTACAATCACAACTTTAAATTTTTTTCACATTTAAATGGAAATCAAGAAAAGACTGTGAACGTCTAAAGCTAAATATAACGACAAATTAACACTGACATTTAACTAAAACAAATGGTTGCTATAAAAAACAAATGCAAATTTTGAATTTTCGATAAAGTTCGAATGGAATTTTTAAAAAAATCAACGATTCTTAAGGCATTTTATTTAAACATTTATGACATTTATGCACGATTGTCAAAAAACAACAGCCGATCACTCGACATTGCTGCCAACATTATGTAGTGGCTAGGCGGGATAGTATAGTTGGTATGATAGTATGACTAGTAGGAATAGGAGGGATAGCAAGGGAGCAAAGTTTTGGGATGACAGAGAAACTTGTAAAGATGATTTATAAATTACGTAAACTATAATATATATATAAAATACACAGGTGGTGTATTCGGAAGGAACTAATCAGATTTTTAAAAAGTTTCAAGAAGACTTATATAAATTATTTAATCATAATGCATGTTAATTAAAATTTACATTTTATACGTCCGATGGCAATGACGGCTATCCCAAATTGTACAAAATAGAAAAAACAACGTAAACAAAGAAGCAAATCCAAATACTCTAAGATGTATCCCCCTCTTCAGTATTTTTTTGCAAACAAGACAAACTTTTAGTAAGAGAATCTATCCCAGTGTTTCCTAAAGTGTGTTACGATTTCTACTGGAGTAGAAGAATTCGGCGAGGGTATACGCTACATTACCCCGAACAAAAATCAAATCGGGGTACTCCGAACAAGGCTGGACTCAGTGTTTTTATTCCTTGATTTGCCGCGTTTGGGTCTCCGGGGTCTCCCTTCTATATCACTTTTGTATAAATGATCTTCTCCTTCCTCTAAGACGTAGGGATCCTAGGAATAAAAGGAGAATCGAAGGAAAAAAAGGGAAGAAAGTGAGCAGATCCAAACTTTGATTTTCCATTAAAAAATAAAACCACGCTTACTTTATAATACAGCTGGTACAGCTTAATGGTTTTAGCAGGACGTAACATAACAAAAATTTATACTGTAAAGCTATTATAAAGCAATATACTCTGTATATATCTGTTTTTAGGGAGGTAAAATTTTAACGACAAGGATTTTGACAAGGGATAGACAATTGATATCTAATGTACTGGGTATTTCTAGCCAAAAAGAAGTTTTAAGCTGAAAATAGTTCAATTCGCACTTACGACTATTTCTATATGTTTATTCCGTTAAATTATTATTATTGTTTCTACGGTGGCCATTAATGTTGTCTAGTAGTAATAGCGATATTTTCGATAGCAATGTCTATTTTTTTTCAATTAATTTTATCAGAAATGACTAATGATTTTGATGCGTTTTGATAACTAAACTAATCGATCGATTAAAAAAATGATTCATTACTTGGGGGGGGGGTAGAATTAATACATTTTCTACTTTTACTTTATAGAAAAATATTATTTTGTTTTACTATTGAGAACTTTAAAAGACTTTAAAAGTAATGAGTAAACTACCTTTATAATTTCTTCCATTAATATTTTTCATTTAGTGCAGTTCAGTAGGACCTAGGTGAACAAATAGAACATAAACCAAGTGATAGGCTCCTACAACAATGGTTGTAACCAAAAAAATTTCTACTTGTGAATCACTGGCGATAAATAGTAAAAGGAAGCAAAGTTGCCTTAATCTGCTAATTTAGCTTAAATTCATATGAGTCTATGTGATGTACCCTTACAAAACTCATATATTGTCTTAATCATTTTAATTTCTCATTTCAGTGAGTCTTTACCTATTTTCCCTAATATTTCTATAGATTTCTTTAAGTCAATTGTTTTCTGTGAGAGAAAATTTAAATTGTTGTAATGTTGTAGTAGTTACAGTCAACTAATACTACTAATACCGAAAAAAATTATAAATATAACATTTTTTTTTCAATGTTTATAAGCCTGTTAATTATTAAGTTAATTAATGAATCAACGATGTGCAATTATTAAAAAGAAAAGAACTTTAGCATTGAAAAGAAAAAATATGCAAATTAAAAATACTCTCTTGGTCAGTGTATGTGGGGGGACGGAAGGGGAACGGGCAAGATACAGTTATTGTAATAAGTGTTGAGCTGTCAGTTTTCGTGGATATTTGCGTGAAATTTCCCCTGTGATAGGAATTGTAAAAAATATACATAACATTTTTCCGTGTGTATGTTTTTCAATTGTTCAGTGGTGGTGAAAATCAGGAAAACAATTGAACAAAATTGAAGGTGGCACAAATATGTGGAGTCCTACGCATGTTAAAGTGGCAGGTTAGTGTTTTGTTTTGTTATTCTTTTTTTTTGCCGTACCCTTTTCAGGTACTATTTTGATAAGGCCGTGTGACATATGTAATAAAGGCGGGTTTTTTTTTAAAATCACTAAGGATTAATTAAATGATTCAGACAATTTATAACTAATTTCAGGGATCCATAATTTGCATATCGGAAGCCCTAGTTTTGGCAACAATTTTTTTTTTTGAAAAAAAAAATAACAATTGATTAAATGGGACCACCTTTATTTGACCTAACTTAATGACTATTAAACTAACGGAATTTATACCTTATTTTAAGTTTGATATAGTTTTCGAGTGTCATCTCGAATTTCAGTTCATTAATATTTAGATGGTTATTTTTCTACCTAACAGCAGGTTCAGTTTCTTATGGTTGAACTCCTCTAGCATTGTGTATCCCTTCAAGTTAGAGTAGTCCAATTCTGTTTTTAACAAATCCAAAATTTGTTTCATTCCTTTTCCTTGACCTCTTTCTGTTTCCTTTCCCTACAATATAAGTTCTTTTCCTTTGAGAATGAAACTTATCCTATGAGTTTTCTTAGTTAGCTGCTTATTCTTTCATCGTTGACCCTCTTCAATACAATTCGTGTTATAATATAATAGTAATAATTCACATTACTCTTAAGGATTCCTCGTCAAGTAATCTTCTTCAGTGGTCATCAAGTAGCTCTCATCACATAGCAGTTACAGAGTGATCCAAACTACTTGGTGGTCACTGAGGAAGAATGCTTGGCAATCGAAATACTTATTTGGACAATACATCAACAATTTTTTTTTTGTACTTTGGTTCAAATTTATGTTAATAGTTTACTTCTTGTAAATTATATTACATAAATAAGACCACAATATATTTTTTATATATTGTATAAAAAAAAATAATGGTTGATTTAATCATTGTTATGTAATGTAAAATAAATATTTGTCAGTTTCTTTTAGTACTTAGTGCAAAAAAGTAAATTTTAAAAACATAGTTTATATAGATTAGTTATTGTTTTTAAAATGTTCTAGTAATTTGTTTCGTCGTACACAAATCGTAACAAATTTACTTCTTATGTTTCTAAACACTAATAAACGATCCTTATAAGCTGTTTGTAAATTTTTGCCTTTTTTTATTCGACAGTTGTAGAGATTCGTGAAATTTCCAAACAAATTACTCACTTGAACTGATTTATATTTACACCTTTTATCTCAAACTTATATTTGAACCTAATATTTAAATACTAGACCAGTGGTTCTTAACCTTGTTGGAAGTACTGACCCTCACCAGTTTCATATAGATATTCACTGAATCCTTATTGGAAAAATAAATTATAATTTTTTTTTCACAAAACAAAGGTATATATTTATACACACAGTAGATGCACAAAATGAAAAATAAAAAAAACATTAAAACGATGATATCCGTAAACAATGATATTCGCCAAACCTGCAAGACTGACTCATCGAACCCACGGGGTTTGATTGAACTCCGGTTAAGAACCATTGTACTAGACACTATTACTAATATTAATTTACACTAAGCGGTGAATATAGATCCGTCATTTTGGATGTTAACTTTATTATATTTTATTTAGTTAAACGAGGTCAAAATTTGCTAACCAAAGGTCCGCATGGCACAAACGATTGTTTCGTTACAATTGCTTTGGGGAAGGAAAAATATCAGACTTCAATCAAAGAAAAAGCATCGCCAAATGTGGAATGGAACGAAGAATGTGAACTGTAAGTTTAAAACAATACGCAATTTTGATTATAACAATAGCAGATTGAAAACGACTAAATTTTGTATAGAGAGCAGAAGAAAATTGGTAATTTTATATGAGGACAACAAGCTTCATATAAAGTTATTAAAATTTCAATATTTTTACCACTGAATTAACACCAATTACTTAAATAAAAATTAAGTGATTCTGCTATTTGAATTTAATGAACCTACAACTTTAATTTGGTTTTACCGAGACAATAAGTGCTTTTCGCGTTATAACATAAATATTTTCATTAATTATTCATCGTTGCTTGTTATTTTAATTATTTTAGACATCTAATTAAATATATAATAAGTCAGCTCGTGCTCAAAAGCCTAATTGAAATCAACAGAAATGCTCCTGCATTTTACAGCACTGTAAGAGTATATATTTTTTTCAGAGCAATTCCAAGCCAAGGGAATACAGCTGAAATCGTTCTAACAGCACTTCACCGAAATTTTTTGGGCGTCGATGAATTTTTGGGAACCGTGCGAATCCCGTTAGTTAGTTTCGGGGTGTATGAACGGCCACGCAATCGATGGTACAAATTAGAAGCGAAAAAAGGAAAGGAAAATAAAAAAGAACGTGGAGAACTCGAAGTTCGAATCGCGTTCAATGTGAAATCCGGAAGCTTAACCAGTAAATATCATAATTCATCAAAATTATTTGATTACGAATTGATAAATGTTGTAGATCTCAACAAGCAAGAGAAACACAAAACTTCGATATCGCATTTAGCGCAGAGCGTCGGTGGAAGTTTGCTCAGTTTGGGAACATTGGAGAAGCGAAAAAATGGGTTGAAGAAGTTTGCCAAATCGTTCGGATCCAAAGTTCATTTGAATGGAAAGAAGAAAGATAACATAAGCGATGACGACGGCTCATTTGTAGGCAGTTTTCAGAATCTTTCGTCGAGCAAAGCTAATAGTAATTCGACTTTGAGTAAATCAGGAGATCCCGATCGCTATAATAACGTCGATCCAGGAGTTATTAGTGAAGACGAAGATGAATTTACGGTTAGTTAGAAACCCTATAATCATTTAATTCTTTTCTTTTCAACAGATCATTGTGAAATTGTTGTTATACGTTGTTTGGGGTTTATGGTTAATGTAATCTAGTAAAGTGATTCCCAAAGGAGAAACTATCACTCATTGGTGGACATTAAAACTCTCCAAAGAGGCAGCTACTACTACTTAGAGAAATATTTGAGAAGAAATGTGATGACTTTGACTTTTTAGCAAATAAGAATAATGATTTATTATTGGACGAGTGGAAGAAGTATTTTCTATGACATTCTTTGGAGTCGAAGCTTCTTTAGTCTCTCATTTTAGTCCCCTAAATCTTAAAGTTTTATTTCCTGTTACAATTTTGGTATAATTTTTTAGTTTGACAATTTGTCACATATCAGCTCAACCAGTTCGGTATGTTCGCCCAATTTGTCATCTGGAATCCATTCGTTTAAATCTGGAAGCAATAATTCGGAACGTCTGGATGGTGCAGTTGCTAAAGTAGAAGTGCCTACAGAACAAAGCTCCCCAATGTTAATTGTTGATGAATGGGAAGAAAAACTTTACGGAAAACAAAATAAAAGTAATATTATTAATTATTTTTTCCACAACTTTAATTTGTAATCAAATGAAATTGCAGCAAATACATTACCGTTGGAAAGCCGCTCGATTGGAAATCCATCGACAGAGGTTCTTACCGATATCAAAGATATTTCCGACTCCAAGGATAATTTATCGTTAAATCACGAAATGCACGCATCTCCAAAAACTACAACCAAAAACGATAAGAGCAAAGACAGTGAAAAGTCGAATAAATTTACCAAAAAATTCAAATATTTCCGCAAAGGTTACAGTGAAATATAATGATTATTAAACATAATTAAGTTACTTTTAATTTTTAGATCATACGAACGATTATGATGATCTGAAGTCGAGTCCGAAAGAAAAAATGTTGAGCAAATCAAGTGATGAACGAATAATCATTGGTGGCGAACAAGAACTGGTACATTCAGACCCTGCAATTCCTCGTGATGTTTTACAGAAGTTTGAAGGAAAATCGAAAACGGTAATTGCCTATAATTTACAGGTGTTTGGTGCACTGTTTATAAAAATAAATAAAAAAAGAGGACCCTTTAGCTCCCAAAAATTAATTTTTCGTATTGACAAATAGGAAATGACTCTTGTTGGTAAACTATGTCCCAAACATCTTGAGTTAGTAACTAATCTTGTTTGATCATTGTAAAAGTCATAAAAATGTAATACTCTCCACCCAATTTGAAGTAGTGCAACACTGGTTGCAGAAGTAAAGTAACTTCAAGCTGGAGAACTTTCAAGGGATTTATTGTATGAATTTTCATAACTTTTATCACGATCAAAGAAAATTGGTCACTGATTCTTCAATTAATCCACGTAAATCATTGTTGAAAACATTTGGTATCATTATATTTTATGGTATTTTAAGGACTTGATTTTGTTGTTAATGAAGCAACAAGCAACGATTGACGACAACAAAAAGAAAATGCGAGATTTGGAAGATTATTTGGACCAATTATTGTTGCGAGTCATGGAAACAACCCCTAAAATCCTACAGAACCCATATAAAAAAAATAACGCTGCCAAGTAAATATTCTAAATTTGTACATTGGGTCCATTTTATATTTATCAAATATTCGTTTAGATTTATTTTTCCACTACTACATAACTTTTTTTTACTATAACTGTTTAGTTTAAGAGTTAAAGAAAACAAATATTTTATAGTTAATACTCTTGGTACTATCATATATTTTTTTGAATCGATCGAAATACTTTTTTCACTTTTTCGTTCGGCCAAAGCCTTGGTATTAAGAGTGACAAAGATGTTCATAAAAAATGTTTTAATTGTAGCCAATTAAGGCAATTTATTAAATATGTAAGTTTATTGTTAAGAATTTATGACGATTTTTTGAATTTTAAAATACATTTTATGTGACGATAATTTTTGAAATTGTTAATGAGAATTTCTTCATTAAAGAAAATAGTGGCCTTTGTGATAACCTGTCTTACCATAATTAATTAAGTGCATTGCTCTTGTGATGTAATTATTTAGTTAAAGACTCATGTAAATCAAATAATTTATATAGAATATATATTAATTATAAGATTTTATATTTGCAAATATAATTTATTTTTAAAACTGAAATTTGTTTCCATTATTCGTATACCAAAACGGACATTTTATTAGCGTTTGTTTTCAGATTTTGAGTTCCTCTGTACTACATCCTAGAAGAGTAAATGTTTTGAAGTTTTTCTATAGTTTCAAGTAGTTAGAATTGTTTCCAAGATAAGTCTTTAGACAACGAATTGGATCCCTATGGATATTGCCTAGCTCCTACGAAGTTATAGAGGATCTTACTCTTACGTAGATGTTTCTATTGTTTTCCTTATTCTTTCCACATTTGCTTTTGGTGTTGCAATGGTAAATAATTCTCAAACGAAAAAGAATAGCGGTTTTAGTTATGAATCAAGGTTTATCAAATAAACAGGTGGCCTCATGCGCCACGTGACGCATGCAGAAGAAATTCGTACATATCTTCAGACTAATTCAAATTTCAAAATTCTTCGTATGACGTCATTTTTTTTCTTCTAATGGGGCAACCTGTGTATCTCATTTCACACACTACTAAAGAAAGAAAATGGAAAAGTTACCGGACGAGAACCAATTTTTAATCTTTTTGAAATAAAAAAAAAAATTTTGAGACATTATACCCGATACGTGAAAGACAAAATAGCAAAAGAAAACAGTTAATAAAAAAGGGTTTACAACGCTCGAAAAATCGTCAGTTTTCTTTTAATTAACATTTCTTTATAAAGATTGAATAAAATGACATTCGATTTTTTCGCTGACTTTGAACAGCTATACTGTTTATATAATAAGTTCATTTCTTGTAAATTATATCACATAAATGAGACCACAATATATTTTATATATTGTATAAAAAAGATCGAATATTTCTTTTCCACTTCTAGTATATAAGAAGTAGAGGTAAGTAGTATCAATCATACAAGTAGTAAGGAAACAATTTCATTGCTCAATTTTTAAATAACAATGAAAATAATAATAATATTCTTGAAAATAGTTCTAAATAAATGTGCCACCAATATAGATCTGCTTTTATGTGGTCTTCAGTGTCCGAAATGTTGTCACAAAATTCTAATTATTGCTGAAAATCTATTCTTGTTTATACCTACAAGGCTAATTTCCAATTTAGCTTAATTTGTTAAAGAAAAAAAATTAGCAAAAAATAACGTTAGTCAAGAAAAAGATCAAGTAAAATTGTTACATTACTTAGATAATCCAAAACATGTTTTAAGATAACATTTGATTAAATCGTGAATACCATTAATAATTAGCGATAATATTTTCAATTAAAACGTTAACAAGAATTAGTAAATATTGAGAAAATTAACAAAAAAAGTCTAATTTCGTTAAAGTAAATTATAAATAATAGAGAGTCTTCAACCCTCTTACAATTAATAAAAGATTTTTTGAAGTATAGGAATTACGTAAAGATAAACAATTATGAATCCTGTTGTTTGCTTATATATCCTTATTCCGACATAAATTCTCTATACCAGGGATGGCCATGCTCCTTGAAAGTCCGAAGAATTTTTCAAAATTTGAAATTGTTCGCAAATCGCAATTAAATACGTATTCAAAAGGAATGCAAAAAAGGTATTGAAAAAGAAGTAGATTTCACCAATTTTAAAGTGGAATAAAATGGTTCACTTAGGTACGTTGTTCTGAATATTTAAATAATTCAACAAGTAGCCTTTTTTAATAAATACTTCCCCTAAGGATACTTAGTAAATTTTTAAGTCTACACCACGTTTGTAGCGGGTCTGTAGAGACAATTATATTAACACCACGTTCGCACTGTATAATTCTTTAAGGTTTGGTATAAGTTTGCAGCAGATTTATGAAATTTATGTTAGTTTGCACTGCGTCCGCAGCAGGCCGACAACAGTTGTATAAGAAAGCACTCATCTTGAATTATGTTAATTTAAAATGGATTCCGGAAACGGTTTAAAATATTTGAAATCAATTTGGAATTCGGAAATTTGTATTTAGTTTATTTAAAAGGTTGTCGGGAGCCATAAATAATCGTTCAAAGAATCGCAGCTTAATCCTCCCCGCTCTATACTGTAATTGATACAAATTCGTTTGTTTTTCGTGATTTATAGAAAGCTTGAGCTTTGGATGAAGTCGATCGAAATTTTAATCGAATTTTAGAAGGGATTAAGGTGCATTATGAATGTAAGTTATCATTAGTAGGTGATTGATAGATTGTTGGAGGGCAAATGGAAAAGTATAATTTTTTCTCGGTTGAGTTTTGGAAGAGTAAGGATATTGAAAATGGTTAATGGAGTTTCACTTTGGTGGTAAGTAATTTTGAAGTTTTCGTTTGAAAACTGAATGAAATTGGGTTGGTTGTGGAATCGGGGTCGGTTTGTGCCCGTTTTGGAAAACTGTCGGTGACTCAGTGGATTTTCATGTGACCTGAAAAGCGTGGCATTGTGGATCAACAATTGTCGCGTGCGTGATACTTACGATGAAAACCGGAAAAACTCGCTGCAGCGTGGATTTTTCGCGAGGCGCACGTCTCAGTTTTCCCTCACACGTTCATTATCGAAAAGCAAAATTTGAAAAAATTGTACAGTTATCATTCTAGGCAGTAATACGGTTCCTACCATCACTCATCTTCCATTAAAACATCAACAACGTGCCTGAAACGAACTCGACTCTCCAGTCTCGATTTTTATTGCAACGGCTAAACAACGCGGCAACAAACACACCAGTGACCACTGTACGAGGGACGAAACCCCAAAAATTTGCAATCACCCTCGTTTATTATGCGACTATTCAGTGGCTTATGCTCAATGTACAACAATCGCTAAATTGTTCACTTTGCTGTGGTTTTTTCAAATGTTAATGAGTTTCAAATGTTAATGAGTGTAACTATTGGATGCATTTTTCAAATTTGAAAAATTTTTTTTCGTTCCATTTCGCAATTGAAAGTGAGCAAACATGTGTGCTAGAACTGTGTCCTGGCTGTCGCTCGTTTATCCTGGAGCGATTGTTCTTCTCCTCGTTGCAACCCCCGCCTGCAAAGTCAATGCTCAGGACGACTCTTTGGCTGGAAGTTTTTTAACAGGTAATTCCAATTGCTTTCGATCACTTTTCGGCCATTTAGGGCTACTTAAAGGCTTCAAGTATTTGAGCCAACCTTGAACTCTATGACAACGCCGTTAGCGCAAACGGTAGTTAATCTTCTTTCTTGTTCGAGTACAGTTACTTTTACGAGCCGATACTTACATACATACGTAACATATTCTCGTTTTTGTAAGTAAAGTACTTTTCGTTGAAATGCGCTTGAGTGGGACAAAGACACGTTGGGCCCCAAGAGGGCAACAACACCACACCGGGCGAATTCATTCAAATCCATTATTTTTTTCGCCGCCAAACTACCACATTACTACTAAGTACACTTGTTTCTATCAATTCCAAGTAACAGAAGTCAACTATCGTTAGATCTACTTTTCTTTCATCACTTACGCCAGCCAACAAGTTCCATTTTTCTACTTTTCTCGTAAACCAGAAAAACTCTTCACAGAATTTGTACAAACCTTTTAAATCAAATTCAGGTCTCTTCGACTACTCTTCTTTATCCAGCAACAATTACCATCGTCCCACCCCCAAAATTATATCAACCACTTCAAATCTTTTACAATTACAAATTATTGAAAACTACCACAAAATACTTTTAATATGATCGCAATTTCTTCTTTTTTCCCATAACTATCGATCAACGCTTCACCACAATTTACAACTTCTTTAAATAACAAAAGCATTACTAAAAAGTAACCAATGAAGAATTCCGTACTATGAAATAACGTCTACCATTAAAATGTAAACTTGACAATTGCTTTAATATTAATAATTTCCGAAACTAATAATTTTCTACATAGTAAATAATTAATTTTTACTTTTTGTCTATAATTATTACTCCCAAAAATGACAATTGCAACCAGCTCTGAAAAGCTAAACCAAAGTATTAGTGAAGACCCATTAATATTATTAAATATTTTCAAACTGAAACTCCGGCTCCCGAATCAATATTTAACCTTAACTCCGATTCTAGTCTAAATTATTATAACTCACCACTTAAAATAACTATAAGTTACTATACTCATCAAACACAAAAGGTCCAAAATCATTTTACACAGATTGCGTGCTGTTAAAAAGAGAGGAAATCAAAGAAGTTGATAATTTAAAATCGAAAATAATGACCGCTTTTTATTTTCTTTAAATTGCAATATAAAATTGACTTTCAATTTCAATGTTGCACTTTTTCGATAACTTAAAAGTACATAGTTTAGTTTTGGAAGTATGCAACAGTATAGCTATGAAATAGATGAATTTTTTGTTAATTCAATTAAAATATTGTATAATTTTCATGATGGCCCGATTTATTCGCGAATTAATTTAAAGTCGAAAATGTAACGTTGCCAGATATTGATCGACCTAAAAGAGACTTGAGCCAAAGTTCTTTCATATTGCTATTTTTCAATCTGATCGTAAAATTTGTCTTTTAAAACGTAACCAGAACTGACAATAACCAATACAAATATTTTAATGGTCAAAATTTAATCTTTTTATTATCTTTTGGCCATACCCAAAGTCCTAAGGATACAAATATTCAAAGAAACGAAAAAAAAAACCTAATATCCATGACAGGTAGTTTGTGACTTACGAAAATTATCTGTTTTAACGAATTAACAACACATCTACCACAAATTTTGGACAAAATATGAAAAAAATATTTTGCGAATAAATAAATGGTGAGATATTAATACAAATGGACCAAGTGCGTATCAGACCTCACACAATAAAAGGTTCAGTATTGTAGAATAACAAATTCCGTCAAAAGAGGCATAAAAAATAAATTTAATACTAGTTTTATTTTTCAAATTTTTCTAAATAGAAGGTATTAATTGGTTATTTTTCTTAACTTTTATGGCCATGAAAAAAATAAAGTTAATGACAAAGTCCTAATTAAATTTATTCGTTAATGTAATATATGTATTGTCTCCTTGTTGAATTTGTAAACCTAACAATTAAAAGTATCTTAATGAGGGAAAAGAAAGATCTTTTCTTCTTACGTTTTAGATTCTTACTCTGGGTTACAATTTAGCTAAAAGTGTTGTTATTACACATGTATGAATTATTTTGGTGGTACACATTTTCCCAAGATGTCAATAAAATATTCGGTAATAAAAGATAATGTTTTTTTGTTAACTAGGTCTACTTGATACAATAACGAGTACGGCAAATTCGAAGGACTGTCCAGGAGTTTGTGTCCACACATTGGCCACATTAATTTGTTACGACGTTTTAGAAGATGTTGCATGTCCTTCGGCGTCGATGCGATGCTGCATTGAACCAGATTCGAACAGTACAAATTTAGATAAGAATTCTTCTTCCAACAATAGCAACAATGGGTCAATTAGTAACCAAGGTGGCGACTACGAAAACGATTCCGGATTGTCTAATCTAAACAAAATTGATAAAACTACTACAAAACCATCTCAATCAGTTTCACAGGTACTTCTTTCTCCAATTTCTACAATCAATGGATAAGAATGTATGTTTTTTTTTTCCAGAATTACGATAAACAAGGAAGTAATTCGAATAAAAAAGAAACTACTACAGGTATGTTTTCATTTTTATAAATTACATTCGAGAAAAAGGTTTTTGCTTGAGTTGAGTTTATAGGACAATTTATTATTTAATTATCAAATTTTTTAAATACCGGGATCTGCTGGAGTAATTAAGGAGCAAAATTTTAAAATATAATTCAACTGAAATGATTAAATCTTCCACGCGTACGTTTAACGCTAATAGGCAACCCGCATTGCGCGAGTGGCACGACTTTGCATATCTACCAGCGTATCACAGTTCTAATGCAATTATTTAGATCAATTAATATTTTAGGATTTTTCATAAGCATTTTCATAGATCCTCATGATATTTAGGTAGTACAATTATTTCTGCCAGTTCTCTGAAAGCTCGTCGGATTTCGAAACGTTGAAGAAGAAAAAAAATATAGAAATGTCTGTGCTATTTTTTCAGATAATAGCAACACTTGTCCTGGAGTTTGTGTAGCAGAACGTGTGGCAGATTATTGTGAAGCGATTTTAAACAGCGACAGTTTATGTAAGCCAGGACTGCGATGTTGTGTATCGCAGGACTTATATGGTGACAATAAGCCCAACAATTTGGTGATTCCGAATAAGAATAAGGTGCAGAATGATTCACATATTTATAGTACAAGTCCATGGCCGCATTCCAGCACTCCGCATTCAACGCAAGTCGCGACATCGACGTTTCCACCAAAACAGAAGCAAAATCCGAGGCCACATCCTTGCAATGGGGAATGTGTAAATGAGTTTTTCGCGTTTTTGTGCGACAATGTCGACTCGAATGCAGACTGTCCGGCTAGTTTGGCGTGTTGTGTGATACAGGCGAGCGGTAGTGAGGTGACCAGTGTTGCAACGACCACACCGAGGCCATCAACAACACCACTGCCCCGATGTCCTGGAACATGTCTGTTCGAAATCATGATCGCCTTTTGTCAGCGACCCTCCGTCCTCATCCCACACACATCCAACTGCAAAGAGGGATGGTTCTGTTGCGATAACACTCGAGTTCCAGCTACCACAAAACCAAAACCAAAGCCCCCAATCACGACCACTACACCTATACCGGTTTCGCAAAAACCAGATAATCGTTCTGATTGTCCCGGATCTTGTATCGTCTCATATTTGTCATTCACATGCTTCCGTAAGTCGCTATAACCTACTACCTTACTTCTCCAACTTGTTACTATTTCCAGACAAAATTGAGATCATACTGAATTTTAGTCTCAAAATATTTTCCCAATACAGTACCCAATCGGTACTCCACCTCGGTTTTATACAATCAACCGAAATTGTCTTAAAAACATCTCAAATTTTTGCCACTGTCCCTAAACTTTAACTGAAAATCCAATTTTTATTATCTTTACGACTTCAAATTAAAGAACACCTCAACCAATTTTGATAAATTTTAATTTATGGACACAGCTTATTGTTCCACTTACAATATAGTCGTGTCAATCTAACATTCAACTGAAAAGTGGCAAGATGTTTTATTTTTAGTTCAAAAAAGGATTCATAAAAAATCTTACCACAATAAGTCATTTGAGTCGAGGGTATGTATTAACCTTCGCCGAACCCGCGAGACTGACTCACTGAACCCCTAAGGTTCAATTGAACCCAGGTTGTCCAAATTTTGCGTTCAACAATACTACTCGATGCCTACTAAATAATTCACTTAGCTATCGAAATACCAATCCGTAGAGGCTTATTTAGAGAAATACTTTGCATATCGTAGATACAACACATTTATTTCCTCAATTCAGTTTTCCTTAGACAAATATTTTAATGGACAAATTGGATAATTTTCAGGAAATGCTGAGATGACCGATATTTTCAAATGTCGAAAAGCTGGAACACAATGCTGCGCTCCCAAATCAATGATAAAAGATGCTTTTGAGGCGAAATACACAAACAACAGTTTAGTGCTTTCAAATAATTTGGATTCGGCGACATCTGCAAGTCAAACTGATCATTCAACGGTTCCACCGGTGTTGCGACCTCACACAATTCATTCGATTGCTGAATGTAAGTTCAATGTTGGAAAAAAATAGACCATATACACTGATCTGTATAAATGGTTAGCTCGTTGTACTCTCGGGTGTAGGCAACTGTAGTAGCCGAAGCAAGTAAAATGCAAACGCTTATTTGTGTACCTAATTGCCACCTATTGTTTTTATTTACCATAAAACTGTACCCACGTAGACGGCGCTTCGTACGCCACATTAGATTTTTCAAATTTCTATCCCTATATATACATATCAATGACCTAGGACCTACTGCTTTACTGTTTCTAACATTGATCGAGAAACATTAGCTCTTTAAATAGTCATTGATGTTCGATCGCACTGCTAATCACAAGTTGGGTAACAGTTCATGTTACGTATGCTTAAAAATTATGTATATCCCTTTCTATATGATATCATTATCATCGCTCCTGTTAGCAGTTTATATATTACTTGGTCTAAATCTGAAATTTATACTTTTATTGAATAGATTGCTTTTTTTCAGCTACTATGGGATATAGCTTGAGTACTTCAACCACTCCTCGATCACCAGTTTATAGTAAATATGTTTGTGGGGTAAAAGGAACTTCACGAACTGGTCGCGTTGTAGGAGGTGAAGATGGAGATTATGCGGAATGGTGTTGGCAGGTGGCCTTAATTAATTCTTTGAATCAATATTTATGTGGTGCAGCCCTGATTGGCACCCAGTGGGTGCTCACAGCAGCTCATTGTGTAACCAAGTACGATTTTTAAACTCTCCTCTATATTATTTAAACTAATAACTATATTTGAACTCATTACTAACAGCTTAATTATATGATATATTAGATATAATCAATTCGAAAAGTCTTCCCTTGCACTAGTGTTTCCCAAAGTGGGGTATGTGTACCCCTAGCGGTACGAGAAAACTATTGTAGTACTCAAGGTAATAAAAATTATAAAAGAGGTACACGAATTCCGAAATTTTGGAAAACACTATGTTTATTGTACAAAACATGTACTGCTCAAGGATTGGCATTCATTAGTCACAAAGATTTTTCTTGATACTTTCCAATCTCATACTAATAACAACTAACTTTATACCAGCTGATTATCAGTTGACGCTAAGCAATGCAAGTTTAAATTTGATCGGAAAAATCGATCACACGTTCTTTAATATAGATCTAGATTTAAGCCTTTTCATTAAACAACAAAACCTCTTCCAGTATTGTGCGTTCGGGTGATGCAATTTACGTCCGAGTGGGTGATCATGATTTAACAAAAAAGTATGGAAGTCCAGGAGCCCAAACTTTACGAGTTGCCACCACTTATATTCATCACAATCACAATAGTCAGACTTTAGATAATGATATTGCTTTGCTTAAACTTCATGGACAAGTGGAATTGAAGGATGGAGTTTGTTTGGTGTGTTTACCGGCGAGAGGAGTCAGCCACGCAGCTGGAAAAAGATGCACAGTTACAGGATATGGTTATATGGGAGAAGGTAATCATTTATATTAACTAGTAATAGGGTTTTGAAATTTTAAAATAGAAGGCCAAAGTGTACCAAAATTCCATAGTAGAAAATACATTGTTGCCAGATATTGACGTCGCTAAAATGGACATGAGTCAATACAAGTCTTTTGGAACCTCATACATTTAGCCAAATCTTAATACTTTAAAATTGTCATAAAATTTAAATTGTAGCTTCAGTAAAAACATATATATTGGAGCTGGAGCCAAAGCCTATATTAATTTAGTCCAATTCTCCAACTCTAGATACGGATTGAAACCGAAATCCAAAGAAGACTTATATATTTTTTGAAAAATTATTCTTATCCGGAGTCTAAATGTTTATCAGCACTAGGATGTATAAAGCATAAGGGTGGTCCTGGGCTGCAACCCTATTTCTAACTAGTGACCAATTTATGTTTTCCTCTAGCATGGTTCAATTTTAAGGACCTTATTCAGGAAATTGTAAACAGAGCATTAGATTTAGGAGAATTTTCTGTTACAGTGGGTCCTATTCCTTTGAGGGTGCGTGAGGCAGAAATTCCAATTGTTAGCGATGCGGAATGCATCCGAAAAGTAAATGCAGTTACCGAAAAGATATTCATACTTCCAGCGAGCAGTTTTTGTGCTGGTGGTGAGGAAGGCAATGATGCCTGTCAGGGTGATGGTGGTGGACCTCTCGTGTGCCAGGATGATGGCTTTTACGAATTGGCCGGGCTGGTATCCTGGGGATTTGGTTGTGGGCGAGTGGATGTTCCTGGCGTTTATGTAAAAGTTTCATCGTTTATTGGATGGATCAATCAAATAATCAGTGTAAACAATTTATAAATTAAGTTTGACGTCAACCGGATTTGGACGTTTTGGGAATTTTGGCAATAATTGAAAAGTTTTTCTCGGTCTTAATCAGTGAGATTCACGACATGAACCAATCATTTATCAATATTGCCATGTGATTATTACTCACAAAAAATATCATCAATTTAATGTATAGATTGGAAATTTCAGAGGGTTTTCTGGTGAAAATGTTTTATGGATCTAGGACTCAATCGGGTAAACTTTGAACCAAGTTTAATAAAATTATAAGTAGCATAATCTAAAAGACAAATTCATTCAAAATAAAATTTTTAAATGCAAAAATTTAGATGAGATTTCATTTAAAAAACAATGGAAAATGTAATTTTAAAAGACTTTTTATCCGAGTCAATCCCATCTGGAATTTCGGAGCAATTAATTAAAAATAGGTATTCCAAGTAAAATCGACCACTTTTAAATTTAACCCTTTTGGATTTTAGAAGCCTCATAAATATCTTGAATTTATGAACATTTTGATATTTTGAAAGAAGTTTTAAAAATTTGAATTTTAAATAGAAAACCCTCTAAATCCAAATCTACATATTAAAAGATTATTTTTCAAAACAAAATTTCGATACTCTATTTTATGTGAAGCAAAAGATTACCATATCTGAAATCTTTTAATCCACAGAAAAAAGGTTTTATAACTTATTATATTTAATCTTAGAGTTTGGCTTAAAAGCATGTTGGATATAATTACCACAGTTTTAATTTGTACATGAAATAATTCAATCCTTTTTTGTTGATTTTAAGACTCATAATTGAGATGATAGTCTCTTGCCCCACACCATGAGACTCAATATTTTTTCAATATCAAAAACAATTGATTACGACCAAAAAAAATTTGCATTTTACTCGGGCAATTCCCACCGTATTTACGTATGCGATTAGGGCGATTTTCCCTCTTAAATTAAAATATTTTCTCATATACCAGTCAGGCATACGTAAATACTAAATATATATTTAATAAATTGTATATTTATATATCAACATAGTTTCGTACAATTCTTGCAATATGAGAACATAAAAAGCGACATTTTATGCATTTAAATTTTAAGATAATTTGTATATTTTTTTCATATTGCATGAATCGTACTTATATTTTGTTTAAATAAATCGAATTATTGTATAAAAGTTTATTAATTATTTACATAGCTTTAACAACTAATTTGTCTAGGCGTAGTAAGTAGATAACTTTACGCAATAAAGGTGTGTCAATGTAAGGTTCAAGTTCAAATTTATCGTATAAATATATCACAATAAGGCTCATTCGATTTGTTGTTTAAACAAATAAGGCACTATTTATCACAAAATTAAACGAATGAGCACATTTATGAACGTTTTCATCGGTCTAAAACTGTTGGCAAATCTAAAACCGAATAGATTTTCACTTTGCCATCCGACGTGGACATTGTTGACTGAAATCGGCAGTGATTTAACCTTTGCGTCCGATCGAACGCCTCCACAATGCATTCTCTACGTATAAAAAAAAATATATATTTTATGTAAATATATTTCAATTTTTGGTGAAACATAAAAGAAAAATACAAGGTACTAGTAAACGAATAACGGTTGATTTATAGTAATACTTAAGAGAAATATCTGGGTGGTTCTCATCAAATTTCAAAATTAGGCAGAAAAAAATTCATAAAAATATTTTCAAAACTTTGAAGGTTTTTTCGTCAATTTTGTAGTATGTGTGTAACTAGATTTTATCAATATAATGGTCTCCAGAATAAATTTATTTTAGACGAAAGAATTGAGCATATATAATAACTTTTATTTTCCCTAAAATAAAACTCGATTGTTGAAACTTATGAACCATGAAAAATATATTTAAGTAAAGAATAAATAATTGAAAAAGGTACTTTAGTGAATATATGTGACATGTTCTGTTTTGTCACAATATTTACCTGAATATACTATTATATCTAACAATGCCACTGACATGACCAGCGTTGATCATTCGGATGTCGACACCGTGCCATATGGACCTCATATCGGCACAACCATCCCTCGGGACATAAGCGTCATTACGTGCTACAATACTAATACATAAGCGTGGTTCAATCAATTTGGGATAATTGCGTAAATCAGTAAACTCATCCATGAGCAAACGCATAAATTGCTTGACATTTTCATCGGGAGATCGCGAATATCTTTTTGCTAAAAAGTCTATGAGAAATTTCCATGGTAATTGGATCAACCGACTTGGATTGAAATACTTTTGTCGTTGCATGTGCTTATGCACTCCTATAAATTCCCGAATTTGAGCTAACTTTGAAAATCGGTCAATATGTCGATTGTTCACATTGTGTCTAATGAGACCAGTGGCCGCTTCCTCGATGGTTGTACAAGTATTTATCGGTGGTTTCCATCCAAAAAGACAAGCTAATTCGGGATTACCATACAACTGGCTCGTCAATAACTTCCAGTCAATAGATTCGGCCATTACTCCCTGAAATTCCATGTAAAAACATATAACTTCTCAAGCACATGAAACATTAATTACGCAAACTATTTTCTTGATTTTTTTTTTGAATATTAAATAATGTGTAGCTAACTAATGGCAATCTTTGAGCAGTTCGTTTGTTTTCAATAATTTTGAAAAAAAAAAAAAACTACGCAAACTAAGTGTTGTACCCGAAACATTTTCGACACTTTAAAGCGAAAATAATTATATAATATCTAGCGTATTGAGTAATTCAACATAGAAAGAGTATTTAGCTCAAAATTAGTACCATTTGCAAGTAGATATATTTCTATATGCTTATTCGTCGAAATATTTTATTCAAAATCTATAACCAGATAAAAATATTTCCGAATTAAGAAAGTAGTTTTGCATAATTATTTGATTATTGGAGAAATGGTTTTACGTCCGTAAAAACAGAAGAAGCAGTTGTCCAGGACAAACAAGGAACTAAAACTACAGGTTTGGGCCATGCCGCAGCAGCTAATGAAGCCATCTACAAAAATTAATCAAATTTCAATAAATACGTCATCAATTGTTTACATTTTTTTTTCGAATTATACAAGCACAAGTCAAGGAAAAAGTGGTAGTTTGTGCTTATATAATAAGTTGTAATTATTACATGGCCTCCCATTGAAACTCCCGTGATTCCCAAGGGACCGTATCCTTGGTGTTCACACCATTTCAACAGTACAAAACATTCGGTAATGAGACAAGCACCCATCACGAAAATGTCGCTCACATAGTATAATTGGGAACGCCTAGAAAAAATCATTTGAAACAATTTTATTTTTTTATTTAATTTACAATATTACTGTTGTTGTTTGGGTTTTCGAAGGCCATAGAAAGGATTTTCTAGGATCACAGCACCAATGTTGGCTTCGTCAACTAAAGGATTTGCCATGAAATGGCGACGACGCCAATAGTACTAAAAAGCACATTTTTTATGTAGTAAATATCAAAATTAGGGACTTGAGTTACTATTTCAATTTTTGCCCAGTACATGTACATATCGATATTCACTGAACTGGCGTATATGTTTTTCTAATAGATCAATTAAAATTTGTAGGTCACCTGTCGGTAAAGATGTCGGTTAACTTCAAGCTCATATACAAATTTAAAGATATATTATTAAAATTTGATATAAATTTCTCATACTTGGATCTATAAGAAAAGAGGGCTCTGTTGTACATCTTTTAAAACTAATATTAAAGATTCATAGTTGGGGCTTTGTTGCACCTAGTAATATTTTTTTGGATGTAGGAAGGTTTCTAGATCTTCTGGATTTCATATAAGATTTATTACTAAACTAGTTGAACAAAAATAAGTTGTATAATTGCGTTTGATATTTCTGGAGATAATTTTTTCACATTAGCTGTGATAAAACCAGTATTTAAACACATTTCAAAAAATAAACAAAGCCTCCTTTATAAAATGAAAGTTTCAGTAAACTGAGAAGTAAATTATTTAGTCACCACAGGAGTTGAGCTAATGGCTAAAAACCTATCATCTCAGTAGGTAAGCCATTTATAGGACTTAAAAATTGTTATTAAAACTTAGGATTTTTGAAACATTTGGGAGGAGGGCAATTTTTCAGTCGACTAAATCTTCCTAAGCTACGTTAATATTAAGTTATAACGCAATTAATCTGTTAAATAATCGAAACAATGCCTTTACATGATCCCCAGTTCCCGCTAAATGGATACAAACAGCTTTTCGGCGATGGTCTTTCCACACACAAGGCAGAATAATCTCAAATTTGGCAATATGTGATTCTTTCGGAATCAAATGAGGAAATCTTCTGGCTAAGGGTGACAAGAACTCGCCGTGTAACACAAGCTTGCCGTCGACTAGTTTATTCTGGAAGAATTCAATTTTTCATTCAATGTTTGTTTTTTTTTTACCACTTTACAGAGCTATTAATAATTGAGAATTACATTTGTTATTTGTACATTCGTGTCTCGAATGAACTCTTCAATGTTTTTTCGAAACGCGAATTTGTTCCGTAAATCTAATAATCTAAGAAGAAAAAAAACAAATATTATTAATAGAAATAATTGGATGAAACTAAATGACTTTGATACTACTTACAATTTCATACGACTTGGAAATCCCCATCCTTTGACAAAGAATTTCGAAAACAGCAGACTACGATATAAAATATCTACTTTAGACTTTGACATTTTGACTAAAATTATTTATAATAAAATATTAAAAATCTTCATAGTAGTAAAACATTTCGTTTTATCAATTTGAGAGCAACAAATCGACAAAACCCCTTTCTTAAACTGACAGTTATATGAACTTAGTAACCTAAGTTACCGACACTTTGACATGTTTTAAAAATAATCAAATGATCAATTTTAATTAATTAATGCGTCAAAGATTTTTATTGCTAAATTTATTTATTTGAATTTGTTATATAACATTGACGTACGAACTATGTTTTCACAACAATATTGGCAATCACTGTATAAAAATAAATTTTAATAAACGACAGATTTTGAGTGTCCTCTAACGTCAATAATCAAAAACTAAATAGTTTGAGATTCCACCAATTACATATTCCTCTGCATACTTTCATTGTAATTGTTGAAAGAATTTAAAAAGAAAAAAGAGCAAATTGACTTTCCTCATGACCCTGACATTTAAATCTACGCATGAATTCATCATAAAGTTATTTACAATAATAGTTACATGAAATATTAATAATAATGCTTCAACAATGAAAGCTGTTTATGCAACCCGCTGAGCATGTAAACCAGAAATTGTTGCCCGTGGGATCCAAAAAGTTTGAACGTTATGAAACCTGGTGAGTCTCCCAAACTTACCATCGACGAGTATTTGTAAACTGGAATTCATATAGTTGATTTTTTATTCTTATATATCTATAAAAAATATTTATATCATTGCATAGTAATTATATTTCATAACAATTTACCTAATATTTAGCATTTAGGATTCCATGATCTATATTTTAAATATTGATTGAATTATAATTTGATCGATTTGTTCGCGAATTGATTTAAAAACAGAATAAAGAATGATATGATCCCAGATTGCATAAATACAAAAGTGTTTAGGTTTGTCCAATTTTAGTGTTTGGATTACTAAAATGGAAAAAAAGAAGATACGAATAAATTCAATTTCTTTTGGATTTTTCTCAATAAAACTAAGATTAATGTACACCGATGGTCAAAATCATAATCTTAACTTTATACCAATCTTTAGTCTAAAAATTTAAATTATCATTAAGGTAGAATTATTTCTTTTGAGGATCGATCTCCCTGATAATCCAATAATCTTGGATTAACTGAGCTCCTTAATCCTCTTCGGTTCACCCTAATACTAATTATCCTTTCACTTTCTCAAAATCCTTTCACTTATTTTCCCTATAAAAGATGGTGTACATTTCTTCATAGAATCATACTTAGATTTGAATTTGTCCTTTCAACATTATTATATTATTGAACTGTTGAAATGTCTTCTGGTGATTCATCGTCATCGTGTTCTTCGATGGGGCCTGACGACTCGAAAGACCTGTTGAAGTGTCTACCCGAGGAAGTGGCTTGTTTGATTTTACGAAAATTGGACTCCAAGTCTTTGGTGGCTGCAGCTTCTACGAGCAAGTATTGGAATGGATTATGCCACTCAGAAAAGGTGTTGCGGACCAGAATTCGTCGTCAGTTACGCAAGGAAAGAATGGTAAGAAAACACATTTTCAAACTTTAAAATGTTTATCACTTAACTTAACTTTCGATTTTTAAAATGTTAAATAGATACGTCAGATGAGGGAATACGAGTTGGCAAGATCGATCCAAATGCAGCGACGAAGCCGGAGGCATCCAGGAGTCTGGATGCGATTTGGTCACGAATCACACACCATGTACGTATTTCTGTCAAAGAACGGTGGAATATATCCAAGGATCACCCGGAGGAAATCGAATGCATTTATAGGGATTTAAAAAAACGATTTCAACTGTAATATTTATGTATATAACTCTTGACGATTACAATCACTTGTAAGATAATTTTTAGATTGTATATTTGTACATTTATACCATTGTTCAATTTTGTACATGTTTGTAAATATTGTACCGCATTTTTAATAATATATGTTTCTTTAACTAAATTTTCTCGTTACTACATATTTTACTATATTTTTTTCAGCTGTTTTTTACTCTTTTTTGTCACTTTTTCAACTACGAACTGTTGAATCATTGATTGGTTCGCTCTCGATACCTATAATAAAGATATCCTCATCGGGTCCACAGAGAATGGATTTGTTGGGCTACTCAACTGAAGGTTTAATTATCACAGTACAAGTCAATAATGAAATTATAACAAAATACAAGTTCGACTTTTATATACTTAAATGTGTAGAAAAGAAAAGAAGGAAACAAGGCAAAGCATAAAAAAACGACTACTAGATTTCTCAAATTTTATAACAGCAGAATCACTATGTAATTGTTTTGTTTTTTTCAATAAAAACAACTTGAACAGTTTGTATAAATAATAGTTAGTTTTGTATATAAAGCAGTAATTATTTTCTTTTGTTGATGTAAGTCATAAATCTCTGTGAACATCACTTTCACTTGGGTATCCTTCCCAGTCATAGAGTGCAGGTAAAGTGCTATGTTCATACCGCCATTGTCGGGTCCTTCGAACGTACGCATGGAAAACTTGTTGGTGATAGTTGCAACTTTATAAACGTACGTATTAGGAACAATTGGCTCTTTCTTTGGTATCATTGATATGTTCAAATAAATAGCTGTTTTATCTAAGTTAAATTGCAAGTTATATATGAACGAAATTTGATTTTCGTCACTCCCGTTGGTAGTCCAAAGGTGTTCGTCCTGATGTTTAGTTATAGGTTCTTTTTCAAAAAGCTTGTGTATTGGATACATCCCTAAAAATGTAAATGATATTATTAAACTATTAATAATCTGAATTGAATCATCAATGTTACCCACTTTCTTATATATAAAACTAATATTTGAATGATATTACTAATTCATGTTACTTTAACCTTTAAACATAAACATTTAATTAATCAAACGCCGATTTTTTGAAATGCGTACTGCTTCTGCGCGACAAGCGCACTAGTTGACTATTCAAAATAACGGTCAAAAAAATAACTTTATTTAAAATTAACGACAAATTTGAACTCATCAATGTCAAATATTTAACGAATTATTGAAAATTTCCATTTTAACAATATAGGTGACTGATTTTTTATTTAATGTTATATGAAAGTTAAGGATGAGGTTAGTATTGCTATTCATAGAAACAAAGATAAGGCTAAAATGATGGCATCTCAAGATGCAAAACGTAGCAAAACATTTGCATGGCGCTTAAAAAACACATTGCTCCATGATGATTGGCTTTGTACCAAATTCACTTTTACATGTGAATACAAATTTTAGGTAATATTAATTCATAGAATGGTAGAAAACATCTAAAAATTTCGACAGAAAACACATTTTATGATGTAAACATTGGACATTTTATGTATATATTTTTTACAATAAATATTACTTGCTTCACAAGAATTCAAATCATAATGATTTGTTCTACTCCTCATT
This sequence comes from Sisyra terminalis, assembly GCA_958496175.1. NCBI lineage: Eukaryota > Metazoa > Arthropoda > Insecta > Neuroptera > Sisyridae > Sisyra > Sisyra terminalis. The sequence goes on from OY292280.1 coordinate 688,034, forward strand.
TTGTCAAATAATAATGAAACACTTAATTTTTATACATTTTTTTCCCATTATAAATGGAAACTATTTAATTAATTTAACTTAAACACTTTTTTTTTTAAATTGATACGATTTTTGTTACGTTACTTGTATGTTTCAAATATTTGGATTATTGATGCGTGCTTCTCGCATATATGAGCCAAAAAATTTTCACATAACATCTCATGTAAGAACATGGATAAACTAATTATTGTAAACCTATGCTCGAAAGTTCACGTGAAAATTAAATTCAAAGATATGATTATAAGGCTTCCCGCTATGTACTTAAGTCATTCCAGAAATATTGCCTCACGAAAATCAAAAATTCGCAGTTTTCTTCCCCATTTTTCGAAAAAAAAAATTCCGCTCAAAATTAAGTGACGTCACAATACGAATGAATACAAACAAAAAAATGAAAATATATCTCATCAAACAATCGATCGATCTATCAATCCCAACGCCGAAAGTCTGGATAGAATATTTCGACGAAGGAAAATCTGGAAGCAAAGATCAATGATAATTGATAATATTATAAGCAATATGGAATAGAAATAAATCATTATAAATTATAAAAAAAAAAAAAAAAAATGGACCCAAATGGGATTTGAACACGGGACTTCAACTCTAGCAGCGGGGCACTTTCACACTCGGCTACAAAGTTATATATTTATATGTCGTTGAAACTTATATAGAAACAATTCTTATGAGATTTCCAGAAAATTAAAAAAAAAATCGGTCGAAATAATTAGAATACCTCGAAAATATTCAAACCATAGCTGGTCCGTGTTAAAATTGGAAAAGTTGTCGAAAAACATGAACACATTTTAATGTCCTTCCCATCTATTATCGATATTAAAAATTTTGACTATCAGACCAATGTTGGTAAATACAATGGAATTCTTGTAATGTTGACTTATGGACTAATGCTATTCCTTTTCATTGTATTTACTTACTTAAGTTTTGGTGTGAAAATTCCAATAATGTAAAAGGAAACAAAGTGATTTATCGATAATTTCAAAATAGATTTACACCTTTTCATACGTACAATAACAATAACAGGTAATTTCGCCTGAATCATTGAACTTAAAAACCAAGAAACACAATGACGCAACTGTCAAATTCTTTTACATATATGTTTACAAAGGGGTAAATTAAGTGATATCTGTATGTAACTTTTCTTAAATAATATTTATTATTATACTTACCCGTTAATAACCAAAGTATTTGCATCGTATTAGAATTTCAAAATAGCAAATATTTTTACCAGAACTTATAAGTTTGTTACGCTCTCTATGCAGTGACGGGTGAACTTTTAGCACGTATTTCCATTTGAACTAACTTAAGTTATGTGTATACAATATATAAAATATATTGCAGTTCAAATGGAAATTGAAATAAATAATGGATAAAATTAAGGATATGGATAGTGGGAGTAATAAGGTAAACTTCAGGGACTATAATGTGAAACAGGTAATATTTATTGTGAAATTGTGGGTATGGATGCAATGTTTATATAAGGTTATATTTTCTTAAGTTTTTCTATATAATGGAAGAATCGGAAGAGTAATATGATCTTTATTTAAAAATAAATTATGTAGAGAAGAATCTAAACAAATCATCTGTAAATGTAAGCCACTGGGAGTGCAGCATAAATATTGTGAATATCAAAAGAATATTCCTATCCACAAATCTTGAAATCACGGGATAAATAGAACTATCTTTGTAATAATAATTCGGGTGTCTTTTTTCACACAGGGCAATAAAAATTTCACATCAATACTCACGTAAGGGCATTGTTCTATAATCCGAGGAGAAAATAAGCTCTCATAAGAAAAATTCACTACTCAAAAACGACCAACTTTAGGGTAAATTTGGTGGATGCATTTTCACTTCCTTAACTTCCCGTTTTAATTTTCCAAGCATCTAGCCAACTAATACTTATTGTTTTTGCAACACGGTTAAGGATTATTTTGTCAATAATATTCAGCTCAATTTGGGAGAAAAAAAAAACATCCCTTATATCTTTCTTATGCACATTTAAAAAATTAACGCATTTGAAATATGGAGAAGATAGCATGGAGGGATCACGTGCGAAATGTAGAAGTACTAATGAAACTTAACACTATAAGAACTCTTATGATATCTATAAAGAAGAAAAATTTATTACGTAAAAATAAGTATCATTTACTCTAGCCTTTCATTTAGGATCAGATTAAAAGAAAAAATGCTTGCGGGAAGAAAAAGGACATACTGGTTAGTCAACCAAGAGCCAAAAGAAGACGAAACAGTTTATCCGTTCCGAATTTTCACAGTAAAACTGGTTCAAAAACGCACATCATTTGTTTCGATCGCATTATTTATTTAGAGCAAACGGATTTTAAAGATGTAGATGAGAAGAGTTACAGAAGTTTAGACGCCGAATCAATCGGTTGGTCGGAGATATGAGGGAAATTTGATCGAAGTCGTGGAAGTGCGTCGCGACGCCCACAATCGGATGGTGGAGCTAATTTGTGAATGCAATCGAAACGAAACCAAAGGGTTTTATACATTGCTGGAACCGGAGATTCCTAATTCGATTTACAAATGAGTCCATGACTTTTTTTAATCATAATTATTGGTTTTTATTCCTTTTAACTTACATTATCACTTAATAAGATGAACCCTCTTTTCCGAATTTTTGGACCATGTATTCAATCGATCAAAGATAGCCTTCGACATTTGGATATGATTGATCGATGATTAATATGTTCCTTCAATTAAATCAATATACATAAGGGCGATTAGTCGTCTAATTTTCAAGAAACTAGTGTCTTCGGGATCTGTAATATGCGTCATGTTGGGTCAAAAAAATCTCTATTTGATAACTCATATCGATTGAAATCGATCAATAATCAATCAAAGCTACCAAATAAATCCTTTTCGACACTTGTGGATCATTTTTAATCAATTTAATTTACATATGATATCTGTCAAAATTATGTTTTGGTTTGCTTTATATGCAATCTGGCGAGCATAAAAAAACAAAATTCGGTGTTTTGCCTATTTTGAGCACCGAAGACCCAGCTTCTTTGTCGGGTAAGTGGCAAAATGTCGAATTTTGTTTTTTTATGTTCGCCGGGTTGCATACAAAGCATATCAAATATAATTTTAACAGAATTCCCAATACTCTTTTAGCACCTTAAGCTGCCTTTGCATTCTTCAAACTACTACAATACTGTCGACATTGATCAAAACATAACACTAATCGTCTACAATCCCTTTCGATTATAATAGGAAGAATTTCCCATTAATAAACACATCAATCATCTTTCATGCTAAGATCTCGCCGCCTGTTTTAGTTCATACAAAAGTTTTTTCAGTAGACATACTGTCCCAGAACTTTCGAAATTGAAACCTAGTGCTGTTTCATACAAATGATTTCCTCTAGAATTTCATATAAACAGACAATTTTAATAAAATTATCGTCTAGTTATTTAGCCTTTTAATTGATTCTTAATTAATAATAAAATTCGTTTACATTGTTAAAAATTTTAATACCAATTACAAAATTACCACTGACCAATCAGTAAAACTAACTGATATTTTACGACCAAATTCTGACCTTTTAAAACTTATAATTGGTCACTGAAAATTCTACTAATGTAGTGCTAATATCTCCGAGCCAAAGAACATTTACTTAATTCCTTATATGCTCCAAAAAAAAAAAAAAACAAAAACAAAACAAACATCACTCAAATATTAAGTCCTATTGAAGAAAAAGATACAAGAAATTGTTATCCAAATTACTATTTTTTTTGTGTGTTAAAATCAGTTTTATTTTAATATATAAGTAGTACCTACATCTAATATATTATCTGACAGTAATATATATTTTTTTAAAAAGAAAAATATTAATTATTTAAAAAAGAAAAGAAAAAAATATTATGTGCCTTAGGATTTAGACTATATAATACATGGACTGTTGAAAGGTCGCCATTTGATAATTATACATAATGAGAACTCTAAATGATGTTCGACGATAATATCCACCGCGTATTAGTGCCAACTAACCAAATGATGAGGCCATCATCTGTAGCTAACGATATTTCAATAATTGCCTGTGACTACAAACACTCCATGTACTGTATAGGATGATTTGTACTGATTCAAATACTGAATAATAAATATGCATACATAGTAATAACTGGTAATTTAATTTCCAATATAAAATCACTTTTTAACCAAAGTGATTGAGATATCAGAGAAATTAATCTTATCGATGATATCCGTACAATGCTGAAAGCCTCCTTGCTCAAATATTTGATGCAATTCCGATGGTGTAAGACTTTTGTTGGATTCTGTAAATTATGCAAAAGAATTTCGTTATATCTTAGCTATTATAGCTCAGAAATCAGTTATGAATTTTCACAATAAGGAATATTTTAATATTGGCTTCTTAGTCTTTCACATGTCTTTTGAAATACAAATAAATATACAGTACTTAACACATAAATTTTAATATCAAAATAAGATTGTTTTCTCTTCAAACAAGAAGCTTTAAATGTATTCGGTATTTGAACGGAAGAATGATGAATACAAAAGAAATAATTTTTCAATTAAATATAGTCCTCAATTGAATTCTTAAAATAACTTAGAAACATGTAAAGAGCAAAGAAGCCACATAAAATGTAGACAATTTATTTCAGTATTTTAGTGAGTTTTGGTATCATTAACATGGCAGTGTTTATTAACTTTGCGTATCTTATTCAGTGTATGTTATAGTTTCTAAAATATCTTGATACAAATGATGAATTAGTAAAACAGTTGAAAATTTTCAATTTAGGTTCTGGAACATATCTATAAGTGTGGATAAGTGTGGATGAAATATCTGTTTTAAATCTTACCATATGTTGCAGTAGAACTTTGAGGCTGCGAATTTGGGGCTGTTGAGGGCTGAGGACCAGAATTTGTTAACGAATAGGAAATCTTCTCAGCGACGATTGTCGATTCAGGTGGTGCGGGTTGATCAGGTAGATTATTTGGAAGTGATCCGGATGCAGAAGATGTTGGCTCATTTGGATTTTGCAATAAAATTTTCAGTAAGCATGGTTGATTGATGGATGCTTGTGGAACAATCGGATGTTGGTCATTGTTATCAGCCTTGGGTTTGACTTCCACTGGACGATTGCGTGCACGATAAGGAGTCTTTCTAACGTAGGGCCTCTTTGACCTAAAAGCCGCTGGCGTTTTCTTTGCTTGGCGATTTTGATTGGTTTCTAGATTGTTAGGCACCGCAGATCTGATTATTAATGGTGGATAAGTATTAAACATTTCACCGGGGAAATATTGTAAGCCGTTATAAACAATATAGTTTGGTCTACTTTGATCTGAAACATTAATAAACAATTTCATCATTCAAAAAATTATTATTTATAACTGTATATACCATCATTTTGTGAAAAATCCATATTTTTTGAGCAGAATATGGCCAAAAATACGTTTTCGTTTAGATATTTTCAACACGTGGTTCTATCGAAAAAAAAAATGTTAAATAATTCCGCTAAATATTTTTATATACATAGGGGGGGATTAAAAAATCAAAAAATAAGTCATACAATGACCCAAAAGATAGAAAGCCCTAGACTAACGGTTACCCTATTACATTTAAAAACATTAAGTAATTTTATTTTATGCATTCAAAGGTAACAATGATGAACGAAATTGTGCCGAGAGTAAATAGACAAATGACCAAATTTAACGTATTTTGCTTCTTGGGTATATCCCATGCTACTACTTTAGACTAAGATTTACGTACAAGCTACATAAGCCTACATAGCTTAGAATTGTTTAACGTCCCTTTTATATAAATACAAAACATGTTTATGTTTTTTATGAACAAAAATGATTATGTTAAAATTTATTATTTATCTATTTACCTTCTTCTTTATTGTATTTTAGTTTAATCTTCTAAGTATTCGAAAGTCATATAAAAATAAAAAATTAGAAAGAAGCAAAAAAAAGGCGCCATCTGTTGACAACCTCCTGAAATTGAGTTCGATAAAATTGATAACTAAAATTGGGTTGAAAAAAAGAGCAATGATAATATCTATTATAATACTTTATTGTAAATTAGATATTTTGTTTAATATAAAAATGACTCAATAATTAAATAATTTTATTGACTTTTCATTATTTTTAATTTTTAATGACTAGACCTGTGTACATAGTTCGTAATCATGCTATTTAAATATACATTTTCAGTAAGTTATGTCATAAATTTTCATAATATACACCATAATGAAATAGCAATCGAAAAAATACCAAGCAAATTTGCGCTAACTTAGATAAAAATCTAATTTTTCGTTATTTAGTTAAAGTGGAGTTCTACCAAGTAATTTGATTTGAAATTTGTTTCACTGATTATTCCGATCCTTATTAGTTGAAAAAGATTAAGTTTTTATTAAAGATATAAATAGGTTTTCATAACAAGGACCTTACAGGGTTGAAACCACTCAGTGATACATTGCACTTTGGTAACAAATGACTAATTACAATTTTATGTTTGGAATAAAATTAATTCATTATTTGCAATGTATTCCAGACGACAATCCGGCAAGATTCTTTTCAAAACTTGTTTTTGTAATTCTCTCAAAAACTTAAAAATCAAAATGATTCCAAACTCAGTGAAAACAATTTTCTTTTGTGAAACTTTTTCGGAGCTTGACGAAAATACGTTAGACTACGATAAAATAAAAATTAACACCAAGGATAAACTCTTAAAATCTAATCATTGAGTTTGGGCTCATTCAATATAAATAATAGTGATTATAAAAAAAATACAAAATATATTATTACAATCAAGTAAAAGTTTAAAAAAAATAATCTTACATTAATCTTTTTTCAAACACAAATCGCAAATTGAAATGGGAAATTTCATACACTGAAATGTGTGAATATTTCGATAACACTTAATATAGAACTGCTTCTAGCCTCTTTTTTTTTTTTTTTGTAACATACAATTAATAATTAAATATCAATTTATTAATGTGAGATATAACAAATTGAAATTTTACGATTTAATGTACAAAATTCGGTCACTTCAATCGGCAAAATGGACCAAATGTATGAAAATTAATACTTTACATAAAACAATACGTGTTAACATTTCGTCTCTACACTGTCTACTGAGGCAGTATATTGACGTGAATGTACAGAGAATTAGTATATTGAATATTTCCAATACTTGCAAATTTCCACGAATCTTATCTACACAAATTTAATAAGGCTTTTTCTATTGAATTTTAGACTCAACTGGCCAACATACTATGCTTGACCAGTAAAGCCATAAAACATTTCATGAAAAGTACAAACAATGATTTCACTGATTAATAAATCGAGTCTTTAAATGTATTGTCTTTTTTTTTGTTTGAATAAATCAAGTAGGCCACAATTCGAAAAATTATTATAGAGGGATTTCTTTAAAGCGAATCGGATATGTCCGTCACAAATTACAACAAATATTACGTCTCAGAAATTAGACCAAGTGTCACTAAGATCCAAACAGTATGAAATTGCGATTAAGATAAACATTGCTTTTGCCTTTTTTGATGGTAAAACAAATTTTTATACAATATCAGCCAATATCATTGACTTCGGCTTCATAACTTACCAATAGGTCGACTATATTTTTTGTTTAGATTTGCTGCCATCCGTACAATATGAGAACTACATGTGATTATTAAGAAGAAATAGTCGCGGCACGGGATTTGAACCAAGAATTGACTCATAAACCAGTCTTTAGACCATCCTAGTAGGCTTCGTTAACATTTAATTTTGTATTGTACAAACATTTATTTAGCAGCATTTAGGCGTTTTGGATAGCAGTATTTGGCAATTAGTATTAACGATTCAAATCGTAGTATGTCGTAGTAACTCTATAGTAACTAATATGATATTTGATTTGAACACTAAATTTGATACTGTTTCGAGTTTAAAGACGTATAAAATTTCACTAATTTAAATTGATATATGAATTATTTGCGTTTGTAATTCAATCCTTTTTTTGTGAAATACAAGTACAAATAATTTTATCATAACGACTTACAGCCAATTTATGTTCAAGTAAATCACAAATAAGATATAACTTAAGTTATCAAATAGCAATAGCAGATTTGTGGACGTAAATGGAGTCAATTATTGTTTAAGCCCAACGTTTCAGCAAGGATATTACTGTTGTTAGAAGGAAGGCAAAATGCTCCTTTATAACAATTGTAACATCACCTTCTGAGATTTGTCGCTAAATTATATAAAAACAAGGACAACTCAGAAACCACCATTTACTGACCGTACATACAAGCAATGATAATGACGTCATTTAATATTAAATGGCCATAAAAGGCCATCTACCATGCAAATTTGATTTAAATAGTATTAGAACAAAAAAAAAAAAAAACAGACGAATTTAATAATGATGATTTTTATATTTTCAATAATATAGACGGTAGACAATTAATACCTAGTGTACTGAATATTTCTCACTAGAAATAAGGAATAAATTAATTAACGAGAACACCCATTTCCTTATGGTTTAGATCTTTGCAACCTACTGAAAAGTTTGTCCTAGTTGTGATATGCTTGAACATAAATCAGTATCTATTAGTTGATATAATAATAAAAACCTTAAATTATAATTTTAATTCTACTAAATAAAAATATTAATGACCTGTTTTTTTACGAAGCGGCAAGAACTTCTTCACTTATAGCAACCACACATATAACTGCCACGATGTTCACAATGAGACTAACTCTTGCCATCATTTATACAATAAACAATTACTTACAATACCAAAGCAATGAATCATTTTGCTTCTGATTTATCAGTCATTTTTTTGGAATTTCAATAATTTGCGATTGTTATTTTAACAAATCAAGTTGGCTTATCTATAAAATAACAGGAAAACAAAACAATAACTAAAGACTAGATTATAATAAAAACACACATATAGAAAAATTACAAAAAAAAAAATAATAATCATTATACAATATAAATATTAAATAAATTCTTTTACTTTTATCTAAAACAAAATTAATGATAATTTAATTTTAAAATTAAAAAAAAAGATGTTTTTTAATAATAGACACTCAATGAAGTATTATGTTTCATCATTAACAGTCTGTACTTAAAAATAAAAGCAAAAATACTTAAAAAATATCATCAAATAAATAACAAATAAAAAAATGAGACTACCTCTTTGCCCCTCGATCCCTTTTAGTTTTAGTTTCTCTATGATTGAGTTTCAATATGATATTTTTTTTTTGATAAAACAGAACACCACTTAAGAGACGTGGGTCGGAGAAAATGAAGCGAAATGAAACTTGAACGGCATAAACCTAATTTGTTCTGTTTTGTCATACAATCTATCAAATCATACACTACTTGATAATGATGAAAGAAAGTAATGACTTGATAAAAAAATGTGAAAATCACATAAATTCTATACTAGAATATATGTTACACGAAATCACGCCGAATTTATGAAATTGCGTGTTACACGAAATCAGCAAAAAAATACCTAATTGAAAAACATAACGCTTTTATCTATACACGAACTAGGCAGAATAGTTTGCCAAATACGTGTATTAGGCATGCCTATTTCGCGTAATGGATAACATACAGCAGCGCCGCGATGGTATTTTGTGAAACTAAATGATCTAACAATTTAATTACACTTTTTGGCCGATTTTGTATAATACACAATTTCACAAATTCGGCGTAACAAATATATTACTCTTGATTGGACATTTTAATTTGCTGTCGTAAATATCATTCAACATCCACTTAAATATTTTCTTTTCACAATGGCACAATTATTTTTTTTTTACTACAAGATTCAAATTCAACCAAATGAAACCTCTTGTCTGGAAAAAATACCCAAAAATTTTTTTGAGGTGAAGCAAAATCGAACCCTTTCGTTTATCCCATAGTTTTTATGTTACACTACTTCCTTGAATAAGTCTTCTTGATTATTTCCAATATTTTTCATTAATGTAAACTATCAAAAAACATTATTTTTTTAATAAATTGTATGTAAATGTTAAGGAGTCCATAAACTCTAATCTTAATGTTTGTATCTTCTTGCAAGTGTTTCAAAATAGTTGCTACACTCTAATCATTCCGTACAAATATTGTTCAATTGGAAGTTAAACATTTTTGTTAAGTATTATAATATCTTATATTATCTTATTATAATATCTTATATTATAATATTATAATATCTATCTATTATAATATAGTTTCTATTTTCGGTTTATTCTTTAAAAAAATATTCCCAGTAACAATTATATTAAAGCTTGCATTTAGGGTTCAATTGAGAAAGTGATCCCAGTGACCAGTGACTCCCGAGAAAGATATTATTAAATAAAAAAATAGTATAAAAATACATTAATAAATTTCATTTGCTGCCTAATCTACACGCAAGTAGTACAATTTACGCTATGTCATGTTATTTTTTTTAAACTTAAAACCTTAAACTGTTGTGGTAGCTCTCTATACTTAGATTTACATTCACCTAATATACACAATGACTAGCATAATAGCGATATCACCAATGATATTTTCTGGCAACTGGGTTAAAAATATATCTATCATCTTTCTCATAAGCAGAGTAATATTTTAGTGTATCCTTAAAACAATATATACTTTTAGACATTAAGTAATTGAATACATAATATATGTTGTAAACATACTTGTATATAATATAAACCTAAATGAGGGCTAAGTTCCTAGTTCTTATGTCCAAATTATTATGTGTGCCAAATGCAACATAACATTATAAAAACGTGCTTACTTGATATAGGCATCATGCGGTACATAAATGTACGAATAGTTGCCTACGACAACAAAATATTTTCAAGTCTTCTACAATATTACTAAAAATAGCGATTTTCTATTTGTCGCGAAGGGAGAGCTGCCATCCATACATATTTATCACTTCTCAATTCGTCAGAAGAAAGGAGATCCGGAGAGGATATCTATCTATTAATAAACATGTTATACTCTATTCGTTTTCTATTTTCTAAATAGTCGAAATTGAATATCTCGTGTTCCCTGGCCACTACTATCAAGTTATCACTAAATCTTAGTAATTAAAATAAATATAAGCCTACTGGTGGACGAGTGGTCTAAGTGATCACTCTGAAACTAGTAGGTAATGGGTTCGAATCTTAATCTCTAGAGTCTCAATAAATTTTAGTTGTTATAACACGACGCTCAATAACCATTGAAAAATGAAAAAAGTTAACTATGATAATAAAGAAGTTCAAACTCATGATCTAGAAAAACCACATCATCCATAACAATAATAAAAAAAAAACATTTCAAACCGATTAGTCACTAAAAAAGAGATTAAAGACTAAACATGTTTCCCGCTTTAAGTAATGTTAGACAACATACACGTTTGTTTTTAGAAGAATTGTAAACGTAACGAGTAATTGTGTATAATTGTTGTTAAAATAATGAGTACTCGTTATTTTTGAACTTCGTATCGAGTTGGGTCTGTTTATATCGTATGATTCGTATCAATTTGAGACAACCAACGAATAGCAAATATTTTCAAACAATTTAGCTATCTAAGTTAAATTATTAACATAATGTTTACACATATTGAAACATTTTCAGTTGTTTCTTTCAAGTAACCAATACATATGGACTGTTACGGTTTTAATTTTCAGCTTTTATTCAAGTCACAGGTTCAGTCGTACCCTATTTGCACAGTTTTAGAATACAAATAACCCGAAAACGGTTAGAAAGTGAAACTGATTATTTTTTGTTGCTGGAAATAATTTTATAATAATTTCCTAATTGCTGAGTATATTCATTTTACTTTTGATCAATTGAGCTTTTAAACACTTCAAAAATGGATAACTATGGATAGCGTGACAAAACAAAACACTATAAATACATATAGAATTACGCATGTTGAAATTAAGAAATACGTATTCGGGGAAAAAAACCCAAGTGAAATAAGAAGATAGTTCTGTTTTTGATCTGTTTTGTCACACAATCCGTTTTTAGATACTAAATATATTAACGAATGTTTTTGGTTTTGTGTGTTGATACTTGATTCTGGTGCATTTAGTCTATATGATTAACTTAAAATAAATGCAAATTTGAACATAAAATGGAGGAAAACTTTTTGGTAAAGTGATGAGATTCAACTACCGAGCAGGACGCGTTTCTAAGGTCATATTCATACATAGTTTATAATCACGTTTGTCACCCCAACCACCATTCCCTTTTCGCAATTTGTTCTTTTTTGTGTTAACAGTAAACGTGAGTGTCAAATGACTAGGATACAAATGCCGGGTGGCGACTTTGAGGACTTGCTGAACTTTTGATATCACCGCTGTCGATTCACAGTTCTTCTTTTTGTGATGAACACCACTATACAAAAAAATAATTTTCCATAAATGACATAATTAATACGTTAACCAAATTACCCGAGTCAAAATATTGAACGATAATATTAGATGTTTGCACTGCGTTTGCAGCAGATCCGCACAATACAAAAATGCGTTCGCATATTGTTATTGTTTGTTATTGCAAGATATCTCATTCATTAGGGTTATTGAAAATATGAACTTGCTATTATTTTTCGTTTTGTTAATTATTGTTTTTTACTTAATTGAAATTACTACTAATTACTGACTGAAATATTTTCATTGTCAATAAAACCAATCGGTATTACAATATAATACTAAATGTTGGTATAAGGAAATATACAAACATACTTAAATAAATTTATCTATCAAATATTTTTGTCCTACAAAAAGTAAATAAGTGAATTTTCCAAGTTCAAAATTTGTGAGAACATAGGGTTATTTTGTTACCTGGTAATCTCAAACAATTTCCAAATACAAATGAATATATTTAAAATTCTTATTTATTCGTTTACTATAGATTAGTTCAGGTATTGTTACAATTTTACAACTGCAACCTTTGTCTATTTGTAATCGCCCTGCTGCAGACGCAATGTAAACGAACATAAATTTCATAGATTTGTTTCAAACCTATACCAAGTCTTAAAGAATATAATTATACAGTGCAGACTTGACAATTTCGACTGGGGTTCAGCAGTTAATAGTATTTGTTGTTTGTAAATGAAATTCACACTTTTACAAATCAAATTCTCCCTTTCGTCTTAGTTTCTTAGAAAATTACTTCCGAAACTGAAAGACGATAATAGTTTAGTTAATTTTGGATAATCCAAGTATTAGTAAGATTGAGAAAGTTTGCGATTTTGTTGGTCAAAGAAGACACATTTTAGTTTCTTTACCACCATACTTTCTAATCTTAAAGAAGTCAATTAAATTTGATGAAAACAATTTTAGACCGAACAGTACATAAGCTGTTCATAAGAATAAAGAATAATTGAAATCATCGTCATAATGCGATTTAGAAATAATAAATATTTCCAGTGTTTAAATACTTGGGAGAATTTGATTTGTAAAACATTAATTTAATTTACAAAAGAGTGATTTTAGTTTGAAAGAGCTGCTTGTTCACTTTACGTGATGATTCATTTCTTACCATTCGCCAATATGGAAGACTCGGGGTCCTCGAACAACCATTGCAAATAGTTTTTGTGTGAGACAAACTTGGGAAATATGCTGCAACGACCAATCCCAATTGTAATCGTCGTAAATACAAAAAAATGTGGCACATTTGACGATCTGTTCCCACGTTGTGCGATTAAAAGCCATCCCCATATTGTGTTTGCTGCTCACCCACGGTGTGATTTCCACCTTAAACACCAAAAATCAATTTCAATTATCAACCACGAACATTGTTCCGCATTCTCAAACCACCAACTTTTCAACGTATTCATTTATCAAGCGAGAAAAACCGAATATTAATGCCAAATCAGTACAAAATTGGAACGACTAAACTAATTCAACTGATAGCAAAGTTTCAATAGTCTTAACAAGTGAATATCAAGCTTCTAATCAACTTTCTAATGGTTTAAATTTAAACTAACCAAAGGCTGTAGTACTCATCTCAGAATTAAAAAGAAAAATGACAAGTAATCAATAATGATGACTTTTTTCTGACTTTTGCAATTAGGCGGCGACGACGCGCCTTAAAAATTATCTACAAAAATATTTTTGTTGGTAATTTGATACTCTGTAAAAAAGATACTTTATCATTCTTTCATATGTTCATTCGTATAAAAGTTATTCAAATTTAATTAAATAATAACATTAGCTGAACCCGACAAACGTTGTCCTGCTAGTCTATATTGTAATAACTGTAAATATATAATTTGAATTTGTAAATATTGTTACATATTGAAGAGGTACTTAATGGTGATGTGACATCTTAGAGCCACACATATGTGTATGTTTTCATTCGATTCGATTCTATCAAAGAAAATCGTTTCCTTTTTTATAGTCTTACAGCCTTTAAAGTATGTAAGGTCAAATTGATGTACTGTTTGGCAAAAACTCTACGTTTTTGATGCAAGAACTCATTTATTTCAAATCTTCATCAAACACGACAACACTCCATGCTTCTTACGAGTTACGACACTTGAATGAAAAAGAACTCTATCAAAAATGAATCTAAACAATCTTCATTTACATGCGATTGATAGTTGTGTTGGTCTAAACATTGCAAGAACACTGCTACAAAAAAAAAGACAAGCACTGCAATAAATCGGAAGATTTGGACATTCAGAAAAACAGGGATGCATTAGGCCATTGTTAGTAGTACGGGTAGTTGATTTCGCGACAGCGACTACCTTTTGGTAATGCTGATAAATCGAAGGGAGGATCTGGTAGCTCCACGACGGAGGAATACTTGCTCCGCTAGTAATTTGATGCTGTTTTACAGCTCTCAACGCTTCTTTCTGTAATTTGCAAGTCACATTTGTCCAAAACAATTGTCTTAGCTTAACACTAACAATTACAAATAAATGTTTTTTTAATAATTAACATACGTTACGTGAAACGTAAAAAGCAGTGATGCACAGAATCGATTATTGTATTCGCAAATTCGTCGCTTCAAATTCAACTCCTTTGGAGGTCAATTCAAAACTAAATACCATATAATAACAAAAAGGTAGTGATAATAATCCTTGAATATTCAAATGTTTAAGTATTTGAATACATCTTATTATGGCTAAATACATGAATTCGATTCTGTGCAACACTAGCAGAAAGTACCTATACGCAATCTATAAAATTAATAATTTTTTGGACACTTGAAATAAATGTTTTACAGATATTCTTTATTATTTTCCAACATATTTTCTTCCTTATAAATATACTTACTTTTTTGGCATCTCCATAGTAATTATATGTTTTTAAATAAGTGCCAAGAGATAGAATATTACATTTGGGACATCGAGTAATTGTAGTTTTGCTCATTAACAATAAAACATGAAGAAAATCTTCAGCTACATAATGATCTTCCTCTAAAAATACCACCATTCCTGAAAATTGAAACGTTAAATATAAAATAGATAATCACATTGTTATGTGATATTGTTACCGGTATGATAGCGTGTTACTTCTAATTGTTTAAAAACACGATTTGCCTTCCACCACCAATGGTGTTTTGTTTGGGTGAATTTAGCCTCGCGATAATGTCCATATAGGTCAGGATATAACGCATTGTTGCACTTAAGCATCAAGGCTCTGGAAGTATGACGCAATTATTTGAGAAAATATCAAATTGTTTCATAAACTTAACTGTTCCTGTTTTATGTCTCTGGGGCAGTCGTCCGGATCCTCACCGGGAAACTCATTCGGATGAGTTTGAATCGAAAATGGATAAAAGATTTGCATCACTTTACAAAAATCGATGCTCTGAACTAATTCATTGATTTCAGGATCGAAGAAATCATGCGAAAATATAACCAACGCCCGTTCAATACCCCTTACTTGAGCCAAACTGACTATTAAATGACGCAAATAAGTTGTACGTGTATGAACCTACAAATTATAATAACAACTAAGAATAAAGTGTATAGGTGTGACTAGAATAATTGAAATATGCTGTGATCTTATTTATGTAATACAATTTACAAAAGTAAATTTGAACAAAAACTCAAACAAATGTATTGCCCAGATACGTATTTCGATTGCCAAGCAACTTCTTCAGTAGTTATCAAGTAGTATTGAATCGCTTCATAACTATTGCTCTGGATGCTCCACTTCTATAACATGCTCTGTCATACAAGTTTTTTTTACTCACTCAAATTTTATATTCACCAAATATTCTTTATATCTAAACCCTACTTTCTTCAAATCTGAAAATTAGTTCCCCGTTTAAAAAAGGACAATTTGGAATAGTTACATTTTAAATTCCTGTAATAATCCCAAATGGTTTCAAATTATTTTTGTGAATATCAAATTGCCTTTCCTCTACAACTTCAAAATGGCGAAAGTGTAACTTATAAACGTAGAATGTAATGGGATATATGTATATGTTGTGTTTGTTTTATTCTATCAGAAAGAAATTGATCAATTACCTGAACTAAAATTATAACAGAGTCGTTCTGCAGTGGCCCGAAAATGTCCTCGTTGTAAACTGTTTGTATTTCGTTGTAATGAGCAATACTTCTCTTAATTTCTGATACATTTAACTGGTAATATGGTCCTGAGTATTCACCTCCGACACTCGTACCTACAATATCAAATAAACTATAACATTTTTAGTATGTAGCAAGCTTTGGGCGCATTTCTCAAGCTGAGTAAATCAATCATTCGTTTTTGCTGTTTTGGTTCAGTATTCCGTACTCGAAAAAAGATAAGGTAATTGATACCTAGTTTTACTCTATTTTTGGAAAAGTGGAACTATATTGAAAACACTGGAGTATTTGCTAAAATTACCGTTCGGAAGAAATGTGGTATTTTTGGGTTTGGCCGTGAGAAATTTGTGTAGAACGGACGGTACCATACTCAGGATGAAGGCATTTGAGTAGTTTTCAGAGCCAAGCGATTGACCAAGATTTGAATTTCGATTTTCGAAATTCAAAATATGCATTTGCAACCAAAGGAATGTCACTAAACATAGGCAGACGATGATTCGTATCCATGATGATGATCCACGACGACGGGCCATTACTGGATCAGTCGCGTACTGTGAACCAAGAAAAATACTCTTCACTGATAAATATTCAATTACTGTTCCACACATTGCTTGCATACTTTCAACAACTCATATCAATTATCAACTTATCGCCTTATTAATTTAATGAAATAGTTTTTTTCCAATTAATTTTTTATGGTTTTCTAGTGAGCTATAAAGATACGCTATCAACACAAAGATATCAATCACTCACATTAATTTTGTCATTGTTCAAACTTCAACACTTAGATAGAAGAACCTTTTTCGAAAATTCCCACACCAACTAATATTGATTCAATCAAACTTTTCTAATCTAATATTGAAATTTATTACTCTTCTAATCAGTAATTAATATTTCAAGGTCATTTTAAGTACCTCATTCGCACATTGTTAATCAATTATTGATATTAGAAAGAATGGATCAGGTAATGATGGAGCTTGGTCCGTTTTAAATAAGATAAAAAAAAAATATATATATATACTACAAAAAGATAGAAAGTGAAACTGGTTAAAAAAACGGACTGATTACATTTCATACAGTAATTTTGGGCGAATAGTATTTGAATTTATCATAAGTGAATCATTTAAATCTTGATGATTTCAAATTATGACCCCATATAGTGTGATCGTTACAAATCGGTAATTCCGATATTCAACGAATGCTTACTATAGTATTTCCATTATTCGAATGGATTGTGTAACTTTTAAATCATACATTTTCAAAATTTTAATATATGTAAAAAAAAACAATGTCCTCTGAATCCAATATAAGAGCAAATCAACATGGTAATCTTTTTGCAATTTTTCACAGCACAACATTCATATAATAATATATAATAAGATGGTTGCTGTTATTATTTTGAGTTAGCCAGTTTTCCGGCTTCCGTAAGTTGGAAAATTTGAAAAAACCGAGTTACACATGCCTAATTATTTTTTAATTGTTATTTACCGTCGCTTTATAACTACTAAGGTCTTTTAGAGACTCTAGGGTTGATTAAATCCGTTATCGAGAAATATTGAAAATTTGCACGATACGAGGATCAAACCCACAACCTACTAGTTTTGGAGCGGTCACCTAGACCACTCGGCTACCAGTCGGTATATACCTAAATTTATTTATTAATAAAACTATTTATTGTAAAAGGAAAGATGAAAAATAAGAAACAAGAAATAAACAATTAGAGTATAATATTTACTACAACGGTGGAATGAATGAACAATTGGAATTCTCTATATGGATTTACACATATTGAATTCGCCAGGGTATTTCAACCGCAAAGATTTAAAATGCAAAAACTGAGTTACGTACGCAGAAAATGTTTTACTATAAGAAATATTTTTTGTTAACTAAGCCTTAATATACACAATAAGAAATAAAGAAAATACAATTTCATATTTATCGTTATACTTTAGTGGGCATTTTTTCATTTAATCAATTCAATCAATAGCCTTTCGGAGGTTCGAAATCGAGGAAATGGTCGGGAATCAATATAACAAATAAAACATATGAAAATTAAAAATAATTATATGAAAGAATTGTTTAATGAATTTTTGAACCGGTTTAGAGGGGTACTACGGTTCTTTCGGCGCCACGATTTGAAGACGGATTATATTATAGATCACGTTGAACTAAAACGAAAAGAAATAATAAAAATTTTCAATATCTCGCGTATTTTACGAGATATCTCTACTTAAAAAACATAATTTTTAAACGGATATCTCTACATTTTCAAAAAAATACTATACACAAGGGATCCCGGAGCGAAATCCCGGTAAGTATTGATTGGAGGTTGAAAGCCTCCAAAAATATTTTAAATGTTTACATTATTATGGTCCAATTTATTCGCGAATTAAATTAAAAACAAAGATGTTAATGTTGCTAAAAGGGAATTTTTGCAGGCTTCACCCCTTTTGTATAGTTTTCTTTTGTCATAAAAATAGGTTGAGCCACGGTTGTAAGCATTTAACTTCTTTTTTTTTTTTAAATCTAGAGAATCAGTCTAGAAAAGTGAAAAATAAAGATTTCATTATTAAATTTTTAATTATCGAAATCTTATAAACTAAGTGAGATAATGTAAATCTCTTTTTTTTCGTTTTATTCCAGCAAAACCTATTAGAATCCATTTTCAAACTGTGGCGCCAAAAGAACCGTACTGTTACCCGATTTAGCGGTAAAATTATTTTTTTTTTTTTGGACACCACCGTCACTGGTTATGGTGCAATATTTGAGATGAATTAAAACTGTGTTAATTGAATCATCCGTTGTTTTAAAATCACTCCATTTTAATTTAATTTAATAGCAAAAGAAAAGAAAACAATCTTACTTGTAATCATTTTTTCGTCCCAAAAATATTACATTTATTATATCATAAAAATTGTGACAAATTCATAAATAATTTAAAATATAAATATACTTACTTATGACATACAAATCTATATATAATCTCCAACATCGTTAGATTACATTGGTTTTTTCCTAATTATCACCTGAAACACAAAAAAAGATAAGAATTATGATAATTATGCAATACAATATTGAATATTACAAATTATTAATGCTTCATTGTGATTGACATTGGATATCGATATTAATGAGAGAAATTCATTGAAATTTATCTAGATTTAAGTAAATGATGATTCATAGTTTTATGTTATTTTAAACAAAATTGTAATTAGTTTGTTTATTTCTTTTATTTGATAACAAATGATTCATTTGATATTTTTTTAGGTTAACCATCTGTCAAACAATAAATTGACGTTCTTTTTTTATATATAAAAAACAATTGCAATTTTTTTAACTTTCAAATGTTTTAAACTAAAAGAACTCATACTAATATTCATAAAAGAAAGCAAATAAGAAACGTCATAGATATAGATATATATCAATTATATCTATATACACAAAATAAATATATAAAAAAATAAATAACTAATGACATTTATTCAATAAAAACTTACAATTTTGTTGAAATATTTTATAAATTGAATGTTTCCTCATTTTTTTCAAACTTTCCTACTATAACAATGATAAATTTGGCAATGAATCATTTTTCATTTTCCACACACTTCTTGTTTTTCCGCCACTCCATGTTTTTCCAATGTTTCCCTTCTCTGTGATTGGGGAGGGAAAACTAGGAAAATTCCTTTGACATTTCCCTAGATTCATAGTGACACCTAAAGGTTGTTCTTTTAAAAAATTCATGTATTCCAGGTATAAATAAATACAATTGAAATATTTCTATTTATAAAAAAATAGCAATAAAATATATAAATCCACTTTCGTTGTAGTAAAAACTTAGTTTCAGTTAAATAGCCCATATATCTATTATATAAAAATAGGCGCCATTTCATTAATAAATTCAAAACAAATGATGGTAGTAAAATTTATAGGCAAGTTTATGAATTTGATAATGTTTCAATTTATACGTAAGTAGACACTATTAATTCAGATAAGTAAATTTTCGGCTCAAGTCCCTTTAAGAACAGTCAAGTCTGACAGCAATGCATTTTCTAGTTCCATATTTCTTTCTTTATTTTTCATATATTTATAAATTAAGTCAAGATAAAAATATTGAGGAGAAAAGCTTGCCTGTATGTCTTAGATCACTAGAGCATCATTGCAATTTTGAAGTCGCAGAAGATGACGTCATATAGTGAAATCGAGGAAAATCGGTTCTTTTCCCACTTTAAATGCCCGTTATATAACCAGTCATCAAAGATACTTTGGGAAAGTATATTTAGATACTAGAAGAGTTACTTTTTAAAAAGTATCCGAAGTTACTTTGGGTATCTGATTATTCTTAAAAATAGGAACTTAAATACTAATCTTAAGTTACTTTTTATGAGACTTAAAGAACTTTGGAGGAGACTTTTTAGTAACTTTAAATATTATGTATTTGCTAAGTTTCGTAACGTATTAGGTAAAGTTATTAGGTAATCAAATAATGTATTTCATATTTTTAATAATCTAGGAAAAAGAAAAGC
This sequence comes from Sisyra terminalis, assembly GCA_958496175.1. Lineage (NCBI taxonomy): Eukaryota > Metazoa > Arthropoda > Insecta > Neuroptera > Sisyridae > Sisyra > Sisyra terminalis. Next base: position 709,143 of record OY292280.1, read on the forward strand.
ATGCACCTATATCAAATCTTTCTAAACACAACACACTTTAAAACCATAGATTAATTGATTGATTACTTGAACTACGATAATGGATTCATTGAATTATGATAAGGTGAATATAAACGATATAAATTGAATTTTATAAAATAAAACTTTGCATGCCTATTAGTGGCCAAATGGTCAAGGAGACCACTCCAAAATTGGTAGGTTTTGGGTTCAATTTTCGAATCGAATAATTTGTCAATATTTCTCAATTGCAGATTTTGATTAACCATAAAGTCACTAAAAGATCTTAGTAGTTATAAAGTGATGGAAGATAATACTAAAGTATTTCTTTATTTAATATCTCGGTATCTAAGTTATTTTACCATGACTAAGACACTTTTTAAGTTACAAGATACAGTTTTTTATAAAAAGTATCTAAGATACTTTCCTGTTAAAAAAGACAATTTCGAATAATTACATATAAAATGTTTTAATTTTGTTTTTTTTTCTTTTTGTGAATATAAAATTGTCTTAAATTGTTTTTTCCCTACAACTTCAAAATGTCGGAAATGCTACTAATAAACATAAAATATAATGGGATGTAGGTATATGTTGTCTTTGTTTTACTCTATTAGGAGTTGTTAATTTACTTCTTGCAGGAGAAGTCGAAGGTCGATCTGGGAGGAGTTGTTATTGGCGACAAAATAATAATTCAATTTGCATCCTTTTTGTGTCTTTAAAATTCACTAAGTGTTCATGCTGTGTTCCAAAAATTATATAATCTATTTTTAATTAATTCAATTCCTAAGCTAATCGAAGTCATTCGAATTAAATGAACGTCGTTTATAAGAAACTAAATAAATTGATGCAATTAGTGCATGAAAACATATATACAAAATTCTGTTTGATAATTTCTTATATAATTTTTATATTTTCAACATTTAGCTACATTTTCTTTTTGAAATACTCGGTATTCTTGTTATAGCACTTCAAACTTGATTGTATATATTTCTTACTGTATTATTTTCTTTACAATTAGTTATTAGTATTAAGTATATTATTCGTATGCTATTTTGTCGAAAAGAAAACGAACTTTTTTGAATAGAAGTTTTGAAAATTGTAAACTTTTAAATTTTGCGGCACAATATGCATAAGGTTTTGAAATTGGATAAAATGGAAAGAACGGTGAGTTGTTCGAAGAACGAGTGGAAGATGGCAGTGTCGCTGGAGTGAAAACGTCAAAGTTGGAAGAAAAAATGAAAGTTTGGCAAACGTATTGAAAATATGAAATTGTAATGGTAAGAAGAAGAGTATATGAGATTTGATTTACTAGGAGGAAGAGAAATCAGCTGGAAAATGAAGCATTTAAGCATGGAAGACAGATTTTTTGCAGATTTTCGATGAGGCGTCTTGCGCGATGGCAGTCGCATGAAATTGTTGAGTTTGTTCACCGCATTGAAAAATCATAGCGGTCTGTCTGTCTGCGTTTGTCTGTTCGTCCACATGTGTGTGGGTGTGAGTGAATGAAAATCAGGAAAATTTGAGGAAAACGTCTGGAAAAATTATGTCGGCTGAAGTGAGTGAATTAGTAAATGCGTTAGGGACGAAGGCGAATTTGACAACCGTTTCAGATAGTCCCATAACAGATCCCGGTTCGTCTGTGAAGGTAAATCAACATTTTCAAATCACTTGCATTCACAAATGAAAATCATGACTCGATTCGATTTTTCCGATAAGTCAAAAGATATCATTGACATAATAATAATAATAATAAAATAATAATACGCAGTCCACCCACCCTCGCAATTGGCTGCAACAAATGCCCAATTCACCCCGAATGCATTTTCCAAATATTTTCAACTCCCATCAGCTGATCACACTAAAACCCTACTTCCATTTCATCCCTTTAAAAAAAAAAACAAAACGACAATAGCTATATGGAAATCTAAAAATATCTGCACATTTCTGTCCAGTTTCAACTAGATTTTTTCTGGGACAAATTAATTACAAGTAACATCTGGAGGCACCAGCATCAATAAATCTAAATAGCCATAAGTTCAAATTGAATCCGACATAACAATAAATAAACAGAAAAATTACACAAGGAAAATTACCAAAAGTTGTATTTATTTTGAAAAAATTCCGTTAATTTGCCCAAAAAAATCACATATTTACACATTCAAATATTTGCCAATTAACACGTTACGTGTTATTTTCCATTTTCGCGATAATTTCACCGTTATTTTCACTAATTAAACTTCGCTTTCATTTGAGACATTTTTGAAAAATTATTAAGATGGTTCTGTGATTTTGCTATTGCGCAATTCAGCTTTTAGCTTCAAATTATCTCTTTCTAACCTCACAACTCACTCAAGCCGTTTATTTATTTTCATTGTTGTTTTTTATATTTTATAACTTTTATAACACAGATTATTCACACAGATACACAACAATGCCCACTTATTGTTAGAGTAACGCATGCGTGTTAAGCTGATTGCTCCCTCCCCTACTACCACCACACATTCCTTCCCCTTAAGTCAAACCGCCATTATTAATAGATATTGGTGCCCGACCGAAACCAAAATTGAAAACTTTTCAAAGCAATTCTTCTTCTTTTATATATACATATATTAGTTCAGTGTTTCCCAACGCAATGTCCATACACCCCTTAGGGGAGTAATTCAAAAAGGTTTTTTTTTTAGAAAAAAAGTTAATTGAAATTATCAGTGGTTACTGATTTTTATGTATACCTATGTTAAGACAGTTTTTATTATCAGGATGTATCGGCACCCCTGGGGGTGTGAGATGCTAGGAATTCTGAGAGAGAAAAATTCTTCCTTTTCTATTCCTTCGACTCAGCGCTCTATCGTAGTTCTCTCCTTTACTTTTTTTTTTATTGTTCACTCTTCCTTTAACCCTATTTCTGAAAATAAGTCAAATTTGAAATTTTTTATCTTCTCTCCCCCTAATGTATCTTACGAAATTTATGCATAGCCCTTGACAGTGTTAATATAATTTTTAATAAAGATATATTTTCGTTGTTCAAATGTTTTTAGTTTATTTCCCCCTGACAAAAATCCAGGCTACGTTAATGGAAATTTATTAATTTTAGAAAAGTCTTGACGTTATACCATGGAAATAGTTAGGAAACACTGATTTAGCTGTTAATAAGTTGCAAAAATATTTTTTAAAGATTTTGATAAATTAATATTTTTTTTGAATAACTGTAATGGAAAATATTCATTATGCCGAACTCTCTCTATAGTGTACGAAATCTTACGAATGTCTTTGCAGCAGATTTAATACTGAAACCGGAAACAAAAGTTCGGTCGGACACGAAACTAAATGTACTTAGATGTTTATTTTTTAGATTAAAATGAAATAGATTTTAGATTTATTAATTTTATCATAAAGTATATCGAGTAATAAAAAAGGAAATTGGCGGATTTTGATCTACATCCCGAGTGGAAAAACACTGGAAATCAAACAAATTGCGCATTATTTGAAACAAATAAAAAAAAAACAAACGTCGTATGTGGTAATTACTGGCGATTCAAATTAATTAAAAAAAGAAGAAGAAAACAAGCCAATGTTTTATACCACAAATTAGATGGAATATTTTTACGCATGCAAGGAGGGAAAGAGGGTGGCTGCCATCATAGAAACTTCAAATATAAATATTGATCTATTAAATAATTATATTTTATTGTAGTTCCACGAAATTACACAGATAATCAAGTCGTTTATTGGTTTCTTCTTTGTATTTTTTATTCCAATAATTCTTAATGTAAACATTAAGATGTTCCGCATCACACTTTTTCATGTTATACTATTATTGTATAACTGTCTATATATTATGATGACTTTAATCTCAATTTTCAGTTAAATATTAGTTGTATGTAAGGTTACCAACTCTCCAGTTTTAGTCCGGAGACTCCAGAAAAATAATGTTTTCTCCAGACTCCAGTTTACAAAAATAATCTCCGGATTTTTTTAGGGTTAACAACTCGCCCATTTTAAACCGGAAACTCTAGAAAAATGTAATTTTTTCTTGACTCCAGTTTACTTAAACGATTTTTCACATTTTTCACTGTTAATAAAAAGCAAAATTGTCCACTGTTATCAAGCGATAGCAATTGATTTTATAGTAAAAAAAAATATATTTATTATATTTCGAATTTAGAATGAAGCAGTAAAGCTTGTGAACAATATCATTTAGAATACTTGCTAAATTTTTAAGACTGTTTTTTATTGAATACAACTTTCCGGATTTTCTATAATTTAAAATTGGCAACCCTAGTTGTATGATACACTTATTTCAAAGTTTTGTCTAAATGTTTTGTTTTAACTGATATTTGAAGTATAAATACAATTTATCGTTCCACTTACAATAAAATATATAAAAGTATGTAAAAAAATGAAGGGAAGACATTATCTTCATATAACTGATATAAGAAAATCCTGCCTACATAATTGTATGTAGTTCCGTTGATTAGTTTTTCAAATATTAATTAAATTGATGGGACATGAGCCAAAACTATAATTGATGAGATATATATGTTATGCTTATTGAGGTATGAAAATCGTTTTTTTTTTCTTGAGATACTTGCTATTTTTAATCCATTTATTACGGCAGTCGGTAAAATCAAACAAAATTATTGTCAACATTCTAGTATGTCATGCAGACGAAGTGGTTAGTATTTAGCAATGAAAAATAAAAAGTGTGATGCGCAACCTCTTGATGAAAATATTAAGACTTAAATTGAACAGGTATATTTTTATATTTAAAAAAAAAATTATAAGGAATATAGATTTTTTTTATATACTCCAATCGATTTTTTTAGATGAAATCGATCCATTTTGGTTTTTAGAAGTTTTGTTATCTTATACTTTGTCCTTAAATGTATGTTTGTGAGAAAAAATCAAAAATAACGAAATTAGAATAATGTATATGTTTCCCAAAAGAACTAAACAATTTAATGGTATATGATTTATATGTATATATTTAGGATCACAGGATTGGGAAGCATTGAAGCTATCCCCAGGCCCATAGGGTTAGAAGGACAGAAGAGAATATAAAATTAAGCAAAATCAAAAGAGGTCAAATTGAAAAATGATCGATTTCATTTGGAACATATGCATTAACTTTTCCATAAAATCTCATATTTACTATAATTTTTGAATTCTGGAATTGCTGGTTCAATTGAACAAGGATAGTGAAAATATTTGGTGCATTTGTTTCTAATTTGAGCCTTGAGCATTATATAGCGAAGAAAAGAATTGTGAGGCGAAAGTGGCAGTTTTATATGGAAAAGATTAAATCGTCGCCTCGAATGATCTATAGATCATAAATCAAAACCAGCACATATTTATGGGCGTTGTTTCATTTTCCTTATGTATTATATTTGCCGGTTGCGCAATTTTTAATTGAAATCACATGTGAAAATAATTAAACATTTTTTTTTATTTGTTGTCGTTCTCTTCAAACCTTGGCCAACATTTTTTCAGAAAAAAAATTGTTCCACATTAATCCGAAAGTGTAACATGATTTTCATTAGAGAATTTAAAATGAAATTTAAACAAAATAGCGTGGAAATGGCGCGTGGACATTGTTGTGTGTTCGTTAGAAACGTGCACGCAAGCGCTGGTTAACAAAACTTGAGTCCAAATTTGTGTGTATTTAAATTTTTTAGGCTTTGGCTGGGACCAACGCTTTCGTCGGTCAAAGGTCAAAGTTGGTAAGCGTGATTTATTTTATTTTTTATTTATACATGTATATAAATATATATATATATAAATGTTTTCTTGTTTTGCAAATGAAAACTTTTTATTTTATGCTTTTTTTTTTCATTGTGTATTTATCGCACGGATACGAAAAGATGCGAGGTAGTCAACGCAATCCCCACTTATATGACGTGTTTTTCTTTTTAATGAAAACCTGAGGTGGATTGATGAAAATTTGTTTGATATTTACTCGAAATACTTTTGTTTTAATGGTGATTATGATTTTTTCTTGTTCCATAGTTTGTGTTTAAACACGCATGAAGTGCGCATGCTCCGATGCGTATGCGCAGATTTTTTGTCTGTTTTGCATACTTAATCATCACTCTTTCATTTTGTTTGTGTTTCGTTATTAACGTTATCTAATCAATTCACTTTTATGATCATTTTATATTATCTCTGTCGAAAAACGTCTCTTATCTTTCATTGTCGCGTTCACTTCGGATGCATTTGCGTGACTGGACGCACGAATATTTTCAAAATTAGCGGAAATTTAAAAAAATCATCCAAACGATTCAACAATGAAGTCGGTAACACTTAAAATTGATGTAAGTCGAAAAATACAAATCATTATCAACGTAATTGCTGCTATTTCGTTAAGTGAATTTTTCCGGTTTACTCGATTTTTCATCCAAGCAATTTCCGTTGGCCTAGAATTTCATCCAACAAAGACAAGTCCTACTTTGTTTGTCTAACAATAATCACTTCAGTATTTCGCTTTGTATATGTGCGTAATTTACTTCTTTTATTGTTTAATCATTTTAATTATGTATTTATATGTTGATTGAGTCTCATTGATCATAATTGAAGATTTTCATTAATTGATGACATTTCTAGGAATCTAAGTCGGGTGCATTAAAGAAGACCAGCCGTTATCGCAGTCGATCCCTTTCTGCTTCCTCAACAGATTCATACAGTTCTGGTAAGAAACTATATAACAACGCCCAACTATCAAAATATTCCCAATTGACGAATGTCCAGCAACTAAAAACCAACAAATTCACTTCTACAACAATGTTTAACATACCTACTTCCTGAATACCGCCATTTATTCGTCATCACACATAACACTAATACTAATGCATTTATATGATTTCGGATAATAACAGCAACTAACCGATTATCAGTTATTGCTGATAGGATGCCAACAATCCCCAACAATGGATTACTCGACTATCATGTAAAGTCATGGAAAAAGTATTTTCCCTGAAAAACTGAAGAGTCGGATATATTCTTTCTTCTTTTTTTTTTTTTGATGGCCTGGAAAGTCAAGGAACGATGTTTTCCATGGAATTTATAGAGACTATATCTGAGGTATTCCACGGAAAATTGGCTTCTTTTGTCTTCGACCTCTTTCTTTTTTCCAGAGTTATTCTTTTGTTCTAAATAATTGTTTTAGCCCACGTCCGCAAGGGGGTTGCGATTTTTTACAATAAATGGCGGATTTTATTAGTAATTACAAGCTAGCACAGCCATAATGGCATAACCACCCTGTTAAAAAGACAATTTGAAATAATTATATTTCAAATGTCTGTAATAATTCCATAAACATCCAACATCATCCCTGTCCCAAAAATTTCATAAACTATTTTCAAATAAATGAATTTCTAAGCTAATCGAAGTAAATGAAAGACGTTTATTAGACACTAAATAAATTGATGCAATTAGTGCGTGGAAACATATACAGAATTCCGTTGTAACGATAGTATGAATGCGTTTATTGATGGACCTTGTTTATATATTTCTCTTTTTTGTTACATGCATATCAGCTTTTCTATCAACCTAATTAGAATACATCAACCTGTTGTTAAATATGTTCAAATTATTATTTTTTAACAGAGCAATCAAAAACAGTATTACTTTTTAGTTAATTGTGCTAGATTGTATTTACTATTTTTTTTTTAATAGTATATTTCTGAACACTATTTTTATCAAAATTCCTTTAATTATTTTGAAAGAAATATATTTTTTTTAAATTTCATTACTTGATTTTAGATATTTTTGTCAAGAAAATAAAAATAATGCTGGAAAAAATAGGGTGTTATCTGGAAAAATCAGTTTTTGTTTTAAAAAAACATTAACCCTATCTTGTGATCGGAAAATTTCGGAAGAATCAATGTTTCTGGATCACACTATGCAAGCTTATCATCTGTGGCCAACAAAATTTCAATGGTCTAAGTCCCTGACCAAAATAACAAAAACGAAGTTGGGATACTAATGGTGCACACTGCCAATGATGAAGGCATTTTTTCATCAAATTTGTTATAAATTTTGGTGTTTTTTTTTTTTTTTTTTTTTTGTAAAAGTTATACTGCATCTTTTAATATATTGTAACGTGTTTTCTTCAGAAAGATTTATGAAACGCCACTTACTTATATCAAACAATGTTTGGTTTCAACGATTGTTTTATTTGCTGGACACTATAACTAATAGATATGATTACTATAATTAATTTACCAGTGACGCCTGGTTAGTATTACCAACTCTCCAGTTTTAGTCCGGAGACTCCTGAAAAATTAAGTTTTCTCCAGACTCGAATTTATACAAAAAAAAAAGGATTTTTTGTTTTTATTTTGAACACTTTTTCTTGTAAATATATCTTCTTGTTTTTATTAAATGTATCTCTCCGGATTAAGACATAAGATCTCCAGACTTTCTGAAATTTAGAATTGGTAACTCTACGCCTGGTATATAAACATTGGGATATTGCAACCTCTCTTTTAATGTATTTAAAGATATTTTTTTATAACTATTGATTTTATCGTTGTATTATTACTGGAGTACTATTATCGAATTGGTAATCTCGGTTATTTTCAAAACTGCACGTGTCGAGCTCATAAATGGACATACTCGCATAAATTCCATTTCCAGAAGTTTCTATAATAAATAATTGGGATTACAAAACAATATTGGAGAAATAAAATAAGATATTGACCAATAAGATTCTAGTAAACGAAGGTTGTGAAGCAATAAAAACTGCAAGTATTTTCTGGTTGTTATTAACGTAAGAAGAGTTCAAAAGATTTTATTACTTCTACAACGAAATTTGATAATTTGTTTTTGACTCTTATTAGTCCTTAATTTAAATTATTAACTCAAATGATTTATATTTTCTCCTAAATTATCAAGAATTGTAATTTTATTTTTAGCGTCATATACGGAAAGCAGTTCGGACGAAGATGATGTATCACCTCGAGAAAAAATTCAGAAAAATTCACGTGGCTTTTCCGATTTTTGCGTTCGGAATATCAACCAACGGGCGTTTGGACGTCGGGAAATTGAAATCGCTGAACAAGGTTGTACAACTAAACATCTAACTTAAAATACTATGGTCTACAATACAATAGTTGGTCGGCTTTAATAGTTTTCAATTCATTTTTATAAAAAAAAATGGTTCAATTGATATTTTTCAATTCTTCAATATAAATCTTAATTCATAGGGCTTATTTTAAGTTGTTTCTACATACTGGACTAATATATTGGACCGATTTCTATCACCATAAAGGATTTTTAAATTAATGAATAGTAATGTATATCGTATAAGTCAGTTTCTTTCTTGAATGAGCATTACCATTGCGCAATGCCGCAACTATATTCAATCAGGGCCTTAATCCCTTAATTTTGTTTTTGTTTTTTCAGTAGAGAAAGTGGAAAATTTAGCATTAAACTTGATGAAGATTTGGAAACGTAATCTATAGACATTATGAGCAAAGGACAGAAAGAGAAGATCAAATAGAATAATAAATAAAAAATAATCTGTTGCAGAGATGCCCGGGATAATGGCATTACGTAAACGAGCCGGAGATGATAAACCTTTAAAGAATGCCAAAATTGTTGGATGTACCCACATTAACGCGCAGACGGCGGTGCTGATGGAAACGCTGGCAGCACTTGGTGCTAGTGTTCGCTGGGCCGCCTGCAACATTTATTCAACTCAAAACGAAGTTGCCGCCGCTTTAGCGGAGGCCGGTTTCAGCGTTTTTGCCTGGCGAGGTGAAACCGAGGAAGATTTCTGGTGGTGTATCGACAAGTGCGTCAATGCAGAAAACTGGCAACCAAATATGATCTTGGACGATGGTGGTGACGCGACGCATTTAATGTTAAAAAAATATCCTACAACATTCAAACTAATCAAAGGTAAGTTTCTTTTCATTTGCTAGAAGGAAGAAGAAAAAACCAATTCGAACAACTCGAACAAAATTGCAGGAATTGTTGAGGAAAGCGTAACGGGTGTTCACAGATTATATCAACTAAGTAAAGCTGGAAAGCTAACCGTGCCAGCCATGAATGTAAACGATTCAGTAACAAAAACTAAATTCGACAATCTCTATTGTTGCAGAGAATCGATCATTGATAGGTATGTCAATATTACATGTTCATTCCATTTAATAATCATCACAAACAATTAGTACTACTGGTCCAAGAGCCAGTAACACAAGTTTAATGCACCTTGAAATTTTGTAAGGCTAATATCTATGGGATGAGAAGTAGGAATACCTATGTTTGCCTAACCCAACCAGAGACACCAAGTACTGGGCATAATAGAAACGTGTAATAAAATACAAGCCAAAAAAAGTGTTTGATTCACAGGCCAACAAACGTTAATCGAAAGTTTAGGTACTTTTAAATGAAAATTCAAGATGGCAGACACTTTTTAGGGGGCTTACATATAATCAATTCCTCCCAAAGTTGTTGGAAAATCAGATGTTCCTGGATTGCAATATGAAACATTTGTAACGCTTAAACAAATTTGTTTGTAAATTATATGATTACAAGGACGTTGCAGATATTAATAGTGCGCGATTCTAAAAGTTTTGCTCAACATACAAATCTAAAAGTACAGATGAACCTTTTCAAAATATTTTTTATCATGATAATAAACCAATAAAATTGACTATATACTATATATTATACACTATATTCTATTTTAAATAAGATTTATTTTTATGTTTGCGGGTAATTAAACCCCAACAAAACTGTCTGACTTTTTGTAATAAATTTCTTAAATATTTAATTAAGAAGCTGTTCAAATTTCAGAGTGAATCAAACACTTCATTTTGTATTAAAAAAAAAACTATTTTGGGAGGAATTAATAATATGTAAGCCCCCAAAAAAGTGTCTGCCATCTTGAATTCTAATTTAAAAGTACCTAAACTTTCGATTAACGTTTGTTGGCCTGTGAATCAAACACTTTTTTTGGCTTGTATTTTATTACACGTTTCTATTATGCCCAGTACTTGGTGTCTCTGGTTGGGTTAGGCAAACATAGGTATTCCTACTTCTCATCCCATAGATATTAGTCTTACAAAATTTCAAGGTGCATCAAACACTTCATGAAACTTGTGTCACTGGCTCTCCGACTATACCGGCAAACGACGGAACACAGTAATTGTTTGTTGATTACCAGATTGATCCACCAGTAGCCCCTTAGCTACTACTATGGAAAATCAAATAGTTTCAAGTCAAATAATTAAAAATTAAGAAACGTGGAATGATTGTTAGGAATAAAACTAGTGAAAATATAATTTTGACTATTGTTATTGATTGAACAAAAATGAAAAGATCGTACAGTAAAAAGGGTTTGCTCATCTAAACTTACTTTTGTAGTTTGAAGCGATCAACAGATGTTATGTTTGGTGGAAAGCAAGTTGTACTTTGTGGATACGGAGAGGTAGGTAAGGGATGTTCTCAGGCCTTAAAAGGACTTGGCTGCATCGTTTACATCACAGAAATCGATCCAATTTGCGCCCTTCAAGCTAGGTACTGTACCATATATTACCATAAATACTATATTGAACAAATAAACTTACTTTATTATAGTATGGATGGTTTTCGGGTTGTCAAATTAAACGAAGTAATTCGTAATGTTGATATTGTTATAACAGCGACTGGCAATAAAAATGTTGTTACTCGAGAACATATGGATAAGATGAAAAATGGATGTGTTGTTTGTAACATGGGACATTCAAACACAGAAATTGATGTCGTAAGTGAAAAAAGCTTAAAAAATTATAATACCGTTTTACATCATCATACACTTAATATATGAAAACTAGTCATTTCCCGTGAAATATTCACAGCCTAACATTAAAACAACAAGCAAATGGTAAATTGGTAAAACAAATAGGCAAATTAAATGAAATCAAAATGACTGTTGAAACCATAGCGACAATCATTATGGTCAAATTTGAGAAAATGGTTGTTTTTCACTCACACGAATGTCTTTAAAATATTTGTTCTGTTTTTGCCGACATATATGCATATGTTTGCTTATTATTATTATTACTATGCTACTTTGACATTATGTCATTAGCACGTTTGCTTGAAATTAGGTTCAATATTTATGTTTATAGTTTACTTTTGGTAAATTATATTTCTAGTGGTCGTAAGGATTTGTAATCGCTGCTAACAAACATTAAACCGGACATAAATAAGGGAATTTTTTAAGGCCTGTGGGAAAGTTTTTACTATAAAAGGGGGTTTACGGGCCAACAAAGCTAGGGAACCACTACACTAGACGCTCATATTCCTTCGTCGTAGCGAAAACCTCATTGATAACGTCGAAAAAATCGATAAAATCAATACAAAGCTAGTTTGGAAATAATGACTCTCATGAAAAGTTAATTTCCTTTGTGCTTCAAGTATCCACTGGAGATCTTTCAAGTTTGAACCAATTAATTTGTGAAAAAAATACCATTTTTTTTTATTAATGTAATAAAAATGTATTTCTAAAAACATTGTCAATAATTTATTAAATATTTTTCGGCTTACTAACAACTACATCCATTCCCAAGACACTTGAAACCATTGAAATTAAGCAATGGAGTTGAAAAAAATACTAATGCTTTGGACTGGGGCTTTGAATGGATGAAAGGTTCACTTGGAAAAGGTCAAATAGACCAGGAAACGCTACTGGTAGAATTTCAATATGAGATTCAAAATCTTTTTCATCAAAGATTTATATGTATTTAGGTATTATTAATTGTAACTTTTGTGAAAAACTATCCATGAAAAAGAAATGAATAATCAAATTACATATTCAACTTTTATTAAGTATTAAGTGAAATTTATTACAAAGTTACATTACAACATGGAAAAATGGTTTTTATGTTTTAATATTATTTTATGATAAATAATTGTTCGATTTAAATCTTATCAATAAGATTTTGTACGACGACGGATTGGTCTTATCGCTACACTAATATCCTCCATGCTACGGCTGGGACGTAATGTACGCCACTTTTCCATAAGCCCGAATGAAATGACTGTTCGGTTAAACGACGTAAACATTGTCCGCGATTCTGAAACCAAATATAAATTAAAACATTAAACGTAAATCGTCTTATGAAAATGTTTCTATTACGACGTGTACGCCCAAAAATGTCCTGCGCTCCTTGGGGTTGCAGCTCTTCCAGATACTCTAGGTAGTTTCGATTATCCATAACTACTGAAACTAAAATTTCATTAACAAGTGTTAGTTACAATCAACACCTTAACGTTTCTCTCGTTTATTTTGAGGTTATAAAGAATAACTGTCACTAGAAATTGTCCACACATGTACGCATGTGCTACATTGACACATGACCAAAATCAACCAATTGCAAACGTTTCAGTGATACCTAAGTATACGAAGTACACACTCATACAATTTTTGAATGATTCTACCCAGTATTTTTGTTACTGAATATACTGATTTTGAAATGTATACATACATTTCATATAGCTCAGTCATTTTAGCATAAAATTTGGTTCAATCTCGGAATGAGAGATGAGAGGCTGAATTTTCGTAAATAATTTGATTTTGAGGTCAAACAAATCAGTATTTTGCGATTTTATCGTTTTTTTTTTGTTCCAATAATGTTAATATCTATTGTAAAAATTGTAGAATCTAAAATTTGCGACAAATTAATATGTAAGTTATGACGTTTTTTCTTTCGAAACTCTCAAACGACAAAAACAAACACCAAAATATTTCGTAGTTATTTTATCCAAATTCCAAAAGAGTAGTACTAACTTGATAGACGTGTGGGAATTGATTGTTGCATCTTTGTAACCTTTAGTTGTATTTAAGCACACAATTTACGGACTACTGAAAAGCCGCCATTTGCAGGTCATACATAGCATCAATTACAGTGATGAGAGAGTTTCAAAGAGTTCAAACCGATTTTGATGAAATATGAGTTTGTTTGGGTGTTTAGTTATGGGCAATTAATTTAGTAGATAAAATTGTCAACTATACAATTTTAATTTGTCAGAAAATACAATGGATGCCTTATAGTGTGCATATGTTTATACATATATATATATAAATATTTTTAGAATAGTCTTCGAACTCCAGATTTAACTTGGGAAAAAGTAAGGTCTCAAGTTGATCATGTGATTTGGCCGGACGGAAAACGAATTGTTCTACTAGCTGAAGGACGGCTCGTCAATTTAAGTTGTTCCAGTGTGCCTTCATTTGTAGTCTCAATCACTTCTGCCACACAAGCGCTAGCATTGATTGAACTCTTCAATGCGCCTCCAGGTCGATATAAATCTGATGTCTATCTATTACCGAAAAAAATGGGTAAAACCCGGAAAACATATGTTTAATATGAAACTTACATCCTCATTTATCCAACATTTTAGACGAATACGTAGCCAGTTTGCATCTTCCTACATTCGATGCCCATTTAACCGAATTGTCGGATGAGCAAGCTAAATATATGGGACTGAATAAAGCCGGTCCATTTAAACCTAGTTATTATAGGTAAGTATATCATTATACAGTTTTCAAATCCGCTTTCAATAATACATTTTTCTTACAGATATTAATCGAATTCGGAAAATTGATCATAGAACGTATACAATAAAAATAACTAATCAAATAAATGCTGCAATTATTTAATGTTAGAAACTCATTTACATAAAAGGGAATTTAGAAGATTTATTCTTTAATAAGAAGCTTTGTAGAAAATTTATTAATGAAAAATTTAAAAAAAAATAATGAATAGAACAGATTTTACAAAATGATTTGAGAAGAAAAGCAATTTTTCAATGGCGAAAACAATATTAGTTAAGATTGTTTTTTTGTAAAAACTAATTTCATGCGCTTTAGAAAGATTTATGAAAATTTTCTATGAAAATAAATAGTATCGAAAAGCGTTGTTTAAAAGATAGCCAGCTAAATATGATATCCGGTTTGGATAAAGGGTTATTTCATTACAAGCATAGTCCTATAAACTGGAGAAACTTTGAATTTTTGATGGTCACAGATGATTTCGTATAATGTAATTGAGAAAAATCCATTCTTCCGAAGTTCATCAATGTTTTCCGATCGCACTTAAACGTTATATTGCGAATCAGCAAGTAACAATCTGTCCATGTTAATATACGTTCCGTACAATCGGAAAACATCAGATTTCACTACCGACATTGCTTCTATTTGTGGCCAGCAAGTGGTGGCCGTTTTAGCATGGTCTTGGATTAATTCAAATCAATTGTTTGAATATTTATTTTCAAATTTCACCTAAACTTTCCTGTTTTTCAACTGTTTAAAATAGCGCATTTTAAATTTAGTATACCTTAGTTTAGCAAAGGAACACAATAAGCCTTAAACTAATATTGAAAAAAATGTTTTTTTCAGAGCAGTTATGTATTTAAATTTCTCCGTAATTATCAAATATTATTGCACCTTCTACTACTAGTTGATCATTAGCAAATTGACGAAAAAATTAATGACAATTTTATAATTTCTTCCAATTAAAGTAGGGAAGCCGGAGCTAAATTAGAACCTAATGATATAGACTAATGTTTCCCAAAGTGTAATACAACTATCTCGAGGGATACGAGAAAACATTGTTAAGGGTTTCATCTAATGTAATAAACCATAATTTTTTATTGTTTTTTAATCTAGGTATTTAGGATTAATGAAACTATAAAATAGGACTCCGTTTAATTTCTAGAAGTCTCTCTTGGATTAGAAAGAATACACAATTTCGAAAGTTTGGGAAAAACTAATATAGAGGATAATATTGGATTTAGTATGTACTATGTACAGATATTTTTGATGTACCCTAACTAATTTTTGTTCCATTATTTTATTATTCCCCCCTTAGAGTCGCATTAATACATTTTTGCCTCGAATACATTTTTGGGTAAAATGTATCCTTCGATTACATCAAGTTCAACTTTTATTTTGATTGACATCCAGCTCTTTCCTTTATTTTTTCATTGTACATTTTTCCTAATTAGATATCAATCATTAAAAATGAAAGTAGAACAAGTCCATTTCAAAGACAATCCATTTGATTGTTGAAATTTATGTGCAATTAAACGCTAATTCTTCGGTAGATTATCTACTAAAATCGAAAGCTCGATTGTATTTTATCGGTTTTAACAAAATAATTTTAAGCAGGTGGTAAATATAGGAAAGTTTTTGCAAAATTTGAAAAAGAAGCTTTTAAATTGATTATTCTGTGCTTATTTGGATGGATCACCCTTTTCTACCGATAAGTTAGTCTTGAATTTAATCCAACTCGATTAGAATTTCGATTTGTTTAACTTCAGGGTATTTTAAATATGATCAAATGTTACCAGTTTAAGTATTGTAGGTGATAGGTTTAATTAATATATTAGTTAAATTAGTTTGAAATTTAATTTTTTAACTAAGCATTTATGTGTACGGGAGTGTTTTGCATCCAGTTATGGGCCAATTATTTGTGCAAAATGCTTCCATTAATATTATGTTTAAGTCTCTAGTAACATTATTGAGAGTTTTATACCAGATTGTTTTGGTTTGATGTATTCGTCGTTTAAAACTAAAGGGTTTCTTTTTGCATCACACGGGATGGTTTTTGTTAAACGTAACGAAAGTCTGTAGTAATTCGATTTTTTTAATTTTAAATTATAAACTGTGGATCGAATTATTCGGAAGAGACTTAAGCGTATTTGTAGTTTGTTTTGGATCGCTCAAGTAATTTTTAATTATTCAGTATTAGCGATCATAGATACTTTTAGTCAATTTAGTTAAAGCTAATTTAAAGTTAACTAAGTAGGCCTAAACTGTTCAAAGTTTAAATTTTTGCAATGCTATTTGGTTTAGATTGAAATTTGTAATCCCATATTTACTTTTCAAGTTTAGGGCTTTATTTTTCTAAGTTGCATTTATTGGTGTAAGGTTTTCTGGGTAAGGTTTATTTTTGTTATAAGGAGTAGTTAGTTAAATTTACGTTACTTTCTTAACAAGGTCCCAATAATTAAAAAATAAAAAAATCCTGAAATTGTAAACGAGTGAGAATTTGCCAGAGTGCAATCGTTTTTCAGAGAGATCAGAGTTTTCAGCAAAGTCAATTAGAGCGAAGTTGTTTTCAACGTCTTTGATTTGAGCGAACATTTTCTCATCAAAATCGGTTGTGTATCCAATTGTAAAAATAAAAATATTTAATATTGCAAATATTTTCCGTTTCTTCGCTCAATTTGGCTTCGTTGTAAACAATTTAGCAGAAAATGTCGAACACGAATTTGACGAATAAAAAAAAATCAATAAAACAAGTACAAATTTAATGATTTTTCCAAAAAAGAGAACATTAACTAGTAAAATATGTATTATTGTTGTAATAATTAATAGTCTAAAAAGCCTGTAAAAAAAATTTAGATATAAATTTACAGATTTTTTTGCAGTTTGTTATGGACGAATTTTTTAAAATTGATGTGTAATGATAGACCAGATATGTGTAAGAAAATTCAGTGAATATACAATGAAGGAAACGTTTTTCAAATGTTTTATTTATTCCTGATTATTTCCTTGAATCCAATTATCCGAAAGCATATTTTCCTACTGCAATTAGAAGACACGAACTCATTTAATCAGTGGCATATCTAAGATGGATCAGGTAAAATGCATGCTCTAGGAATAATTAAAACGGGGATTGAAAATTTAAAATTGATAAATCGAAGTAGATTATGATAATTTCGGCAAAAACTGATATTAATACTTATTGATTACAATAAAAATTAACTGGATGGATCATATTCTGCCAGGAAAAGGATTCACAGTTGAGAGATTGTAGAAAAGAAACTAGAAAGAATGGATCATTCGGATTTAAAAAATCTCTCTAAGTATTCTAGGGATAGACGATGCTAGAGGGGAGAATTCAACAACGCAGGAAATTAAATCGACAACATTTCGGCAGAAAATAGAAAAAGATTCTATTTCTCATGCCCAAATGAATTAAATGAATCAGTTGCATTGGTCACAATCGTTTTATTAGTGAACTTTATTTAAAAAAGTTTGCCGATCCATGGAAAAGACCGTTACTTTTTACTTCCGGTTTTTTATATGTAATAAAAAGAAAACAGTATAACCATTGGTGTATTTCTCCAGTTAATATTAAATGTATGTGCAAAAGAAAGAGAGCGATATAGAAATCAGTGACTACTACTAATATGCTCTTTCTTTTTACGAAGATTCGTATATTTGACATCTTTGACATATAGAGGAACAGTATAGTCGGTAATGTCGGTCATTATCGGTATGGTCTAATTAGCACAATTTCAAAACTGTGAACGGTGATGATTTTCAGGGATTTAATGTAATGTGTTTCCATTAATTAATTATTTCCATCATCTAAATTATATTTAATTCGTGGAATAATCCATCCACTGAAAATTAGTTTTTAAAAAATAACCTTTGCAAACATTTGGTATCAGTTCCTTGTATTCTATAGAGGGTAAATATTGTGTTTACATTAATTTTATTATGCATATTTATTAATCGTAATTATCATTTATTAAATACATTTCAGAGTCCAAAGTCAACCACTTATAACCACTTAATAATGGTAAGTTTATCTATACGAATAAATAAATTGAGTTAATATTGCGTTTGCTCCATTTAGTCACGGGTGGCAGAAATTAAGCGCTTGGGACGTCAGTTACGTTCCCAAAAATTGAAAGAATTGGAAATTCGTGATCCCTACGATACCGTAAGTGAATAAAATACTCATTTCCTGTTATTTCTCGAGCATTTACAATCAATCAATTGATTTACAGGTATCAAACTCGGAAAAAATGACTCGCAAGGCAACAGCTTTTGTCCAAAACCCAGTCAATGTTAACCATAAGTGCGAATGGGATAATGACTATCCCGAAAATCCAGAACGATTCAATAGAATCATTAAACGGTATAACTATCCTAAAAACAGTTGAAGCATTGACAAGAATAATATTAGCCCAAATATTTTGTCTATCTCTTTTTCTCTATTATGATAGTTTTCCTATTGTCCGAGCATAGTGTCGCGTTATTTGAGCGGATGATTGGACCAGATTAGTTGTAAAATGCAACAGTAGACTGCATTAGAGTCGGTTAAGGGCAATATTATGTTAATTATTATTATGGAAATGTATTTAAATGATATTTTTAAAAAAACATTAATACCTACCGACCAACTTGCAATCATTTTTTGTTAAAACCAAATTGAACAATAAAATTCATAGTGTGTTCCTAGATTATACAAGACATGGATTATGTACTTAAAATTACCATTTGTTGATCACATATAGAAGCGGTAATAATGATTTTAGCTTACTAGGATGGTCGAGTGGTCTAGGTTACCACTCCAAAACTAGTAGGTTTTGGGTTCGATCCTCGTATCGAGCAAATTTTCGATATTTCTCGACTACGGATTTTTATAACCCTAGAGTCTTTGAAGACCTTAGTTATATAGCGACGGTAAATAACAATTAAGAAAACAATGATTTCATATAGTGACGATTTCACGATTATATACAGCGTATATTGATAGATTATCAACTGCTGTTGAGTAAAATCGAAATAATCGATATTTATAATTTCATTATATGAAGCCATCATCTGTAGTCACTAATATTTCATTCTCTATTTCTATGAGTAATCCATGTACTGTACGATTAAAGTTTTTAACTCACCAATTTATTATCTAAATATCAAATTGGGATGCTTATTTTTAGGATGAATGAGTTCCACTTGCTCGATCGAGTTTTGCACCTGGAACCCCGTAAAGCCACCGATGAAGAATTGAATCAATATAAATCAGTTATGGATACAATAAAAGAACGCTCAAACCAGACAAAAACCCTTGCAGAATTAGAATCTTTCAGTTCATGTTTCGATGCAATTTTTATGAACCATGTAAGGATTTTTCAATGTTCCCAAAGAATTTTGTCTTCTTTAATTGCGGAAATATTAATACTGATTGATAAGAAGGAATATGTTATTTATTCTTAGGAACTTATGAAATCAAAGAGTTTAGCCTAATTGACTCCCAAATAGGAACCTATACAGAAACTTATTTTAAAATATCGCCTTGATGTACCAACATATCGCAACATTTGAAAACACTTTAAATAATAGTCATTCGGATGGATATTTTTGCCTATATCGTAAGGTTAAAGAGGAATTTGGTCGCAAAATATACATAAATTGTGTTGGTACATCAAGGTGATGTTTTACAATAAGTTATAGACATAGGTTCCTATTTGGGGGTCAATTTACCATATTGATTCGGCTTAACCTTTTCTATGATTATAACGGCTCAAGTGTACTTTAGCACACCCACAATCTGGCAACGTTGCATTTTCGACTTTGTTTTTAATTTAATTCGCGATTAAATCGGTCCATAATGAGAATTTAGCCACAAAAGAGAAAATTATACCACATTAGAATTAAGTTAACAAAAATATCGCGAATTAAATTAAAAACAAAGTCGAAAATGTAACGTTGCCAGATTGTGGGTGTGCTAAAGTACACTTGAGTCATTATAACGTATTAGTCTAAGGCTGTGAAATGAATACATGAATAATGAAGATAACATGGAAAATTGGAAAATTGCATTTTCTTAGTTCACTGTTGAGGCGATTGAGACCGCTGTTGGTTCTTGTTTGGAACTGATTGATTGTATTCTGACCGGAAAAGCGACAAATGGAATGGCTGTAGTTCGACCTCCCGGTCACCATGCTAGTCCCGACGAAGTGAATGGATACTGTTTCGTTAATAACGCAGCCGTAGCTGCGGAATATGCTCTTAAAAAACATAATCTCAAAAGGATTTTGATTGTTGATGTTGACGTCCACCATGGCCAAGGAGTTCAAAAACATTTTTACAATTCAAACAAGTATATCGCAACTTTTATTATTCGTTTAGAAAAGAAATCAATTTGAAAATATTCAATTAAGATTATATATTAACCATAGCAAATTTTATGAAATAAATAATGTTTGGTGTAAAATCAACCAAAATTCATATCTACCAGCAAAAATTGATTTCTTATCCAGAGCTGTCAGAAGTAAGTATTTAAGTTACTTTATAGTATCTAATATAATGTATCTAGTATCTTAGATACTTTTGGAAAAAGTTGTATCTTGTAACTTAAAATGTATCTTAGATATCGAAAAGTAACTTAGATACTGAGAAATAAGATGCAAAGTTTTATTTTCTTTTGTTCTGTTCTATTCTGTAACATTCAATGTATACCTCTTATATTAATATTCCATCGTTTTTAAAGTGTGACTGGCATTTACTTTTCACAGACATTTCTTAAGTTAATAAAGATCAGAATTACAAATTCTGGTTACCTAATACGTTATGAAACTTAGTACATCCAAAGTAACTTAAAATAAGTATTAAGTTCTTTTTTTTTGAGAGTAACTAGATACCCAAAGTAATTTCGGATAGTTTTTAATAAAGTTACTTATCTAGAATCTTGATATTTTACCAAAGTATCTTTGACAGCTCTGTTCTTATCTGATCTAATTGTTATTGAATTTCTCCGTTGTATTTCTTATTTTCTTTTAATTTTTTATTTATTTTATGTTAGTGTCTTATATTTTTCGATTCATCGTTACGAACATGGAACGTTTTGGCCCAATTTACGGGAAAGTAATTTCGATGCGGTGGGGGCCGAAGACGGCGCTGGGTTCAATGTGAACGTTCCACTAAATGAAACTGGAATGACCAATATTGATTACCTATCAATATTCCATTTTCTTTTGCTACCCATTGCTTACGAGGTATTCTAAAATATGATGATTTTTTCAAACCATCACCCCCAATTTGGATTTGTGACCAATTGATCCCGATAAGCGTTAACGTTTTAGTTTTTCATTTGAACAAAAAATGTTTTTTTAGTTTAATCCAGAATTGGTCATTCTATGTGCGGGCTATGATGCAGCTGAAGGCTGTCCAGAGGTATGAAATCATTAACTAATTTTATCTTTCTTTTAAAGTTTGCCCCGGAACTTATTATCTTGTGTGCTGGTTATGACTGCTTGATAGGGGATGAAAAGGTTTGCCAAAGTTAAAAGTTTTCTTATCATTAACTTTCCAGCAATTTCATTCGAATCATGCATTGCTTTAACCAATCAGCCGTGACATTTTCATAACTTTATCAATCATATTAAATCGTTTTTTTTTTTCTACTAAAAAAATGATCCAAATATCTTTCAACCATAATCATACTGTTCCACTTGTTCAAAATTAGTACAAATCAAGACTTAAATTTTTTTCCATACAGTTCCATACATTTACGCAACTAAAATCAACTGGGGTGGTCAACTAAAATCCAATATAACCAAGGTTTCATCGAAAACCAAAATCTCCACAAATTGTTTCTTAATTTCTAATTAACTTTTAAGTAAATATATTCAAAAAAAGTAAAAATATTAAGCTAAGAACTCATGGTCTACTTTAAAGTAACCGCATTATCTGTACTAAAAATCAAGGCATTTCAAACCCGTTGGTTAATGTCAAAGACTAAAAATCTTTAAATTTTTCAAGAATCTCATTAAAAATAGGTACTACAATACTGTAAATAAAAATAACAAACTTGTATAAATAGTCAATTGTGTATAATATTGTGAATTATTATACAGTACGTATAAATAGCCAATTTGACTCATGTCCGTTTTAGCGACATCAATATCTGGCAACGTTGCATTTTCTACTTTGTATTTCATTTGTTTCGCGAGTAAATTAGGTCATAATGAATATTTACCAACAAAAGAGCAAATTATTCGATATTAGAATTGAATTAACAAAAAAATCGTGCTTGGTGACTCGATACGTTCTCACGCATTTCATTTCAAGGCTTCCTAAGTACTTTCTTTTCTGGTTACGGAGGGTTCGCTCTATACATAGCGCTCAAATAATTATTCCGGAGTTTAAGTTTCAATTTTCTAATCAAACAAAATAAATTATTATTATTATAAAGCTCAGATCAATCTTACGAACTGAAAAAACGATCAAGATGTTTAGGTCACTTTTTTTGGTCACCCCTGCTCTTTTATTTGCCTATATCAAGAAAATACATTTATCGAAAACCGTTACATTGCTTGTTTGCTTCAATTTGCAATAATGAATTTTTAAAAATGTAATGTTGAAATTGATTTTAGGGTAAAATGTTACTATCGCCAACTTTATACGCATACTTTGTTCATAAACTTGCGGCATTGGCTTCCGGATCTTTGGCGGTTTTTCTTGAAGGAGGCTATCATTTAGGATCTTTAGCCGAAGGAGCCACATTCACCTTACGAGCGTTACTAGATGATCCTCTACCTACGTTACCGAAACCAAAAAAAATAAAACCAAGGTATATCTCATAGTTTTAGTTTGAAATTAAAGTAATGGCATATATATAACAAATCAAATTTAATTCTTAATTCAATGTAGATTTTTAATTCGGTAGGGTCAAGAGATTCTTTTACAATTTTTTATTTTATAGCTTAATAACAACACTATATCAAGTGATTGCATGCCAAAAGGCATATTGGAAGTGCCTTAAACAATACAATGTCCTAAAAATTCCGGTCTATAAAGGTTTGGTGGGCCAATCACATACAATGGTTCCAGAATCATTTGAAACACGCAATTGTTATCCACGAGGCCCTGAAACCGCTTTGGAAAAATTATTCCAAAATCTTAGTATTTCAGAACAAAGTATTTTATTTTATACAGAATGGGGCATAAAGACATTGTGGTGGGAGTGGAGAAAGAAATTAGGCCTTATATAATTAGTTGATTCTAACTATTTTCAGTACCTAATTTGGAATAATTTGGAAGTTTGTGAAAATCGCTTCGAATATGAAACCTCGATGTTAATTAGCTCATCCATGATAGGTATTGAAAATAGTAACGAATCGCAGGTAACCTATTTTCCTCTCTGAGATCTTATCCAATGGAGCATCTTTATGCCTCGTAATATATTTGAAATTCCATTATGGGTTAAACTATTAATTTTTTGTAGTTACCTATAACTCTGTCAATTATATAAATGTGCCTAAAACTAAGTTATTAGTTGTGACAAATAAAGAAATGTTATTACATTTCGACGAAAACAATCCAAATGCATTCGAACGTCCAGACCGTCTTTCAGAAGTGTTAAAAGCGATCGAACAGTACAATTTAAAAGATCGCATTGAAATCATTGAGGTATTCCTGCTTATGGTCTTCTTCTGGAGTGATTCATTTAACCTTTTTTTTCCAGGGACAAAAAATGGAAGTGCCTGAGATAATTGAAATTCACAAAAAGTCTTTTGTGGACGAATTGCGAAATTTTAGTAAAACGGAAGCTAATAAAACGGAGCATTTTAATTCGGTTTACTTTAATGGTGAAAGTTTTGAGGCAGCTAGAATGGCGGCAGGATCGACAGTGATGGCTTTGAAGGAAATTTTAAGCGGAAAATCGCACACCGGATTTGCGTTAGTACGTCCTCCGGGTCATCATTCTGAGCGACAGACAACATCAGGATTCTGTTTGCTAAACAATATTAGTCTTGCAGCAAAATATGCCCTGAACAGTGGCATTCAACGGTATGCTTTTACATCACTACTAAATTGTAGAGAAAACGATAAGAAAAGCTCAACAAATTTGCATAGTACTGAAACAACTGAATTGAATACAATCGAATTGACATTTGACATAATAGTTCAAATTTAAGACAATAATTATTATATTTGTATTCCACTCACATCGATGTTTTTTCATCTTTATATTCTTTGCTCTTGTTTTTGCCGCAACACATACGTTTGCTTATTATGTGTTTTGATATTAAAAGCCATAATGAGCCATTTACATAAGTACACACATCATTTTTTCTATATATATTTTCCACCTCTGTACTATAAATCTTAGAACAGATACATTTCACCTGTATTAATCAGAAATATTCTTTGAGGAATGACGTGATGGATATGCTTCTATCATACGTTTATGTTATGTGGGTTGCATACGTATCAATCTTATTAAAACTTATTATCCATTCCTCTAATTTTTATCTTTTATTTTATCCTTTCAAAGATCTTTAACCGTAAATTAATTTTGTTTCAAAGAAAGAATAACATATAATTTAATTTGTCACCTTCTCACTATAATTTGTACAGAAATCACTTCACAATAGGTTTTGAATGATGAAAATAATTAACTTCCAAATAAGCTGGGCGGGGGATAATCAGTCGGAAAATCACCAAAGTTTTATTTTTTTGTTCTCATGTAATCATTTAATGTGACAAAAAATAAAATTTAAGAACAGTGGTTTTTCACCATTGTTAGTTAGTAAAGTTATGTTTCCATCTTTCGGATGCCAATTTTATAGTTGGTGAAATGGTGAAATTTAATTTTTTTTTTCGCTATAATATCTTTTGAATCCTCGATTTCTTTTATCCAATCGACAGCTTACTTTTTAAGTCTTTTATAATCTCTAGGCCACGCCATCTATAATGTTTTGGCTCTTACAATATAAACCATCAACTTATTGAAATTAACTATTTATTAAAGATTACTTTCTTGTTAGTATACTGATTATTGATTTCGATGTCCATCATGGAAACGGAACTTCCGATATATTTTACGATGATGACCGAGTTTTAGTGATCTCTCTTCATCGATTCGATCGCGGAAAATATTTCCCGGGTACCGGAGACCCAAAAAATATTGGAGACCGTCGCGGAAAATACTACACCGTTAATGTCGGTTGGAATCATGTGAGATTTATCAATATATAAATGAAAACGCTTATTGAATCTTATGTTTTTTCTTATAGACTCCAGTGACGGATCCTGAATATATACTTGCGTTTAATCGAATTGTAATGCCGATATCTCATCAATTCAATCCTGAATTGGTTCTGATTTCGGCAGGATATGATGCAGCTATCAATGATCCATTGGGAAGATGTGAACTGTATCCGGAGCTATATGGCCACCTGGCTCACATGGTTAAAGGAATTTGTAACAAAACTTTGTTTGTCCTTGAAGGTGGCTATTGCATTCCATCCCTTACTCATTCGGTTATTATGACGATGAAGGCTTTATTGGGAGATCCTTTAGTTTCTCTATCACCAGACGCAAAAGTGTCACCATCCGCTATTACTAGTATTAAGAATACTGTTAAAATACATTCTGATTTCTGGTTTTTACTACAAAATGACACTAAATTAGATTCATAATTTACAAAAAAACCTTTGCTTAAATTAACTGACAACACACATTTGTATTGGTCCTATTGGTCTGTTAGACCACTACATAAATAATGAATGACAAGCCTACATCTTAAAACAAAGAATACTTATGTGATTTTTTAAACAAATGCAATAACAATACTTACCAAAGTTATCATTAATCTCCAACAATGGCTTGTTAAATAATAACTAAATGTTTTATTTTTCTTTCAATCTTTTAACTAAAAGACTGATATTTTCTTATTTTATATAATTGAAATGTAAAATTTGCTAACATGTACAAATAAAAAGTATATATTTATTTTTAGTAATTAGTGTTTCAGCTAAAAACCATCAACAGATATTCAATAATGGAAGTATTTGCCTAGCATTAGAAATATATAATAGCAAATATTTTTACCACCATAATGCGCTACCTATGCTATGAAGTGTGAACTCTTAGCATTTATTTCCATTCGATCCAACTTAAGTTTGTAGCGCCACCTGTAGGACAATAGCGTGAACTTATAAGTTCCGTCAAAATTCGCTACGCATTTTAGAGTTGTTTGACCCAAACTAAAATTTTAATCACTCATAATTGTAAATAAGAAAAAGGATTTAGTATTTAAATAGTTGAAAAAGCTCTGAAACAAAATATCCAAGAGGATAAGTGAGTTAAGTTGTAAAATATTGAATTTAAATTCCTGATAAATGTAATAAGAAATATACCCAAACGTCAAAAGTGATTTATTTCAGTTTCTTTGATTGTTGGTCGATTTAAACGGATAAGAGAATAAAGAAATTGTTTTATTTCTAGATAAATCTTATTTGTACTCCTTTTTAACTGTTATTTATCGTCGCTTTAGAACTACTAAGGTCCTTTAGCGAATCTAGGGTTAATTAAATCCGTTATCGAGAAATATTGAAAATTTGCACGATATGAGGATCAAACCCAACACCTTCCAGTTTTGGGCCGGTCATCTTGACCACTCGGCCACCAGTAGGCTTGAATATAACAATTTATCATATAATAAAAATCAAGAATGAATTGATGGTTACTTTATGTATCTAATAGGTCTTCTTTTTTTATTTTTTATTTACCGTCGCCTGATAACTACTAAGGCCCTTTAGCGACTCTAGGGTTAATTATATCCGTTATCGAGAAATATTGAAAATTTGCACGATACGAGGATCGAACCCACTTGTAGACTTTTATAATACATAAAGTGAACTAGAACAATTATGTTTTGTTCCAATTTGAAGATTATCTTAGCATTTACGCAATTGCTAAATTTTATCTAATCAACAACCTATTTTCACGACAAAAGATTTATTAATAACAATTCGTGTAATCAATTTGCACTCAAAATTAATCAAGTAATTTTCTTGCGACTTGAAATCGATTTTAATATAACATATTTCAAATAAATACATCAAACAAGTCTTTGTTTCTTTTTTATTTGTAAATAAAAGTAAAGTGTTATTTATAAAATATATATATAAATACAAATATATTCCACTGGTTTTTATTTGCACATTTAACATGATCGCGTTATTTTTATTAAACATTTTATGTGAGGGTAAATAATGTCCGCATCTAGTCAAGTATTCATAAGTAAATCTTTAAAAGTATTCATGATTAAAGTAGAAAATCTGGAGATAATATTTAAAACAGTTTGACAAAACATAACGTTAATAATAAATTATTCTTTATTTAAATTAATTATCAGTTATCATTCAAGTTTGGCAGTTATTCAAATAGCCATTAAATAAAATAAAAATGTAAAAATTTGTCAATTTCAATTATTAAAAGGCACTTGGGCGATTAGTCTTCCAAAATTAAATTAGACATCGTTTTGACACCGTTCATGTTTCTTTTAAAATTCCTTTAAATTCTTCATAAGATTCTTGTAGATGCTGAACAAATTTCTTTCCGTCTTGCTGTCCTTTGTAACTGGTCACCACCGTGCCTAGTAATTGATCCGCAATTGTATAACTAAAAGGAAATCATTTCAATAAATAACTTGTTATTGAGCCCTGTACGGTTTAAGTTTGTGGTTTTAGTTTTGAAAAAAATGTGTTACCCAATTCCAAATCCGTCATCTACCACGGGCCCAAAGCCTCCAGCTGCCACCAAAGGCGACGACAAAGTACTGGTTGACAAAATATTATGATTAAGCGCTTCGTAAGACATATCAGAAAATATTGTGGGTTTTGGAAGTCCATACTTTTCTGCAGTATACTTCAAGCCAAACAAATGTCGATCGAAACCTTTTCCCATTGCCGCATCCATCGTTAATTTATTGTGAATCTTGGAGCACTTCTTGATTTTTTCTAATAAATCCTGTTGTGATACATTTTTTTGTAAATGAAGCGAATCACAAAAATCTTTCGTTGCCATCGTACAGGGTCGAATTGTTTCAGTGCGTCCATGTTTAAACGCTGCTGTACTGCAAGATTCGTAAGTCGCAGTATATTTGCCAGCATATTTAAAATAGGCGGACTTAAAATAAAAAATAAGTTAACACGAAAATTGTCAAAGTAAAAGAAGAGTTTTATACTTGAAAGCTTAGCTGCATTAAAGAATCGGGGCTTATATTATTTGATTTGCATCGTTTTTTTCCAAATCCGTCGTAAAGGAGAAAATTTATGTCCAAGGATTCGGTGGTTTTTTTGTAGTTTTCGCAGGAAGTCTTAATCATCGACTTGATCTGATCGTTTAGATTGAAGTCAAGACATTTCACGTCATCCAAATCGAAATTGATCGCTGGTTTTGCTGTATCGGGATGGATGCGAGGTTTTGTCGCTGAATCCTCGTAAATTTCGCGGAAGAACCGCAAAACGGCAACGCCATCACCCCAAGAATGCTCGAAATTTATACCACTCACTCCATCTTTAGTAATTATTAACGAAAACGACTTGTCAAACCACCTACAAAATTTAGAACAAGTATAAAATTTAATTTCATTCGGTACTTGAGTTAAGTAGACTCATTTGTAAAAATCTACCCAGCTTTTAGGAGTATGTTAAGGTCTTAGGAACATGCTGCCTCTAAGGAAAGAAATCCGACAAATGATAATTAATATATACAGATTTAATATTGATACATGCAACAATTTCCATAGACAAGTTTAATTTTTAGTTGGCTTCCTAGTCTTTCACAAGTGTACAATGATATTTTCTTCATCAAGTTCAGATGCCATTAGCCATTGTCCACTAGGTTTATATTTCGGAACATATTTATAATCAAGTAAAATATCATTGTACATTTGTTAAAGATTAAGAAGCCAACTAAAAGTTATACTTTTCTACAGAAACTTTCGCTCCCATCCCAAGAAAAGAATTCTTTTGGATTCCTAGCCTGCACCTCGGGAATAGTTGTGAACCCCTACCTAACTACCACCCCAGATTTCTTATATCCACATTGTTTTGTCTAGGAGAAGCGTTTTTTAAGTACCCCTATCTGTAGTTTATGCTAAATTTTAAGCATAACGGAAAACAAGTGCCTATCTGAGATGCAAATAATGCCGAATATAGGCAGTTTTCATAGAAATTTTAGATGGAAATATTGCCTACCGATTAGTTCCATCGCTATGAAGGAAATTTCTGACCAAATCGACATTGGAGTTTTTCACTTCGACATCGTCCAAAACTAGGTTGAACAAAGCCGAGTCGATTTGACGTAGTGCGTGTTCATTGCCAAGACTAAGTAGTTTATGCCGAGCAGTGGCCCACACGTTGCGGTTTTCCGTCGTCAAGATACCAATAGGAAATTCGGCCGGAGG
The DNA here is from genome assembly GCA_958496175.1 of Sisyra terminalis. Classification (NCBI taxonomy): domain Eukaryota; kingdom Metazoa; phylum Arthropoda; class Insecta; order Neuroptera; family Sisyridae; genus Sisyra; species Sisyra terminalis. The sequence continues at coordinate 739,133 of OY292280.1, forward strand.
CCGAGGGTCATCTAGCACCATTTTCAGTTTGGCATGAATTTCGCTGACTGGTAAAATTTCGCCTGATTTATTTAGCACATCAAAGACGAAGAAGTGGCCGCGTCTCATGACGCAGATGTGTTTGCCTTTGGTGTTTTGCACAATCATGTCTTTGTCGATTTCCGGGATGCGGGTGGAATTGAATAAGTTCCCGAATTGGCTCATGTCAAGAGGAAAACTTTTAAACGCATTAGCACCGTAGCATGAGAGTGATTTGGGAAGCAAACAAGTCACCTTGGCAAACAGGGATTTTTCCTCAGTTTTTGGATTCATGTAGTAAACTTCTGGACGGAGGATATTTTCGCGAAAACTTCGCAAAAAGCGTAGGGAGCTTATTAACATGTTTGTCGCTTTGATCAATTGCTCATTGTATTTCTCACTAGGGTGATCGATATGGACTAATATTGGATTGTAATTGATCGGAAGAGGTTTGCGGTCTTTTAAATACATGTCGAACCAAGGACCGCTGATATAGCTGGTATGTTTGTTGGCATTATCATTCAAAAGTAAACGTTCCTGCAACTTTTTCCCAGAAGAATTTTGAAAACGTTTTACATTGGCTTCGGTTTTTCGGTACGCTTCGTCAATCAAAAGAGGTCGCTGTGCTGCAAGATACTTTTCACAAGTTTTCTCCAGCTTGGGAATTGGAAGACGTGGCAACGAATCTTGGAAGTGCATCGTTGGAATTTTGCTTCGGTGCAAATACTGATATTCTTCATCATTACAATTTTGAGATAGGGATTTGCACCCGTTTAATACCAAAGGTTGTAATGTTAACTTATTCAAGCTTCCTCGGGCATTTATCAAAGCCATGATTTCTGAAAAAATACATTTTAGAATAAACTGTTTTTATTACATTCATATTCAAACCGATTAAACAAAGCATTCTAATTGGATACAACACGAAAACAAAAGACACAAGTAACAAATGAACATCGAAAAAAAGTAAGGTTAACTTACACAGTTAAAAATTTGGGGAAAACAGTAACAATTTTTATGTAAAACTAAAATTTAGAAAAATAAATGCTAAATGCATATAGTTAAAGGAATTAACCAGCAATTTATAGAGAAAATATTTAAAAAATAGACTGTCAATTGTCGCATTGGAAAAGTGAAAGTAATACTGGAGAAAATTTATTGGAAATAGTTATCAATTGAATCACAAACAAATAAATATAATGATTGGTGAAAAAGATTATTGATAATATTGAATATTAATTAATGTTTACTAAAAAATACGTACAAGTCGTTATTAAGTGTATTCCCCGTAACCCCTCATTAAAAACCAAAAATATTGAGTTCAAAAACCAAAAGTCCAAAGTCTGCTGACATAAATCTGCGTGGAATATGCGATGACGAAACAGCTGGTGGAATGTACCGTACCCCCCACCCACCCGAGATAGTATATACCGTATATACTTGATTTTAAAGCAGTTTTATAGTTACCAAAACAAAAGACTGTTTGCAAACAATCAATTTTTCCCTCCAAAATTTCAAATTTATGTTTAAATCAATCAAAATTTTGACAATTCGATAGTCAAATTGGGAGAAATAATTAACTAGGGAGTTTTATGGAAAATGTATTTGAAAAGAATTCTCCCAATGATTGGAGAAAAAATATTTTTTCTTGGTAATCCGATACAACTTGAATCATGATTTTTCTCAAGCCAAATAAAATTATCCAAACACACTATAATTGTATTATTTTTTTTGAATTTCCAAACCTAAGGGAACAAAGAGATGAAACAAAGATGTTAATTTTTTTCTTTTCTTTTATATAACTTAGTAGTTGACAACCTTAAACAATACTCACCCTAGATCAACCATCTTAAACAAATTTAGATGTTTTTATCAAAAAAAAAAAAAGTTTTCTAAGTTTTTGTTTCTTACTTAATTTCACGATTTTAGATCAAAAGAAATTATCCTATAGATATCCCCGATATCCCTGTTAAAAAGGGGTAATTTTTTGAAACCATTTGAAAACATTCAAGACATTTTAAATGTTATTATTCGAAATTGTCTTTTTTTAACAGGGATTGTTTTGAGTGTCATAATAGTACTAACATAAATGACCATATTTTATGATTACATTGACTTGAAGCTTATTTTTTGCAGTAGACTAAAGTATTTGGCATTAATTGCGACTTCAATAACTTAATTCATTCTTGATTGACATACACCATTTTCATAATCTTATCTTATCTTCTTATTTGTATATTTTCATTGTTAAAACGTTATTTTTGAATTCTATTATTGGACGACCTACCTTCTTGTATTGTGTATTATGGTACTGAAATTTGCAGATTACAAATCATCCGAACAAATATCTACATAATGCGTTTTAATTATTAGTAGTGTCCGACCGAATTTTCGGTTTCGGCTGTTTTCATGCTCAAACTACGACCGAAACTGAATTCGTGAAATGAAAATGCTGGGAAGTTATTGTTCTTCACTTATGATATTAGATTCTTCAATTACGAATACTGATAATTGTCAGTTTCTCCGAAAACATTACTTTATTCGAAAATTTCGGTTTCGGCCGAAACTAAGACTGCCGCCGAAATTCGGTTTCAGCTGTAAAAACTAGTTTCGGTCGAACAATAGTTATTAGTTATATTTGAACAAAACTTCATTTTTTAATCTAATTTAAGGTGTAAGAGCCTGGAAAAATGATACTTTAAAAATATATCGTAAAGAAAATGGAGAAAACGGTGGTCTGATTGAAAGCTGGAAAAAAAAATATTTATTGTAAAAATTTTCGTTAAGTTTTAACCAATTTTATTGCATTACAATATCATTTTTTTATTTGAAAATTTTCGTTTTCAAAATACATTTTTTTTAAATTTTATTATTTTATGACAAATATAAAGTGGCTAGTGTTTAATTTCTTATGTAAATATATTTTATTGAAAAAATATATCAAGAAAATTTGTTCCAAAAAACTATAAATAAAAAACGTACTGTCAGTCTCCCAAATACAAATAAGAAATTTCTGAGTTTTCACTAATAACAAAAAGAAAATGATCAACTTAAATAACAAGCAAGTTTTCCAAGAAGAAAAAAGAAACTAATAAATGGCCCCAAAAAGAATTTCGTTATTTAATGCGATTAATTACTCAGTATAATTCATTAATATTACTATTGAATTGCTTATTAGACAAAATTAACCAATAGCCTAAGTGCCCTATCTACTACAACTATACTTTTGATTTTTTTTTCTTTTAATCTAAATTAGCGATTTTAAATTAATAAAAAATATTATATAAAAGTTTTTTTTTTATTAAAATTCACACAAATAAATTAATTCTTGTCATTAAAATAAAAAAGCCAGAGCTGGTTTCTTTGCCATTTTTATATAAAAAAATGAGAAGAAAATCCAGAGAACTTAACACATATTTTTATTCAAATCATTAAATTGATTATTTTATTATTTTTTTTTTTTGTAATGAGATCTTAAATCTATCAATTTCGATCTTAATCATACAAGAAATAATGGACGGCATTTTTTTCAAAGTTTAACGACTAAATTACATTTTTAAAGTTTCAAATAATTATAACTAAATATTTTTTTAGCTACCAATATTATATATGTTCCTTTTCTGGTTCTTTGGCTTTCACATAATTACAATAACGGTTTTCTCGAAAAATGAACAAGTTTTGATTTAAGTCTAATGTTGGCTTCTTTGTTTTTCACATGTTGACAATTATTAATTTTGAAAGAACACCCTTGGAATACCTAGCAAATGTGAAACACTTAAATTTCTTAGATTTTTACATTTCAAAACTATTATGATTATATGGGAATCATTGTTACAGTAAAATTGTTTTTCGAAAGAATGTATAGAAACCATCTTGACATACGAAAACCCATGTAAAATAACGAATGTAAAGGGTAATATTGATGGGGTAGGTATTTATTTTGAATTCACTTATCGACGGGTCTATATTTCGGTTCTTGAATTTATTGTATCTTACAATTTCAAAAGCAAGAACTCGAAATATAATTCTGGGATGCAGATGACTTTGATGACATAGACAAGGCTTCTACGATTGTGATTATTAAACAGGATCCTTTGGTACCTACCAAACCTTCGTTATTTTCTGGTAAAGAATCTGGTACAAAAAGAGGAAAAAAATAGATTGGGAAATTAATTGAAACATTATGAAAATATAGACTTGTGAAAAACAAAGTAGTTATCATAAAACACAAAGGTTATTTTTTTGAGATTGGAACAAAATAATGATAATTTTTTTTATTAGACATTTTTTGGTAAACTGTTCTTTGCGACCATTATTTAGAAGAATTGAAGATTTTTTTTATACAAGCAAAGAAAGTCTGGATTTTCCAAAAAAAAATATATCAGTGCAACCAGTTCTGGCGATGTTTAAATTATATTTAGCTAAGAGTGAATCTGACAATGTTAAATGCATAAAAAAAATGTAAAAATTTGTCGAAAACGCATAAATGTATAGAGTACATAGTAATTATTGCCTTAAACTGTAATGTTTTCCCTGACAAGTTTATTAGAAAGTTAATTCTAAAAAGAATCAAATTACTCTTACATAATGTTACAATTATACAAAAATGATAATTTTAATTAAGCGCGAAAAGATCTAAACACGTTAAAGCCTATTAGTTTCTCACCCTCGTCTGAATTTGAGCAAACTTTACAAACATTTTCACTCTTAGATAAGTTAACGATTAGTTAAATTAAAAGAGAAATATGTCACGTTCCCAGAAACCAAAATTACGAGATATTTAATTTCGATAAGCTGTAACTTTAATCAAACCTTCACCATAATTAGTACAAAAACCAACGGATCTATTTTTACTTTATTTTTTTGTAAAATTTGTGTTTTATGTGATTGTATAAAAATATCTTCTTTTTCACTTTTATTATATTCTAGTTATCATTTTGAATATTAAAATTTAAAGCAAAATCGGTTCAAAATTTCAAGCAAAGAGATCAATTCACGAAAGTTTCGTTAATATTCGACACATTTTTTTTCTTTGTATTTTCCTAAATTAATTTCTGCGTATTTAAAAGTATCCTTATCAACCACATTAAAGTCAAGATTGATATTTAATTTGATGACTTATAAAATTATTTTTTCCAGAGTTTCAATAATTAAGAAAGGACTGAAAATTTATACTATTTAGTGCATAGACCCCTCATGAACGTAAATAATCATTTAAATTTTGGTTACCACAGATGACGCCATATAATAGAGAAACTTTAATTTTTCCAAATCCAACAATACCTTCCAATTACCCTATCACTCACATTAAATTGACTATAATTTTGGTTCTAGTTACTACATACATATTATGTATAATAGATAAAAAAAACATCAAATAATTTTTTCAATGTTAAAGTCGCTAGCGACTTCCCACTGAGATGTCCACCATTGTAAAAAAATCAGCTATAATAAAGAACAATTGAGTGAAATTAATCAAGTCCTGATCTTTACTAAACGCAAAAAAGAACTATCATTTCTAATGGATTAAGTAGCTAAGTAAGTAAGCTAAAATCGGATGTGTCAAGAATCACGTTCCGAGGAGCTTTTGGAAAGTTTTTGTTTTACTAAATTATTCAATCTTACCTCAGAAATGTCCAATCGATGTGATCTAGCAATATTTTATACAAAGTGTTCCCAAAATCTGACCATCAATTTTAAGACTATAATTAATTTTGTGATTGTAGTCTGTAAAACTTTAAAATCATTAAAAAGTTTTACTGTCGTTGCCATTTTGTTATAAAATACCATAGTTACCGACGTGAACTGTAATTTTCGGACAGATTTTTGGAGCAAAAGATAATGCGGGGGCCATTATTTCACAAACGTCCTATTTGAAACCATTTGAAATGTGGGACTATTCATAAATTACACAAGGTGCATTGAGCAAAAGAAAGCATACCAAAGGATATAAAGGATACTATTTTGTCTCATAAAAGAAAAAGAGGGGTCTAAAAAGAACAAAAGTTACCTGACAAAATTTATGAGTGATCCCGAATGTTAAAAAAATCGAGACTCCTCCAATTTTTGGCCAAAACACCAATATTTTTATCTACACTATAATTATATATAGTTACTAATGTAGAACCCGTTAGGTTCCATCCTAACGGAAAGTATTACGGACAAAAATCAGCTGCTTTAACTACAACGAAAACGTCTCACCGATCAGCAATCTTAATATATAAGATTGGTCCAATGGGTAGAACAATATACAAGACAAAAAGTGTGTAATTATTGATCTTTAATAACTGATATTTCTATTGTTATCTTATCGTAAATTTTGTTTAAGATATGCCATTAAAAACTTAATTACTCAATTGATTTAAATGAAAGTTCAATCCCTAGTTTTTCTCTAAACGGAAATGTTTTGATTTGAATAATTTTATAAGTTCGTATTTTTGATAAATGGTTTATAGTAAGGATTTGTTAAATTCGCAGAAACGTCTAGTTGCAAATACAGTCACGAGATTAAACTTCTTCTCGTAAAATAAAACCGTTTCAATTAATGGTGTTAAAATATCACAAAAGACAATAACTTTTTGGATCTATGAAAGTGAAACGATCCCAAAATTTACTGATAACTTCTACTTAGTAATTATTGATTTAGGGAAGTTCTCTACAAGATGCATGAACAGTTCTTAACAACTGCTCCAGATTGAATTGAAATTTTGATTGTATTGCAGAGAGTTTATGACTGTTAAACTGCAGTACATACAAAGATGGTGAGTCTCAGGAATCGTGTGATTTTATTAAAATAATTCCGGTACTTTCGAATGAAAACCTGCAAATATTTTATTTAAAAAAAAAAAAGATTTTCTTTAGACCATAAAATTTTTGATTTTTCATCGTAATTATTTGTTAATTTCGGATTGAAAAATAATTTCCTATGCAAACATACATGATTTTACTTTTTGAAAAAGTATAACTATTTTTTTATTCATTCAATCATAGAATCTTCTTCAGATATAAGAATGTTATTCCTGAGATATTTTTCCATAATTCAGTCTAAATTTGTGACAAATGAGTTGTTAATTCCTCTAAGTAGAGAACTTCTTTGAATAAGAAACGAAAAAAAAAGGTTTCACTTAAAAATTAAAATTCAACTAACTTAACATTGAAATGAAATAAATCAAATTAGAAACAAATTAAAACGAACACCCCTTGGCTAACTTTTAAGAAAAACTTAACTGCAAACTGTACATAGTCAATATTTGGTAAAAATTTACAAAATTATTTTGTACAAATAGCTTATAGTATTCAATTTCATTTTTAATCTAAAAATATTTTTTTTTCTTGTAATTTTTCTGTTTACTTTGAGACCAGTATAAAACCTTCTGGATAAAATAATTTTTCGATTTAGTATCCTTGCAAAAGCAACTGAAACTGCTATAGTTTTTTTTTTTAAATCACACAAAATAAGCCAGCACAAGGTGTTTTTAGGGTTGTGGTTTTTTATGTGGATCTTTCGGGTCTGTGGAGTTCCCCTTCGGAACAATTATAACGGTGCCATCGGCTGATTGTTGCAAACTGTACAAATTTGGCGAGTAAAGATTTCCCTCATGATCTCGCAGGTGCTGCATACGAAAACTCAAAATAAAAATCGATTTCCATTTAAAATTGTCTACAATCTTACCCTAAAAACGTGACGATATAATTGAGAAAACTTTTCCTTGATGCGTTGGAGTTCGGAGATCATAAATTCCCGTTCAGACAACAAACAGTGCTTCTTGTCTCGCATGTCTTTTACTTCTCCGGCAAGATTTAAAATTTGATCTAGTTTACGTTTGCGGCAATTTTGAGCAGCGACCTAGAAAGTGTGGAAGTAATAGAAGATGAAAGGATGCCGAAAAGTGGTAGTTCTTACCTTATTTTTGCCGCGTCGTCGAATATCTCGAATCAGACTAAGCTGCGGTTCACTCAAGTCGAATTTGGAAAGTCTTTCGTTAAATTCGTCCATCGGAAGATTGATTATGTCATCGACTGACATAGGAACGTTCAGTGCCCGTGCTCGTTTTTCGTCGCGGGTCAAATGCGGCTCCTCCTCACATTTACCTCCTTAAATAAACCCTCTGTTAACATCTCGGAATGAGTCTTAAACTTAGATTATAAATAAACACCAGAAGCTTAATTCTTCTGATCACAACTAGCTAACATATTGTTAAATACTGCTGTGTAATTTGCGTTTAAATTCCATCGAGAAACATCGATGAATATCACTAGAACCGATGTTTCTCGATCACACTATAAATCATCATATGCGAAGATTTCAATGAACAGTACATGCACGGCATGGTCTAAGTCTAAAGCTTTCTATTAATCTACCTTTAACTTTATCTCGAAATACCGGCCGTTGCATCGTTCCTGTACTTTCTGGCGGAAGGCCGTATGTGTGATTGTGGTGGATGTGATCCAAAACGGAACGACCAGAATGAATATGGCCACTTGGTTCCATCGAACATGGAAATTTAATATCGTTCATTTTCGGACGAGATGAACCACCAATTGGCTACAAAATAATTAATCATAAGTAACTATTTCAAAGGTCTAAGTAATCATTCAATTATTTACTTGTGCACTACGAATATCCACGGAATTTAATCCGGATATATTATTATACTCATACTTTATGGCAGCGGGTGGATTCGTTGTTTGATCCTAAGAAAAAAAAAACAAAAATTAACTTCTTGTCTCCTAAACTGTGTGTTGGGTATTGGAAACTGAACAACTTCGAAAATTTTCGGAAATAGCGATTACGGAAAAAATTAACCGAAATAGTAAACTAAGATATCGTTAAGGCACAATAGGGATACAATATAGCGAAACTTGCAAAAGAAGATTAAGATATTAGATTTGTTGGAAACTTACTTGGAAAAATCGTTTTCCAAACATGTGGTGTTTCTTTTGGGCAACTGGAGACATTCTCCTGGCATCCGATCCCAATAAGTTATTCGTTTGTTGTCTACTATAACTATAATCGTAAGGTCTGTATTTGCTGTAAAAAATAATACTCAATTCAGAGAATTCTGAACAAATTATTGAGATAGTACTTAGTGTGATCTACGGCATAATGGCCTGAATGATCAGCATTATGGCCGGAGTCTGAGGTGGCATCACCCCATTCGTTGTCAGATAAGGAAGGCACACGTTCTGAACCCATCGAGCTTACTGCACTATCGCTAGAAGCATCCATTCGCTCAGAAGCAGCTGCCATATCCATTCTGGAAGTGTTCGTCATTGTCCCATTCCCAAGTCCTCCTCCTCCGTCCAGCATCCGCATAGGATACATACCTGGACACATAATCCATTTTTATTCAACTCATAACAAAAGTCTCTTCACTTTGAAAAAACTACTCCACCTAAATTGATGGCAAATTCCCACTTACCTTCACTCATAGCCATGTCCATCAACTGTAAGTCTTCTTCGTTTAAAATTGAATTGAAGAAGCCATCAGTGGCATTTCCAATTTCTGAGGATGAATTCTAGAATGGGATAATAACACACTTAGAATCTGTAATGATAACGTTCAGAAGTACTATGATATCATACCGGAAAATACATTATGTCGTGGGGATTGTTTTCCATTTTATATGTGCCAGCAGCTCCGGTTTCATTCATCATTTCCGTCGTATTTGTTAAATTGATTGAAGTTGCAACTGCCGAGCCTAAGTTTGTTCCATCTAAAAACAACCATTTTATGTACTAAAAGTATTTTTTTATTATTTTATTTTTGAGATTCCTCATAAAAAATGTAAGCAAACTAGAAACAAATATACATATATGGTCCGTAATTGCGAATATTTCATCCGTATACCGAAATGTTGATACTTAATTAACTATGTCCGTAAACCGGGGGATTGCTGTATAATATATTCAGTTTATTTCAGAAAGCAGTCAATATATCAAGGATTACGTGCAATCGGGAAGCATTGCATGCCGTAAGTGAGATCAGCCAATTGCGGTCTTGGAATAGTTCATGTAATATATTATTGTCTAGGAAGATTACTTACTTATGTTGGCGAAATGACTGATTCCGTGAGGTTCAGTGGCCATGGGAGATGCCAGACTGACATTGTGGGTGAGAACACCTCGGGGTTCGGAACCGTAGGTTCCGGAAACATGTGAAGGGTGTCCATGCATGTGGTGTGGGTGGCCTAAGTGTTGGAGGGCCGCTACCGCATGATGAGCTGCATGGGCGCTGAAAGCTGCTGCGTGGGCATGATGTGAAGATCCTGGCAACACAGCCGAAGCTCCACTGCCATCACTCAAAAATCCAGCCACATCCTGCCACCGTTGCTCATTCATACGAACATACGGCATGTGACTCTAAAACAGCGACATTTCTTTTAACTTGACCGATAAGACCAAGTGCTTGTGACAAACCTGGAAAGCATGAGGATGGGTGGAATGAAATTGCGCGGTTTGTAACATTGCGAGAATATCGTCCTCGTCAGAGGCTACGTCTTTTAAAATGGAAGCAGATGAAACACTGGCTGAATCGCCACTTCCAAGCACATCTAGCAGCGGAGATTCCCGTCTCCGTTCAGAGTCGTACAATTCCTTTAACGACACAAATGAAAAAGAAGGAAAGCGAGCCAAGCGGTGTGGACTTACCTGAGAACATTCGTCGTCCAATTCGTTTAGGTGCAATGGCTCTTCGAAGAGCAAATCTGGCAACGATAGCGGAAGAGTTCCCAAGTCTTCCAAAGGGATTCCCGACAGCGAATTATCGCAAGGCACGGACGGTAAATTGGACCGCAAGCCCCCTTTCAATACATATTCTCCTGAAAACAAAAGTTCTCGTTGAAATGCAGAAAGGTCGATCCGACAAAGTGGCTTCGTCGTTTCGGACCTTCGTCCGATCTTGTCGCGATAAGACCTCTTAACTATCTCAATTAATGCCAACTTGTCGAATGATCAGAATTTTCGAATTTTTCGCTTTTGATATTTTAATTGTGACAGGTGCCTAGTGAACATGGGGAGCAAATAAAGATAATATTTGTTTAATAAGGGTGTTGGGGTTGGCTTTTAACAAGCTAAAAAAATAACGATCCAAAAATGTTTTATTGTGGAAGATTGACGTTGAATTTTTATTGAAGAGGCCTCTTGATGTCTAGACGATCTGAAGGACCTTTAAACCGGCTGTCAAGACATTCGACTATCATCCACCTCCACCTCATTCCAATCAAAAGAATTCCAAAATTTCTGTCGAGTATCTCCACATCTATATTTCACACGCCAAAAAGAAAATATCGGTCGACAAAAAACCAAAAAACCCACTTACATAATGCATATAGATACACATACCTAATATTCACCCTACAAAAAATACAAGTTATTGTATCATGGAGCGTTGGTGGTTTTTCACAGGAATTGTGTGAATTGTTTTTAATAATTTTGCTATTTTCGGAATATCAATTACCTACATAGATAGGCTACAACCTAGCTACGTTTTATTTAAAAGCCATTCTCAAATAGCTTCTCGTTTTACAACAAAAATATGTTTGCTTTTTTCATTTCTCCCTTAAAAAATGTGTAGATAATTTTTGGACATTTCAGCCAAAATTTGTGAAAATTTTGCTGCTAATTCTTTGAAAAAGAATCCTTATTATTGTAATTGAAATTGGGGCCCCATTTTTAATGAATGTGCTATTAAAAGGTGGAGCCTAAAGTTGATCTATAAAAAAACCTGACTTGGCTACCTGATTTAATCGAAAAACCTCCCTTCTTTTGTGAGATGTTCGAATAAAATCGAGAGGAAATAAATTGGATTGATTTCTAGGAAAATTAGAGGAAATATTTATTTTAAAAAATTTGAAATCTTTGGCAGTGATGCCGTGGCACGTTAAGGGTTGTATTTGTCTCTAGGGATGTTTTTTTCTTTGTACCTGAGATTCAAGTGGTCTATTTCTGCACTCTACCTGTTCAAAAATTTCAATTAAGACGGACAATAGAAAATGAATATTGATTTAAAATGGGAAAGAGAAGAAAGGAGAAAAAATAGTTACTCTCACTTTTAATTAATAATGCAAGGTCAGAAGAGAGTGATTAAAAAAAAGGGTGGTTTCGTGACTTTTTCTGTCGCATTTTATTGCAAAATTAATTTTTTCTTTTGGGTGAATTAATTTTATCTATAGAGATCCATTTGAAGGCCTTTCGCTTGCATTTTGATCTAAATTCAATTGTTTGCAAATGGCGACTGCACCATTATGGAAATGCGCGTTGGAACAATAAGGTTATGTGTTTCATGGACTTTGATCGAATTGTTAATGGGATTTGATTTTAGGCGAAAAATACAAAAGCGTTTACGATTGAAAAATTGAAATTATTATTAATGATTTATCCGTCGAGGCTGGTATTGACTTGTTTTATGATTAATGGATTTTCGAAAGAACAATTTTTCGATTTGAATATTTTTAAGTGAAGATCCAAAAGACCGAAAACCCGCCCGTCTGTTCACCAAAACCGTTCAAAAGAATGGACGGCAAAAAGACAATGGAAATTTGTATGAATTCGAAATTCGGGATACATGGACCCGAAATCATCACAACTCTCCAGAGATTTTCGATGTTATGATAAATGATCGTTTGCTTTTCGGTCCAAAAACTGCCACAAATATTTTCTTTCAAATATCTACCACAATAAACATTTTATTATAACTTCCTACTTCCAATAAAATTACAGGTAATGCAAGATCTGATAACATCAATCGTGAACATTTTTAAGTTTTCTCCATTGACTTCTATTTCTCCAATATGTTTCCTTATTTGAAAGGATCATACAACTGGAAAACGTCGTTACATTAAAAACCTTTTAATATATTCACGGTAAACTCTGTTCCTGGGAAATCTGAAATTTAACCAGGAAACAGTTGCTACATCGCTGTGTGCAGTGTTACACTATATGCAGTAGTTTATGGTATATGCAAGCTACGGTGTCCGTTATTTTCCAAATTAATTTTTTTACAGCGATCACCCCCTGAATTTTTAGTTTAAGAAAAGTCAAATAATCCCATGTTATTTAAATGGTAAAAGTAACATAATTCCGGCACGGTTTAATCAAGAAATTAAGAGCTTAATTGTGTTGAATACTTTTTTTTATATCTTAAACTAAAAATTCAGGGGACGATCGCTGTAAAAAAATCAATTTGGGAAATAACGGGCACCCTAATGTAAGGGGGCATGGTTGAAATGGGATCATATTGGATGTTGTAGAAGAAAAATTTAAATGGATCAAGAAAACAGGAAGAAGATGGTTTCGAATTTGGAACTATGAAAATAAGACGAAAAACTTCGCCAATGGCAGAAGATGTTGGAGTCCTGAAGAGTTCAACTATAGCTAATAAGAACACAATACTTTCATAGCACTTAGTTAAATAGTATTTAATATCGGAAAATTTACATTTGCACTATTTTACCAGAAAAAATATTTTCTCTTCAATTCATAGCTAAATAATTGTAGGTAAACATGTGAAAGAAAAAGAAGCCAACAATTTGCTATTTAGATATAATTCATTGTTTCACTCAGTACCTATAGATTAGGTATCATTTAAATAAAATAATGGAATTCCTCGCTTAAATATAAATAAGGGATGAAAAAATGCAGTCTACCTATTCGAATGGGACATTATTGGATATGGTTAATTTATGTTGAGATATAATTTTCTTTAAAGTTAAAACGGTATGTTGAGGTATAGACAATTTTTGATAGGAAAATTGTAACAATATTTAATTGCACGACTGATGTTAAAGATAAACAGAAAATATTCTAAATATTACTATACCACGCGTATGAAGCTGAAGGTATAAGCTCATTATATGCAAATGTTAAAGAAACTCGATTGTTGGAGAGTTGTTAATATTTATTAAGAAATCATGGCTCGATTTTTGTTGGGTATCTCCTATATTAACTTTGTTTACTTTCGGAAAAAAAATATGACAGTCTGACTACTGTGAGACCACTAAGTGAGAATGATATTTGAGGTAAATATTTTTTTAAAATATATTTATGAAAATCTTTTTAGTCAATATTTATGGTTTGGCTGTTGAAAGGCCAAATTTTTGATTTGGATCACCGAAAAATGCACTTAAAAACATCCGAAGATGTAGATAGGGGTCCCGAGTTAGGTGGTGGAGGTAGAACGTGCGGGGGAAGCACTTTAATGACTTTATTAAAATTTCGAAAAAAGGATCTAGACACGAAATCGAATTGAAAAGAATCGAAAAAACGTGAGGACAATGTGAGACCTAACGAAGTAACAACCCCCGTTAGAGAGCAATCAAGTTCAACCCTCTTCGAGGACAATTGGCCACAGAGAACCAGAAGCTGCACAAATTCAATATCGAGCGATGACTAGTCCTTTTTTGTCAATGCCTCTCCGGTAATGACAAAAGGATCAAAATTTCATACGGAATTATGATTAATATTTCGGAAATTACCTTTGAATATTTTTGACAAAATATTAATGGATTTTGGAATGATTGCGTCCTGAATACGAAATACCGAATCCTGTCACCCAAAAGATATGAACATCAAACAAACAGTTCAATCCTATTTTTCAATGGTTATTTACCGTCGCTTCTTAACTGGTAGCCATTAGCGACTATAGCGTTTATAAAAAACCGTAAGCCGAGAAGTACCTATACAAAAATTTGGTCATCACCAAATTTAGTTTCGAATAAGCCAATTAATCACTCGTCCCACTAGTAAACTAATTATTTTGTTATTTTTTAAAATTGTATTTACCGTCGCTTCATCAAATCTTAGATTTTTACGTTTTCAAAACTATTGAAAATTCATTACAATTTTCAAATCTCAAATTTGGTTACAAAGTCGTACCTATTTTGATTCGTAGGGTTGATTCTATTTATATGCCAAACGAAATAAATTAAAAAACAAATGGTTGAAATAATATATACCTAAAATAAATTGTAGTCTTATGAGTTTTGAAAATTTTCAATTTTCCTAGTGGGAAACTAAAAATGTTAATTAAAATTACTTGATAACAAGTTTCACGAGGAAAATAAATTTGTGATATATACGAAAGTTAATTGGAATATCTATAGATATCTATGTTGTTACGGTCTTAGGAATTTTCAAATATTTTAATTCGATAAGTTCGATAAAACGAGTAACGACATTAATTATAATTTCGTTTTAAAAACTAGGATAAATATCCACTGATTAATTATCAGTCATTCTTTTATTTTTGTGTCTATCATTTGTTTCTAAGGCTTTATAATTTCCTACATCTACCGATAGGATTGTGAAGTACTGAATCAAATAACTAAGAATTTAACCAAATTTTTAAGCTTTTAAAGGGGATGTTTTGTGGTAGTAAGGGTTGTTATGGTGGCTTCCTTTCGTTAATGTTTGAAGTAAAAAAAAAACTATCATCTATAGATTTTATGATTTTCCCTCCTTAGATCCGGGGCTATTGGAAAGTAGGTACCGTTGGTTTGTTTGTAGATAATTGAAATTAATTTGGTGTAGTGAAAAAAATTAATTAATTCTTGGAACTAGTCAAGGATTTCCTGATTGATTCGATTGGTGGATTCCAGAGGAATGTATGAATATGAAGGAAATTTGACGATCTACGTGCGATATTGGGGCCGAAAATCGAAATTGGTTAGCGGTAAAAATGAAATGGAAAAAATTGGTACCGTTTTTTTTTCTATTATGTGCGACGTAACGGTGTCAGACATTTTGCTTAGACTGGGCCAGCGTTTGCGCATTATCACCGTGATTCGACATTTTCCATTTGGAGGACCTTCACGTCTGCGGTATATTTGAGTGTTTTGAGCTCGAATTGTCTGCATCATCTCGACAATTTGTGGACAATCATCCTCCGAATTAGACTGACAATTTGTCGCTAAACTTTAGCCCAATTAACCTGGTTTCCGGTTATTATTTTTGTTTTCTTTGTGTTGGTAAGGAATGTGTTAAATCGCTAATTTATGGGGAGTACTGTAGTTGTGATTGATTTTTTGTGTGGGAATTTTCCGCGACTAGTCGACCGATTCGGTTAGGGATGAAGCCTTGCGTAAGGGATGCTTTTGATGAATGTTGGTTCATAGCCAGTTCCCGCCTTTGGCTTTTCAATGTGAAAGAGATGAGCACAGCGATTGGTCCGAGTCGAATCGAGACTCCGCCTAATTTTCTCCCGCGTCAGGCTCCATCTTGTTCATAACTAACAATCGATCAGAAACTACAATCTACAACTCTCTATTATAATATTTTTTCATATTATAATTTTTTCTAATATCCCGACTTTTCCCCTTGAATTTCAACTAATTTAACATCAATTTCTGCTAACAAATGCGCCACACATCACCCTTGTCCTTACGAATTTCAAACAAACAAAAGACTATCGTTACTCAATAAACAAAAGACTACAGATTAGCATATCAAAATGGTCTCCAAAGTTAAAAAAATCAAGTTTCTATTCCATCTTTTATTAAATTAATTAAATTCTATATAAATTATGCAGTTCTGAATTACATTTTGTGCAATAACACTTTTATTTGAAGTAATATAGAGGTCGCTTATTTTTCTGTTAAAAACAAAAATCTGTACAATCGCACACTTTTGATTTAGTTTGTGCAGTTCTAGAAGATTTTTAAAAAAAATACTTAAGTAGTTAAGAAAGTTTTATAGATAGGTACTATAAAAAAATAACGATTGATACAATTATGAATTATCTTGATATTAATAAAATATTCGGCTTATGTTTTTTTTAACACCGTCAGATCTGACAACATTACATTTTCTCCGTTGTTTTTAATTTAATTCACGAATAAATCGGCCAATAATAAAAATTTAGTCACAAAAGAGAAAATGATACTATACTATGATTCCTACTATAGTTTTTCCAAACCAATTTACACTAAAAATATCTATTAGGTATTTTCAATTTATTTTTTAAAGTTAGAAAGTTGTTGAAGGAATATAAATTACGATAGAAAAGCTAGTCAGAGAATTGGTTTATGCACAAAGAGGAGTAGATATCGATTTATTCCTTTATTTGCAATATTTTTTGTTGGTACATCCCTCGGGAAAGTCTAGCGAAAAGGTTTGGGGTCGACATTCAAAACAAAAGCGTCCCCTAGAGTTTGTCAATCATGTCGAGGGATTTTATCTTGAAAAACGGAAAAGTGTAATTTTCGTTTTGATAGCGAGGAAATTTAAGCTTACGTGCACCAGGACTAAGTTTGGAGAGCTTTAACCCCTGTAGCCTCAAGCTTACAGTTCCCTGGATCCCTATTTCACCTAATGTAAGTCGAGAAAATTTTAAAAAACCAACATTTTAGTAGGATTAGGGTTGGAGATCCGCAATTTTTCTATGTGAAGGAAAATTCTAGGTTAGATGAACATGCGCATCAAAAAGAACATTAAGCGACAGCGAAATTTTTGAGGTTAAAATGTTGAAGCAATTAACATATTTCGTGGTTGTTATCAGATGAAAATGAAATTCTTAATGAAATTCAAACGTCAGCTTTAGTGTGGTCTTATTGGATTAAAATTGAGACTCAGAAAAAAAAACGACAGCGATTAAATCGAGGATAGATCATGGATCGTGATTCGATAAGATTTATGGATCAATGCCATTTAAAATGTTTCAAATGTGATGAAAGGCAAATTTGGTTATAGATCAAATCTCACTAAGCCGCACACGTACCTAAACATAATATAACACAGAGGTTTTTCATTTGTTTTCAAAATGGCTGTCTTAATTTTGTTAATGAAGAATTTTCAATAGAAAACAAATGATAATTGGTCCTTTGGAAAGTTTGCGGATTTTTGTTAATTTAAAATATCTAAACCAAATTAATATCTCAATGAAAATTATTGCAATTTAATCAAAGTTTATATAAAATTTAGATAGAAAAACCGGCTCAAGTTTACTTGAGCACACCCACAATCTGGCAACGTTGGATTTTCGACTTTGTTTTTCATTTAATTCGCGATTTTTTTTGATGATTTAATTCTAATATGGTATAATTCTCTCTTTTGTGGCTAAATTTTCATTATGGGCCGATTTAATCGCGAATTAAATTAAAAACAAAATCGAAAATGCAACATTGCCTGATTGTGGGTGTGCTAAAGTACACATGAGCCGAAAAACCTTATTGATAAATACCAACCCTAAGGTTTGGACCAATATTCTTTTTGAGATATCTTTATTTCAAATTTACAGTATAAGAAATTATCTGTTGATAAATCCTGCACGTATCACTATTGTTAGGTGAAAATACTCATGTGGTCTATATCCTCCGAATAAAATTTTATATGAGAGATAAATGTCACAACCTAGATGTGAAAATACTGACCCTGAAATGACTAAAAATTCTTTACACTTCTCTAAACATCGAGAAAAAGGATTAAGTTATAAATTTTGAAAAAAAAAAAAACAAAAAAGAAACCAAGAAAACAAGTATAATATATAAAAGAGCTACTGGAAGGAGTTGAGTTTCAATGTAGTGAATCAAGTAGGTACCTACTTACATGATTTGGCAAAAGTAAGCATGATTTTTGAATAAATTTTCGATCATTGATTTGAGAAAAACATGTCCCATAAAAGTACCTAATTTTAGTCAAATATACAAAAAATATTTATTTGTTTCTGCGTTAGGGTGGAAAAACCATAATAAAAATACCGAGGTTGACCATAATTCACAAAGAACGGGAACTCTAATTTTTGTTCGTCTTTAAAACATTTTCAATATTCCGATAAGTTATTTAGAATAAACAATTATTTGAGATGCAATTATCTATTTATATTGGCAAATTTCAATTTGTTTTTCCGCTGGAGCGGAAAATTGGTTCGAGTATCTATGCGTTTTTTGATCGAAAATTCGCTTGTAAATCGAAATAAAAGATTTGAAAATGATTACAGATTTTTCCGTTCTAATGGAAAATCGTACCGGAAGGAAATATTATAAGTAATATTATTATTCGCCTTTATTCGAAAACTTTCCTTAAATTCATACATTTTTAGACGCTACAGCGGAAAAACGCATGAAAGCTTGTAAACGCAAGTAGACTTGTTTAAAAGATTAACTAATTATTAAGCTCTCATTAGTAATTAGAGCTCCAGTTTTAGTCCGGAGACTCCTGAAAAATTAAGCTTTCTCCAGACTCGAGTTTATACAAAAAAAAAAGGATTTTTTGTTTTTATTTTGAACACTTTTTCTTGTAAATATATCTTCCTTTTATTAAATGCATCTTTCCGAATTAAGGCATAAAATCTCCAGACTTTCTGAAATTTAGAATTGGTAACTCTACTAATTACTATGGTTTTTGATTAATGTGCGGTTTGTAGCAAGTTTCAGCATGTGGATTTTCATTCCTTACCAGTAGAAAAAAAATTATATTTTTTAACACATCTAGGTCCTTTTTACAGGTTTTTCAATTGGCTATGACTGTTGTAAAAGCGATATTTTCCTCAAATTAATGTGAGAAAAATTATTAATGTATTTTGAAAAAAATATTTATGTAGGTATATCGACTATTTTCTGGTCTAAAAGATTTTGGAAATGCACGTATAACATTCTCACGTGTTCAACTCAAAATTTTAATACCATTGAAAAAATAACCAAAGAAAACCTCGTATTTTTCATGGGAACATTGTTTTTTCATGTGTTTTTCGATATAAAAGTATAATTGGATTGGTGAAATTTATTGAAGACTTCAGGGGTGGCATTTTCACATAGTAAAACTATGGCAAAATTAAGATTTAATAGTTTGGTAAGCTTAGGTTACCAACAAAAAGCTTTCCTCCATTGGCGAAGGAAAGAATAAATTTTATGGAAATATTAGCTTGGAACAAAACAAAATGGATGCGCTGGTTTAAAATGGCCTGATTTGCATTTGTTTTACAATAGCAACTGTCCAATAATTCCCTTTAAAGTTTTTAAAGAAAATTTCTCATTTTCATTTGTTTTCAAATGTTTATGTTTTGTTTTAATTTATCCCGTAATTATTTGTATAGATTCAATTTTATATTGCCAGGAAAAACTATATAATATAAAATTGAGTAGGTAATAGTATCCAGTGGAAAAATAATCGTTTACCTAAGTGACATTTTGACGAAGAAAATTTTTGCTGTGGGAAAATCCGAGATGAAACTGAAACGATTAACGCACAAACTGCAACGTTTCACTGATTTTTGGACAACACTCCAGTGTTTGGGCCACTAAAACACCAAATGAAACTGTACACTTTTCCAGGGACGAACTCAGCACGGGATTTGAGCGATTGGAACGGTTTTTCACAGAACTTTTTCGAATAAATCCACGATGTCTTCGATAATCTTAACATGGAGGAACTGATTTTGGTATGCTGAAGCCGAGTCGAAGACAAACCGTTGATGATAGCTCGGAGTGCGGGGTTTGTCGAGCTCAAAGAGGGGCCCGTTTGTGATGAGGGGGGGACGAGGATTAGATGGCCAGCAAGCGGAACGAGCGGAGCTTTTCCACGCTCCCGAGACACCAATCACGTTAAAAGCCCCAGAGCAAAAACAAAATGGCCGCCGCACCCGCGGTGGCCCCGCTGCACCCCCGCTGCGCCTCAATGTACCCTGCTGTGATCGTCATGGCCGACATACATTAATACTAAATTAAACGGACCGCCACACGGACCGTGGACGCAATGGACGGACCACCCGACGCAGAGAAAGATCAAATATTCCATCATTATAATTAATACTTAGTCGTTTTATTCGATTTTATCACACAAGTCTGTCCGTCACGAGTCCGTCCATGACATGCCACACAATGCCACTACTATTCTTTCAACCATTACAAGACATTTACAAGAAAAATTACCATGGAAAACAATCTCACGAAGCTTTTCACGAAGCTTCAATGAGTTTTCCCTTTGCATATATAGGTCGATATAGTCGATTGTCGATATAGAAATTACTGAAAAACCATAAAAATTTACGTACAATGTCGAAAGTAACTATTAAATGATCAAATTTTCCAAAACAAAAGCACATTAAGTTCTTTTGACATATCGCGTCCATTTTGTTTATTCCAAGTTGACACTCCAATAAAAGCTTTTTCACTTGTTTGGTCAACAAATCAATCCTGATTTTCTTTTTTTTTTTTAAACTTACCATAAAAATTCTAGATACGATAGAAAAATGTTGCAAAAGCTCTAACTTTTCACACAAAATTAAATGTAGGCACCTAATTAAGTGTGAAGCATAATAAGCTCAGAGGCTGCAGGATTGAGGCTTAAATAACTTTACCCTGGAAACCAACCTAATTAAGTGTGCGTTTTTTTGACTATTTTCAAATTTATTCAGTGTCATCCTTTCGATTTTTTTGCATATACCATTTAACAACTGAATAATATCCTTCTAACGTAAAAGACAATTAGAAAAAAATATTGTTTGATCAGTTTACTAGGCAATACTCGCAACTTTATTTGTCGATTGTTTTAAATTTAGTTTAAAAAATAATAGAGAAACATAAAATTCAGAAGAGTTTCCCGATGTGCTCTATGTTAAAAGAGTGCAAAATAGTTACTTATGGTTTGGAAATTGATTTAAAACTACCATTTTGTTTTTTTTAAAGAAAGGGTGAGATTACATAAAAATTTAATTGAAAGGGGCGATATTTCGTTAGAGGTTGAAAACACTGAATTAATCAAGGAAAAGTTTAAGTTTAAAAATATTTTTAGATATCTATATATGTTTTTAAGTTCTTAAGAAAATATTTTAATATGAACTTGAAATGGTTGTTTTGATTTGTTGATTAGTTGTTCAATGTTTTATTTGATTTATTTACAGTATTTTTTTTTTAATTTTCTTCAACCACTCATTCGATTTCTACTTCTCATTAAGATTGTAATTAGTGTTTCTTCAAAACGACCTACTTCCAAAATTCCATCCATCTTAAGGACCCACAATGTAAATAAAACTCTTCGCTTAAAAAAAACCCTCTTACAACCTTTCTTAAACAAATACTTCAAAAAAAACCAACGAGTTTATTAAAAAAATCAAATTTACAAATCAAGTAATAGATTTTTACATAAATTCCAGTTATTGAATATTTGATTCGGATTTTTGGGAATGAGTTCCACTGCACTATTTTCTAGAAGGATTACTGCGCCATTTGATCAAATATTCAATCAAATATAGTACGAATCTTCGTATTCGAATTCGTTAGTTTTTGTTTTAAATTTACTTTTCTTAAAGTTTTATCTGAATATTTCCTTTTAACATAAAAAACGGCGGCTCAAGTGTACTTTAGCACACCCACAATTTGGCAATGTTGCATTTTCGACTTTGTTTTTAATTTAATTCGCGATTAAATCAGTCCATAATGAAAATTGAGCCACAAAAAAGAGAATTATACCATATTAGAATTATATCAGCAAAAATATCGTGAATTAAATTAAAAACAAAATCGAAAATGCAACGTTACCAGATTGTGGGTGTGCTAAAGTACACTTGAGCCAAAATGGCTATACCAATTTGAATGCAATTTGATAATGACATATTTACAAATCATTGACAACTATCTACCATAGGATTTATATTATTACAAAAGAAAAATAAGGGAAAACATCCCCTGCATATAACTGAGAGCTGAAAAAAATCTAATCTACATTATCGAATAGGTTTTCGCAGAATAGATGTTTCAAACTTACTAGATAAAGGAAATATATTGTAATTAAGGCTCAAGTGTACTTTAGCACACCCACAATCTGGTAACGTTGCATTTTCGACTTTGTTTTTAATTTAATTCGCGATTTTTTTGCTGATTTAATTCTAATATGGTTAATTCTCTCTTTTGTGGCTAAATTTTCATTATGGACCTAGTTAATCGCGAATCAAATTAAAAACAAAGTCGAAAATGCAACGTTGCCAGATTGTGGGTGTGCTAAAGTTCACATGAGCCGTAATTATTAAGGATTAATAGATATTTTCACATCTGGAGAGTGGCATTTATTTTTCAGATAACATTTTGGCTCAGGTCTCTTTTACGTCGGTCAATATCTGACAACGTTGCATTTTCAACTTGATTTTTTATTCTATTCGCGATTTTTTTGTTGATTCAGTTCTAATATGGTATGTTTTACATTTTTGTGGTTAAATTTCATTGTGAGCTGATTTATTCGCGAGTTAAATTAAAAACAAAGTCGAAAATGTAACGTTGCCAGATATTGACCGATTTAAAAGAGATATGAGCCATAACTTTTTATCTATTAGATAGTAATCTTAAGAATAAGGTATATCTATTCATTAGTGAAAAACCGGCCTTAAATAATTCTTAATAGGAAAAATTGTAATTACTTATTTTATATATTTGACGATAGGTGACGCACTTAACCAAAAAAATGTTGACATACTCGTATTCCATGCAAGCGAAGTCACGAGTATTTAGGGTTAGCTTTTTACCAGTTGTATTGGCAAGAAAAATTGGTTTTTGAAAACTTGTTATCAGTTGAGATTGAAATGTAGCGAAAAGAAGTGCGGCTTTGGGGGTGAAAGTGACGGGAGGTTGTCGGCCGATGAAACCCGCCGGTTAAGGGAAGGAAGCGATCGAAAATGAACAAAAACGGATGGATTGGAGACGGATGGGCGCTGGCGATGAAGAAAGATGAAACTCTGTGACCGGTTCAACAAGCACGGACCCAGAATCAGTAATGAGAAAGAATGATTCAGCGTTTTCAACGAACCATTTCTTAATTCTTCACCGAAGAGTCGACTTTTTCACAGTATCTATCAACCGAACGCATCACCAACAGATAACATCGAACGAACACAAAGTCTGTTAGGTATTCTCGAAACTTCTATAATCCAAAAACTTTCCACAAACAAAAAATCATTATCAATGTGAGATTCTTTTAATATCAAAATGGTAATACCAATTTCTTGATGCAAAAGAATGGAAGAAAAAGTAACAAGAGAAGAGAAGTTTTGGTTACCATGTCGATTGTACAGCGACAACTAGTGGTCGGCCAGCAGAACCTCTGAGGTTACCGACATGTTAGCCTTAACTTCGTCCACATTTTCAACACGGAATTGGACTTCTATATAAGTTTCTTTTCTCTACTCTAAGCGCTTTTGTAACAGTGTTTTCCAAAGTATGGTACTCAGGTACGAATACGAAGAATTCAGAAAGAATACACACCACATCACATTTGACAAAGGGTAGATACTCAATTTGTTGGACATTATGTAAGAGAAACAAAGATGATCAAAGTTTCGTAAGCACTGTCTTTAAAATATTTCATCGCGTTGTTGTAGTAGGGAAACAGGAAAAACTCAAGAAAAAAATAGCACTTAGTGTACTATGCACATTGGCACAGTAGTGTGACTAAGTGGGAAATACTGGAATCTCTATTACAGCCTGTCCTCACTGCGAGAGTTTGAATCTAGGGTTTAAAGTTTCACATTATAATTGGAGTAAGAATGGACACTAGGTACTTTTTTTTACTTTAAAAAAACCTAACTAAGAGAACGGGGGTGGGAGTATAAGTTCAATACTTTACGAAAAGTAAGGATGACAGTATAGAAGTCATATAAATCAAAGTACTCTTTGATTATTCATAAACTATGTGCAACACTAAGAGGAGTCACAAATAAAATGGCAAAATTTATATTAAATAATTTAAGAATGACCCCTAAAAGTTAAAGAGAAAAGCATTGAAAGAATTTTATGTTTACTAATAAGGATAAGGGGATAGAAGGTATCTAAATTAGTTGGAAAAAATTGAAAATCCTATTAACTGAAGACTTAAGAGAATTTAAGATCAGATCTAGTAAATTGGAAAATAAGATTTAAGTCATAGATATGGAACTAAATAGGTTGTGCTTCTAATATTGATCGATTTTTCTTTCTCTGCATAATTTTTTCTTTTAAATTTAAATTACTTTCTACTATTAATTTCCTATGAGATAATTAATCAAAATGTTTTCAAATTAAAAATTCGATTAGTATTGAAAACGAGGAAGTGAGTTGGACTTATCCACAACCTCAACAAACCTCACTAGCTCCATCCTCGTTTTTTCCACTTTTCAACAACAGCATTTCTACGTAAATGAAACCTTATTATATTGATCTCAGTGTGATAAAGACACAGACAGTCGGTATTTTATTAAATAAACAGGGACACCCAATAATATCCTTGTTTCACGATTTGAAAAATTAGCAGAATATTCATTTCAATAACTATATTAATTGAATGGAAGAGCAAAAAAAATTGAAGGAATTACTAATATTAAGAATTTGTAGTCACTATTCCATTTATCCCTTTAAGAGTGGTAGATAACAGTTGAGAATTTTCCAAGAACCTTTGCTTTTTCTCTAACTGCCAGAATTGGCTCAACACAACTTGCCACACCTGTATCTCCTCATCATTTGATTTAATTCTGCTATTTCTTCCTGATACCCTCCACTAGTAAGGTAGAAAAGTATTATTGTCAAGTTTCAGATCCTCGATGATGATAAATTGGTAAAAATAATCAGAGGACTAGGATCAAATAATAATCAGTAATAAATAGTTTTGACTGATTATTATTTGATCCTAGTCTTCTGAATATTTTTACCAGTAGAAAAGTATATTTATAATCTGTAGGTGCAATAGTATCTAAAGATAATTCTCATGTTTATCTAAGTCCTGTGTTACTCCACTTGGCATATGAAACAATATCGTACGAAACTAAATCAACTCTTTTTGCGGTTCAATTTAATTTTTAAAAATGAATTGCGGTTATTGAAAACGCCCAACAAAATAATAACAATGGCAATTGTTAATAAAAACTATTTTTGTTTGCAATTTATATCCTTTCAAAAAAAAAAAACCATAGAATAATAAGGATAGTTGACCATACATACATGAATGCAAAATACAAACGAAAAATGTAAATCGAAATTTTCTTGAATTGGATAAAAACTTCTAATAATCGTGTATCCTTAGATAATATTAACTATGGTAACATTAAGTGGTTGATAATCTCGACTTTTTGAAATACATTTTATCAAGGATTGTAAGGACTAAAATTTAAATTAAATAAATGGCTCTCTAACAAGGATTCTTATAAAACATGTTTATAAAAACAGTTGAATAAATAATTTGCTTCAATCAATGAAAAGATGTATGAAAAAGACCATGATTGTTCATAATAATATTCAAATAGTGGATAATGACATTATTTGCTTTAAATTTAGCGAAGTTACAAACCTTTAGTGGTAGTTTGAATGAATAAAATTGACCCTTTAAAATTAAAAGTATATTTTTTTTCTGTTGATTTTCTTGATTTCTGTTGATTTTTCTGTTGATTTCTATGTTCACGCAAGTTGGAGAAATGGTTTTAAGTGTTTTAGATTTTCGTATTGTTTATGGAAATGAGTTTAGGGATGTGGGGTGGTAATGGTGGTGTTTCGTTGCCGGGTTTCCTGTTCTTGATATTTTTTTTATACATATTTCTTATTTTCCCAATATTAATTTAGTAGAAGCAATTGAAACCACACCCCGAGTGGAAAACAATGGCCAATGAGAATTGAGTGAGTTGGTTGCGTTGAAAATAAATATGGTATGGCTTGTGCCCTTCTGGCCTCGGCTGCCCCCCATGGGGGACAACAGCGGAGGCCCCCATTGTCAGATCTGAACTCACTCTAGCGTAGAGCCGTTGATCGAAAATTGTTACAACGATTACTCACTATACAGTCTGGCTCATAAAAAATCGCATCCGACTAAAGAATTTTATTCGAACGCCCCTTTATTCACAGTCAATTATATCGAGCGTTTCTTTATAATCTTGAAAACGTCACTCGTCTCACACAAATCTCAATTCAAATCTAATTATCCTAATTTGTCTAATTAAATTAATCAATTTCCAGCAAAAAATGCGATAATAATACATCTAATCATTGTCAGTTCCAGGGAAAAAAAAAAACAAAACCAATCTGTAGGAGGAATAGGTACAACTTCAAACTTAAGCAAAACAATTTTACCCTATTTTGGCAAATGAAATTCGCTAAATTTTATTATAGGGAAAGAGGAACGATACATAAACGGTTCATAATCGGTTCCAAATTGAAAGTATTATTATTACAGTTTGTGGCTGTCAGTGAACCGCTAGTGCAAATAAAATTGATGTTTTCAGGAATTTATGTGGCCGAGTGGTCTAGGTGGCCACTCTAAAACTGGTAAATGTTGGGTTCGATCTTCGTATCGAGCAAATTTTTGATATTTCTCGATTTCGGAATTTTAATAACCCTAGAGTCATTAAAAACCTTTGTAGTTATAAAGCGACGGTAAACAACTAAAAATAAATAATAATTTCGGAATTTTAACCAAATAAATTTTGTTGAAAAAACCCTCTTCACTAGTTTTGCTTTTTACCGCAAAAACAATGTTTCTTTTTCCGTCGATCAATATTATTTATAAATAGAATATTATTCTTCAATACACCCGGGAAACAAAACTGGTGATCCAGTTATTACTAATATTAGAGGAGTAAAATATACATGTGAAAGTGATATTTACTACAATTTAACAAACTATTTTTTTCAGATAAATGGATTTCACTACCTCTAAGAAGAAATAAATTCAAATTAAGTTTGACTTTTCAACAAATACCTGAACTCTATTGCACTGGACTTAAAATAAAGAAACATTACCTTATACCACCGAATAGCCAACAAAATTTCTATTGCCAATCAATGGAAAATCGTTCGTAGAGATTTGTTAAAGAATCCGTTTCGTTTGTAGCAAAATACATAGTTTGTTGGTAATTAATTAATTATTTGGTCATTGATATAGTAATATGTTAATTAATTAAGGTTTTAAGCGATATATACAGATAAAAACAGAACTTCCCTATCCCAACGAAAAATTCGAAAAAAAAAGGACACTTATGAAATAATTTTTTTCCTCAATTTGTATTCTTGTAAAATTTTCCAAATTAACAAAAATTGTATTGCCAAATACCGAAGGTTTATAATATAATTTAGACTCTATGTCGTTGAGTATTAAAGAATAATTAGTATAGTAGAATAATAATTAATGTTACCGATATTTATAAAACTAATTATTCATAAATAGGTTTAACCTGTTAAAAAATACAAAATATTCCAATGGGATTAATTGATGTCTTAAAATCCTATATACTTTAAAATTTCAGAACGAAAATTGTTTAACTTTAAAAAAGTTTCTTATGTAAAACAATTTTTATTATTATGTACTCAACATTCATCACATTTCAATAATACTCATTTTTATTATCTATTTTATAACTTTCTTTTTAATACTGAAATGTTTTTAGGCTCTCCTGAAAAATTTACGAAAATGGAAATAGTCTATTTGCTAATTAGAGTGTCGATATTTGTCACCTACTAGTTACGCATGTGTGCTGAAATAAAAGCCTATACATATAAAATTGAATGTAAAAATGTTTTTCCAATAAGTGAAACGCATGCGCGTTGGGCGTGACTTATTATATAGGCACTTGTCATTCAATTATTTAAAATATGAGTGGAAATTTTTCATTTATCAAAAAAAATTGTTTTCCGACCTGTTTCGGTGTCGATGGTGTACTGAAGTCCTGCCCAGGGATCGTCCAGTTCGCTTTGATTGTCTTCATCGTCTTGCAATTTTTCAGTCTAAAAACAAAAAAAAAATACGCCATGTAAATTTTTGCAACGGTACCTACATTATATTTCTTTGGATTCACAAATTGGCTTACCTTTAAGCACTCAGTGTTGAAATTGTTTACCTTGTCTTCATACTCGGAATTTTCTCCCAAACTCATCGAACTGACTTCATGTTTCGTCAAATCACCTTCTTTTGTTTGATTCTTGATACTATCTTGAAATTCGCTAGGATCGAGTTTGATGTCTTCGGTGTCCAGCGAAAACCCGAGATCCACATCCTGCTTCCAAAGTACTTCAATCAAATCCATGTCCTACGAGAAAAAAGACGAATAAGAAATATAGAAATTATGCAAGAATATAAATTCTTTTATAATTTTTTTTTTGCTATGAGGTTATTCACCAATAATTGGAAAATAGACGGTGGGTTATTAAATTAACTACCACAAAGTCAACTGTAGGAA
Organism: Sisyra terminalis; assembly: GCA_958496175.1. NCBI lineage: Eukaryota > Metazoa > Arthropoda > Insecta > Neuroptera > Sisyridae > Sisyra > Sisyra terminalis. The sequence goes on from OY292280.1 coordinate 768,262, forward strand.
CTATGCTGATAAATGGTTAAAATCGGATTAATTTTTCGGGATACCTAAGACCCACTAATGTTTGATTAAAAAATTCTTTAAATAATATCTATGAAGAAAACAAGCTAACTATGTTCAACAAAAATCAGGTGACAAATTTTCTCGATTACTTTTTATAACTGTTAAATATTAACATTGTTATCAGAATACCATCGATACTCCTGTAATATCTATAACAATTCCAGAACGTATACATTCTAATTATTGATAAATTTCCAAAATAATTGCAATCATTACAAATTCACTATGTTATTTTATCGTTTGCCTTCTTTTAAATTAGAAACAATCGGTTTTGATGAAATTTGGTATTGGTGATATGATGACATTTATATGCAACCCATTATTCTACGCAATATAGAGTATATATAATAAGGGGGAAAACCATTTTTTACTAAACCACCTATTAAACATAACAAGTAACTTTTAGCAGGAAAATGGACTTAAAGGATGTAAATCCATATACTAATAATTAATTCAGCGACGTTTCGGCCCTTTATTTGACCTTCATCAGGCTTCTAAAAAGTCATATTAATACAAACACATGTTTACAGAAGCCTGATGAAGGTCAAATAAAGGGCCGAAACGTCGCTGAATTAATTATTAGTATATGGATTTACATCCTTTCATATCCACTTTCCTGCTAAAAATTAAATAATATTATGCAAAGTATGGACACAACAAATTTGTCGATTACAAGTACCATCTATCAATACCTAAATATTAGAGTTAAGACCATTAAAAAACAGATTGATTATAACTAAATCATTTTTGTCATATGCAAATATCTCAATTCCTAATTTTGAAATGAATTTTATACAAAGATTTCAATCCTTTGCTTAAGTGGATTTTTTTTTTTTTTTTTGAGACGATTTGTTCAGGTAATTGGAGGTATCCAAACAATGCATCTCAGCTGTCACTTTCATCGATAACAAATTGTTATTAACCACAAAAAGGATTTCTTTGAGCTTTAGGACTTAGACCGCTTGCGGCTTCCACTGCAAACACACCCTTTTCGACATTCCCTTAAATTTATTCCAAAAACGAAAACTCTTTTCCTCAATTCAAATATTATTATTCATGGTTTTAAGTTCATTGGAGAAATCCAAATAGGGGAAATTGGTCATTTTTGGATAAAATGAAAGTATGGAAATTGATTGGGAGACGAAGGCAATGTTTCTGAGTCAATTTCAATAATTTATTGTTATTGTGATCGATCTGGGGCAACATGGCGTATATTTTGTACGGCCTGAAGACAATGCCGACATGTGTTTATTAATGAATTCGGCCCACCGGGGCAAAACGGGCCCAGCAAACCAGTGACGCAACGGGGGGCCCGAGATGTTTAGAATGCCCAGAGGGCTCTCTTCGACTCCAACAATTTTTATCCAACCAAATCATTTCTTTGTGTCTACACCCAGTAATTAATCAAAAAAAAAAAACAGAAAAAAAATCACCCAACACAATGGAACACCATTTTTGGATTTCTTGTTCTTGTTTCTTCTTTCCATTTTTTCCCTCGATCCAACATAATTAATCATTTTAATTAGACACAAATCAATGTTCAAAATCAATATTTTTGAAAATTATCAATACCTCGTGCCAATCATTATGGGACCATATCTGTGACTTAGTCTTCATTTGTTAAACACGACATTTTCAGAATTCTTACAACAAAATTTTTGTCTACAACAAATATTATTTACATAAAGAATTTATTAATACTAAATGAATGTTTCATTTAGATGAGATTATTTTGATTAATTGACATTTTAAGCAATGAAGTCTATAGCGGCACATACATTAGTTACACCCACTGAATGCTTTTTTGAACCACTTTAGTAGCGGGCCATATATATAAAACGATATTCGAAATTTAACCTGGATCTTATTAATATTAACCATTCCCTCGTTAGAGTTTAACCTTTCAGCATTTATATCCTTTTCCCTATGCATTTAAACAAATAAGCCTGGCTTTTTAGCGGAAAATAGAACTCGAACTTTGAAAAAATATATAATAAGTAAACGTATGTGTTGTGGCAAAGACAAGAACAAAGAATATAAAGTTGTAAACACATTCATGTGAATGGAACACCAATATAATTGTCTCATGTCATTAGTTTCAACTGTCATTTCGGTTTCTTTCAATTGCTTATTTGAAACCATTTGTCAGTTGTGATAGTGTTGGACTGGAAATATTGCATGAAAAATTACTGGTTTTCAAATAAAAGATAAAATTGGCTATTTATACATAGATACTGTTTGTACATTCAGTATAATATGTATACACACTTGGCTACTTATTTTGATAGCGCGGTTAAAGAAGTATAACTTAAAAAAAAATGAACATCAAGTGGTAAGTGTACTGACGACTGTAACGCTTATGTATACTTTAACTACTTTTCCGGTTTATGAAATGAAAATTGCAAATGTTTATTTGGATGTTTAGTCATGGATAATGGACAAAAGACCCCTCAATTCTAAAAGAATATTTGATCGCCTCGCATCGTGATTTGTGTATTAAAAATGAAAAACTGATATTTGTTTATAAAAAATTGTAAATGTTAAAAAATGTAAGTACCTATGATTCAAAGTCAAATTGTTATAAAATGTGAAAAACTGAACTATGTAATTTCTTGACATTTTATCTGAACATTCATAGAGAATGTGATAAAGTAATAAAAGTATTCGCTATTTATTTGTGAGTCGAGGATATAAAGTATATTATCCGAGCAAATATTTACATTTTTATGAAAAGACGAACAATGTGGAGATGGAGAAATTTCCTGGAAATTTTGGACAAATATAGAAAAATTCTTACATACCAGATGGATATTGGGGAGAGACAATAAAAATCCGTCGAATTCAATCACAATTGATTAATACGATTAATTAAGAAATATTTTTTTTATTTAAACTCAATAAGTCACTGATTAGATAAATTGTTTTCGTCTTTAAAAAATATGCGCCGCTATCAGTCACAACCACGTGGCGCCATCTCGTTGCTATTTCGTCAAGCACAACGCTAATTGCATCTTCTATCGTCTTCCATCTTTCCACATATAAATATTTGTCCTCTTTTTATTTAAATTACTGAATTTATGGCTTTGATATCAAATCAAATTTCAAACTTTATTAAGCCAATAAAAATTATCAGTTAAGGAAAAAAACAGCATTGCTCTTACATAATGACTCAAGTACAGTCTTTGACAAAAGTAATGGGACACGCACACTAAATGTCAAGTCCCACGAGAAAGAGATTATCAATATTATTATCAATTGTTATCCTATAATTTTTTTTAACGATGAGATTATTGAAAAAATGTCTTTTTATTTTATCAATTTCTCTCTTAATTTTCATATTTAACCTAGAAAAACACGTTGATAAGACCAAACTTCCGCGCCTTCGTACGCAAAAAAATAAATAAAACAAGTGTATTTCAATAATTAATTATAATAATTATAACAATAATTAAAAGTAGGCACATTTCAACAATCACGACCTTAATGATATAGGACAAACAGAAACGCATGTAGTGCCTACTAATAAAGCAAATTCTAGTTTTCAAATAGATAATTGATCCAACTTGCCTTTAATCCATATTAACCATTACCATTATTTGTTATAAAAACGGCAATTTTTAAATATTAATGAATGTGTGTTTTTAAAAGATAAGGCCTCAAATTTAAATAGAAAATGGCTCAGGTCCCTTTTAAGTCGGCTAATATCTGTATACTTTATTTTCAAATAAATAAATCTGTATACTTTCATACTTCGTTCTATTCGCAAATTTTTTGTTAATTCAATTCTAATATTGTATAATTGGCTCAAGTGTAATTTAGCACACCCACAATCTGACAACGTTGCATTTTCGACTTTGTTTTTAATTTAATTCGCGATATTTTTGTTATTTCAATTCTAATATGGTATAATTCTCTCTTTTGTGGCTAAATTCTCATTATGGACTGATTTAATCGCGAATTAAATTAAAAACAAAGTCGAAAATGCAACGTTGCCAGATATTAATCAACTTAAGTGAAACTTGAGCAGAAACCTTTGAAGAAATAGAAAAAAATAGTTTCTAAATATTGAGAAGGAGAAAACTAAAATATTTGCATTTGCAAACTTATCAACAGAGCACTGTCATCTGAAGAAAAACCTATACATTATTGAACTAAATTCTAAACTAAAAAAAATTAAGAAACTTAGGGTTCATGTCCATTTTAGCACACCCCCAATCTGGCAACGTTACATTTTCGACTTTGTTTTTAATTTAATTCGTGATTTTTTTGATGATTTAATTCTAATATGGTATAATTCTCTTTTTTTTTTTTGGCTAAATTTGTATTATGGACCAATTTAATCGCGATTTAAATTAAAAGCTAAGTCGAAAATGCAACGTTGTCAGATTGTGGGTGTGCTAAAATGGATTTGAGCCAAACTTAGACTACTTCTTATAGCCTATTCAACTGACCATCTCTAAGAAGATTTATTTAGATATGGATCGATTGTGAATCTGAAGAATATACGTGTTGAGTTGAGTGGCTGTTTTGTGTCGGTTAAGGTTTACAGTTGCGATTATAACTTAAATAACTTATGAATAATCACTATGGTGGGATAAAAATTGGTCCAAATGTTTTATGTAATTTAAGAATTACGTCTAAGGAAAAGAGATCTAAAAATGGCAAAATTAGCCTTATGTGTACATTATTGAATAAATTCCAATATTCGAAAAATAATTCAGCATAGTTGACTTATTCTGCATTGAGAATAATCATCCCTTCAGTTATTTCTGAGACTTAACAGCTCTTTGGAAAGTTAAGAATCCCGGAAATTAGAGTTTAGTAGTTTTAAGGAAGAGCGAAATTATGGAAATGTTACATTAAAACCGAAATAGTTAAATCATTTTTAGGATAAGACTGTCATTTGTTTATCATTTGGCCTGAAGAATGATATTGTTCTTCTAAAACAAATAATTTAAATTACATCGTATTGCGCAATTGAAAAATAGTAAATAGTAATCTATGGTAGAGTGATATTACGATCAAAATTTGACTGGGAACTTTGGGTTCTAGCAGAGGTTTGATTTTGATTGTAAGAGGACGAAACGAAAAAAAGGAATTGAGAAGATTTGAATGGTTAATTGTGTGATTTTGTTTCTAGAAGGCGATTATCGAAACAAAAGTAAATCGAGAATTTGAACTTTGGCTCGTTGAAAACAAATGTGAGATATGAAGCGTTGGATTGCGAGACGTTTGAAAGAAAATTGACGTGAAATTTTCGGAAACTTACGTTTGATTTTCCGCAAGTTTTTGCATCAATCACATTTTTTGCATAGTTCACTCATTTCACTGGTGTGCTGCTTTTGTCAATGGTTCTTTGACAACAATGAAACAAATGCACAAACAAGTGACGAACGATTGGGAAGTACGCTAGTGAATTGAATATTTTCTAGTGTTAATATAAACGTCACAAAACCGAGAAACTGGAAAATATGTGTGGATTAATTTCCTAAGCACAAGAAATTAATGTTTTTGATTGAATTGATTTCCATTATCGCATGCACGCACCCGACACTTTACTCAAGTTTCCCATGCGACTGAGCGTGTCATGCGCGTTAGCGACGCGGCTTATTTAAACAATGAAAATTGCGTTAATCGGCAACTGCCCACTTTTCCGAATTTTCAACGCTCCTCAATCACCTACATATCGATCATTTTTCTTATCACTCACTTTCCAATAAATACTTCATTGTGTTCACTAATATCGAGCATATTTAGCATTGCCGTAGATCGATTTGTTTAAACTAATTTGAATACAATTCAACGTTTCGTTGAAAATGTTTCTTTCCAAATAATTCAATTCGAACAGTCCGACACACAGTCACAATACGAGTGCTCGTCGAAAATTTCTACCGTTTTTTAAATTATTATTCTTTATTTTTGTTCCGATTAATGTCGTGTCCTTGTTCGCGCTTGACATTTGAACTTGAGGGATAATTTTGAACAATTAAATGTCAATTTTCAATTGTTTCTATTCAATTGAGGAAATCATTTTTTACCTTCAACATTTAAAAATTAAAACCAGATGTACTCATACCCATAATGTATGTATATAGGTATATATACAGAATGATCACAAAAAACCCAACCATTACAAAATATGATGCAATCAAACTTCATACAATCTATATAAATATTTCAAATGCGACAATATGCTTCTTAATAAAGAGGAAACCAATCAATTAATTTTGGTAAATTTGATTCAGAGAAGTTTAAACATCAAGTATGGCCACAGGCTACATTTTGGCTGAACTTTGCAACTTCGTTTGCATGGCAAACAAATAAAACGGCAATGTTAAATATAACTACCTTCTCTCAAAAACATTTTTATATCCTCCAAATATTGGTTTCAATACTTTTTAAAAATATTGTGTAAAATATAGATTATATTTAATTTTAACAAATTTACACTAGAGCAGTAGTTCTCATGTACGGTCATTAACAAACATTCCACCAAAAAACGTTTCGTAGTAAGTATTGATATTTAAAAAATACAATTTTTTGGCAATTATTGGTCAATATGCTTAAATGTTATCTTTTATTGAATATATACATATAGATTGATTTATTTTTATGTAAATACACCAGCTATTTTTCCCAAATTCCAAAATCCATATTTGGTACGACCACAACCAAATTTTAAGTGAGAACCACTGATCTAGAGTCACTGACTTTCGTAGTAAGTCGCTAGTATAAAATAATTGAAAAATATTCGTTTGTTGAATATAGACTTTCGAATCAAACTAAATAGTAATTATAGTAATCATTTTCCGAAAAATCTTTTAATGGAATTGATCTATGATGGCGGTGAATCATTTAACTTCTTTGAACATACTTAAATTTAAAAATTGTTGAAAAATTTGTTAATTACAATAACTACATTTTAATTATAGTAAAGAAGATGCAAAGTTCAATTTGATTTGAATGTACAAAAAAGTGTACATTATCTTGAAAAAACTTTACTGTACGTAGCGACATCTAGTAGCCGCTTAATTAACTTGTTAAGATGATTCGACTTGTTGGTGGTTTGCGTCCCAACTAAAAATTCGCAGTTTGAATTTTTAAATAGTGTAAATAGTTTTATCAAATTAAAACTATTTGAAATGTTTTCAATAGCCGCGGTATTTGTTTAAAACGCAATTCTTTGACAGATTGGATATGAATTGAATTTATCAATAATTGAGACGTAAAAAATTTTGTAGATTTTTAGAAAAAATTGCAAAAACTTGTTTTACAAGAAATTAGAAATATGAGGTGAATAATAAAAATTTCTAGGTCAAGAATTTTTAACGATTTTTTTCTTGACAAATTTGAGTATTATTAGGCCGTTGACCTATTGAATTTTGATTTTTTTACGAGAAAATCGTTTTTTTTTTTTCATTGATTAGTGAAAGGAAAATTGTCGATTGAAACGAGTTACTTAACAAAAAGCCGTAATTGGCTTTCAATCACAATATGCCCATATATGTAAATGATCTTAAACGACATCACATTGTCTTAGAAACTAATGGAAAACTAGGCCAAACTTAAAAACAATAATATGTATATATATATATATATGTTTACCTCTCGAGTAAGTTCTCCAGGAAAATTCGAATCGATATTAATCGAGGCAAATTCACTGAGCAACGCCTCCTCCTCAGTATCCTCGAAGTTGTCCGTTTCTTTTTTAATTGTTGAATCTTCAGTTTCATTACAAAAACCGCTTTCTGCTTCACTTTTAACGCGATCATCGTCTATGTCTTTTAGAACATCAAAACTGTCCCTAATTAGTTCACTGTCAGCAAAAAACATGGAACCACTCTTAAGAAAGTCTTCACTGTCTTCCTCCAAGTAGGTGTCCGAGTCGAGGAAATTTCCTGGTACATCGTCAGTGATTTGGGATAGTTGAAATAAGTCGTTTGATGAGTTGGGACAAGGTTCATCTAGATCGTTCACTGAGTTATTATGGGTATCTTCCGATTCTTCGACATTTTCTTCAGTTGACTCAGGATCATCGTTTTCAACGCCCGAGTCTTGAGCATTTGATCCTTGATCTCTGATGAGACTTTCGGCAATTCCTTGTCGTTCTACATTTAATAAATAAGCAGATATGTCATAGTTTTGAGGTATAGCCCGCACAGAGCTATATCGACCCAAAGAATTTAAATCCTCGAACAATTGGCGTTCGTAGTTTAGTAAGATGGTGTCTAAATTTTTAGGGTATGTGTCAGTCGAGTGGTACTCCCCGCGCCGGTCAATTAAATTTGTTATGTTAGACGTAATTGGAACTCCAGGATTGAAATATACGCTCAAATCCAAGCGAAGAAAACTTAAAACTAATGCCAACTGCAATATATCGTTCCGATAAATTTTCTTTAAGCACAACATTGTTTAAAAATTAGTTAAAATCACAGATAAATGAGTAAAATCATATTTTGCACCAATTTGTAAATTGTCATTTCACTGCGATTGGGGCTAAGCACATTGTTTGTTTAGCACGAAATTTGCAGATCTGATTGGGGTTGAGAGAGGCGGTTGACTGTTGTTGTTGTGGATAGTGTACGATGTGAAATAGTCTGAAAAATTGGAGATTTTAATTTTAGCTCAGTTGGACGTAATAGAGGAGAGAAAGCGTTGACACATGTGCAAGCACTTACCGAATGAGGATAATATTTGGGCTGAATTTTCACGAAAAACTGCTTGAAAATTCGTCAGGGGAAATCACTTTGTTCGTCTGTTAAGTTCATTGCTTTTCCACCTGTCCTGATTCGGATTAATTATGGAAAAGCGCAAGTTCAACGGGTGCGAAGCGACAGAAAATGAACGGACGTTCGACACAATTAGCCACGAATAACGTAAAACATACCAGCTTGCATACGCCTCATGACACAACTGTCTGCCCGATTTAGCCTAGAAATTTTCATCGATTATTACCTCATTTTCACAAAATTTTCCAAAATAATACCACAAACTCAATAGCATACACCCAATTTCTACAATTTCCAATCAATTTTCCAACAATTTTCCTATTTTTTTATCCAAATTTTACAACTGTCAAACTCTCACATTCAATTGTTTCAGCGCTTGGTTTCGTCCGTTTCTTCAATAAAATGTATAGATAATAATGTTATTATTTTATTTTTTTTGGTTTTTCAGTCATTAATAAAAAAACTTTGATCTTAAAAATTTTGAAGTCCAAAGTTTAAATTACATTAAATAATTTCCGCCCCTTCCAACTATTATACTAATAATGAATTTATTGAAAAAAAAAATAAGGGGAATCGGGAAAAATTGGGAATTAAGTAGTTGTTTAGTGCTAGTACAAATTTTTAATTGTGTAAATATTTCAAATTTTTTAAAAAAAAGAAGAGGTTATTGGTTGCTCGTTGTTTATTATTGGTCGCCATATCGTCATATCTTTCTCTATAGAATTGCAGTAGCCCTGAACCTAACTAATGTTATTCATTTGTTCCCGTTGCATAGAATGGAAGAGTCAATGACAAAATTGCGCCATAATTCAAAAACGAAAAAAAATCGTTAAGGATTTTCTTTGTGTGGAAAATCTAACGTTATGTGTAACACATTTGGCGTGCAGTGTTTTGTTTTGTAAACAAATTTCTCTGCAGCCAGATGAAAATAAATTTCCAAACTTTTTCCACTTGACAAATTTCCTCGACCCAATTAGCGGAACATTTTCAAAAATTCCATGTGCATTTTCTTGCGACACAAATGGAAAATAGTGGCGAATGCAAATGGTGTAAATGTAATAGAGGGGCAAGCGGCGACTACTTGGGACCTCATGACCTAAAAATGTTTACAAAATTCTGGAAGAATGTCAATTTGGTGATGGTGTATTTTAAAAACAATTTTACCGTTTTTTAGGGTTTCAGACACCAAAAATCAGACAAAAATTTTGTCAAAATGCCAATCGTTAACGACTAAAAAAATTAAAGAAAAATCACATGCCAAAGAAAATTGGCGATCATTTAGAAAATCGCATTTTTCAAATGGAAATTTTCGCGCCGGCAATTACATAAACTTTCCATCGAATTCTTTGTCAATTTTTCCACATAATTTCTTTGTGTGTACCGAATTGTCCAAAATGAACCACTTTATGACTAACTACACAACCTTCACATGTCCATTTTTCAAAAATGGAAACGATCTTCAACTGCCAATTAGTTATTCAAATGTTTTTTATTCAATTGTTTTTCGAATTTAGTTCAAAACATTGTCGTCGAGCCATTTTAATTATAGCGACTTTTGCCAAAAACAATTTATTGCTTTTTTCTAAAATGGGATTGCTCAAGCTTTTTTCATGAATCTTCAGTGACCTTTGACTCTGAAAATTTACGATTTATTTGTTTACAGACTGAAAAATGCATATAGAACATCAGTGGCTTATGTCTACGACTATTATTAGAAAAATAAATATGAATCAAAAAAAAGATCAAGATTAATTTTTTACTTCTAAGAAAATAATTAGGACTTAGACGATACAATTCACATGGCACAAAGACCGTTATTTGCTGGTCACATAGAAGAAAGAATAGCTTTTGATACTCTATGGCATGAAGGGCTAATATACAAGCTAATTAAAATTAAATTCCTATGATACATTATAATAATAATATGGAGTTATCTCAAAGAGCGCCAACTTTGAGTGCAAATCAAAAATAAAATGTCTAATAGCAGATTAATTAAGGCTGGAGTCCCTCAAGGATCCATTATGGGACCTATTCTATTTATTCTATCTGTAAATGATATCCCACCGACAACCGAAACTTTCCTTTGCCTATATACTAACGATACAGCAACTTTTGCATCCTGCTGGAGAGCTGATACAGTGGCCAACGGAATAACCAAGGCCTTAAAAAGAATAATGATATTTTTTTTAAAAAATGGAAAATAAAGGCCAATGATAACAAAACTGAAGCTATCTTATTCACTAGAAGAAGACCCAACAAGCATGAAAAAGGTATTAATAAATGGGAAAAATATAGAATGGGAAAAACAGTTAGATACTTGGGGATACAACTGGATTTTAGACTCAATTTTGCTGAATACATCAAACTATCTAAAAACAAATTAATGGCCCGAACTAATATCTTATATCCATTACTAAATAGACAACCAAGGCTGTCTACCAGCAATAAATTAATAATTTATAAAACAGTACTCAGACCAGTGCTAAGATATGCATGTCCAGTCTGGAGTTTAGTAAGCAAAACCAAATATCTGACAATACAGAGTCCAAAATAAATTCCTAAGAATGCTGGGAAACTTCCCAGTCAAATATAAGGTACACGATCTTCATGAGGAATTAAGGATACTACTGCTAGACTTATATATCCTCGCTTTGTCGCGAAAATTATACACAAATTGTAGAAGTGGGCCTAGCCAAATAATTAGAAGCATTAGGGGACTACACTCTCGATGAACTACTCCAAAAATACAGAAAATACAAACATAAAAGAATAAGACTTATGGTCTTGAAAGCAGGAACAATATTCGGGGTTTTTAAGAATTGCCATCTATTTTTCCCCAACTACAATATCGTAAATTAATCTCTATCCTAGATCAGGATCTACAGACGCTGCTTGGATGGTTTAATGGAAGGTGCATCACACTTAAAATTAAAAACAAAATGTAAACCAAAGTATTTGTATATTATAAGAGCAATAAATTTTATTTTATTTTTATAGGAGAAAGGATAGTGACGTTATATATGGGGAAGATTGTCTACTGAACAGTGAACATTTGAATACGATCGTAAAACACTGAAAGAACCCATGTTTTTTTTATCACACTATTCTATATTATCTTGAACCAAAATTTCAATGGTTTACTATGCTTATAAGGAAGTCTATGTACTATATGGTAAGTTGAGTATCTTAAAAGAATGAATGAGAATAATTTGTATTAAATCTATTGTTATCTTTGCGTTTCAACAGTGGGCGTCATTTCCACAGTAGGGAACCATTGATAGTGCGTAATCCGGTACACACTTGATTGATTTTTTGATGATTTTTGGCAGCGCATTAAGTGAAGAATTCAAGATTTCAAGTCGTTTAATCTGAGACATCCTGTGTATAAAAGAAAATCGAAAACGTTGAGACGTAAATATTTTTTTTCGAAGGCAAAAATTAATTTCTATTTTGGTTCGTCTGAATTTTTCATATTTTTCCAATCCCCACTAATCAACAAGTATAGGCCAATTCAAATAAAAGTGCAGCAAACAAAAATACTTGTCCAAGGTCGTGAGTGGTTTTTTTTTTATTTCGTATTTATTTTTCTTGTGTGAATTTTTTGCGAAGCGACTCGATGGATTTTGTGGGAGCTGCTCGATTTTTTCGGACCTGCCCCAAGATGTTTCGCCATGACAACGATTTAGGAATAGCGCGTGAAAGGTTTTTCTATTTTTGATGTTCGCCAATTATTATTGCCACGAAAAAACGACGTCACCTTGAATTTTTAATTGCGATTCATCTTGACGCGACCTTTGCTCAAGTTCACACATCAACTTTCGGCTTTTCCAAACGTCCACTTCAAAATGCAATCCTATTGTCTGCCCCACATTCTTACACCTTCGACTCCATAACAGCTTTTAATCACATCTATGCTGAGGCATTATTAAAATTTAAAAATAAATCATTTGTCATCCTTTCAATTTGATCATTTCATGTTTCAAAACATCCGGAAAAATTTTCTTTTAAAAACATATTTTCACCATTTTGCTTTGTTAAATGTCTAACCAACCCGTTAGACGTATATGCGCTGCTGGTTGCATATACAACTCAAATTATTATATCCATACGTTATGCATTACTAGCCGATACTCGCATTTACGTCAGCGTAACGTTGTTTTAAGTCAAAAATTTTTGATTAATTTAACTACGTACTACCAATACATATCTTAAGTATTCTATTAGGCTGTTCGGAAAGTAATTTCGTTTCTTTTTTTGTGATAATGAAAGACAATTTTTGTATAGTGAATAAATATTTTTTTTAAATTATATACTGCCCATTCTGGTTCAACACCTTTTGCCATTTTTCTGACTGTAGTATGATTTTTCACTAAAAATATTTTTGCTCTTTTTTAGCCGAAAACTAACCTTGGGGGATTTTTGACTTCCTCATTTGAAGTAAAGGTTTTACCGCCTAAAAGATTTTGCAGTGGTCAAAATAGGGCTACCAATTCTCCAGTTTTAACCCGGAGACTCCAGAAAAAAAAATGTTTTCTTGACTCCATTTGACAAAAATGATTCTCCACGTTTTTTAATTGTAACAAAAAGCAAAATTTTTCACTATCCTCTTGCGATAATAATTGACTTTATAGTCACAGAAATATATATTTATTATAATTAGGATATAGAATGAACCAGTAGAGCTTGTGAACGTTGTTATTTAGAATATTTGCTAAGTTTTTAAGATTTTACTGTTATATTGAATACAACTCTCCGGATTTTCTGTAATTTGAAATTGGTAACCCTAGGTCAAAATCAATAATAAATCGAAGGTGCCAGAATATGATGGGTATGGCAGTTTATACCATTCAAGTTGTAAAAACTTTTGGGAGGGCACAAACTTGTATGAGGTCAAATTTCTCCCCATAAAAACATAGGGAACCCATATAACAGGGTTCGAGGTTAATCCTTGGCCTTTCAAATGGGTCATTAACAATTGAATTTGGTAAATTTTATCTTTTACCGATCTCACGTACTGTTATTCACCGATTTGCATCAACTAATGATTTCATTATGACTTTATCAGCTTCAACCGGTCTTCCAGACCATGATGCATTTTCGACATCAAAATTGTCGAATCGAAATTTTACAAACTAGTTTTGACACTGGCGTACTGTCAATACTTCTTCTGCATACACTTGAGCTAATTTTTTTGCTTGATTGAACAGAATTTTACCTTTTCTATAGTGAAAAAGTAATATATGAAGAAAATTCTGGTTTTTGCTCTCCAGATTTAAAAGTTCACGAACCAAAAACTATGGCGTAGAATCACTTGAGCTTTTTCACATACAAGCCTTGCTATATGAGCTTTTAAAACATACAATGATTATACGGCTTAGTTATAAAATGAGTGCAAAAAAATACAATTAAATTTTTTGTCGGGAAAAAACGAAATTACTTTCAGAACAAACCAATAGTTTCTTTTAGAACTAATACTGTTCAGGTCTTAGATATATAAAAGAAATATGGGTTTTATCATAATTATAGTATGAGTATTGAAAATGATTCACCTCTATCACATTTAGCAAATTCAAATAATTTGATAGTCGACATATTACCTACTTTATCAGTCAGACGAAGTCGCCAGTATCAGCTATTATCTATGCAACTATTTCCATTAAATAAGTGTTATCTCACGAATCATACACAAATGAAATGGAATAATGTAATTACTTCTTAATTCTGTAAACTATCAATTTTATAGTTATATCGCTATACTATTGGAACAGTGATAAATAATAAAATAATGTAATTTTTAGTTTAAATGAAACAGAAACAAATGCTGGTTTCGAAATTGCCATTGATTGCTTTGTCAATATAATTTTTATCAAATCGCTATATGGAATTTTAGACAATGTGGAAAACATATCGACACATTACCGAATGAATTTCAATTAATTATTGATTGTATATTTTGTGGAACCTATAAATATTTTGCTGGAACAATGTTTATTATAGTGTGGTTTACGTTTACGTGAAAGCAACTAACATCTCTTGAGAAATTCTAAGAATTATCTAGGACCCATTAGGATCCACATCCTAATTCTGTGTCCTCCAAAAATTGATATTTACAGAATTTACTTTTACTATTTATATATTTTTGTTTTGCTACAGCTTTGAAATTATAACTGAAAATAGAACTAGAAAATATATTCTTGAGTCCTTGTTTCATTCATAATAGTGTATATGATATGGAAGAACAATAAGGGATGAAAAAATTCAGCCATCGTGTGTGGTATCATTAAATAGATCTTTAAAAATAAATACAATAGGATTATAACAATTTTATTCGACTCTATAATTGGGGAGACATTCGCTTGGTAAGATGTGGACATTTTTTTCTTGCATGAAAAATTAAAACAATTCCCATATTTTCGGGTTTAAATTAATAAATTGATGTATAAAACTTTGTGAACATATTCAAAATAAATGTATGTAAGGTATAATTTTGATTTTTCTGACATTTAAGCGAATTACTTCATCTACTGTTGTGTTTTTATTTGCAAAGAAAGTCTCATAAATTGCTGTTTTGGGTGGTTTGGGGTAACATGTGTATGGTTTTCGGTATAAACCGTATAAACATACTTTGATTGTGGCTTTTTAAGGCCATTTAAAACGAGCGTTTTAAAGTATAAGAAAAAAAAAATATAAAAAAAAAACATGTTTCTACTAACATAAACGTATAGCTTTGACTTAAGTTTCCCGCGGCCCCCCTTACTCAAGCCCCCCGTTGGTCTGGGACCCCCGTGTCCCCCTTTTGACTTTAGACAACTTGTTGATTCTTTCATTGAATGAAGTGCGCGTATGAACTTTACGAAGTACTTATAAAAATGGAGACATTCAATCCATTGAGAAGTGGCCATAAATAGACCCATATAGACAAATTGATTGAAAAAGGTGATTTTCATAAATGCTAGTAATTTGAGTGATATCAAATGATAATTGTTGCATATTTTTTTTTTATAAAATCGAACTTATTTTTCCTTAAAGTTTTCCAGTTTTATTACGTCAACTTATCTGTCATACTTAAGTCATTTGCCATGTTTACACTCGCAACATAAGTCAATTTAAAGTCGATCGAATGATTCATTTTTGAAATTATTAAGATTATTTAATCAAACAATTTTAATTTGATAGTAAAATGTGCTGATATGCTATTGCGTCATGTTTTCATAGTAAAGTGACTGAGCTGTTTAGTTTCTATCGAGAAAAGTGAATTAGAAAAGTTTTCCTACTATGTTTACATGCGTCGATGGTACTTGAGGATTTTTTTTTTTTGAATTTTAGAGGATGCAACAGGGAAATTTGAATGGAAATGATCCAACCCCTCGTTTACATCAGACAAATACACCGTTGCAGTATGGCAGCTTGCCGGTGGGATTAGCACCCTCTGACGCCGTCGTCCAATCTATTCGATTGCGACGTGCAGGAAGTGAATGGCTCTGCGATAATGGAAAGAGTTTTCTTCGAACAGCCGACACACGGAAGTCGCGACGTCGACGAGCTCAAGTCACCGAAGATGGTCTTGTTATAACTAAAGTTGAGGTAACTTCCACCAAATCGAAGCCCCAAGTTATTCCACACGATACCCATACCTGCTTAAGAGAGAATTCTGCTTTGGAAGGCCTAAAAATCGTTTTCTTACTATTTCAATATATATTTCAAGGTTCTAGAAACTTATTCTAAGCATTTTCGATGATATACGATAATATTCCTCCTAAAAAAGAAAAAAACTTGAATACCGTTGAATTGCTTCTTAGCTTCAAAATACCACGTTGAATTTCATACAGTGATCGTATTGAACGTTGATGCAGTTTTCTTAATGTGAATCTCCAAATTATTTGCGAAATACCAAATCAAGTTATGTGCAGCGTCCCTCTTTTCTTAATTTCCAATATCGAGGTTCCTCATAGAATAAATATAAATACAAATATTTTTTATTATCTTTACTAATCTTGTTTGGTCATTTTGGTTGTTTCCCATCCACAATATTCTCATTAAATTACTTACGAATGTCAAAGTTGTTAATAATATTTTTTTCTGTTTAGCCTGAACTTCGGCAATGTATTCTTCCAGTAGACATGCATAATTACGAAAGTAGCGTTCTGAACGATCTCGATAGTCCGGAATTGTCTACTGAAACTTCCAGTAGTGATGATTTGGCAAAAAAGGAGTCGGAGTCTTCGTACATCTGGCAACGTGTGAAATTAAAACCGAGAACACGACCTTTAGCAGGATTGTCATGCGGACAGTTGCATATGTTACGAAAGTTAGCCAATATCAAACTTAAAACAATTTTGGAGGAGTGTTGCCCTACGTGTCACACAGGCTGGAGTTGGGAACTTCCCAAATTAAAAAAACGAATCAAACCATCGGATTTCAAAGGTTTAATGCTCTAATTAATTACATATAAAATAAATGTTTCTCATAAAAATTACGATTAGAAACAATTAATAAAACTACTAACTTACTTATTTCGGTAAACTATCTAATATTATTTAGTGATGTCTAACAAACCCACAAGAAGGGGTTACTTGTCAGTATGTACATCAAGAACGGCAAAACTAATTTTAATGAAATTTGGTATTTAGACAACACCTGGTGTATCACAAAATATAGAATAAATTTAATTGTGAGGGAATAGTAAAGGAAGATATTCCCTTTAACAAAGGATAAGGAAAGATTTAATTTTATATGGGTCTTTAAAAAGCAATAAGAGAGTAAATTTAAGTAACATTAAAAGGAGTTTCTTGTAATTTTTTTACTTCAACTAAATTCCTGCTATTTAAAGTGTAAAATTCGTTTATTTAAAATATAAGTGAAGACAATAGCCCCTCGGTCGATTTTCCCTTAGAATTGAAGTATTTATATAGATCTTCGTTTGTTCGTTTTTGCATTGTTATATTTTTTAAAAGAAAAAGCCAACAATATAAAAAAATGACTTTCGTGACAACAAGCACACCATTATGTTCCACCGCTTAAATATGGAATATTAAGACACCTATGGGAAATTGAAAGCGGTAATTTCTATTCACACAAATAAATATCACAATAATTAATGTTCGATATATTATGAAGTTTGTAGTCTGATTAATAAAAAATAAAATTCATCCGAACGGCGAGTGCTTCAGAAGCCAAGTGTGTGTTTCGTTTATTTTTGTAAATTTGCAACATTGAAACCGATGTTGGAAAGTTTAAATCGCTAAACTTTTACTTATTGTCGTTTGTTCAAGAAGAATTGATGCTTGTTCGTTCCTAGATATTAATATTTCTCAAATTAAAAACTAATGTTATTTCAAGTGACTAGTGATTTAATGATCACAAACAGTTACTGTGTTCTGTCGTTTGCTGGTAGATGGCGGGGCGTGGGATCAGCATTGTTAATGAAATCAAATAATTCTATTGTTGTAATTTTTTCTCGAATTTATGGAAATCAACGAGATATTTACACTAATGATCATTAGAAATAATTGATTTTTTTTCTGTGGTTAATATGTGCTCAATAATATCTGCTATATGGAATTGCACATACACTTCTAAAGGTTATTTAAGTAGGTAAATAAATGACAAATCAAATAGATGTTCTAAAATACTAGATGAGATAAAAAAATTAATACATTTCCATATGAAACATTATTTATTAATGTATTTGAATTATAAGATTTGATTAACAATACCGATTACACGTTTCGTAATCTATCGGCAAACAATGGAATATAGCAACTTAAATTTAATACGAACAAATGAAGATCTTTAGGAATACATTAACTCCAAGGGAAAAAACCGTATTTAAAAATGAGGGGCTACCTTTAGACTCTTATTTATTTGAATTTGTTTATGTTTTTATAAAAGAGTTAAGAACAAACGAATGAGTAAAGAACATTTTGAAAAATCAAAATTCGAGGGTTAATTTTCGGGAGCTCATTTTTTGGCAGTAAAACTAAACATAAACACTATCGATACAATAAAGTGTATAATTTCAATTGTTGATTGTCGTTAATTGTTGTAGATAAGAACGTGTTTGGTGTTCCATTGTCGATTTTGTTGCAACGAAACGGAAAATCGTTGCCTAATGCAATTTGTGAGGCGTTTAGTTGGCTAAGAATGAACGCAATGGATCAAGTTGGTTTGTTTCGAAAATCTGGAGTTAAGTCTCGAATTCAGAAATTGAAGACTATGGTCGAAAACAATCAAATCGATTTTCGAGATCAACAAGCGTACGACGTTGCCGATATGCTGAAACAATTTTTCCGAGAACTTCCTGAAGTTCTTCTTACCAACAAACTATCGGAAACTCTCATTTTGATATTCCAATGTACAATCTGATAGTGTAACGTTATTTGTGATTAATTTTTGGTTAATAATTGGTTTTAGATGTTCCGATTGAGTATCGAGCAGAGGCCGTGCGGTGGGTGTTGCTATTGCTTCCTGACGAAAATTCTGAGGTTCTTCAAGTGCTTTTGGATTTGTTGCACGATGTCGCACAACATTCCGATGTAAATCAAATGACCACGAGCAACCTCGCGGTTTGTTTGACTCCAACTTTATTCCATTTCCGAAATGTAATGAGTTCAAATAATATTGGAACTCCAAGTCCACAAGAATTGGCCGATAATCGAGCTGCCCACGAATGTCTTCAACACTTTATCATCAACAACACTGAACTATTCACAGTAAACATTTCCCACCATAAAACTATTTAAAGAGAAAACTATTTTTATTATTTTCTTTTAGATTACCATCGATTTGGTGGTTCAATGTCATTTCAATTATTTAGAGGATGCAAATCCGGTGAAGCTTTCGAACTTGGGGTCAAGTTTGAACCAAGACTGGAGAGCTTATCAGGAATCTTGTATGACAGCATTGTTGAAAGTTGCTCGAGAAAAGTAAGAATTTAAATTTTGAAGTTTCATTGACCAAATATTTAGCTAAATTCTTAACGATGGATTCAAAATTGTTTTACTGTACAATTTACTGTTCATTAAAAAACATTTTTTTTTTTATAGGAGTACAGGCTGGGTGAATGTTTACAACCCTTATCGGCCTCATATCGAATTATCGTATAAAAAAGTCGGGGATGCTCATCCATTGGACTTATGGCGAGCCTCTGCTGAAGTTGAAGCACCACCTAGTGAAGTGTTGCGTTGTATTCTCAACGAACGACCCATTTGGGATGATTCTTGCATTTCTGTAAATGTTGTGGAAAAATTAGACCCGGATGCTGATGTTTTCCAATATGTGTGTACTTACGGAGGAATAAAACCGTTGTACAATCGCGATTTTTGTGTCTTAAGGTTAGTCTTTGATAGATTATACTTTGACCAAAAGGGTATTCACGTAATACCTCGTAATACTTCTTCGGTATAGTTAAAATAATGTTTTCAATCCACTGCCGTAGCCTCTTACGGTAGTGCTTAAACTGGCACACCAGTTAGTAGTAGTTTGTGATAACTAAGAGGTCTGAAGTCACTCGCTAACGATTAGCGAGCAACTTCCTACTGTAGCAACGGCATCATATTGTATAAAGAAGTATAACTTCAAAAATATGCGAAATTTGTCAATATTAAAGCTAATTATAGTTACATAATCACCAAAAATGTTTCAAATACTTTTCTGGAGCAGACTTTTCATAACTATCATACGTCAACCTTTCACAACCACTGAAAATTAAAAACTTCTTTTATTGTTCTCTTCTTTTTTTTTTTTTGGCAGAACGTGGAAAACTCAATTGCAAAGATCTGCATGTATGATTGTCGAAACTTCTGTTGAGCATCCACAGGCACCGTTAACTCCCGGCGCTGTTCGAGGATTAGTTCTTGCCTCTAGGTACCTTATCGAGCCTTGCGGTTCGGGAAAATCACGGATTCTATATCTCTCCCGCATGGATATCAAGTAATACTTTTTAAATTGTTAATCTATTGATTTAATTGGTTTTTATTACAGAGGAAAAACGTTAGAATGGTACAAACACCACGGTCACATTTACAGCATTCACTTAGATCGCATTTCCAAGGCTTTTAAGCGCAGTACCACCGGACCTGAGAGCAAAGTCTAATCGAAACACGTGGAAAGTTTTTGAAATCAATTCACGGGCATTTATTGATTATGTTTGTTTTCGGTATTTGATACGGGTAATTGCTTCAATAATGAGATAGTAAAACCAAAATTTTTCAAAGAGAAAATCCAGTCAGTGCTAATAGAATAATTATTTTGAAAAAACATTCCCTTATTGTATTAAAAATCGGAGGTTTTTTCAATTTGTTGAAAATGGTGCTCTTATTTTAGCACAATTAGTTATAATCAAATAAACGACTTAATTATATAAGCGACATTATCATTTGTATTATTAAAAACAAATGAATGTTCAATGCAATTATATTGGATATAATCAAACAAATATATTTGTTAATATTAAATATTCAATACAGTGCCAACGATTCGATTTGTTGAACTGCATTGAACCCTCCATTATGTGGATTTCAAAATCCAGTTCGTCAAAAGTCCCTTCTACATCACAATCGTAAAGTATTTAAAAAGAAAATCCAAAGCTCTTAACAATTATTATCAAAATAATATTTAACCTGTAACTTATGATATTCATCACACAAATTGTTATTATTTTTTTCTTAATTTTATTTGTATAATAATCCAGTCAATTTGAAATGGGAAATAGGGCCCCAAATTGGAATCAACCACTTGTAAAAGACTTACAATATTTGTCACATATTACAGTTAGAATTATTAATAGAAATTATATGACTCGCAATCAAGACTGACAAAAGAAAGGAATTTTATAGTCTTTTACAAAAATTCTAAAGAATTACCGGAGGCCAATGACTGGACTAACAATATATTTAGTCAATTTACAACCAAACAAAATAATTTTAATTGTAAAAATTCAATTGAATCTTTTTAATAAGAAATTAATTTACATAAAAGATTTGCTTGAATTTTTTTAGGTTTTACTTAATTTTATAAATATAATTGTATAAATTGATGAAATAACGTTAAATTAATTCTATACGTAAAGTCTTATATAAAGATGAAATATTTTATAAAATTTTTACAAGATTTATGTATCATTTATAAAGCTAATAAAGTTTTAACGGTTTTTTAAGTATTTTGTTTTGGTTATCATTCCTTGCAAATTTTTTTCCAACAACCCTTATTTGTTGTTGTATAATACATATATCAACATCTTTAATAGATTGTTGCATTAGATAAATAAAAGGGATTTTTTTTTTTTTTTGACAGCCATGACAATTTTTTAAATTGTTATTTATTGCCGCTCTATAACTATTAAGGTGTTTAGCAACTCTAGGGTTAACAAAAATCCGTAATCGAGAAATATTGAAAATTTGCTCGATACAAGGATCGAACCCAAATTGGTTTTTCCCATGGCAATTTTATGGTAGGTTTTTTGACGTAGACACAAATATGTTTATCTTGTTTTCAGTACATGAATACCGTTGCAAAACCAATTTTTTGAAGTTATACTTCTTTAGCAACAAAATATGATGCCGTTGCTACAGTAGGACCGAGTTTATCAATTGTTCAAACCGAGTTTATCCTTTCATACCTTTTAATTATCACAAACTATTAATAACTGATGTACCATTTCAGGCACTACTGGAAGATGCTATAGCAGTGGATTAAAAACTTTTTTTAATTACTACAAATAAGTATAACTTCTCTCGTGCGTACATAAGTGCACATACCGTTTTTTTTATACTTTTTGTAGAGGGCGCCAACTTGCTTAAATCAGTGCTTCGAAAATTGATTTTTGTGATACCCGCAATAATATCAAAACTGTGAATCTGAAACTAAAAACTCAAACAACATTTTCAAATAGACATAATGATCTTAATCGCCATCTACAATCAATCTTTAAAAATGCTACAGTCAATTTGTACACCTTATTTTGTAGAAGATAACTAAGATAATTAAGTCTAAGTTTTCCTACAAAAGAATATATTTTAAAAAACTTGTCTTTATTATGTAATTTCATACATTTATTTTGGTATTAAATTAAACGTTAACAATTCCCTATTAAATTAGGAAATTATATTTGATTTGCTGTTTTTACAAAGTGTACGGTGATTAGTTTAATACAAAAAAATATTAAGAAAAGAAAAATGACTACAAAATATTTTGTACATTAATAAATTGATTTAAAGTAATACTATTTGGCTAAATAGAGAGCTAAAATTTACAAGTATTTGCAATTTTGACATATTTTTTTAATATATACATTTAAAAATCACAGAATTTAAGACATTTATATTATTAAGTGAAGTTTTGAATACTTTTCATTAAAATATTCTAAGTGCCATGCGTTTGTGTAACCACGCCTTTTGCGCAGCCACTTGTCGCTTTAAAGTTGAATTATAAAACGCAGGTACTAAGAAGGTTCTTCGTTGTTGGAGAATGAGTTTAATATCACAAGTGTGTAGGAAAAAAGATCTATAATTATAGGTATTCGAAAAAAATACTTTAAGTAAATTAAGTAAAAAATTTAAGCTAAATGTCTTTCACGAAAATGCAGAATGTAACTTATCGAATCATTCGGTGAATTTTCAAAATTTTCCCTAACCGTTGTTTGGCAGTTTTAAATCCTTTGCGACCTAAATAAAAATCGATTATTTATTTATTCAATTATTTTGGAAAATTGAAGAAATTACCTTTGATATTTTTATCAACTTTTTGCAAAGGGGTTGTTTTTAACGGCGAACTAGGTACTGGCTTCTGATTGTTTTTCAGCTTTTGCGAGTTTGGAAGTGGACGATTTTTCTTGCGATTATAGGTCCGTTTAGGCTGAAATTTGGTTAGTGAGGAATTTAATTAAGAAAAGATAGTTATTGTTTGGGAAGGGACTTGAACTTAGATTAAACATTTGTTAATTTGTGGGGAAAGTTATAATCTCTTATTATTTTGGAGTTGTCTACTTTAAGGAATTATATCACAATTATCACCAGTTTTGGCTAAAAAGTGAAACATTTCTTGGGAATGACATACACTAGTTTTGGAGAAGATTAGTGATTTGAATACTATGATATAAATAACAATGAGTTCATAAAGTACTAAACGCTTAAAACACAGAAATACTAATGGGCTATTTTGGGAAAAAATTGATTAGTTTAACGAACCGATTCTAATGGAGAATTGTCGGCAGTTCCGCTGCGTCTGGCCGCAGCGGCTTCTAAAACTTTTTCGACAGCTTGTTTTTTAGTTCCTTCACGAGCAGGACGATTCATTTTTGGGAGCAAAGGTCCCACCCGGGCCTTTGGGTTCCAGGCTTCATCAACTTTGGCTCGACCTCGTGGCTTGAAAATGTGATGGTCTTCATCATCCGAGACATCTAAAGATGGGTAAACTAAAACATTTGTATTGAGAGATTGGTTTTTAATTGAATTTAGAAATGCTACTGTATTCATCGTCTTGGTGGACGTTGCTTATGTTTTCGGCTACTTCCTCGGCGGGAATTGGCTCATTGACACGTCTACGTTTATGTTTCGGTGTTCCAGCATACGAAGAGCTGGCGGCAAGGTTTGTCTGGCCTATAGAAAGCATACCCGCGATGGCTTGTTGCGTTTCCATGTTATTGGTAAAAGCAGAGGCTTTAAGTAACGAATCAATACCCGTATTAACAAAATCTCCCTGAAAATCTATACAAAAAAAACAACAACAATGAAAATTAGTTCAGTTTTAGTTAGACTAGAACTAAACTGTTACTGTGAGCCACATTTTTTGTTGAGTTGCGAGGTTTGCGTTTTGTATAATTTTCCGCAATCACCATATTGTATTCATCGTCTGATTGATTTCCTACATCTTCAAAATCATACACCGAACTTTGCGTGTTGAATGATGGCTCGATTTGTTCTTGTAAAACCGGCTGCGCCGGTTTTGCATTCTGTGCCGTAAAAGAAAATCGCATCACAGTACCACCTTGATGAATCGCCGTAGGCTGAACAGTGGGAATCGGTGGAGGAGCCAAATACTATAAGACAATGAAATCCTCATTAACACAATTTCATTTTTCAATATTTTCAATGGCTCCAGCAACTATTCTATTTGACGAGTGGAATAGCAGTGAACAGATTTGACAATTGAAGTTGCAAATATCACTTAGTTATAGGAAATTATTTATTTACTTCGATAATGATAAGAATATACAGTTCAAATTATAAACAAATAAAAAAATAGCTCTAGAGTTGCACCATTTCGATTGTGAATTAAATTAGCAAGAGGATATAACTATTATAGATATACCTGTATTTTTTGCGGTTGAGAAAAATCGACAAAATCCTTGTTAACAGGCTTTTTCTTTTTCCTTTTTGATTCCCTTTCGGGTTTCGGAGGGTTTAGTGTCATGAGAAATCGCTCAGCATGTCGAATTTCCTTGTTTAGATCCTTCAACAGTTTGTGACTATTGATTGTGTCGGGGATCATTTCACGATTATTTCCGCTAAGCTAAAATTACCAAAAAAGTTTCTCAATCGAATTTCCGGTATTTTTGTGTGGAAATAAGTTACATCTTTATCTGCGTTCCACTGCTTTAAGTACGACAGCAGAACTTTGATACCAACGATCAAATAGTTTGGGCACTTTTTCTCGTTGAAGTTGATGTCGCGAAGTTCCAACATTAGTTTCTTGGCAGCATACCAATTTATTGTCTCGAACAACGGAAAGAGAAACTTGGGAGGAGTTTTAATTTTCTTCTCTATGTCATAAATTCTTAAAGAAAAAATATATATACATATATATTACCTATGGATCAAATCACGTAAGTTCGATTGTTAAAACAATTATAAAGGTAGCAAGTATAAAAGAACGTTTCGAAAGATTTCATGAAATTCCGAACTGTTCACATTACTTTCGATTCTTACTACTTTCTTAAATGTTGTTAAAAAAATATTACATCTTACGATCTGTTTTCAACAAATGAAATTCAATAGAATGCTTTCTCTCCATTTTGAAAAATTGAAACATTTAAAATTTCAACTAAATAATTAAACTCAAATTCTTACTGTAATTGCGTTGGAATATTGAGACTGTGAAGAAAATTTCCTCCAAACACCAATGAGTCAATTGGAGTGAAAACTGCGTGAATCCATCCAGTTGGAATAAACATAGTTTGTCCTTTTTTCAAAATACATTTATAACATTTATCGACCTGGAAATTACATTTTATTAATAATAAAAATAGCAGAAATCTAGACAAACAAGGATATTAATTAAATCATAGCCCTAATGGACAATTGCAAACCATCGCATTATTTATGCTTATTTCACAAATACGGCATTTTGCTTAATAATAAAAGTATTAGCGTTTAAAGCTATTAAAATATTAAAAAAAAAAAACGTTGTGTGTACAAATGTACACGTGAGAAGTTATAATTATTTGTGATAATTAAAAAAAAAATGTTTTTAATCCACTGCAGTAGCCTCTTCCGGTAGTGTCTGAATTAGCACACCAGTTATAAGATTTGTGATTACTAAAATATGAAACAATTTTAAACACAAATTACTTTTAATATCAATATATATAATAGGAAACGTATGTGGTGTGGTAAAGGCAAGAATAACGAATATAAAGTTTTAAATACATCCATGTTAGTGGAATACAAATATAATAATTATTAGCTCAAATTTCAACTACAATGTCATTAGTTAAAACTGTAATTTCGATTTTAATTAATTGCTAATATTAGTCATTTGTCAGTTGTGTCAGTGTTGGGCTGTGAATATTTCACGGAATGTAACTGGGTTTCAAATAAAATATTAAATTGGCTATTTATACATTAATACTATACGTGTACACGTTTGGTAACTTATACAAACTTATATATTACATTTTATATGAATTAACCGTTTAACCGAATTAAAAGATTAGGTCCCATATTTTAAAAATACTTATCAAAAACTTTTACCATGTAGAAGTAGATTATTGCCATAAAATATCATGTATAAACACTCCTGAATAGCGATGTCCTAAAAATTATATTTATACAATAGTGATTGTATATTTTATTTACCCATTTATATCTATGTATTGAAACTGATTTTTAATTAAATATAGAAAAATATAATGTATCAATCGACTTGTATTACATTATTTTAACTATTACACTGAATAACTTCAGAAAAATAACTTTCGAGGGTTAATGGTTAATTGAATATTAAAATGTGTTAAAGTGTTTACATTCCAACCCAGTGTGAAAATGCAATTAACATATCCTTTGAGGATTGAAATCAGGTAATAGAACCGTGAGTACGAAATTGTGTTCCTGTAAATCCCTTTATTTTTTCCTATTATTCTATTTTCATTGTTTTGATATTTCATTTGTTTAGAACGTGAAAACTTACAATTCAAAAAAGCGTCATCTCTATGAACTAAGCATAAATAATGAGATGGATTAAAATTTGAGTTTGGTGTAAACCTGATCGCCAAAAAATGTTTCGCTTTGAGTGGTTGAAGTGATCCAACGATGGTAGAGGGTTAAATTAGCTAGAGTTGGCCGGATTAGGTAGAATATTTTTTCACCCTTGAGTACATGATACCAAACACTGGTTCCACCGAAATCTATATGGAAATCAGTGAAAGAGTTCCGAGCTCCAATGAGACAGTATTTTTGAACTCGAGGACGTTTTGAAAAAGCATCATCATTCGGATCGTCCGGCCAACAAGTGTTGACCC
Source organism: Sisyra terminalis (assembly GCA_958496175.1). Taxonomy (NCBI): domain Eukaryota; kingdom Metazoa; phylum Arthropoda; class Insecta; order Neuroptera; family Sisyridae; genus Sisyra; species Sisyra terminalis. The sequence goes on from OY292280.1 coordinate 795,787, forward strand.
AATCTAAATTACGTACAACTAACGGACCCTCCACATAATCAGATAATCTAAAGAAAAAATGACAGTCAAAATTGAATTAAAGATAGAAAAAAAAAACAGGAAAACGTACGCGGTGTCCGAAAATTCTAAGCTAATGCAATTGTAAACTCGTTTACGAACTTTACTCTTGTAATACTGCACTAAATCGGAAATATGCATTCGGAAATCGGTTTGCCGATTCACGTCAATGACATCGACTTCCCGATCGCCGATGTACGAAACAATTGTACTAATGTCTAAGTGCTCTGGAGGCATTTTCATTTTTAAGTCATCTGGATTTTCAACAACAATCGGATAGTCAAAGCCGTTGGTGCGAAGGTGCAAGTCCGTCAGCTGATTTCCTTGCATATAAGTGACCACTTCATTTCCAGGAGCGAAATGTCGAGTGCGTAATTCACGGATAAATACGTCTGTCCCTGTCTGAACCGCTTTTCCAGAAGGATTAGGATCCCACACATCATGTCTGTGGCCATTTGTAATTGGCTTATCTAGAATTTTAAGAAAATTACATAAATAACGATTAAAAAAAACAACACATCCATAGAACATGAAATTCTTTGATAAAAACTGAATCGGGAGAAATTGGAATTTCTGAAAAAACATAATGTACAATCTTAAATCATACTACCCAGCAGGATGTTCGGATTTCTTAAACACTAATCGACAATTTCTCGACTAGATACCTTGATCAATTCGATGAAAAATAAAATCAAACGTTGTGATTTATCAAGTAAATGTTACTGAACTTATTATTCTGCACACATTATTCACATAATATGCTTATTTGCAATGATCTCTATATTTTTTCGCTAAGATTTATTGATAACTGATTTGTTTAAACTCGATTAACTAGTATTACTGTATACAAATCATAGCTCCCTAAAGTTTGCCCTTCGACTTTTGGACAGAAGGTGGCGCTAAAGTTTAAAAATAATGGCCCCCGAAACTGGAGCCTAATCTAGGATAGTTCAGCTGGTTGTAGTAGTGGTTTTTGAAAGTTCAAGACGTTAATTTACAAAGTGTTCAAGTACCAATTGAAGGGCCGTAGAGCTCTTGACACCGAGGACAATGGTATTTATCGATATCGAGCGCCCGATATTCCTTGACTCCAACGCAACTAAACAAATAGAAAAGACATGAGTTGCAATTTTTCGCTAAAACCTATGAAAAACTTACTTCCCGTGAAACCAATCTTTGCATCCATCGCACTGTATCATAAAGCAATTGGAATCATACGATCCACCACAAATGCAATAGGTCTTTTTACTTCCCGTATCCATTTCATTTGGGTGAGACTCCTCCAGAGGAAACTTGTCAAATCCGTCCGAGTCCCGTATCGCCGCTTGATTGTACTTAAAGTAATCCATTTTCCACACAAATTTTCACAAACACAATTTGTCGAAATGTGTTCTTAGAACTTAGCTAAACTTTCTCCCAAATTCATGTTAGGATTCCTTAGGTATAGCTTTTTCGCTATTGTTTACCCCACGACTGGAACGAGACGCTATTGACGGAAATATATACAGAAGTGGGCAGGAGCTTGAAATTGTGCTAGATAAGAAAGAGGCCAGTGATAAATAAAATTGATAAACGATTCGCGGAAAAATCGCTTAAAATAAAATTAAAAATAGCATTAAATCGCCTCGGATAATCACGTCACTCAAAATGAAGTGGGTAATTGGGATTGTTATTAATCACACTTCTCTGTCGTACTACTTTTGTGTAGCAGGTGTGTAGTGAGAAAGCCGCGTGACGTATTTCGTAGATAATAAAACATGGCGTTTAATGTCAATAGAAACGAGAAGATGGTGAAGCGAGTTAACCTAATGTAAAAATTTAACCAACGTGCTGCCACCAATGGTTCAGTTCTTGGCTATACTATTCTGAAAAATGAGTATAGGCAAAATTAATTGATTACAAGTTTAAAAAGCGACATACATATTAGGAACACAGAAGATATTCACTTATTTTTATTGAAAGTGTCATTATTTCGTAAATATTTCTTTGTATTGATTTTATCGATTTTTATTACAACAAACTTACCAATTTCAACAGTAACTTGTACCTGCAGTTGTATTAATGAAAGATTTAATTACTTTTATGTGAATGGAATTATAGTTTAAAACAAAGATATATTTTAAATCGCATGACGTTATATAACTTTAATTAACAATAAAAACAACAAATTATAATTTCATTTAGAAAAATATATCAAAATCATTTTTTTCAAAAACAAGTTATTTTGATACAAATTCAAGAATAAAATTTTGCAAGTTGAAGCAAGTTGAATCATTAGGAGTTCATAAAATGGCGATAATGAAAGAAACAATAGTAATAATTTCAATTGTTTTTCCTTGTAGGAAAGGATGGCTTTATAAATCAACAACATAAGTCTTATGCTTGATAAGGAGGTAAAATGTAAAAACAAAAAAACTTTTACTTAAACATACTTATTATCCGTTGCAATATACAGATAACTGTTTCCGATATCATTTTCCATTTTATTTTTTCAGAGCGATTTAAGAACCAATGAAATGAATTCAAGAAAAAATATTTATGAAATCGAAAAAAACTTAATTGATTTTATAAAATGAAATTAATTTTATTACATAATATTTTTTAACTCAATTAACCAAATTCAGTGGATGAAAAAGCCGCAGTTGATACTAGGAGCGCAAAAGATATTGGCTTACATCTAAAGATTTATCATAGGAGTAAGTGTTTGTAAAATTTATTGATGCATTTTAATTGTAACAATTTATATAATAAATGCTATGGACTTTTATGCAAACATATACATTTTTAAGAATGTTTAATTGATCAAATTAAAAGTAAATAAAAATCTAAAACTTTCAACATCAATATTTACCATATTTTCTTTATCGCTATGCTATATGAATCGATGAAAAATCCACAATTGATACAAGGAACACAGAAGAAAATGACTTTACTTAATAAAATGTCGTCAGAACTATTGTTTCCAACCTGGCTTTAAATGGATTTTATCGGTTTTTCATTATTGCAAACTGACCAATTGTGGCATTCGATTTTATGTTTTATGGCAACGCTTGTATAAATGATTGACTTATTGTTAGTTTTTCTGATGTCATTATAACATTCTCTATTTAACTGGTAACAAAACTGAAACAATTTGGTAACACATCATGTGTACCTTCTTCGTGTTAAAATAAATGATGCAATTGCCGCCAAATGACAAATTTTTACGTACTGGGGGATATTCGCAACTTCGACTCCTGGCGAAACAAAAATATTGAATTAGTTTTATCGCCTGCTGTAAAGTATGAAAACTGTTGCAGTTTTCTCTACTATAAACTTGTCTTATGATAAAAACCAGATTTATACGTTTAAGTTTTCAAGACCTAGCCCCTGTCAATAAAAAGCTTTTAGAGGCATTTTGAAATAATTACATTAAAAATGCCATTAATAACTTTAAACGACTTCTAATGGGGGTTTTGAAAATTTAAAATGCCTTCAAATGTCTTTTTTAAGAGGGTTTGTCTGAATCGAATTGAATGGTTAAAAATATGTGTTAGCAAAGGTGAAACTCTGCAGTAAAAGTTTTGGAGAGAAGTTTAGGGAGAAAACTAAATAAATATTTCTCAGGTTACAAAATTCAATTTTCTTTCGCGATCGAAATGATTGGAATTTTCCAAAAAAAATTGAAACCATAGCTGCTCCTTGGTACATCCGGAAAATGTGTCGATACACATAGTAACATTTTGACGTTTTTCCTCATTTTTTTCGATCTTTACAATTCTAAGAAACGGTAATGCATCGTTGTCGTACAGACAAATATGTATTGCTCTTCTTTAAAGCAAATCGAAACCAACTATCGACTTAACAACCTTATACTTATTGTTACTTAATAATTTAAGTAATTACTTTATTACTAATTACTTTATTATCCTGTATGAAAAAAGACACCCGAATTATCATTACAAAGATAGTTCTGTTTATCCCTTGATGTCAAGACTTGTGGATAGAGATATTCTTTTGATATTCACAATATTTATGCTGCACTCCCAGTGGCTTACATTTACAGATGATTTGTTTAAATTCTTCTCTACATAATTTATTTTTAAATATAGATCATATTATTCTGTCATTATATAGAAAAAATTAAGAAAATTTAACCTTATATAAACATTGCATCCATACCCACAATTTCACAATAAATATTATTTATTTCACATTATAGTCCCTGAAGTTTACCTTATACTTCCACTATCCATATCCTTAATTTTATCCATTATTTATTTCAATTTCCATGTTATTGTTTTCTTTTCCATTCTTATTTATTGACAATTCTGTGTTTCATATTTTGAATTAAAACAACGCCGAAATTGCGTTTCGAATTTTGTTAGAAGCTATAAGTTCTAGCTTCTGTCTCATAGGTGGCACGGCTAACTTAAGTTAGTTCAAATGGAAATACGTGCTAAAAGTTCACCCGTCACTGCATAGAGAGCGTAACAAACTTATAAGTTCTGGTAAAAATATTTGCTATTTTGAAATTTCAATACGATGCAAATACTTTGGTTATTAACGGGTAAGTATAATAATAAATATTATTTAAGAAAAGTTACATACAGATATCACTTAATTTACCCCTTTGTAAACATATATGTAAAGGAATTTGACAGTTACGTCATTGTGTTTCTTGGTTTTTAAGTTTTAAATGCTTCAGATGAAATTACCCGTTATTGTTATTATACGTATGAAAAGGTGTAAATCTATTTTGAAATTATCGATAAATCACTTTGTTTCCTTTTACATTATTGGAATTTTCACACCAAAACTTAAGTAAATAAATACAATGAAAAGGAATAGCATTAGTCCATAAGTCAACATTACAAGAATTCCATTGTATTTACCAACATTGGTCTGATAGTGAAAATTTTTAATATCGATAATAAATGGGAAGGACATTAAAATGTTTCCATGTTTTTTGATAACTTTTCCAATTTTAACACGGACCAGCAATGGTTTGAATATTTTCGAGGTATTCTAATTATTTCGACCGAATTTTTTTTTTAATTTTCTGGAAATCTCATAAGAATTGTTTATATATAAGTTTCAACGACATATAAATGTATATGTTTGTAGCCGAGTGAGATAGTGCCCCGCTGCTAGAACTGGAGTCCCGTGTTCGAATCCCATTTGGCTCCATTTTTTTTTTATAATTTATAATGATTGATTTTTATTCCATATTGCTTATAATATTATTAATTATCATTGATCTTTGCTTCCAGATTTTCCTTCGTCAAAATATTCTATCCAGACTTTCGGCGTTGGAATTGATAGATCGATCGATTGTTTGATGAGATATATTTTAATTTTTTTGTTTGTATTCATTTGTATTGTGACGTCACTTAATTTTGAGCGGATTTTTTTTTTCGAAAAATGGGGAAGAGAACTGCGAATTTTTGATTTTCGTGAGGCAATATTTCTGGAATGACTTAAGTACATAGCGGGAAGCCTTAAAATCATATCTTTGAATTTAATTTTCATGTAAACTTTCGATCATAGACTTACAATAATTATTTTATCAATGCCCTTACGTGAGATATTATGTGAAAATTTTTTGACTCATATATGCGAGAAGCACGCATCAATCATCCTATATGATATTATATATTATTCCCATTTTTGAAAGTATTTATTTTATACGTCATTTTATTATTTTTGGAAAAAATTTAAAGAAAGTTGTTTTAAAACATCAATACATTTAAAAGGAAGAGAGCAGCTGAATAACATACTGTCTTGCTTTATATGTTAACTTTAAATGTAATTATTATTATTTAATTAATTTTTTCATGTTTAGTTTTTAGTATTGATTTGTTAATTATTTATTGTTCATAATTTTAGTTTGCCTGAAGAAGCAGAAATAAAGTCTGCGAAACGTCTCAACTTTTATAATATGACATATTCATTTATAAAGTTCAAATCCCAAGATAAAAAAAAACTTATTAATTATTAAATCAATGGACGAGATTCAAAATGATAATTAAACTATTATATTCGAAAATCATTTCATGCTTCAACAAAACGGTAATCAATCAACCTATGTATTTTTCATTCTTTTAATTTCGTTCCTTCTCTAAGCCAAAAATCAAATAACCGCAATTATTTCAACTAATATCGCTATTAATAAGAAGTATTAATGAATCAGTTGGTTTCAAATCGTAAAATTTGATTTTAAGTAATTGGTTTCAATAAAAAGTTTTTCTTTATGTGCTTCTGATAATTTGCAACATTTAATAAATTATACAGAATTATGCGAGTGCTGATTATTCTCTTTATAACACTCTAACACTCCCACGCCATTCGTATACCAGCATAACGGAAACTGGCAGTTATGCAACTTTTGTTACAAGACGGTGAAAATGGAAAGCTGCAATTGGTTAGTTTTTAGTAATAAAAAAATCGATAAAACCAATGCAAAGAAATATTCTCGAAACCATGATTCTGACGATAAATCTTTCAGTGTAAGACTCTTCTGTGCTCCTAATATTCATGTTGTTTTTTTAGAATCATTTTTTTCTTTTTGGAGTAGACTTGATACAAACTTGGGATAACTGGATTGAATCAGAGGTGGACTGATTCTATGGGAAATTCAGTGCAATCATTGAACATCCTCCTGGACATTAAAATTATTATTTCCAACTAAGTATAATATACGAAATTTGAGAACACGAGTTTGACTTACACTTGATCGATTTTGCTCCCCTCTGTAAATATTTCATTTCCCTAAATTGAAAATCCTTCCATGTATTGGGTCGCATTGGAAAATATTGATCAAACAGTGTTTTATTTGATCAATACTTGTTAAAATATGGCACTGGTGGTTGATTTGGTTTCAGAAGATTCTTTTTATGTTAATTTATTACTGGGACTTTACAAACTATTGAGTATTGATGCATAATTTTTGGGTAGTTGATTTTGTTCTCTATTTAACATGGTAGATATTTTTAAGGTAAGCACCCTCAAATCACCGATATCAAATTGAAAAGAATTGCTGCATGTGAAAAGGCTGTGGTATCCAATTGGGAACAGAAACATGGAGTGTCACTTCCAGATGATATGCGACGGTTTTACCTGTCCACAGACGGTTTGAGTTTAACATGGACTTACATTTATGCTGGTAATTGGTCATAAAACATTCACAACAATGGATCATAGTGTTTTGGGTTTGTGGGTTTTTAGATCGACATTTACAAATTGGAAAATTGGCAATTCGTCCGTTCAGTGAAATTGTTAACATTCCTAATACGACGAATTACGAGAAAGTGGCCAAGGGTCCTGATTTGGGCATTCATAGCAAGGTATTCCAAATTGATCAGGTTAAAACGTTACAAGTAAGGATTTAGATAAGTCGCAGCATGTGGCTTCAAGTAATTAGAGAATTGTGCAAGCTATTGTTTTCCAGGTACTTCTAATCTACGAAAGGGCTGATAAAGATGCTGCCATTTGGATTTTCGATGAAGAACTGGGATGGTTTTATGTCGCTGAAACTTTCACCAAATATTTTCGAATGATGCTGGTTCATCAAGGATTACCTTACTGGCAGATGTGCATCATTGCAAAACCCTTAAGTGCCCAAATTGAAGTAAGTATCTAAGTAAATCTGAAAATTGCCTATTTACGAATAAAGAACGGATACTTTTTATCCCAAGAGTAGCCATAATTTCACATTGAATTTATTTTCAGGAACTGTACATGTTGATAGCACCACACTTGTTGCAAACACCAAAAGCGAAACCAAATTTGAATTATGATTGCGACTATGTTCCGGATTTGCACCATAATCACATAGATCCGATGATCTTTTCCACGAATCTGGAATCACAGTCGATCAACAGATGGTATCGCCACTGAAATGTAATTTCCAAACAATTTCCCTCTGATTTTTTCTGTGTCAATTTAATTGTTATGTTAATAATGTGGCATTTCATTCATAGTGAATATGTGATTAGGACAAATTTGCATAATTTATATGGTACGCTCGGTTGCTTACGAATAATCAACTTCGACACTGATTTGTTCAACCACGAAGACTTCAATTACGCAGAAATCCCTAGTTTCATTTCCATTTTGTCAAAAAATCGAATTAAGATGAATTAAAGTTTTGCAACAAATTTCATTTGTATTTTTATTTTTCCACCAAACAATATTTTCCTACAAAACTCTTTAGCCCGACTTACACCATTAAAAACGATATTTAATTTCTCAAATCGAATTGTCCATTTTTGTTGGTGTCAAAAAGGCTCTGACTAAACTAATTTTACCTGTGATTGTCATAAAAATCCCAATGAGAATTCAGAAATGGCAGCAGAATAAATTTCCGTCTAGACCCATTATTTTATTATGTCAGTCTAGACGTGAAGGAATTATGCATAATTCAACTTATCCTACGAATGAAAAAATCATTACAAATATAAAGAGACCTTAATAAACTAACGTTAATACTCATTTGTTTAAAATAGTATAGCATCTAATTTTGGTACTAAATTAAGCGTGGTGAAACTGAGAAACTGGTGAAAATTTCCATGGTGCAATGAAAACTCAAATCTGGAACGGTTTATTAATCGATTTTGTATAGTTCTCCCATATTTTTGCACTGTCGGAAACTTCTTGAAGTATTCTATAACCAATTTTGCATAAAGTTCCATTCCAACTTCAACAAAATACCACTGTCGTAAACAGAATAAGTAGATTGTATCATTCTAGAAAGCTATGATTTTCATGGAAGTTCTTCCATGTCTTCAATACCACTTTATACGCAAAAAAATCATTAAATTAATTAAAATTTCTAGTTTATTTTTTGTGTTATTGATTTTTCATGTTACAGCAATAAGCAGTTATGTAGAGCAGAAAGTTTTTCCGTTATTCCCCAAAAAAATTAAAATAATCATAAGTTATAATGAAGATTAATATTACGTTACATACCGGTTTTTTTTTTAAAATTTTCTTTGCTTCTGTTACAACAATGTCTCAATTTTGATTTCAGTCTTTTTTTCCTACGTACAAAAATCCCCATTTGATATACGTTACGTACGATCAAAAAACGTTATGTAAAGTCGTCACTATATGACGTCATTGTCATTGTTCTAATATGTGATCCTCAAATGCTAGCTTTTGGGGTCTTTGTATGTTACAAGGATTCGAAGCATTGTTGAGGAACAAACAAGTGATAGTAAAGAAAAAACAAATAAAACAGAAAAAAATTGTTGACTTATCGGGATTTGGTGTTGGGATTGATTTAGGGTTTTTGATTGTTGGGTATTGGGGGGATTAATGGATTGGGGAGGTGAATTAAAGCGATGACTTGATAAAGAATAGGAAATGTTGTTGAAAATATTATTGGCATTTGATTGGATTTGGGTGGAAAGTATGGAGAAGGTAGTTGTGGGACGGTGGTACGGTGGTTTGTTGAACGTGGGCTCCGGGGCCTCATAGGCCGTTCACCTGTTTACTGGTCTCTCTCCAATGGTAATCAGTTCATGTTTGTTCGTCACTTTCGTCTGGTCTATCAGAGAACTCTGTTCCATTCAGTCTCAACTCGTAAACAGACAAAATCGCAACGAAACAAAACACTGTGTTTTGTTATTGATTGGAAATCAATCGATTTATCGACATATTGCCAACTGGCACGTTATAGTGATCAATGTGCGACAAAATTCATCTGAAACTTGTTCAAATGGAAATTAAGGCCATTGGAAAGGATCCACGTGAAAAAATTGTTCGTCATTAAAAGTATCAATAAAATAAATCGAGTCCGTGTGGTTTTTTTAGTAAGTGGGTGTTCTGCCAAGGATGAACGAGAACAGCCAAACGGCTATCGGAACTTGGAAATAGGTGAGACAGTGATAGTGAATGCAACGGGAAAAAGTCCACTAATTACGCTTTATGCTGGTACCAACAAATTAAATGCAACTCGAAATCAATCTCCATCATAATCAATAGTCAATAGCGCAACTCTACCCACAGCAAATTTACAACTACTTATTTCACGGCCCACATTTACCTATTCACCATTTCCACATTTTCCCCATTAAAAAACACTTTTCCAATACAATTCAAACTATTCACATGTTTGTTCCAATTCAATTGTTTCACATACTTATTGACCAAATCACTCGGTAAGCGATCGATTTTCATTTGTTTTTCACAAAAATCAAAAGTTCATACCTAACTTCTTTCCCAAAAATTTAATTATGCACTTGAATTCTAAACAAATTAAATCATTATACCCAATATCCACCCCGAAAAACAGCCATTTTCCAACTCCGTTCGAGTAACTCTAAATAGTTTTTCCCTCATCCACAAGATAGCTATGATTTAATTTAAAAAAAAATCTTATTATTTTTTTAATGATTATTTTCCGTTGCTTTAAAACAACTAAGGTCTTTATCAACTCTAGAACTAATAAAAATCTGTAAACTGGGAAATATTGAAAATTTGCCCGTTAACAGATGGGGCATGAAATTCTGAAATTTGTTCATATTCGGCATAATTATACTTCTAGTAAGTATGAATGTGTACACAAAATTTTTTTTTCGAATGATCATTATTTGTCAAGTTATAAGCTTCTAAAGATTTGTCATTATTAAAAACCGGAAATAAACTTTTCAAATTAGAATTACCGATATAACACTAAAACACTGCATAAGTACTACTTTAATTTGAATAATAATTACCCCACAACATTGTTAGAGCATTAAATACGCTTAAGTAGGATAGTAAATATAAATATTGCAGCGTTTTTGGTGTTATATCACGTAAACCAGTTGACCTAAAGAAGCTAGGGTACGACACTTATGTACTTAAATTCATCTATCTCCTAAACTACTGCAGGTCCTATTATGAAACTGTTGGTGTATTATAAATATACTTTAGGCTATATTTTGAAATAAAAAAAAACAAAAAACAAAATGGTCGAAGTTAGTAAAATTCTAATTTGAAAAGTTTACTTTCGGTTTTGTATATTAAAAAAAATATCTAGTTTTATTTTGTATTTAGAAAGAGCAGTATATGTTCTATTTAAATCGCCATGTTTAATATTTTTTAAAAAAAAATTTAATTCGATTTTTTTTTCAAAAAATACGAATTTCAATAATGGCAAATCTTTCGAAGCTTATAACTTGACAATTAATGATCATTCGAAAAAAATATTTTGTGTACACATTCATACTTACTAGAAGTATAATTAGGCCGAATATGAACAAATTTCAGAACATCACTGTTTTTTTTTTTTTGTTGTCCACTTCATATCCATATTAATACACAATATTGATATCGCTAAAAGGGACATAAGATACTAATTTAATATATTAATTGAAAACTTGTAACTTTCTGGGTAATATTCACAGCCCATCACTGACAAATGGCAAAAATTGGAAAAAACTGTGAAATGTCCCATATATTTGCCAATAAAAAATAAAATATGTTTCATTTTTATATTTTTATACATTACTGAACTTGAGATGACTGTTTTTAAGATGACCTACTAATATATAAAATACACTTTTAATTTTTCTTTCTATTTTGAATATTATGTTCATTTTAAGATGTCCGTACTTTCATTTACAATAAGGTGTTCATTTTTAGAACTAACTAGACCTAATTAAAAACAATGCTATGACAAAACAGAACACACCAGAAAAAAAGTGCTATTTTTTTTCTTTAACTGGTGAAAAAATCCAGCAAGTATTTTTAAAGGACATTTAGTAGGAATCTTTTCTAAAAGATGTATCTGTGATTTGGAAAAAAAGTAGATATGAAAAGGGAAAATAGAGTTGAAAAGATTTTGTAATGACTTGAGGGATATAAAATGATTATTTTTGTTAATTAAAAAAAATTGATAACGATCAGTTATGAAGTTATGCATTTGAAAAGAAAAAAAAATATGAGAAAATGAGCAGGAAGGTCTTATTTTGCACGCTTTCTGATTATTCAGAACGATTCACTTGAACGTCATTGATTTTTGCTGTGATCCAATTGAACGGTGCTATGTTTGGTTTCAGTTGTAATTAAGAGGCTCCCATTGTCACGATGCGGTTGTTCAAGAGAAATTTATCCGATTCTAGTCCAAGATTAGTTAGTTTATCGCCAATTATCGATATTGTCAATGAACGCGATATTGATGTACGGTCTGAACTTGGCTCTAGACTGAACTTCGAGTCTGAATCAACTGACGTGAATGTGGCGTCTGTTAATACTCCGAAGAGCTATAAAAACGGTAATTTGTAAAATGAATTTTTGTTTTTTTGGGTGTGAATTTTTGCTTTTTAGGGTTGTCTACGTGGAGTAAAAAAGTTGGTCAGAAATGGGAGCAGTTGAAACGAAGCGATTCAAGCGAATTTCTTTTAAAGACTGGAAGCAAATCTCGACAGTGGTCACCGAATAATTCAACGGCAAGCAATGCAGCGGCCAGTTCCGATGCCGAGTCGAATTCGACTCGAAAGCGGATATCCCGTGTTGAGTCCCTTCGCAACTTATTCCTTCGCCAGGAAAAGTCATCCCACAATCCCGAATCGAAATACAAAAACGACAAAAACCATGAAACCGGCTCGGAAAAGGGTAAATCTAGTCCATTCCCACTACGACGACACCAAACCAACCGGAAAATCAACGAGAATTTAACTCTTTCCGAAAAACAACTGCTCGAATACCTCCTCCTCTGTAAACCATCTGATCGAATCACAATTGTCAAGGAACTGATTGAAACAATTTCGACTGAAAGTTCCAAAGAGAAAAATATCATCATTTCTCCAATTCGAAATTCGTACAAAAAAAACTTCATGTCAGTGAAAAAATTTTTCAAGAGAAGTCTCTCAGAAGGCAGTATTACAAATAATACGATTTCAAACCTACTGGAAAGCCAAAACATGTCCCCGTCAGTCGATGAACTTTGTTCAGTTTTAAACCGAATTCTGATCGACTCCACATCCCAGTCGGATCTAAACTTCTGCCAAAGTTCTGAAACGCTCGAAATGAAATTCGACCGAGATAGTCTATCCAGTATGCGTCGATCGAACAGCTCAGGAAGTTTCACCAGTTACATCTGCGAGTCTGGACAAAGTATTTGTCAAACAAACGAACCAATTCCAGAAACGATTGGTCCGGAAGATGACACAGATAGTGCAGACGAAACAATGTTCGAAAAGCCCTCTAAATCGTACCTGCAACCAACTCGCAGTGTTAAACGGCTGCGCCGTTCCAGTGGTTCTGGGAGTTCTATCCACAAACGACAAATCGTCAAGTGCAACTACCGAACTGAAGGTTCCAACTCCGAATCAACGTGTTACATCGACAAAGAATTCAAATCCATTCGACTCAATCCCTCGGAACTGCGACAAATCTCCTTATCGAGCGAAAAATCTGAACATAACTCATCCGTATCAATTTTCATCTCAAATATATCTTCAGAACTAGAAATAGCCAAGTATTTTCAACTGAATTCAGTAGCAAGAGTCTGTTGTCTATTCCCTGTTTTGTTTTAGATATGGAAAAATTCAAATCGGTGATGCGATCATTAAAATAAACGGGAAACGTCTACGAGGAATGAAATTGGAGGAAGTCGAAAACGAAATTTACAACTCAAATGTACCACTCGAACTTATCATTTCACGGTATCCGAAAAAGGTGCAATCTCCGAAAAAAAATCTTTCACCAAAGTCTAAAGCAGTACAACCAGATACTGCAAATGTTGCTCCTACCGGAATGAAGAAGTTTTTAACTCCAAGGCGACATAGTGTCGTTACTGAAACGACTGTGAAATCAATACGGTAACTATCTGAACATGCCGAAATTTACTAACGGTTTTCCAGATATACCACCAAAACAAACATTTTAATGTACCATATTTGTTGTTTTGTTTTATTAACTCATAGATTTTCAGGAACTGTATTTAATGTATTTAATATTTAATGGTACACGTTTTCTGACTTCACTTTTGATATTTTATGTAGACTCCCCTTTTATTATATCTTTGGTATATACAGTTATTCTTTTTTTAAATGAACACTTTTTATTTGAAATTTAGGTCCCGTTCGAGTTTGCGTAGACCAAAATCACTGTGTTCCGAGATTCGAGTGACTTATTTCAAGGGACCCGGACGCAAATCTCTCGGATTTTCGGTGGTTGGAGGAAGTGATTCTCCTCGCGGGAATATTGGAATTTACGTGAAAACTGTTTTTGCCCGCGGTCAGGCTGCGGATGAGGGCACCTTGCAAGCTGGTAAGTGACCCAAAGTACCCTAAGGCTAATTTTGATATGTTTTCTGGCCAAAACAGCCATTCCCTTTAATCTCCTTATTAGTAGATATCTCCTTGTTATTGACATTTTTTTTTTCGCAGGGGATGAAATTATCTCTGTCAATGGGGTGTCGTTACAAGGGTTGACACACAGTGAGGCGATAAATGTGTTCAAAAATATCAAATATGGCGAAGTTAATATTGAAATATTACGTAGAGATTCGGTGCGCCATTGATGTAAAACATGGAAAAAGTAACAAACGAGAGATATAGTCCTTCGCAGAAATTGCTGCGCAAGTGCAGACGATGTTGCGCGTACGCAACTAATTAACCCTACCTAATTCATTTATTCAAACATGCTAATGTGATAATTTTGGATTTTTTATTTTTTTTTTATCAGACGAATTATACTATTTAATTTAATTGTTTAAAATTATACACGAGAAATTATCTAAGAAAAATGGCTGTGTTTAAGTTTCATTTATATATTATTATATTGATAGCTCTGTAACTGTGCAATAATTATTTTTGTATTGTAAAAATAAAAGTAAATAACCAATTAACCAAATTATTTATAGTTTTTCCTACATAGGTTTACTTATTTTATTATTCTGTAACATTGCTGTAAACGAAAATAATAAGAACAACAAAACTTCTTAAAAAAACAATTTTCTCACACCCAATTTCTTTTACAAGTTTACAAAATACTTTATGATACCCTCGACTTCACTTGCGTGACATATATTTACAACAGCACAGGTGTTTCCGGTATTTCTTACCAATTTTCATGTTCATCTATACTCGGTGGTATTCCATTTGTAACATATGAAATAACACCATGAGGAATTAAACCGACTGATTCTCAATTACTTGATTACTCGATTATTTAAAAAAGGCATATTAAATAGTTTATGGGAATTGGTATACCTATTGAAAATTCATTGGATACTTGCTAGAATCGTCGATATTAGGAAAAAAAATTTTTGTGGGACAATCAAAAGGCATAATAAATTAGAAGAACGTTTGCTTACATTTTATTGACTATAAGATTAAAGTTTGACAATTTTTATCGGTACAGAACACAGAGCTATAAACGAAAATGACAACAATGTTGTTAATAGATTTACAGGGATTTCTTATTGGCTGCTTGTTGGATGTGGAGAGGATTATCCTTGCAGTTGTCCCTTGGAACAACAATCCAGAAAGGTTCAGCATTGAAGTCGATGTTTGGTTTTTCCAAGGATCTTCCTCGATTTGCCCAGAATACATGCGAATTGGTTTGAGTTTTGGTTTCATGGATTTGATTGTTTTTCTTCATTAGTTTTCCAACGAGGACCAATTTCAGATCGTTAACCTTCTGTTCTGTGTTGAGAGGAGTAAAGCGAAAATTGGATTCACCTGAATCGTCGAATGGATGAATTTCAAACACTGAATCATCTGAGTCGAAACTTCCCATTTTGTTAAAATCAAAAGTGTAGTAAAGTTTGTAATTACTGAGATCCAGGGATTTTCGTCTGCCGCGAACTCCATGAAAATAATCCGGTTCCTGATCAGTTCGGTCGGTTCTCTGTAGTTCGTTTTCATGAACACTGCGCTTTCGCCTTCTTTTTTCGTTTTTGTCTGCATCCGGTTTCTTGCCTCGACTGCCAGTGAACTCCTCGAACATTTCCGAAAATCGTTTGGTGTTGTCACCGATTTCTTCTGGGACTTTCGGGTCGTGAATGGAATAGTGTCTGCGATTGCGTAGTTCCGTATTAAATGGGAGCATTTTCTTTTTACCACGAGCTCCTAGAAACTCATCAGGCGTTCTCCGACCACGGGTTCCTGCAAACTCATTGGGAACACGGCGCCCACGGGCGCCCAAGAACTCGTCAAAAGTTCTGCGTCCACGAGCACCGAGGAACTCATCGGGTAATCTTCGGCCGCGTGCTCCAAGAAATTCGTCTGAACGACGATTGCGGTAGAAATCACTGTCGAATTCTGGTTTTTTATACAAGTCGAAAAGGTCTTCCAAGTTGGATCTATGGTTCTTTTTGTATAGTTTATCCAAGTAATTGTACAGAAAGTCGTCCTCAACCATTTGAAGCCAGTTGGACAGAGGGTCCGAATCTGGGGAATGATTTTCGACGAAACGACGAGCGCGAATTGTTTGATTTAAATTGTTCCAGATCGACTTGGTTCCGAATTGGTCGATACTGATCGCATTCGTCGTAAGTACAGGCGATACGAAAATTGTAAACAAAAACGCCACATTCCTGGCTAACATTGCTTTCAATTCAAGAGCAGCTAACTTAACTTTTCCTCGAGAATCTCGAAACTGAATGTGTTCGAATGGGAGGGTTCGTTTAAATACCTTCGGTCGCGATTTCCAAGTGACCACTGCGGCCGACGTCCACCTGCGCAATTTTCCTTTCCTAATCACATTTTCTATTCCCCAACTGCCTACAGATGGAAAATTTCATTACATTTCTCCGTCAGCTTTAGGGTGAATTAAACTGCAAGAAGGTATCAATGGTAAAGAAACAAACGAAATTAACGTAGACTTGACAAGACACACGGCTCACCTTCGTTCCGCAGTGTCACCTTTAATATTAGTACAGGGATTACGGGACGTTTCCTCCCCCAACTTCTGACACCCACATTTTCATCCTTGAAAAAAATATTTCTACTCCAATGAAAACTACATACCAGAAAACTTATTCATTTTTTTCTCAAAAATAAGTCTTCAACAACCACCCCTAAAACATTCCCTTAATACTTATCATTTCAACTATCTATAAGAAGTTCTATCAAATCCTTAAATAATACCGAAATAATATTAAATTTTTAATTATCACACACGAACTATCCTACTAGAACTATTTACTCTATACTAATAATTTATAGTACCGGGTCAGAGGCGTAGCGTGCCTTGGAGGAGCCCTGTATCAAAATTATTTGGGGGGGGGCCCTAATAGAGAGTAAAGATTTCTCACAAAAGAAACAAAAATGCTTAAATTAAATATTTATTGATTATAAGTTATCACTCCTTCCTAGAAATTCCCATAATATTACTGGAACCGTTCCCACAAATGATGGGAAACATTTCTAAAATTATAGGAACCATTCCTATAATGTTATAGGCTACATTCCCATCGTTATTGGAATTAATTCCTATAGTTTTGGGAAAACTTCTTATAATTATGGCAACTGTTCCCATAATATATGGTCGTAAACAGTATAATGGCATGGGAAAAAAATTCTATAATATTATAGGAAAAGTTCCCATATATTTCTCTCCGTGTAGACACGTATGAACAGTTTTTTTTTAATATGTTTTTTCCCAGGAAGCACGAGATTAAGTGACATTGTTAATAACATTGTACTAAATTTTGCTTACACACGTTAGGGTCCCCTGTAGCCCGGGGGCCCCATATCATTGATACGGCTGATACAGCAGTAGCTACGCCCCTGTACCGGGTAATTGTGGAAATTCTTGTTTTACAATGACACAAATTGTTTTCAAAAAGAAATATTTTTATTTTGCATAATATTTTCTTTTAAAATTTATTGCAATGTGAAGCATTCGAATACTTAGTTCATAATAATCGAAAAAATATTTCTAAAAAAAATCTCTCAATTTTATTTACAGTTATTGTGTGATCATATAGTTTTAGCAATTATTAAAATATTTAAGACTTAAATATTGTTATGATAATATTCATTAAGCTCAAACTATTTAATAATTAAATAATTAAAATAATAAAACGACAATTTTCTTAGCAAATAATAATGAATCCTAGCAGATTAATAAAATATTCAGAGGACTAGGATCAAAAGTAATCGGTTAAAAATTTATTTATTACATGCGACGTTTCGGCTCCTTTATTGAGCCTTCCTCAGGCGTTCGTAAAAAATTAACAAAGTTAAAACGATTTTTTACGAACGCCTGAGGAAGGCTCAATAAAGGAGCCAAAACGCCGCATGTAATAAATAAATTTTTAACCGATTACTTTTGATCCTAGTCCTCTGAATATTTTATTAATCTGCTAGGATTCATTATTATTTGCTAAGAAAATTGTCGTTTATTACAATTTATAAAAAAATGGGTATTAAATCGTTATAGTTTGAAAAAACTGCACAATTTTCCGCGAGGCTCGTTGATAACATCGGAATCCCGTTTTCGACGTGAATGTGGCGAGAAAATATATCGATGGATCGTTAGCGCATGGTTGTCGCCGTTAGCTTCTAAAAATAGTCTTCCCGTATCCCAATAATAAAAACAAGGAAGAGTGGACCAAGTCCGGTCACAGTATTCAAACGTGCTGGTACTCATATACTCCCATCAAAATTTCACGCGATTCCAAAGAAAAAAAAACATGATCTATAATTTCATCATTCCAAAATGATGAAAAACTCATTTTCGATTATCCTCATTCTTTCGTGTTGTCTTCTACTAATCCATCACACGTCTGCATCCCTCGAGGGTGAAACGTAAGTAGCCAAATTGGGGAAAACTGATTTAAAATCATACGTTTTCTTCCAGAGTTGGGGCATGGGCTGAGAATTTTGGCCGGGAACTTTGGGATTTGGGCCAATCAATCACCAAAGCATCCGAAATCAAAGCAGTAAGTCCAAATCTACCAAAAGCTTCTAAGCTTCTAAGAATTTAAATCCGCAACTTCTTTTCTAGAAATACATTTCTTTAAATGCTCAAGTCGAAAAGAAAAACGTTAAGCAACTCCTGAAACACGTTGTGGAAAATGTTAGCCGAATGCTTAGTCGCAAAATGGATGCTATAAAAGTAATTCAAATTAGTTCTGTCTAATAAGTCCTATCAAAACTCGTACAGCTTAAAAAAAATACGATACTTTAAGAAAAATCGGTGTAGAAATGTTAGATTTTGGAGTCCATTTTTATTCAAGGATAATCTCATCTGATGGAATTTTATAGACTCTAATATCTATGTATATATCAAATGAATTTTAACATACCCTCCCCCCCTAAATATATTTGGGTAGTTTATCTCGAGCACAGAACACTGTTCATGAGAACAATGTATTCTAAATTCTTAACATTTTGTATTCCTGGTATAATTATCGGGATGCTGAGTTGTAGCGTATAATCAAGGGTAGTTATGTACCCTAACAATCTTATGTTGAAAGCATTAGAGTGGATATTTAAAAATTATTTTTACTGAATCTCAAATATTCTGTTAAGTTTCAATGTCATACAAACTAATTTCCCTAAAGTTTCAAAAAAATAATGCCGTAAGTTATAACAGTTTAGGTCGAAGCTGGAGCCGAAACAGGCACCACATTACATACAATCTTATTAACATTTTCCAGATTTTTTTAAAGTGTACAAGTTTCGGGTGAACTAGTACCAAAGCAAAAAAGTAATCTTCTATGGTTTTAGTGTATCTTAAACGCTTCAGAAGAAGCGGCTGAACGATACGAGTATAATCCAGATGATTCCAACTTTACTTACTACAGTTCCAAATATTCACCAGTTAAAGATGGAATTGTACCAGAACTTCCAGAATCTCTTCAAAACAACTCATACATGTACCGGGAAATGAGTTTTAATCCTGACACAAACTTTTACAATATCCCAATCAATACAAGTCACAGTGCTGTTCATGTTCCAACCAACGTCTACGATAAACGTAAGTGCTTTTGTATTTTTGCTGATGGTATTTTTAATTTCCTATTCCTGTTTTTAATAGATCCAGAGTTCCAATCCATATTCATTTTTCTTGGTTCCTTCTTCAATATCCAATATGATCTCTTTTCCTCTGAAAACGTGACCTATCCTTTGTCCATTGGTTATAGACTCTATTTCGGTAAATTTCAGGACCCGATGTTCAAGAGGCGATTGAATGGTCAGAGGTTCTAGACAGTACTTTTGTTCAGAATTATGCATCAGATCCGGCGTTATCTTGGCAATATTTTGGTAGTATGAAAGGTATACTGAGACACTACCCAGCAATGCAATGGAACCAAGAAGATGTTGACTTGTTCGATTGTCGCAAACGTTCGTGGTTTATCGAAGCAGCCACGTGTTCAAAGGATGTGATTATTCTACTGGATAATTCCGGATCGATGACAGGATATCGAAATTGGATCGCCCGCTTAACAGTAGCAGGCATTTTAGACACTTTTTCCAACAATGACTTTGTTAACATTTTTATTTTTAATGATACCACTGTTGAAATAGTGCCATGTTTCAAAGACATGTTGATTCAAGCGACTTTTGAAAACATACAAATTTTCAAAGATTCCATGACATATATAACTCCAGAAGGAAACGCCAACTTAACTAATGCATTTGTCAAGGCATTTACTCTTCTTGAAGAGGTGGAATTTGATAGTTTTAGGGAAAACTGTATCAATTTTGTTTATTTTTAGTATCGGGAAACTCGAGGATGTAATGAATCGATTCGGGAATGCAATCAGGCTATTATGTTGGTAACTGACGGCATTCCTGGAAATTTGACGGAGGTATATGAAACATATAATCATTTCGACAATGACTCATACATTCCAGTTCGAATTTTTACGTATTTGATTGGTCGAGAAGTTACCAAAGTACGTGAGATTCAGTGGATGGCATGTCTGAACCGGGGGTACTATGTCCACATTCATGAGCTGGAAGAAGTGGCTGAACAGGTTTTGAAGTACATTCCCGTGATTGCACGTCCTTTAGTACTTCAAGGTGTTGAACATCCTGTCACATGGACCCACGCTTATGTCGACATAACAGTAACAAAAGAATATTCTATCTACTTGTATACCATTTAAAACTTTTCTGTTTTTAGAGTGAAGAAGATAATATTTTAGGAAACTATCGGTTACTAACTTCTGTAGCAGTTCCAGCTTTTGATCGCAAAGTAAATAGAAACAACGAATCGCGAACTGCTAATTTGCTAGGAATCGCAGGAACGGATATCCCGTTAGAGGATATCGACAAACTAACCTTACCTTATAAGGTAAATGCCAAAAATGTAACAATAAAATGTACTGATTATCCTTTTTTTTAGTTGGGAGTCAATGCTTATGCCTTCGTAGTTAGTAATAATGGTTACTTACTGATGCATCCAGATTTAAGGCCTTTGGTAAGTACTCTTTCAAAACCTCAGAATAAGTTCTGATTTAGCAAATGGTTCCTTAGTTTCAAGGAGTTTTAAGAGAGAACTACAACAGTGTAGATCTAACAGAAGTGGAGCAAATTGACGATGATTTGGGACCGCGAGTGTTGGGATCCACTATAAAACAGTTGCGGGAAGCCCTCGTCAATCATACTACTGGATCAATGCTGAACGTTTCAGTGAAATTTCACTATGATAATATGCGTCGTGTTTCTCGACAAAAAATGGATTTTTATTTTGCACCACTTCATAAGACACCATTTTCTATCGGATTAGCGTTACCACAAGGATATGGGAACATGTGGATTAAAGTTGGGGATGAGTTACGCAAAAATTTACATATGGGTGTCGATATCACTCAGTTCTTCCAGGGGGACAACTGGAAAGTTCATCCTGACTGGTAAAATAAATTATAAGAAGTATTCTAAGTGAAACTGATAACTTTTGAACTCAACTTCTTTTGTGAATTTTGGTAAATTTTTATATTAATCGAGTTACAGTATTAGTTTCAGTTGTTGTAGTAGTAGAAGTGGCAATTTTTAATATTCTTTGAAAATCTTCTCTCCGATTTACTCGCATCCTTCATTTATGTTTAGAGTGGTCGTACTCTTTCTAGATTAGAATCCTAGAAGGTCCTAGAATATTTTTTTAATGTAAGAAAAATTGGAAATAAAAAATGGAGACATTTGAAAATTGACATTTCTTTTTATCAAAAACTTTACTTACTTTGAGTCAAAAATGGTCGATTTCATTTGAAATATCTTGTCACGATGTCACGTGAAATATTTTCAGGGTCTATTGTAAGTATCACTACATTGAAGGACATGAATTCAATACTTCCGAAGATGAGCTCATTCATTTTTTGCACAAAATGTCCGATTTACCCAACTGGAAATGGTCGGAACAGTATGAAGCTGATCCAATTCTAGATGACATCGAATGGGGACCCAACGGAACCTTAGCTGAATCAAGAGAGTGTAACTGGAATAACTGTGAACTTTAGCATTTTATTAACTGACCAATATTCCAGTTAATTGCGGAAGAAAAACTTTGGCTGATGATGATTACTACTGTAATCGAGAACTGGTTATGCGTTTGGTATTCGATGCAAAAGTTACCGATTCCTTCACGGATTGGACTTTTACGAGAAGAGCTAGAGAAGAACTATTTCAGACCTACAATGTAACTTTAAGATTTGTATCAACAATGAGTGGACTCACTCGGTGGCAATATGTTCGGATGGAAGACGAAGCTTTGACAAATCAGTAAGTAATGTTAGTTTAAAAGAGCACACTATTACCTTGTAATTTTTTTGAAGAGAGTTTGGAGATTTTCACTCGAAGGCTATCGACGAAACCTGGTACAAAAGTGCAGTACTTCAACATGACATCGATAGTGAATCGTTCGTTTTCTCAGTCCCCATGGATACAACTAGCGAAGAAAATATTCTTGTTACTGCCAGTCATGCAATTTTCCCCCGAGATGGTGGAAACGAGGCTCCAGGTTCAGTCGTTGGGTATCAATTTCACCATACAGAAATGTACAATCGCTTCATGGAAATAACTAGCAAAGTCAAAGTAAGTGGCTCATCAAAAACAATTCATCGACTTATTGTAAAATTATAAAAATCTACAGTGCAACAACTGCATTGAACCTTGTTCAGCTGAAGAAATCGACTGCTACGTAATCGACAGTTCTGGATATATTATTTTGTCAGAAACTGCAAACGATACTGGAAAATTTTTCGGTGAAATTGACGGAGCAATCATGGAAACAATGCTGAATTTAAATGTGTTCCAGAAAATCACTGTTTATGATTTCCAAGCACTATGTTTCTTCAAAGTAGTGATTAGCAATTCTGCCATGACCCTTCTAAAAGTCAGTCTTTCATTTCTTTTACTAAAATTCTTATATGAAATTATTTAAAAAAAAAAACTAACAATTTTAGCCTATTGAGTATGTCAAGTGGATGTTCAATTGGTTTTTGGGCAAAGTAATTTGGGTTTTAATGGAAACTAATCTATACCAGTTATGGGATGCCAATTGGATCTGGGCGGAACCCTACAACGAAGAAGCCGCAGGTATGTCTTGAAAAACTGTTTTGTTTCCAGAGAAAATTTATCTTTGTCTCTACTAGCTTATGCTGAGGAATTGTGCAGTAAAGGTCCCAGTGAACGTAAAGCAAAAAAAGCCAAAAAACTACGAAAAGGACAAAGTCAAGAAGAAGAAGACTTCTTTAATCGAGTCCGAGATCCGGTTTGTGAGACCAAATCTCGTTCTTGTGACAAGCAATCAGATTTATACATTCTACAACAAGATCGCTTAATTAAAGGGGAAGGATTTGATGGGGAAGTTCCAAGAACTTGTTCAAGGTATTTTTGAAAAATTTGAGTTTAATAAAAATGAGAACATTCTTTTTTTCAGACCGTTTTACATCAAACGAATTCCGCACACTAATTTATTATTAGTCGTAGTTAAAACTATGTATCCGACTTGTTACTTAAAATTAAGCTCATCCCCTCAAAATATTTTATACGACAATGAAACTCAACCTCCATGTCACAAGTTGCAGTTGAATTATTTACCACGTAGACGACTATCCGGGTGTTACACAGAACATCCTTTGGTAAGTAGTTAGTTCTACTGGATGTTCCAGGACTCAAATATCCAGGAATCATTTATCTGAATTTTCTGGACTCCAATTGGATTTCAATGTTTTACAGCAAGATTTCTGATTTTTATTTTGTTTTGCTTTCAGGAACAGGAAATCGAAACATGTGGCTTAGCTTCTATCCAATCCTCATCCATGTTTTTAACGTTTTGTATTTTATTTATTTATTGGTTTACAAACAATTTTCTGTAACACTTATTTCAACATTAATAAAATAATTTGACACATTTAATTTTTGAATTATTAAAATCCTTCTTTATGTTTTTATGGCAAAGCTTCTGAGCTTTAATTCTTAAGAAACAACCAGTATAGATCTACTTTTCTTCGTGGAAATATGCATGTTTTGAAAATATGTCTAACAGAATATTGTAAAGGAAAAAGCATCTTCAAACGTGGCCTAATTCAACAGGATTCACATTCTGGGAAGAAACAGGTTCATATAGCATAATATATGTTTCAAAAGGAAAATTGGAGAAAGTTAGGAAAAAAGGAAGAAGAAGATCTCATTTTCTCGATTTCATGTTCAACTTAATATTTTTTGTTTATAATATTCCCTATTACAAGATGGTTGTGACGATGTGGAAATCGTAGAAAGAAAAGGTGAGAAAATTGGGTGCTAAGATGAATCGAATGTGGAAGGAGCATAGGAGTACAACGATGGTGCACGGGGAGTGGATTACATTGATAAATTTGGATGCTACATCCGTGATAATATTATTTCATTGTATTATTTCTTATTGCAATTAGTCTTCTTATTGCTTACTATTGTTAGATTTGTGTCGAAAGTTTATCTAGTGACGTCTCTATCTCCGTCTTCCGAATACCGAACAAACTTTTCCTGACTCATCGCACAAAATCAAAAACTCCCATTATTTATTTGACACAGTGCCTACAAATAGTTGGAACCAACGACCATTTAACGTCAATGATTCTACAAATCAATGTTTACTATTGTCTTCTCATGCACAATTGTCATATAAATATTCCTTTAACTCCTTCTTCCAGTGTTCCAATTTTCGACAACATCTTTCAGATCACGGATATCCATGCTTTTTTTTCCTGTTCTCACATTAGCCTCCGTCTTCTTTTTTGCTTAAGCCCTTTCATTTTTCCTACGATAAAATCTAATGTAGGCTTACTGGTGGCCGAGTGGTCAAGATGACCGCTCCAAAACTGGTAGGTTTTAGGTTCGATCCTCGTATCGTGCAAATTTTCGGTGTTTCTTGACTATGGATTTTTATTACTAAAGACCTTAGTAATTATAAAGCGATAGATAGTAATTAAAAAAACCAGTGCGAACCAATTTCTTTTCAGAATGTGATCTACCTAATAAGTTTTTCTTCTTATCGTCAAATCGAGAGCTACATATAGCAATATATCTTCTAATTTTTTTTGCTTATTTTCCCATTAACTTTAGCTAATAAAGAACTAGTCGATATTCGTGATTTCGTTTGTGCAACACATTCCTTTAAACTTCATCCCTCAGGAATGAAAATTAAATCGTGGTGTATTAAGAAGTTTGCTTTTAAAGTAGGTATTGCTATTAAAACTTTAGTTCTAGTTTTCTCGGTTTACTTAAAAGAGGTACTTCATTCATCCTGGATTTTTTCGTAAAAATTCAAACTTCTACACTTAATCTACATGGTTGATTATAGAAATCAAAGATGGGGAAAGCATATTAATGGGTTCATGTACGGCCCATGTTTGATTTTTTATCTTTTTTTTGATATCAGCTTTTCTATCACTTATTTTTCTATCAACCTAGTTAGAATGCATCAACCTATTGTTACGAATATTCCAAAAGATCATTAGGGACAATTTAAAACAATTAAATTTAAACTATCCCTTTTTAATAGGAATATTAAAACAAATGAGAACAATTTATCATTAAATTTGTAACTAAGCAGTGGAATTTTTGAAGGTCAATCAGAAATGGTGAAATAAATGATAACTTTTACCATTGTCAATGGTCTCAAAATGGTCTTAAAAGGTTATTTTATAGCTGGAGTGGTACTAGTGTAAAGAAAATGGCCACTTTAAGTAGATGACCAACGTAATATGGCATATATTTTTTGTTACTGTTCCCCCATGTTGATTTTGCGTCTTGTTTTTAGCGGAATGTTGGGATCCTCGTTTAGATAATTTATTTTTTTGCGAAGCGAAATGTTTTCATTTTGTTTAAATTTAGCGATGTTTTTTGTTGAACCGAAATAGCTGCGAAAGAGGAAATTTGCTTGAAAGATAAAAATAAATAAATAATAATATAATGGTAATAAAATTTGGCAATGAAGTTGGAGAAATGAAAATGCGTAGTATTGGATGGCGCAACGAGAAAAACGAAAAAAAAAAAAAAGAACGCATAACCAGGATTGAATGGAAATTTTTGGTGCGTGCGAAATATATAGAGGACTCGGCCGAGTAAATTTGGAGGAAAAGAGATTGTTTTTTGTCCCATGCGGAATGGATGGATGGATGGATGGATAGATGGATAGATGGGAATGGGTCCCGAATGGGTGTTGTGGGGAGAATCTCAAGGTCTGGCTGTATTCTGCTGCATTCGATAAGTGATTTTCGTATTTGTACGAAAATATATTTATATCCGGATGAGTGGAGCTCGAAAGATGAGCGTCGAGTGGAAGAGAATGGATTCGGGACGGAGTGGATCTCTCTCTTTCGTTCTACATAGTGATTGAGGATGACGTCGATCGATGTGGCTTCTGGCGTGGATATTTCGATCTATGGGCTGCAGGCATGTGGATCGGCGATCAGATTCGGCCAAACGACGTCGGGCGTCGAGTCGAGTGGCGACGACGGGCGCCGCGGAGACTCAAACACCAGAACGATTATAGCTTAGCTAGTGCTAAAAAGTAGGCCGATTCGTAACAAGGCATGTGAGCATCGAAACGATACTAAATCCGCCGTGAAAACAACTCAAATTCCACACTTGCTAAACACTGTTTTCATTCTGCAAACCAACTAATCACCAGAAGAAAACCACCAACTTTCATTACCCCCAAACGAAATCCCAGCGATTTAGTGCTTAACTAGTGACTTTACAGATCACCTCAATAACCCAAGTGACTCACAAATTGAGTGATTAGTGACCGAAATATGTGTGTTTCAAATTAAGTCACCGCTACCAAAATGCACCATTTGTATCCATCAGTGAAGGGAGATCCTCTTTGTCCGTTGGGATTTCATCCCCAAGTCAGATGGCCGACACGATGCAAACGATGCTTTCGGTAAGTGACTGATCCAACCCCCGAAACTCAAGCACAATTAACAATCAATCCTCTCAAGGGACTACAAAGAGCATGGAGGTCGAAAAAAAGACGATTCCCCATTACGTCGGGATGATGTAACCATTTCTTCCCCCAGCTTATCTACATGGAACTCAACTTCGTCCCGGTAATAAAAAAATCAATCACCTCAAAATTTTTACAAGATGAAACTCACATGAGGCTTCCATAAAACCAATCTCTCCAAAAATTAGTATCATCACCTGTGTTTCACAAAGGCAACGATATACCACCCCTTGATTAAATAATTCCATTTAAGATAACTTATTTTCTGAGAAAACAGAACCACATTACTGAGTACTATACTGCGTACTCTAAATAGTTTTCAGTAGTAAAAGGGGATGATATTATGTAAATTATTCATTGACAAGAGCGATTATTTGTACGAAATGAGTACTCATTTTCTAAAACAATTAATCAACTACCCAATATTAATTATTTCAATAAATTCCAATCAATTTCTGTCGAAAAAAAATATTTTCCACAAGGATACACATGTTAACATTCAGGGTCAAAAAACCGTAACTGAAATGAACCAAAAGAGTACAAAAAGGATTTTTTTTAAAATTTAACATCTAATTTATCAAAGTAACACAAATTTGTTAAAACCCCAATTTTCTACTATCTATTTTAATTCAAAATGATCAAATTTTGGAATAGAAGATGTTTGGTTTTCTTAGTTTTCCGACCCTTACATGAAGATAAAATTGGTTAACAACTTTGTAGTGTAGAAAGAATAATAAGAATTCGGCGGAAGTTTAAAACAAAAATTAAAACAATTTTATCGATTTGATTAGAAATCGTGACGATGTTAGTAGTGGAGGTGTAGATTCTTCACGAAGTTGGGCGTCAAGTACAAGTTTATCGACAGGTAAGGATGAAAGCTCACAAGAAACAGATTCAGGAGACCGTTTTGGAAAGACTCCAGCATCTTGGACTTCGACCCCAGATCTAGCAAACCTCAGTAATAGTTCACAAGCAAGTGTAGTCACATATAACTTAACTCTTCCGCGACGAAGACCACAACTCAATGACACCGGTCAAGGTACCTACTAGTAGGTTCATTGGATTTTCAACCGTTGACTTTGTCTTTTTACTTCAGATAGTGTAACTTTAAAAAAACCGGACACTACTATCAAAAAAGGGGATAGTTTAGCAGAACGAGTGAAAAAGTTACAGGCTAAAACAGCGACGGCTAAATCGGAAACTTCGACAAACACAACACCAGTGGCGACGCCTAAAACATCGTCGATTTTAGCGTCTCGGAGATTGAAGATTGAAGAAAAGAATAAAGAAGAAACCAATAACAAGCATGATGTCCAGTTTTTGATTCAAGTCAAGTCGAAAACGAATCAGAATCGTCCAGGATCCAGTGTTCGTCGCAGTGTTATCGACGAAAAAGACCATGATCGAGATGATATAAGTATTGCAGATACTGACACAACAGACACAACATTGGTTCGTTTGTGCTAAAAGCAGTAAACATCAAGACTATGAAAAACTTTCTTTCAACAGGTTGGCGTCGACAATGATCTGCTAGAACAAATCGAAAGTCTCAAACAAGAACTGGAAACTGTCAAAACCCGATGTGAACGAGCTGAACGCGAAAAGAGTGATATTCTACTGCGAAGACTTGCTTCCTATGAAACTGCCCCCAACAAAACAACAGCTGGAGAAGTTCTCAAACTACAACAAAAAGTCAACGAACTTCTAACAACTTCAGAAGATTTGGCCGATGACAAAAAAAGCCTTAGTCTGCGCGTTAAGGAGCTTGAAGAAGAACTAGAAAATCGTCCTACTGCCGCTGAAGCCAAACGCATTTCTGATGAACTGCAAGCCAAACTTACTGCCGCTGAAACATTATGTGAAGAGTTGATGGACGAAAACGAAGACATGAAAAAAGAGCTCCGGGAAATGGAGGAGGAAATCGAGGAGATGCAAGACAATTTCCGGGAAGATCAAGCCAACGAGTATACGTCACTGAAAAAAGAACTGGAACAAACTTCGAAGAACTGTCGAATTCTTTCGTTCAAGCTACGCAAAGCTGAGCGAAAAGCTGAAGAGTTAGAAACAGCAAAACAAGAAGTCGAACAAAAACTACAAGATGTCGCCGGATCAAACACTCTAAACTATGTAGAACAAATCAAACATTTGGAATATGAGTTGAAAGTCGCTAATGAGGTATCTCTACGTTTGCAAAAAGAACTAGAAGAATCGAATTCACAACTGGCGAAAGCCGAGGGAAAATCGACCACCAAAAAGAAACTGGGAGTTATCGGGAAATCCGCTTCGGAGGAAGGGGTAAAGATTCGCCTAAAGAAGCTTGAAAACGCTTGGAATGTTAACTTTTTTTGATTTCAGCAAAAAGTTTCTCGAGCATCTTTAACACGAGGTGGTTCTCAGGAAGATCCCGTTCAGTTGTTGCGTGATCTCCAAGATTCCTTGGAACGAGAGGCCGACTTACGAGAACAACTCCGTTTTGCCGAAGAAGAGGTAAGTCTTTCGTGTAAAACAGTTCAAACTTTATTTTCTAGTTATGCTTTTTGACAATTTCATGCAACTAATTATTGATTTATATGTGGAATTGTTTGAAAAAAATATCAGTTGCGTCGTCAACGGAAATCAAACAGGCTGAAAGGATCCCCGCGCCAATCAACCGATGGGGAAATATCCTTAAAACGTTCCTCCCCGTTGGTCCTTTCACCACAGGCATCCACTGAGAATATCTCAACCGATCCAATTCCAGAGAAATCCTCTCAGATTCCCAACATGGACATGCTCCCTCCAGACGTTTTAGAAATGTTACAGCACTTCTTAACTGCTGATAATATAAATAAGATTAAGTTGATGACCCAGTCTGATCAATCAGAAACGAAGAGTACTTTAGAAGAATCGACCCAAACAAGTGAAATGAAACGGAGAAATTTTGCACAGCAAGTTAAAGTTTTAACGTCAGAATTGTCTGTTCAAACTGAGGGTGTAAGCTATGAAGAAGCCTCAGTTCAGGTGTCTGATATTGAAAAACCAAAGGGGAGAAAGTCAGCTTGTACTCAAACAGTGGTTAAGTTGCAACATCGATATTCACAAACGAAGAAACTTCAGCCAAAAACCAAATCAGGATCCAGTCAAACGGATGAGCCCCAATTGAAACAAGTTGAAGATTCCAGCAGTAGCGTGCAAGCACTACCGTTTTCTGTTCCGTTGCCATTCATGTCATCGATGCGCCAAATGCAATTTTCCTTGTCATCTATTTATCCTCCGCCAGGTCAACTATCCTCGTCGATGGGATCACTTCTGGCGCCTTTAGGTACTGAAACACTTGACACTGATTTTTAAAATTGACAATTCGTTACAGGCACAAAATTTACGAAGAAAATCATCTCGAATTGAAGACGATAACGAATCGTTGGTGCTCCAGCTCAAGAAAATGGCTACAAAGGCCAGAAGTACGTTTCAGCTAGAAATTTTTTATAGATTTGATCATTTGGTGTTTTCTTTTTCTGTTCATTTTCGCTTTTGAAATTGTCTCGACATTTGCATGGTATTTGTACTGAAAAGTATTTTGTTTTTCATATTCCATCTGAATCACGCGCCTGTTCAACGTGGTTGCTTTCTCAAAATCAAAATTCAATTCTAACAATTCATTTTCCATTCTATTTCTGATCTGAAGCCATTTTCTAGAGTTCTGTGAACGTAGATCGAAATACGAGAGAGAGTTCAAAACGAAAACAACTTTCCCCAGTAATCATTCAGTAACTATACAGTTTACTAGAAGTGTGAAAAACTCAACAGTTTTCTAGAAACAAAACTAATATGACACAATGTTTTCTAAGCTTCTAAAATCTAAAGCCTTCACCAAACTGTCTAAAAAGCGTTTCAGTAGTTATAATTGAGTAAACTGTACAGTTTTTAAGCGAAAATAGTTTTCATATTTAAATTTTCCTCGTATTGACGTATTTGCGATAATTTCCTTCGAAATGTAGCAAAAACTCACATATTCCAGGTCGAAAATTAAGTCCAACTCCAAGTCATCTAAGTCCTGAATCATCCGTTGATAAGGACGAAGGGATTTCAGACATTGAAGACCCGAATGAACTGCGTCTACTCTTGGAGCTAAACGAACAAGTATACGTATAGAAAAATAACACAAATCCAGCAAATCAATGTAATTCTTTCCAGGAAGCTGGAGTTTTACGACGAAAAGTCGAGGATCTGGAAGCGGAAAACGATATGATGAACAAGAAACTCAAGGATATGCAAGAAAAACTGTCAAGTAAAACTGTGAATAAGTCAACGCCTGTGAATCAAACTACAAATGGAAAAGTATCAGTGATCGATGAACAGAAAACTAAAGTGACCTAATGGTAAGTGATCACCATTTCAGACTATGCTCATTCATGTTGATTTCAGGTTCTTGAAGATGAAATTTCTGAGCTGAGAAAAAAAATGATCGAAAAGGATCGGGACTATGAACGGCTCAACTCCGAACTAACTCTAATACAGAAACAGAAAGCAAAAGGAACCATTTCTAAGGCTAAGTTAGTACCTATATTAGTATCACTTTATTAAAATTATATGGTTCTATGTTGAAACGTAAAGTCAACATACTATTACAAAACTGATACCAACCAAAAAATATTTCAGGTCATTAGATTCTGATCAGCAAGCCGTTGATCTAAAGAGACAGCTAGAAGTGATTGAACAAGAAGCAAACATTTTACATGGAAAAGTAAAAAGTTTGGAAACTGAAAACGAAAAACTAATGTCGGAAAATAAGCGTTTACAACTAATAAGCGGAACAAAGAAAGTTTCATTAGATAAATCGTCAAACACTTACATCGACAAAATTGCTGCCCTGGAAACTGAACTTTCCGAAACTAAAGAGAAACTGAAAACTCTGGAAAGTCAAGGACCACCAAAAGGTGGATTTTTAAGCAAGGATTCCGATACAAAGAAACTAAAAGAGGAAATGGAAAAATTGAAGGAACAATTGAAGAAGGTTACTGTTTATTAAAAAAGCATTCATGTATTTTGAAACTATTTTCTTTTAGATGGAAAGTGAAAAGAAAACGCTAACAGATAAGTTGAATGATTTGAAAAATGAAGCGTTCCAAGTAAAACCACGGACGCCTAAAAAGCCAACTGACATCACTACCAAATTACAGATGAAGAAAATGGTTCTTGATCTAGAAAATGAAATAGGTATATTTCCTTTCATTGTCCCCTTCCCACAGATTAAGTTTTCCAATTTGAAGGTCTAGAGTATAAAAGTTTGTGTATAGGTTCCTATGAAGAAGCTTCAGACACGAGATTCTGCTTAGTATCCTATACTAATATGAGTGGTCTAGAGCAATGTTTCTTGGGCCTTTTGGTGTTGGAACCCAGCTATATTTTTTTTCCCTTTACTTATTCAAATACTTTTCCAATTCAGCTTCTTTCACTTCTTGTACAGTAGGGTATCCGTTATTTCCCAAATTGATTTTTTTACAGCGATCGCCCCCTGAAATGTTGAATAACTTTTAATGGCGTGATTTAATCCAAAATTCATAAGAGACCTTTTTTGTAGAGCGTTAAATTTTATGTCAGAATAATTTAATCTTAAATCTTTTCATTCATTTGTTTCTGAGAAAAAAATTAAAAGTAAAAAGTCAAATAATGCTATGTTATTTAAATGGTAAAAGTAACATGATGCCGGCACGGTTTAACCAGTAAATTAAGAGCTTAATTGTGTTGGATAAATTTTTTGTTTGTATCTTAAACTAAAAATTCAGGGGGCGATCGCTGTAAAAAAATCAATTTGGGAAATAACGGACACCCTATTGTACAGCCTCCTATTGTGTAAAAGTTAGAAAATTAGTTTGGTTTCATCAACTTTTACATTCACAGGTGAAATCTTAGTTTTGCTGAAGACTTCAGAAGATGCTCGATCGCGACTGGAGAACGAACTGAAATCGAAAGACAGTAATTTCACTTCCCAAGATGTTCAAAGTGCTAACAACAGTTTGGCAGAACTCAAGAAAAAATTAAGTGAAGTTGAAAAAGAGTTGGCAACGGAAAAAGAAACCGCTAAGACTAAAATTAACGAAGCTTACAATGCTCAAATTAAAGTCGAAGAACTCCAAGACAATATCAAACAACTCCAAACATCTAAGGAGAAAATTGAGCACGAACACCACAAATTGGTGGATGAACGAACAACCCTTGAAGAAAAAGTTCGAAAATTGAATTCCCAACTAAGTAGGAACCCTGTACCATTTCTGTCAACTATCTTCAATTAATTTCGTTTTTCTTTTAGAAACTGCTGAAACTAAAGGAAATGACACCGAAAAGCTGAACAGTAATGTAAAAACTTTGAAGAAGGATCTCGAGCTGAAAGACAAAGAAATTGATAAACTTAAAAAGGATATCGACAAACTTCAAAAGACAGAACTGGAGAAATCGAAAGCCAGTAAAGAACTGGAAGAGAAAATTAAAACTATCGCAAACTTGGAGAAGAAACTTCAAGAACATGAGGATACATTGAAGCAAAAAGAGGAAGAATTGAAACAGAAAAATGAAGAAATTTCTCGACTAGAAAAAACAGTTGTAAGTATAATATTGCATTCTTCCAGTAATGTAACTGTACTCGTAATATTGCAATGTAATGTTGCCGCAACATAGCAGTAATATATTTTGCTTTTCTTGTTATTTGAAATTCAGGAAACTTATAAGTTTTGTTTGCAGAAATCTTCATCTATTGTTAAGTCTGACGACAAAAAAATTACTAGTTTAGAATCTGAAATCTCAAAATTGACAAAAGAATTGAAAAACGTAGAAGATAAATACAAAAAAGCCGAGACCACAGCGAAAAGTTTAGAGGAAAACATAACTAGTTCAAAATCTGAAATGAAAGACTTAGAAAATAAAAACCAACAATTGGATTCAGAGCTGAAAGTATGGGAAAAAGTATTCCAACCATTTCAAAACTCATTGTTAATTCTTGTATTTCAGTCGTTGAAAGACCAATCATCCAAAACCAAAGCCAATTTGGACAAGGAAATTAAATTAAAAGAATCCGAAATTAACAAATTGGAAGCCAAAATCAAGATATTGGATCAAACGTCTGGACTGAGAACGAAAAAGATCAATGACGTCAAAAAAGAATACGAAGATCAAATAAATAGTAAGTATAACGTGGGGCTCTCTATATACAAATCTTTTTGAAGGGGCTACTGTGTGGTTCAAAATCTACAAGTGTGAAAATTCATTAATATATCCGCCTGCAGCTCCCATGAAATTAGTTCAATTTATTTCATTTTTTATTTCACCAATCAAAATAATGATGGATACTATAAAAAGCAGCAATTAGTCTATCTTAGTGGCTTTTAACCTGGATTCAATCGAATCCCAGGAGTTAGTGAGTCAGTCTCGCGGATTCGGCGGACGTTAAAACCTCCTCGACTCATATTACCAATGTAAAAATATACACCTTAATATATAATACTTTCTCAAATGTGGGAGATCTTATATATATATTCCCTTGTATCTAATAATAGTTACTGTAAGAACTTGTTACATTAAACACAATTTGCAGAACTAACAGAAGATTTGAAGAATGAAAAACAAGAATATGAAGACCTCACAGCCAAGTACGAGATTTTAGAGGAAGAGCATGTGGTAACCAAGGCCCAACTTGTTACAGAAAAAGAAAATTTGCTCCGGTTTGTTATTTTTTAAAGCCCAAGGGATAACTATGGAAAATGTTCCAAACGAAAATTCGATTGATAAAATATTTTATTGAAATCAGTTCAGCGTTTCTTGATTTTTCAATACTTTAAGTCTAAAATTTTAATAATACTTATATTATTTTGTAATAGAAGCTTCGATTTGGGACACTTTTACCACGTCTATTCCTTTAACTAAGGCTTTTCTGCCCAATCAATCCAAACGATAACTGATTTATAATTTTTAGACAACTCCATGAATCTGAACTAGGCTTAGACACTGTTAACAACGAGTTACGAACTTTGCGGGAAACCTACAACACAAAACAAGATGCCTGGATCAAAGAAAAGCTCCAAATGCAGGAAAAGATGAAACAGTTTGAAAGCAACAATTCTTTGGAAACCATCACGTTAGAACGAAACCGTTTTAAAGCGTCATTTGATGAGAAAACTTCTGAATTGGAACAAATCCGAAAGGAATACAATATGATTCAAGATCAATTATCATTTGCTCGGAAAGAAAATGATGAACTCCGAAAGAAACTCGACGACTTTGATAAAGTCTCGAAAATACAGAGAAACATGAGTGCTGATAGTACAGCCATGGAGAAGGAAATCAGAACACTGACAAATCGATGCAATAATGCTGAAAAGATGCACAAAATCGAACTGAATCAGTGCAAAATGCGATATGACAATCAAGTTGGAGTTCTCAGCGAAGAATTGCAATCTTTACAAGATCAAGTTTCAAGATTTAAACGGGAACGCGATAACTTTAAACATATGCTAGAAAGTGCTCAAAAGACAATGTCTGAATTGAAAACAAGTGGAAAACGAGAACATCGAAATTCAGCAACTAGTTACGATGAGGTAAAATGTAATTCAAACGTCAAGTTTCAGTTATGAACACTTCAGGGAATGTTACAGGTAGAAGAATCCCGATCGAAAATCATTAATCTCGAGGAACAAATCAGTTGTATGGAAGATGAGCTATCGGAAGCTCGTTTAGAAAGTTCTAAATTAAAAACGGAATTGGTTTCGGAAAGATCATCCTGGGAAATCAAAATGTCTGAAATGCAAACCCGAGTTAACGAGGTGAGTGGTCTGTTGAATGAAATGGTTTGATTAATATTTAAGTCAATTTTAGTTGGAAGAAGAGAGAATTTTGGCGAGTGGTCGTTCAAAAATTCCTGGCTTGCGTACCCGTATGGAGCTAGCGTGGCAAAAAGAGCGAGAAGAACAGCAACGGTTGCTGCAAGAAACCTCAACATTGGCGAGAGATTTGCGTCAAACATTATTCGAAGTCGAACGTGAGCGTGACAAAGAACGCTTGGAGTCCAAACGTAAACAAGACCAACTGAAGAAGTTTGTCGAAGAAGAGCAAGAAGAAAATCGTAAAAAACTTACAGAGATTCAATGTGATTTGCTTGAACTTCGAGATGCTCATGCAAAACTTCGCACCACCAATGAAAAGTTACGACGAGAAAAAGAACGACATGAGCGAGAGTATGATGAAATCCGACGGGAAGCTGTGGCAAAACGTAGAGCTGAACAAGAAGAAGACCGTAAACTCAGTTCTCTCTTACAGCAAGTAGAAGAGCTGACTAAGCTGGTTCCTGAGTTGTATGGCAGTGAACAAACCGACGAATCTAGTGCTTTATTGGCGATGACTCCAACAGCACCTAGACGACTTAAAGGGCCAAAATCCCGTGAATCTTCACCATCACTAGAACGACGATCAATGAGTCGAGAACCATCACCATTCGTCGACAAACAAATGCAAATTCAAACAACTCTATTAAGACTGACAAACGCAACTGAAGAACTCCGAAAATACCAACAACTGAATGACTCAGAAAAAGATCGCGAGCGCAGCAAACGCTACGGAATGAGGCGAGCCGCCTCAACCGAGACTGAAAACGGAACGGAAAACACCCGTTCAATCCCCACTCGGAAAAACTCTCTGGCTGAAAACGGAAGTCTGAAACGACGTAGCTTATCCCTCGAACAAACTTCCGGAACTCGGCCAGATCAAGTCATATGGAAAGTGGATGATGACAGTATCAGTAGTTTACAGTCTTTGGATGGTAGAAACACAAGCGGGGCAGCTCGATATTTGAAACAGGACTCCAGTTTAGACAGTCGCCTATCTGGTGGATCTACACAAAGTGAAATTATAAACCCATCAGATGTGAGAAAGAAGAAAAAAGGTTTAATTGGAAAACTGAAAAATTTCACTAAATCGCATAGTATTGACGATTCAATGGAAGGATCTCGAGGAGATGTGTCTCATGTAAGTTTAAATAAAAATTCATTAACTAATCCAATATAAATATAGTATTACAAACTAAAGTTTTTCTAACATTATGACAACGTTTAGCATCAAGGATCAGATTCCGACATGAGTATCTCCGAGGACATCAGATCAAGTAAGAAGGATCTAAAAGGGCGAATAACAGGAATGTTCCGGAGAGCTGGTTCGTCATCCCGAAGCAACAGTTTAGAACGCAGTCGTAAAGAGCCAACCCCAGATAGTTCTTCACAACGCCCTTTAGCCAAAAATGGAAGCAGTAATGCTCTAAATAAACTAACAGTAGTAAGTCAATAAACTCAATCGTCAGTCCATTTCTTTTTTTTTCACGCAAAACTGTTTAACTTTCAGAAAACCGAGGATAATTCAGCATCATCTACATCCAGCAAAAGTAGTACATTGAAACTGAAAAAGAAATAATGATAAACATTTCCACAAATCCAGAGAACCCTACCCTTAATACGGCAGTGTTTTCAATATATTTACCAGTTTATTCTTCACTGTGATCTAAATATTGAAGATAAATGCAAAACACGAAATGTATAATTTATTATGCTTAAGAATTTTCATTAGATCTAAGAAAAATCCATTCCTTAGACATATTGAGTAATAAACAGAAGGAGAACGTACACAGAAAAAAAGAAGGCGAAACACTGCTCTATTTAGGACCCTTAGGTTCAGTTCAATTTTTCAAAGCTAATAGATGAAATAAATGACAAGTCATAGTTCTGTACTTGTAATTAATTTCATACTGTATTATGTCCTATACCAAAAAATATACTCAGATCAACTTTTCATAATACATCTAAAGAAGTATAGCTTCAATTAATAGCATTTAATTGGTTTGATTGTTTTTTTTTTTTAATTAGTGCAAATACACACAAGACGAGACTTGTACGATCTCAATTGTATTGGCTCGTATTCGAGATGAGATCGATACATGTCGTGTGTTAATCAAGAAAATTATGATTTTTTTTTATTGAAAACATGGAAATATTAATTTCATTTATTGAAATACTAATTGAATGTTCACAAAATTTTTACAAATATTTAAGTTAAAAAACATACTATATATTGGCCCCAGTATAGAAATCAACTAGCACGTTGAGATGGGGGCCAAAAATGGAAAACGCTCCAATTGGTTTTGTTAAAATTGGCTGAACTGCTTTTTTTACCCGAATGAAATTATTTCGTTTTATATTATTATATATTTCTTTGTACGAGTGATGTATATTGTTGCCATTTTATAAATGATTTTTCCTCGGTTTAATAAGAAATATCTTGTAAAAGTGTTTTCCATTTTGTTAAAAATATTGAAATATTTACTATAACAAAAAAAAAAAGAAATAAAAAAATATCATTTTCAATAATGGCTTATCATTGCAACTTTATAATGTTAGTTCCTTGACATTGTGCAGAAAACTTTACAGGTAATATTCCTATAACAATACACCGTAATGTTCAAAAAATATTAATCTTCCAAAGAATAGTAAAGATGAATTTTATAACGAATAAAAACGATGCAAATCAAAAGCTTTTCATTCTTCCTGTAACAATTTGTTAATAATTTTTTTCAAACATTACACTGCAAGTAGCGGTATGGTTATCTACAAATGTATATCAAAATCAAGACTTTCATTTCTTTCTGCACATGTCTTTTCGCAAATGAATTTTTTGCAGTATTGAGCACCAATAGTTTGTTAAAACAATTCGACTTAACAAAAAATACATTCAATAAGATACAACTTATATAAATAAATGTTACATTGATTAATATTCATTGCAATAACTAATAACAGTTCTATTTAATTTAACAACATTTCAGTACACGTAAAAGTAAAATAACATAAAAAAAAATTAACTATTTAGTGACTTCGGCTTTAAGCGTTTAGTTTTGATCGTTTACAATATGGTACAATGGTAGAAACAATCGAATACGTATAAATTTTAGACATTTATTCGTTTTTTCGATCTCCCCTAGAACGAAAACTTCGTTTTAATCGAGTCGTTAAGTTAAACATTTTGGCAAATACTTGTTTTTCTTCTTTGTTGCGACGACACCCTATTTGGTCCTGTGAATATCTTCGAGCTTGTTTAAGCAGAGCGCCTGGAATGGTTTGAAGAGTCGCTAAAGATTGAATCATCTCCTCAACCACTTTGCAACAATTGGCGGCCATTACGACTTGAGAATTTATATCAACTTTGTTGGGTCGCGGCATGTAGAAATATCTACAAATAGCAGCAAAAATCAAATTGAGAAAACTAAAATCAAATTATTTTTAATTAAAAAAAAACGGTTTAATGCGTGCTGAATAGTTCACAATGAAGAGTTGCGCAGTTCACCGATAAAGTACAAAGTTAACACTATACTAGTGTAGAATCCGTTAGACTCCATCTTAACAGAAAGTATTACGGGCAGAGATCAGCTACTTTAACTACAACGAAATGCAATTTCGATGCTCACAAAACGTTGACAACAACAATAAGAGTTTTAATTATGATTGATTACTAATTCAATTTTTTATTGTTGCTTTAAGTCTTGCAAATCTAACAATTAAAAACAACCTTTGTGATTCTTTTTTAGTACACTTCAGATTTCCTCTCGGTGTCGAAATCACTCAATAGAGTCGTTATATCGAAAAAAATTAATTGCAGTTTTATTTGGTTGTTCTTTCTAGACCAGTGGTTCTTAACCTTGTTGGAGATAACCAGTTTCATATGTGCATTCACCGAACCATTTTTAGTTGGAAAAATAAATATAATGTTTTCAAATATATTTATACTTAGATTATGACTCGAGGATGTGTCTTGACCACCGTCGAACCCGCGAGATTGACTCACCGAACCCCGGCTAAGAACCATTGTTCTAGACCAATTAAAAATTAAAATTCATATTGCAAGGAAGTTAAAATATTGTGTCGGAAAATATTTCATTTCACTAAAAAGTAAACGATATACTTACTGATGCAGCTTACGTAAATATTACATTTTGCTTTGATTTTAACAGAATGAAAAACCATATACCTACTTTTTGGGGAGCTTGTTACAGATCACCAAATAATTTTAGATGATATCCAGAAACCAATCCTATACCTATGTACACACAATATGCACTTTTAAACATGTTTTTCAAACAATTGATGTCAAATAATTAAGTTAAATCCATACTGTGCAATATACGTGTTCATAAGAGTATGAAAATTTTTAAGAATATATACCTAGGTGGAAACAATGAGGGGGCGATGATCATAGCGACATTATGTAAATTCATCTTATTATATTGTTCATTGTTGACAACTTCCCCAAGGAAACTCAGGAATGAGTAAAGCGTACTTCGGTTTTCTACAGGTAACAGTAGCACCAATAAATTGAGCGCATGCAATTGATCATGTTCTTCTTTGATCCCTGAAAATAATAAGTATTAACACGAAGTTTTAAACCATTTAAGTCTAAGATTACCATGGCATTCATAAAACAAATGAATTAACTCAACCGTGAGTAATGGTTGAGGTAAATCGCGAAGTAATCTCTTCAGGATTGATACCAATTCGTGACTGGTTAATTGATCGAGAAGATTTTTGACTAAATCATGTTTGCTATAGAAATGAGCTTCGATTTCATTGCAAACACTTTCGACTCGTTGTTTGTTTCCCGCAATCCGGAGTAGACCCTCTTCCCGACTGCGTGGTCCGGATAATCTACCTAGCATATCTTGGATGACTAATGGGACTGGGGTCGCATTTGTATCGCCGACTAAACGGTAATCTCGCATGACTAACGTTGACAAATTAACTCCAAACAAATTACCGTCTGAAAAGTAGGAAATTTATGTACAATCGAATCGGTCGAAGGGGAACAAAATAAGCATTCGTGTTTTTCTTCAACTGACCTTCTTTGCGTTTTCGTTTTGCAGGTTTTCGACGTTCAACTTTTAATGAATATTTATCGAAAACCGTGCAGAGCTCAAGCCAAAGAATGGGAGTCATGTCTTTAAAGTCGAGATCGGTGACATTGTCGACTGAAACTCGATCGTCGATTACTACAGTACTGTCACTTTGTTTGCTCGATTTTCGGCTGTTGAAATGAAGTTCAAAGCTGATGGGAACCGACGATGGTTGAAAATCATCGATCACATGACTGAAATCATTTTCGGTTAGATTAAATATAAAAGGATAGTTATAATTTCTACTTGGGCAATTCAACAAGACTTTGAGCCCCTTCGGGAGCGATGGTCTCAGGATGAGCTAAATTGACCAAGGAGCCTGAACCAATTGAGCCATCGCGATGAGTTCGGCTGCGTTCCCGAGAATGGCGCGGTTTTAAAATCGTGCCAATTCGACTGAATCCCAAAAGTTCGATGCCTTCAGTGTTTGAGGCGACATCGACACGGTGCGAGTTCCAGGGAACAGCTCGTCGAAACATTTCGTTGGGCGGCAAAACGTTCGGAATTGGAATGTCAGTCTCGTTTGAAGAAGCAATTCCGCGATGACAACTTGGAGGTGCACTAGGTGTACGACGAAGTGTTTCTTTGCTCTCTTTTTCCGTACCAAACAGCGACGAAGGTGCTCCGTCAGCTGAATCAGGCTGGTTGAAAATTTTCACGAAGCTCGGAACACTTCCCAGTCTAACAAAAAAAAAAATCAAACTCCACACTTTTATAGGATTGCTATTCATATAAACTAAGAAACACCTGATTTATACACTCAAATAAAAATATTTAGTTTGGAAATTATTAGACTATTTTCTAATACTGAAATTAAATCATTGAACTAGTTAGACTTTTCAGGGAAATACATTTCCAGGTAACTAAAATACTGCATTAGCAATGTAAAAATATTACAGTGCAATTTTTGAACTTTATTTTTCTGAAATTAAGCACAATTTAATC
The DNA here is from genome assembly GCA_958496175.1 of Sisyra terminalis. Classification (NCBI taxonomy): domain Eukaryota; kingdom Metazoa; phylum Arthropoda; class Insecta; order Neuroptera; family Sisyridae; genus Sisyra; species Sisyra terminalis. The sequence continues at coordinate 838,103 of OY292280.1, forward strand.
AATATTTTTTTTTTATCTTTTGATGTGAGAAACATTTGTACATGCATGTTACATTAAGATCCAAGACTACCACTTAAAATAGAGAATACCACTTAAAAGTATTGCTTGGCAATCAAAGTATGTTTCCTCTGCAAAATGACTAAATATTTTTAAACGTTAAAAATATGATTACTGTTAAACCTTTGTGAATATATGTCAATAAAAGTTCTAACTGATTTATTCAAAATAATATCTACAACTAAAGCAATATACTTAACAGGACTAATAGGCTGTAACAACTGTTATAATTAAGTATGTATGAATATAGTTTGTGCTTTATATGTTGAAAAATCGATAAAAATCGAAAATGTTGCCCACTTACAAACTTCGTGGAGGCGATGGTTGTTCTTGGGTCCAGTTAGACGATGGCCAAGGTGATGTTAGAAGACTTGGTGGACTTGGAGGACATGGAGGTTCAGTATCAGCATCGCCTAACTTTTCAATCGAATCTAAAGAATCGGGTGTCGCACTTCTGGATCTGGTTCCTGTACTGGATGTCTAAAAAAATACGACAACCAGTTGCTAAGTGGCTAGAATCTGGCGTATGACTACTTACCTCAACGTCACGAAAAACGTTGCGAATATCTGGTTTACGTTGCCAACCACGAGGTTGACGTCCAGCAATACCGAAACGATTTCGAACAGTATTGTTTAAGGCTCGAACTCGACGCTTTACAGTATCCGCTTGTTGCTTGGAAAGTTGTCGGAGGGAAACGTCTAGCTCTGCGTTGTTGATTTCACGACACTGGCGAAATGCTTCTGCTAAATGTTCCATTCCCATTGCGCGTAATAGCTCAGCGTCATTTTCGACTTCTGAAAACCAGCGATTTAGTAAACATGGATTCATTTAAGTAAACTAATTCTGCATAGTTCCAATTAATTTTAACAATAAATGTTTCCACGAACTCATTTCCAATTGCTTTTACATCCAATACATCTATCCAATACAACTATCAATTGAATATCATAACTATATTTCCTATATTGTTTTAGAAAAAATTCATGGAAATTTAATTAAATTTCGTTTTCTATTACTTTCCTACAAAATATACACAAGTACACTTATCATAATAAACAATAATAAATTTAGTGAAAAAAATGATTTGTCGCTTTACTCAAATTACGCTGGAATATATTAGATTAGGATTCCGCTTCATTTTTTTAATGAAATTCCAACTTCGGCTTCAAAGTTAATGTGTAACTCTAACTTCGACTCCGGTTTCGATCTAAATTGTTATAAATTTATTTTTTTCAATCATTACTATACTAGCTACCATCAACAGTTGCGGATTTAGATCTACTGCCGTCCTAGGCCCCATTCGATATGCCTCCCTTGCTGGTCCATAACAAGGTAGTTATCAAGATAAAACATCTAATTTTCTAATAATTAAAATATAAATCAATATTAACAAAACTTTTTATGAATTTACACATATTTTTCAAATGCATCATATAAATTTCAATAATATTTTTCAAATATTATTATAACTCACACCTTTTTTCCATCACTTATGATATGAACTTCTTTTTCTAGCCTTGGTTTACCAAAATACGTCGATTATATCATCGTAATCAATTTCTTTTACTAATTGAGATTCAACAGATATTAATGCCAGGGCATTAAGTAAATCTTGGTCCATACTTGCTCGTTAGTATATTTTTACTCTTTCCAGGATAGAAAAAAATCTTTCTTCTGAACAATTAGGCACTGGGAATCAAAAAATGCATTAAGGTGCACATTTAGAAGATTCCGTGATGCAAAATATATAATATATTTTCGGATATCTAGGTACCTCTTCCAAATCGTAAGCATAGTACGTTGTTTTAGATAATTACGACGCATTTCGACTGCCAGGATTCGCATAGAGTTTTAAATGATCTGACAAAAAAGGGTCAAATTTTAGAAAAATTTCTACGGGTTATTTAAAAAAAAAAAAACTATTAAGAGGATCTCCAATTTGTTTAGAATGTCCCCGGAATGGTAGTTCTCTAATTACCAGTGATTTAACAATTGAAAAATGTGATATGATACATTAATTTAAAAAAATATTAATAATACTTTTCTGAAGATATTCCATGCATTCATTGCGAAACTAACTAAATTTACTTTTTGAGTTTGAATTGTCCGTAAATGCTTCGTCTTTAAAATTTTGGCGTTCCGAAAATTATGCCGCCCCTAAAATCGTGCCATCTTATTCGGCCCTTATCAGGCCTCATCTATTGGGCTTAGTAGTCCAAAAACAATGCAAATTGTAATATGCATGGAATTGATGCGGATGGAGTGAGAGAGACTATTTCTCCGTACTAACGAAAACGTCTCACCGATCAGCAATTTAAATATTTAAAATTGATAGGTAATTATCAGTTTATTTAATGTAACACTAAAGAAATAATTTTAACACTCTAGAATTTCGCTTAGTTCCTCTTTATACCCGTTTTAACAAAATAGTCATCTGCCAAAGTCATAAGGGCCTCATTATTCTATTGAGCCGAGGGCTCCCAATAGACTAAAAACGGCTCTGGATGAATTGTTTTTGCTGCTAGTGTAATGATCAATTAGGTTCCAAACTTTGAAGTCCTCATTACAGAACCATCTACTGAAAAGTATATGAATGGAAAAAGTGAAAAACCAACAATTTCATAGTTACTTATCGCTAAGTAAAAAACATTCTTTTCAAAAAATTAAAAGATTTGAAGATTTTTAGTTCATCAAACCAGAACACCCCCTTAAATTGTTGTGCAATGCGAAAAAAATCCTGTGGAATAATCACTTGAATTTATTTTGAAACGTTATGAGTTGAAAATAGAAGGGATTTAAGGAGGAACTTACCATCTATTTCTTGTTTAACGTGGTCTTCATCATCGATGTGCTGGTTTCGTGTTTCCTGAACGATTTTGTATTCATTCCAGAAGTCCTTGTAGTCATCCGATGGCAGCATATTACTGTCCAGATCCAGGCTCGTGTAGCCTCCTCCGCTGCTTACCGCCTCGGCCTCATTGAGGCACTAAAACAATCACACATCGCCAATAATCAATCAATAATCGACAACAATCGATCACGTAACAGAATGCGTTTGTTGAGAAACAATACGAAAACGTAACTGAGAGTTTTTTTTCCAATGGCCTTAGAAAACCTCCCAACTCAAGAAAATTTCACTGTTACCATTTAAAATGTATTAATTATATATGGGTGGTTAAAAACGCGTACAAATCGACGATCTCTCCGAGTTACGCCGTTCCACACAAACGTATTCTATTGGAATATTTTTTTTATTATTTATTATTAATAAATAATTAATAAAAAAAATTTTGGAACGCAGTTTTTCAATATGTTCAGTGCACGATTTAATGATTATATCATTTTCGTACCATAAATGAATATCAAATCGAAATTAATTAAGTAATTAGTATTCAAAACGATATTAGATATGTTTTGTAATCTTTTTAAATAAGTATTTCAGAATATGTTTTGAGTCGTGCAGACAATTGGTCAGGCAAATGATTGGCAGGAAGGATCAAGAAATCAAGGATAATAAGGATCAATCACAAACAAAACCGTCAACCGCGTGCCGGACCTCGCACATTAAAAGCTTCCGTAATCTAAAATTGTGTTACAAATTTTCAGCCTTTTATTTCTACTGCATTATCAATACATGCCTACCTCTAGGTACGTCAGGGAACCTAATGGACCTCATATTTGTAATTAGCAACCCAATAATCGCAGCTACGTGTGTTAAAAATAATAATTTAAAAACATAGCTTAAGTCCTTTTTAGACCAGTCAAATCTAGCAACGTAGCAATTTAATTCGCGAAAAAATCGGCCCATTATTAAAATGTAGCCACAAACGAGAAAAGTATACCACATTAGAACTGAATTAACAAAAAAATTGCGAAAAGAATGAAAAATGCAACATTGCCAGATTTGACTGTTCTAAAAGGGACTTAAGCCAAAAACTCGAGGAGATGAGACCAACGCCTATCCCCAGATACGTCGAATAGCTTCATAGACTTCATTTTTGTAATCAATGACCGGAAAAAAAATTAAGTAGTTTCAAAGAAAATTCTGATTATACTCTAAATCCGTGATTCCCAACCTGGGACGCAGGCCTCACCGGTAAGGCATGGCAATATTTTGGTGGATCATGGGCAGGACGTGCACCCTTCGACTGACTATACCAAACACTATGGGGTAATTCGAGAATAACTTATTAACTGTGAATTGTTTTCCATTCATTTCAGAATAATGTTTCAATAAAATATTTGCTATTTCTATTATATGTTTGGAAACTATTTATTTAACAGTTCGTTCAGTTTTTATTTTTCTCTTTCATGGATGACTTATTCTTTGGATGCTTGTTTAAATACCAAGTTAATGGTCTTTTAAGTGTCCTTCCGGTGAATAACCGTAAAATTTTAAATAACAAAATTTAAATATCACGAGAGGGCCATCAGGATTTTAGAAATGCCTAAGTGGGACATGACCCAAAATCGATTGGGAACCATTGGTCTAGAGATGAGGTTCCTGGAATTTCAGCAGCATCGAGAAGTTAACAGACCCAATATTCGTTATCAACTTAAAGAAAAAAAAATACATTTCTCGTGTACTATCTTAACGAGTACTAAACTAGTAGGTACAAATTTCAAACCTTGTAACAAATGTTCGTTAAAAAGCAACGATAAATAAAAAAAAAGAGGGTAGCACTTTTTAATATCTCTTATAGTAACCAAATAGTCTTATAGTAACCAAATCCAAGATTCGACTTGTTTTTTTATTTGGAATCCTAGATTGTCTCGCCTAAATGGACATAATGAAATTATAAAGATTCCCTTTTTAGGAGCCATTAAAAGGATGCCTTCAGGTTCGAGGTTACAACTATCGTGCTGATTGATGATTGATAAGAATTCTTGTTTCGTTTTTATTTCCCTCTTATATTTTTTCGCCATTTGGTAATCATGAGGAATAGGTCTTTAAAATTTACCATTCTTTTTGCCCTCGTGTAAAAAAATATATTTATAGATTTGGGGTTATCTATTACATGCATTAAAACAATCCGTAAGGATTAGTGTTTCAATTTTTTCTTTAACATTTCTTTTGTTTTTCTCAATAAGTGACAATGGCGAATAATTCTTTGCCATGTAACTGATGTTGGAGAATATTTTAGGTTAGAATTATTGATTTTGGATCAATTGCCTCGGTTCTCATGAATTGTTCATGATTGATATACAAAAGATGGGGATGATTGCTATTAGGGATGGTTAGATATGGGGGTGGATCATTTTGGCAATTGTTTAAATATTAATATGATTAATACTACCTTTTGTTTATTTACATGTGTCATTGTTAGAATAGCATAGTTTCCAATATATTGATTTAATTTGGTTTAAACTGTTATTAAAATTGTCTCAATACCAATTCATGCTTCAATTAGGGGACGAAGGTATGTGGGGCAAAACAAAAACACATTTTTTTCTACCACACACGAACGATTTGCATTTATTGGACAATGTTGACTAATTGAAAATTGATAATTCGTCGATAATCAATCACAGATCGAACATTATGATTTTTTTTCGAATTGAATTTTTATCAACACACATAAGTACAACACTAAACTAGCAATTTGATTTTTAAGTAGGTTAAATATTTTCACATTTTTCAGTCTTTAATTCTCCGATTGATTTTCTTCAAAATTTCCGATTTGTTTATTTCCAATTTTACTTTAAACTCATACAAAATCTTTGTTATTTTAAACATTATCTATTTATACATACATATATTTAAGAAATATATATCTATATATATATGTATATCTATATATATTATATCTACTATACACATACATATATACATATACATCTACATTAATAAAAAACTATACCAACTATACTAAAAGATAACACTAAGTAAAATTAATTTAATAGCCCAGACATGATACGATAGCAACGACGTATAGCAAAATCAAAAAATTCCTATCCTCTTCTACTACCCATTACTATGTATTGCCAACCCTTATTTACTGAGCAAGTGTGACCTTCTTATTGAAATCGACGACCAGAATGAGACGGCTACTCAGGCTACTCACTTTACGTACAATCGCTACTATTGCCCTCTATTTCACGTAAATCTTACCAATTTTTTTTCAAATGTTTATTTACTACAAGCAACTTCGTTTGCGTGACAGACCAAAATAAAACTTTTTTCACACAATTTGGTTGACAATATGTCCCACATAAATGTATCGAGTTCTTATGTTACCCCTTCTGATGTGATTCATATAAATAAAATATAAAATCATACAGATTGTTTGCAAATGTATCTTCAAAAATGAGGTACACAGTATCGCCCCTTTTAGGATCGAAATGTAAACAACATGGCTGAGTAGGCTACAGCCTACAGGTCCTTATCAATCATTTACTCAGTAACACTCGAAAATGATGAAAGGGAATTTGAAATGACGTTTTTTTTTTTCAAATTTTCTTTTCCTCGCATTATTGGGAATAAAACATTTGCGATTTTCTAATCGATTTGTTCACCTTGCGAACCACACAATCCAAATTAATGATGTAATTTACCAACCGAAACAGATGACAATCACTGCATGCGCGAAACGCACGCAACCATGGACACTGTCCACTGTTTGGTGGAACAACTGACCATAACACTTTATGCCGTTTTTTACCAATTTGATTTAATAATATTAAATGCCAATGAGTGTAATTCAACTACTAATTACAATCAAAGTTTTGGAACGCAGCCTGTACAAATTAGAAGTCATTATTAAATCAATTTATAATAATCGATTCACTTATAATTAGTGGCACGTAAAATTACTAAAACTAATTGTTTAGTCATTTATGGAATGTATATGTGAAATTTTTTACAAAACAAAACAGAATCATCAGTTATGAGTTTATAAGTTAAAAGGGGCAATCCCAAATTGCCTACTAAATTAGTTGAGTCATTTGAAGTCACTATCAGCTACCAATTTGCTAATGCTACCTGGTAACATTAAAGAGAATATTTTAAACAAATTAAGGAATCTTCGGTTGTAGTCGAAGGACCTTTCATCAAGTCCTAGTTATAAAGTGCCTCTAAAGAGATTGGTATTGGATATTGTTTTCATGATTTTGTTTTCGTAAAATTCTGCATAAAAGACAATCGACTGCACTTTTAAAAAAATCCCGCTTCAGTTGGTGGTTTTGGATATATTTATTTTTAGAAAATTTCCGTAATGCTCCATTAATTCAGCGTCTTAATATCGCCAGCTACTTCCTCATTTTGTATAAAAATCGTGGCAATTGGAAAAAAATTCAATTGATTCAATGCTCATTTCGCATAATAAAATTAAAATCATTGCAAATTACCTTATGGTAATTAAAAAGCACGAGCGTGCGGTTAAAATTCCTAAGAAAAAGTGAAATTTTTTCCAATTGAAAGTGATTTAATTGATTTCCATATGAAAATCAACCGCAGAGAACAACTTTATTCAACTGATAAAGTAGCTATGGATTGATGGACGCACGACTCTGTGTCCAAAACCCTTCCAGTTTCAACAGAATGATCTTCCAGGAAAAGAGTATATAAATGCAATGCACTGAATTAATTTCTGATTCATTTCAAAACAAAAATTTGCAATATCTCTAAAGAAAATGCGAAAGTAGTGCTTCTGGTGCCATGATGGATATTTTAAAAGTTCTTGCTTGTCTATTACTTGGTAAGTGCCAGTGTAGAATAATCGACGATTTTTTATCTGAATTTTTTTGTCCAACAGTGACATACGTAAATGCAGCGAGGCTGCAGCATAGATATTGGTCGAACTATAACTTTAAAGATAATGAAAATGTCGAGGGTATATCAGCATCGAATCAATATGAAAATTATGGTTTGAGCGAAAGTGCCTCATTAGGATCAAAAAGTTCTGGGAAGAAAGGATACAGTGCTGGAAGTGGTTTGCGACAAATAGCACAAGGATCAGCAGATCAGGCAGATACGGCATTAAAAAACCAAGATGCTGCTGCACATCAAGCTGCATATGTCGCGTTGAATACGTTGGCGCAGGCCGCAGCGCAGGCGGCTGCCACAGCTCAAGCAGCCCTCGCTGGAAAACAAGTTTTACTGCAAGGATTGGAGCAGCAGTTACGGGAAGCGAAAACGGCGTTGGATGGTGAAAATATGCAGTTGATGCAAGCACAGCGTGCGGCAGCCGCATCGCAGTTAGCTGCCCAGCAGGCTATGCACCACGTGAACGTAATCCAGGCTGCGTTAAATGCGGCGCAGGCCACTAGTGAACAGGCGGCGACAGCCGCATCGGAGGCAGCTGGCGAGCTGGGGGCGCAAACCGCCATGGTTGGAGCGGCACAACAACGGCTGCACGCAATTACCGAGCAATTAACTGCAACGCGAATCGATTTCGAGACCACTCAGAAGGCTGCAATTAAAGCCATGAATGCGGCCCGCTCGGCACAAACAAATGCGGCAACCGCAGCTGTTACAGCCGCTTCTTCCGCCTTACCAATTCATCCAGAACCTTCTCCAACATCCAAACCAAACACTCCAACTAATACAAATTCCGACAAAAGCGAACAATACGACTATTATTTTTAATGTCTTTAATAAAACATTTTAAAAATCATCATTGTACCTTTTTCTTCTTAAATTTCCTTCAAACAAGTATGTCGGAATTTTGCGTTTCAGAATAACCATTTTTCTGTGATGTATCTGCAATGGGGTACCTACCTAGAACGCAAAATTCTACTCATAATGTCTGCTTATTTAATCAACAAATTCATTCCACTCATTTATTTGTCTGTATATTGTATATGGTTCATTCAATTGCCTCAATCGCTCGATTTACTTCACTTTCACTCACTCGAGTAATATATTCGAGTTAATCCTTTACATTTTCCCTCCACTTAGCAACTCAACTCAATAACTTGACCTATCTATTCGATTCCGCCTCTCAAACGCAATTATTGTTAATTTTCGAATGTTCTGAACCCTAAAGAAACAATACTTCCATGTCACGAGTGGACAACAATTTGCAATATGGCTGAAATTATATTGTTTAAGGATATTATTTTGTATATTTTATAGTTAAAGAATTAATTGTTAAGGAATTATATCAGTTTACCTATTTCAAATTTAAATTTTCCACAATGAACAACATTAATTTTAGCGTCATCTCTAATAAAAACGTTGAACTCTTAGCAAACATTTAAACCATATGACCGTGCAGCGCTATTGGCGGTTGTATCGGGCATTGTGTAAAGAATTTTCGAAATGAGCTTAGAAAGACATCCTTTTCTAAACAGAGAAACAACAGAAATATTCGCAACTGTTTCAATTAATTTGCCATTTTATGAGATCCTAATGATTCACTTGGCTTCAAATTGCGAAATTTGATTCCATAATTGAATATTTAAAAGTATGTCGAATTTTAGAAAATAGCACTTAAAAAATCGTAAAGAAATCTGCAGTTTAAAATAATTCTCTGCTACTCCCATGTAACTCTCAGATTAACTGAAATTGCCAATTATGCAACTGCTGATAAAAACGTTGATATTATTATACTCGAATACAACAATTGGCTCTAAAAAAGACATAAAACCGAAAAAATATTTTTATATAATTTAATATAATAATGTTTTGAAAATGACTAACGCATTTACGTTCTTACGACAAATACGAGAAATCTTAAGATATATGGCAAGGTTATTTCTTCTGTGCTCCTAATGCCCAATACGAAGTTTATCAAGTTTCAACTATTTAATTAGTAATAAAAATTCCAATCATAATAATTCCATCAAGTATTTCTTAATAAAGTAATCAAAATTTATTTCGAAAAGAAAATAATAAATATTTTTAAAATAATCGTTTGTTGTTCGATTTAATGAACTATTTTTCTTGGTTTTTAAGTCGCTTTGAACTTTTTAAGCCTTTTAAACAGTTTTGAAAAACTGTACTTTACAGTTTGGAACTAATCGATCTTTGTACAACTTAAATTGGAACGATTGGAACCATTAGAACGATCCAACAGTCTTATAAAGTATCAGGTTTGTATGAAATTCCTATGAAATTCACTGTCAAATGAAAATAATTAATTTGATCATTAAATTATAATTAAATTTTAAATTGGTTTTATGCATTTTTAAACAAATAAAAATTTATTTTCTTAAATATCGAATGTTTATCAAACCATTGAGTTTATGGATTTCTTATCGTTTTACGCATTTTACTTCTTCGCCGTTCATAAAACTTGAGAATTGGACATTAATAAAGAGCATTATATAGAATGAAACATTTATAAAGTCATCCTTTTTTAAACAGAAAAGAACAAAGGAAATATTTGCGATTATTTCAATTTAATTTGCCATTTTATGAGTTCCTAATAAACCACTTGGTTACAAACTGTAAAATCTTATTCTTCCATTGAATTAATTATTTTTATACTTTCTACGATCTGGTTTTAAGCAAAAAATCAATTAGCATTGATTAAATTGCCTATGTTAGGCTTTATAAATATTTGAAAATAATACAGAAAACTGCGACTTAAAACAGTTTATCTTTGTCTTATTTGGGTCCTACGGATCGTACGGATCCTACGTCACTCCGAATCAGAAAGCTCATTCAGCCCGCCCAAAGCTCGTTAAGCAAAACTGACAAAATTCCGAACAGTTCTATAGTTCCGAACCGTTATGAATAATCTCGCGCATTCGCCATGAAGCACATGACATGAACTCGTGATTAAACGGGTTGGGAAAATACGAGTACCGTATCAGCTGCTCATTTCGACTTCATATAAAATTTGAATAGTTTCTCAATACTGTTTTTCATTTTACTTGGAAATTAACGATGCAAATAATTATTTTCCTTTTTGCATTAATTGTTATGTTTCTATGTGCGGGCTCTGTTCTTACGTCCAACTATGTTCCTGTTATTTATTGGGGTGTAGATAGGTAATGTGAAAAAATTGATTAATTTCCTTATGGTTTTCTATATTTGGATAGTTTTCTTTTTTACAGTCAAGAACCAGAGTTTGCTGCCTTGCAACATGTAGGAAAAACATCATTTAAAGAACTAATCGAGGACATTACCTCAAATAAAACTTTTGTGGTCGTTTTCGAAGACGAACATGTAAGAAACTACCCTTATTTCTTAACCTCTATCAATTGTAATAGCAGTTTCAACTTTCCAAGTGAATATGAACAATTCTAAAACATAGATTAAGGTGTCCACTTCTAGATTAATAGCTTAAGTTAAAAAAACAGTGATAATATCTTCAAGTATTTTTCACAAAAATTAAATATCGTTCATTTAATTTTCTGACCTAAAAACACTTAAATACAAATTTTCATTATAATCGTTTGAGCCGTTTTCGAAAAAAATTGCATTTATATAACATTGGGCTCAAATCCCTTTTAGAACAGTCAAATCTGGTAACGTTGCATTTTCGACTTTGTTTTTAATTTACTTCACGAATTTAGCCACAAAAGAGAAAAGTATACCATTATTAGAACTGAATTAACAAAAACTTGCGAAAAGAATGAAAACCAAGGGCTCATGTAGACTTTAGCACACCCACAATTTGGCAATGTTACATTTTCGACTTTGTTTTCAATTTAATTCGCGATTAAATCGGTCCATAATGAAAATTTAGCCACAAAAGAGAGAATTATACCATATCAGAATTAAATCATCAAAAATATCGCGAATTAAATTAAAAACAAAGTCGAAAATGCAATGTTGCCAGATTGTGGGTGTGCTAAAGTATACTTGAGCCAAACAAAGTAGAAAATGCAACATTGCCAGATTTGAGTATTCTAAAAGGGACTTGAGTCTTTTGTTTAAATGTTTCTTTTCATCTTCTTTTCTTTTGCAACAGTTAAGTTTGGAGGATTTGTCAATGAGTGACTATAAGCCATTGGAGGAAATAGTCGATGCCAAGTTCAATGGAAAAATCAAGTACATTCCTTCAGTATTATCGCCATCACGAGTTATTGCAACAATTGCGAAAAACACCCACAAAACATATAAGGCTAGTGACATCTTATCGGGGGTTGTTTCAGCTCCAAAACCAGCCCCAGGTCTCATCACTTTCATCACCCTCGAAGAAACTCAATCTAATGAAGATCGTCCACATTTACTAAAACGTCACGGTAAAATGATAACTTGCTTATATCATTTTAATATCGTTGTTTTAATTGTTTATAATCATACACCCAGTAGGGTGTGGATCAAAGAAGAGAGATATAAGTCTCTTATATTATTATGTTCAGTTGCTGGAGGATTTCAAGGAAAATAATGAGGTTTTCTCTTGCAAAAGTCCGGGAATTTTGATCTTAAAAAACTGTGGAAACACGAGACGAGATCGAGACGAAATTATACAAATCTCGTCTCGTCTTGTGTGCACCTCTAAATCTGTCTCCTCTCAAAATTTAAAAACTAATAATTAACCTTTTTTCAGTTGATTTTATTGTAAAAATGTGTGAAAAATTCAGTCAACAATATGACGATATTCTTATGATTTATACAGCATCTCAACCATCCTGGGTAAATTATTTTTATTATTATTAATTATTTTTTTTGACAATTAATTTATTTTTGTAATTTCCTTTCAGTATGGATCTGAAATGAGTATAAAACGTAAAAATCGTCATTTATTACAAGCAGATGACGAGCCGAAAAAGATTTTCAATAATACAAACATCATCTTTTATACCGGCCAAAGTCCAGTGATATACAATAATGATAATGAGTTTGTGTTTTCCTAAATTGTATTAAATTTGTAATAAACCAAATGTATATTTTAGGGTTACTCTCGATAATATTGAATACACTACTTCGGTTGAATCTGAGAATAATTTTGTGTTAGCTGGAACCAGTGCTAATGGACATTTTTCGTAAGTTTTTTTTTTCTATTTTTGTCCACAAGTTGTAAATTTGAATTTCTTTTTAGATTGACATTCAAATCTGATTCTTCCGGATATTGGTTTGTGACGAACGCAACCATTCAAAATTCCAGTTCTTTGGCGGTGAAAAACGTCTACGCCCCAGTAGGATGGTCGTTCCACTGTTCCAACTTAAAAATTGGTGGTTCTAATGAAGGAATTAAACTGTCTAATGTTCAAGTAATTACAATAAAATATTTGTCTTTCCACAATTTTTGAAATTATAAAAGAAAAATCATCATTACTAAAAATCATTTGGCATCCCTTTACTAGTGATATTAACATAAAAATAGATCTATTTACTATCCTCCCTCCCGAATATTAGGCTACCTTACAATGACATAACAATGTCTATCTACTTTGCGTATCTATTTGATTGTTTTTATAGTTCATTAAATATCAACGATACGTATTTTGATACAAACATTTAAGAAATTTGTAAAACAGTTTAATGTTTTAGCTTTAATATATTATCTTAGCCCACACTATGCTTCCAGCACAAGCACTGTTATATTTTGTCTAGTTCCCTCCAAATTTGTGCCTAAGTAGATAGCGCTGGCAGTTGCTTCTTGTGCAGATTGTCATTTACTGTATAGTGCGCTATCTATTGATAAAAATCAGTGTTGAGCAATTATTTGTAGTTCTGTTGAAAAATTCTGAATTGCTTGTATTTTTTTATAGATGCAAGCATTTTTCGATAATAATTCAATGCCGTCAGTGTTTGGAGACTCTTACGACTGTGTTGGATTCACATCAGTGCCCATTTGGTCTGGATTGTTCGTCACATTCATTCTGGCGTTAATTATGACAATGGGATTATGCATGATTATGGATATCAAAACCATGGATCGATTCGATGATCCCAAGGGAAAAACAATTACCGTCAACGCTACGGAATAGTTACTTATACATACTTGCGCATTTTAGTTGAAGCAATCACTATTTATGAAAACTTCACACTCCAATTACAAAAATCCTTTATTGTTTCTTTTGTTAAAACTTAGCAGATCATGAAACTAGTCTTAACAGACTCATGAATTATGAATGTATCAATTTTATTTGTAAATACGTTTTAAATTAGATTATTTTATTTATGCAATTCGAAAAACGCTGGTTAATAGTTGAAAAGTATTGTATTAAAATTTATTCGAAAGATAGCATAATTAGAGTTTAGAAAAACTTAAATATATGTATATAATTATTATGTGAAATAAATGAATGAATTTGTTGTTAGAACAAAGTTTTTATACTTGAAGTTTTTTTTCAGGGTATTTCACGTTTTTCTTTTTACTATTTGGTATAAGTACGAAGACATATTGTTAAGAATATTTATCGTATTTGTTGGCTATTAAAAATCTTAAGCGACTCTAGCGTTAATAAAAATTCGTAAACCGAGGTATATTTCAAATTTGCTCGCTACAAAATTCGAGCTCATCATCTGTTAGTTTCAGAACATATTAACTATTCATCCACTATTGATAAGGAATTATTGTTATCTCAACAATTTTCAGTTGGTGAAAATACCCATCATCCTTCCCCCTAATATTCTATGCATATCTCAAATACGATAAACCGTAGTTATGGATCGAGATTTGATATTCAACCTACTCGTGCTTCTCGAATTTTGGTTAAAATCAATTGAACTAGTATTTGAGTACTTATATGCAAATTTGGATACATAAAAATGATGCATTTTGTATAATTAATCTAAAAAGCTCTCATTTCAATGAGTTACGCCAAACGACACTTACTTTCATTGGTTTTATGATTATCAGCTAATAACATTTTAATTTAATATGCAAAATTTATTAATTTCTTAGGTATAAATATACAAAATAATTGTTTTAAAAGCTATTTAATTGAGTGCTGATATATCAGTTAACATTTTTAATGTTGGAGAAATAAAATAATGGTTTGGCCACCAGTTTGGTGAATATTGTGTAAATAATTATCGAATCATTCCTTGATATATACATCAGTAGTTCTTATCGTGGGTTGAGATTCGTAAGTTCAAATAAATATTACTTGTGCTACGTATTAGCTATAATCTGGAAAGCTGAACTTTGTAGCACTGAGATTTAGTTCATTGTAGAAGGATTGGAAAAAAGTATTTAATTATTGACTCTAGTACTTTCAACATAAAATTGATAGGGAGCTGGAGCCAATTTTAATTTAGATGGCACCGAATCCGGCTCCACTATAATCACTACTTTAGTTTTAGCTCCTTCTACCGCCTCCCCAGCCCTGGTAACAGTAACGTTTATCAACTTCCACTCCACAATCATGGAAAAAAAGGAAGCAATTTTTTGAGTAAACTGTATAGCAATTCTCAGTAACTCATAGTAAATTTATCTTATTTAATGTCGGTAAAAGTTATAAAAAAATTTTTAAGTGCAAATAAATAGTTTCCCTATGCATGAACCTTGTTACAAATTCGGGTATAAGTGATACAACATTAATAAAATATTCCCACATTTTAATATTTCCCTCTGGTTACAAGCAAAATCAGGATTTTGTAGTCCCCTTTGTAATAACCTTGATCCGAAGTGTTTCCTGTTTGTTTTTTAAACGGAAGTAGGAAAATCTGTTCGACCAAATTGTATTGCGTCGAACTATTGATTTTTCCTGACGAACTTTTCACCAAATCGCTAATTTTAGTGTGGACCTTGATTTTGTGATCTACTCAATTAGGGTTTGATGAGATTTTTGCTTTAACCGGAAATGAATAGGTTGATGAGAGGTTTGATGATTTTATGTAGTTTTCTTTTCCGAGGGGGAGGAAGGTGGTGGAAATGGGAGAGGAAGTTAATTTGATGTCGTAAGTTAATAAAGGGGATGTAAGTGTTGGTTGTAGCGTAGTAATGGGAATTGTTAGTTTTTGTTTTTTTTTTTTTTGCTGTTGTGGAATGGAAGGAATGGAAATTAGGAAATGTTTTATTTGTTTTTAGATGTTTTTCAGTAGCGTTTTTCTCGTGGTCGGAGGCGGTTGAGGCACATGCGCACATTGGTGTGCCACCGCCCTAGCAGCGATCGGCCGCATGAATTATGCCGGTGCGAGAACTCGATTCATCCCATAGCACTGTTGTTGTTAGCGGTGCGTCTCTGGATTTGGCCTGGATTTGGCCGTTGCCGTTTTCCCGGAGACACTGCACATCTCCGTGGCGCTTCAATATGTGAAATTCATGCTCGCCAATACCCGGCCGGCATATTCAAACTTTTCACAAGCCGCATGAGAGGCATCTGAGCGGTGCGACACTACTGCCACTAATGCATGCCACACGCGTGCGACAAAGATGTAGCAATGCGGCCGCTTTTCCAACGGGGTTGACGTCCCTCGTAAGGGTGACTTGTAGATTGGGCTCGGCTCGACAACTACCTCGTGCGCCATCACACCCTCCATTAAGGGTTGTTCTAGTCGTGGAAATCGTCGAGCACTAACCCCGCTGAAGCCGATATTCTCGCCATTTAGTTACTGCACTCTCTGAATGACACTTGTGTTACGTTTGGTAGTGTATATTAATTGTTACGTAACAATAATTCCTTGCATATAATTATAATAAATTTTAACAAAAAATATATATATTCATATATATATTTATATAATTAAATATACTAATTGAATTTTTCATCGTTGATATTTAAACGCATAACATTTAAAATAATTATACTTAGTAAAGCAATCAATTTAAACCAAAAAAAAAACTAAAATAATTCAAAAATCATCAATATAATATCCATTTATTTATATATAATTAATCATTGAATTTTATTATTAACCGTATTTCTCTATATGTCTATATACAAAGTATAAATTTGTAGCAATTTTCTTAATTCTTACAATTAGATTGTTCGCATTGGCTTTATCCAACGCTCAGTTTAAAAACGGGAAATATCTATAAAAGTATAGTAAACCGATTGATAAAGAAAAGAAAAAGCGCGTTTTGCTTAAAAGAAAATTGTGATTGAAATAGTGAAGTTGATTGAAAGAGTGTAACGTTGAAGTGAATTGCGGAAAACGTGGAGCTTTTACTTGAAAATCTGGAAAAGTCACGTATCGATAGACTACTTGGTTGGTTCAAAGTTGGTAAGTAGGCATTTTGGACGTTTGGCTTTTGTTTTCGAGTTGCGCAATTGAATTGCTCGGCATTTCATTGTTCATTGAATGTCTTAAATTTGGTCTTAAATGCCGGCTAAAATTGGCAGTGTGTTTTTAATTCGCCGGGTTTTGGTCGTTCGAGAGGGTTGATGCGATTGATTAAATTTTCCGGTTAGATACCGGTTGAGAGGGTCGGTGACAATGCGGTTGTGAACGAGGCAATCGAGGAAGCTGAAATCAAAGGTCGTGATGGTCCAGGCCGTGCGAGTTTCCAGGAACGAGATCTCGTTGACGATTTTCAAACGTATGACACCCCTGTTGCCGCGTAAAATTGTGCTCGATTTTAGGGGTTGCGCGTATCTCTCACTTTTATTGAACAGGGTTTTGTTGGAACAAATGAGTGCAACGCACGCGTACACGAGCTTTCCGTGTCTGCAACCCTCGCACACAAGTATTGATCCGAGTTGGTTCGGTGTTAAAGCCGTCTTGTACGCCCTTGGGCTCCCGAGATATTTTCACAGGATATATGGCTACGTATTCGGCCACCGCCTCCACTTCAATCGATCAACCCTTACTCTAGCGCTGAAAATCAAACTTAAAAAAAAAATTCTTCCCGTTTTCGACTTCCCGATTCGCTCAATTTTTCAACCACTTTTGCTCAACTATACAATAACCATTCAAGCCAATTGAATGAGGGAAAGGCCATTGCACCCTGCAACTATCTTTCACACCGAAACAATATCCCTCACATACAATTCAATCATCCCTTATTTTCCACAAACTTTTCAACTTTATCAACTACAAATATTATTTGTTTTAATAGTTATTTACCATCGCTTTATGACAACTAAGACTTCAGCGGCTCTAGAGTCAATAAAAATATGTAAATGTGATTTGGAAAATTAGTTTGTTATGAAATTTTGAATTTCAGCCGGCACCCCTTGACCATTTGTCCATCAGTAGACTATAAATATTTGTTAGTTTCCAACAGTTTTTTTACAGCAATCTTGCACGTGTCTGCCTACATTAAGTTTACATTTTACCCCAATTTGAATAATCAATAATGGATAAGCAGCTGATTATTGTGAAAACTTGTTAGGATTTAGCGAGGACTTTTTCAACTTTCTGGGGATTTTTTTTGGTTATTTGTATTTTGTACTGAAATGGGGTGAGATTTTTTGGAGGGTTGTTGGGGGTGTATAGTAGTCGATAGTGGAAATTGGGAAAGCTTTAGGCGCCATCTTATCGCTTTAATTCAGGATCATTTTTAATGCGGTCGATCGTGTCGCGTCCCTTGTTCGGGCGTTTTGGCGAGCGTAGCCGACGGCTGTTTCGCTTGCACCAATTGGGATGGCTGTTGGTGGAAGTGAAAGAGACGCATTTGCCACTTGAATCAAAACAAATGCAGGCGACAACGAACGAGTTAGGAACCAGTACGGAAAAAGAGTTTGTGCTGGGTGGACGACGCTGTGCGCGAGGTCGCCATTTCTATCCGTCTCCGTCGTTTTTCTGTTTTTCTCCAAATATTTTCATTTGTGTGTTTGATTTGAACGTTTTCCGGAAAAACTGCGATTCGAGCGACGCTTTTCGTTGTGTGTCCCATACTTGTTTGTTTTATGCTTTATGTTTTGGCCTCCAGACGCGTGTATAGTGGTGAAGTTCACCTAAAAGCCAAGTTTGCAACGCGGAAAATCTCGGGAAAAGCCACTGTTTTGCCGCTCATTTCCCCAATTTCGACGAATTAACCGGCCTGTTTTGTGTGATTCTGTCGGCTTTCCATGTAATACCTGCATAACCCATGCATCCATTCTAGCAACATTGAATTTTCATTGAAAGAAAACTGTGATTTTCCGCGCTAGTGCTTTGATTTTTTGGGATACCGAAAGTCAGACGGTAAGCATCCTGTTTTTTTCGATATCCACATCGATTGTTAAAGTTATTCAATTGTTATTAACAATCGTCCATGTTGTTTTTTTTTTGTTTTTCTTGTATTCATATTTCTTATTATAGATTTTTGTACGAATACCGTTGAATTTCCGTGCGCGTGTCTAGTAGAAAAAAAAAAAAAAAAAAAACAAAATCTAATCGGAAAAAAAATATGCGTTTAAAAACACAAAATTTGTTTTTGCCATGAATACGAGTTTCGTCCGGCATGTTTTGAATATTTGATCGGCGAATGGAAATGTCAAGGTTTTTGGAAAAATTTCTTGAAATTCGCCGGGGCAACCTTGATTTTTGGCAGTGCTGACGAAGGGGTTGGTGTTGGGGTTGTGATTCGCTTTGCGTCTGATTCGTATCGACCCTTGTGCTCGTTTCGTTACATGTTACATGTGTAGCTCGCTCGCTCCCGTTTTGCATTTCCCGTTTCCCGTTTGGCCGGGCATTAAACGCCGGGAGTAGACCAAAAAGCCGCCCTTGTTTAATTGCGTAGCTCAGTGCTGCGGTGCGAGAGAGAGAGAGAGCGGCGCATCGAGCCACCGAACGTGTGTGAGCGACAAAGCGCGACTCCGTCAATGAATTGGGGTGTGTCACCCCAATATTTCGTCTCGATTTGCTCGCGTTGCCAATGAATCATAGCTCGTGCTGTTCACCAGCCAGGCTATTCACCCCAATTGTTTTCCTGGCCAATGCTTTCCACAAACCAAATTTTGATCGATTTCCCTTAAACCGACACCGGTGCTTCTCCCAAAAAACTGGTTTTCGCCTTTTGGAACCAACAAATCAAGACCTTTCAATTCCACATTTTCGGTACAGTCAACCGCAAAAGTACCACGCACCACTCGAAATAGCAAAATTCCAGCAATGTTCCAAAACACCGACAAACTTTAACAACCCTCTGTGCAAATAGCATGCATCCCTCCAATTTCTTTTGTTTCGACAAATGTTTGCCAACACACCAAGGCGAAACTCACCCACGAAACTATCACATGCTACCCCAACGAATAAATTACATTTTTTAAGGGTTAATATCAAACTTAAACCCCTCTCAAAGCCGACAATCTATACATGCTTTTAAAATTGCAGCTTTTTTTAATAATTTTAATAATACAAAACGTTGACTAAAACCACTGGCGGCTTAATAATGATTGCAAAAAGAGGCAATGTCTCTCTTAACAATTTTCAACAAATTATTTGTAAAAAAAATCGGCTCAAGTGTATTTTAGCACACCCACAATCCGGCAACGTTGCATTTTCGACTTTGTTTTTAATTTAATTCGCGATTTTTTTGTTTAATCAATTCTAATATGGTATAATTCTCTCTTTTGTGGCTAAATTTTCATTATAGATCGATTTAATCGCGAATTGAATTAAAAACAAAATCGAAAATGCAATGTTACCAGATTGTGGGTGTGCCAAAGTACACATGAGCCAAAATATCAATTAAATTCGTTCAACTTTAACCTGCATCGTACGTAGTTATTCAGATCAGAAATAGGGAGCTGGACTAAATTAGTTCAAGCTCCGGAGCTAATGTTTGATTCTAGTTCCAACTTCAGACTGCAAATAAGTAATATTTCAATTAGCCTGCAGTAAAATAAAGTTGCTCATTCCTGGTATGAATAATTTATCAAAATTCCTGTTTCTAGTTGGTTCTGGACTTGTAAATGGTATGTGTGAACCTTTTGCATGCCAATCTTATGTCAGTATATACTGACACCCAACCAAGTATTATCTTATTGAATATCACTAGCTGATTGATGATGGTTTGGCTCTTCCAAACCAGTTTGGAATCGATTTAGTAAAACTTGAAAGCTTTTATCAGTGCTTGATTCTTTTTGAGAATATGGGATTCTCTTCTAATGGTTCCCTCTAATACGATAATAAAAACTCTCCATAATTCTAAAAATATTTGTTTTCTGGAGCTTTTCTAGATTCCACTACCTATCCCTGTTAAGTATCTGACTAATGTGATCACCATACCTTTGGACAAAGTTTTTTTGATCATGATTCTCTACTGCCAAATATCAATTTATATGCACTTTTTGAGAATGTATTCACTTAACTGTGTTAAACATAAGATTGTTAAGAACTGGAGCTAGTATAAGTTTTGAATTCTGGCCTTGCTGAAATTATTATTTTAGTTCTAGCTCCTTAAAAATGCTCCGGCTCCATGATTCTGAGCTTCGGCTCCTCACCCTCAATTCAGACTCTAGTGTCTAACAACTATAAACCAAGTTAACTGGCACAATTCTAATAATTGAAACAATTAATTATTTCGTGATCGAATTTAAAGAATATGTTCCTTGATGCCTTAAATGCTTCTCTACAAAGTTATTTCTAATATATATGAAGATACCATGAAAGTTTCTTGGCTCGACTATAAAAAAATGCAGTTTTTTGTTAAAAATGATTTAATTTTTCTACATAATCTTACTTAATATCAACACAGTTCAGTGTATCCAATTTACATATGTGGAAATGAGTTTGAAGGTGAAAATATTCATTTCTCCCAATTTCTTTATTAGATGCAAAGAGCTTTCCAGAAGCAAATGTATTTAACTTTGGGAACAGATGAAAGTCTGAGGAATCTTTTTACAAGATACGTCGAACCCTTTTTTTCTGATATCCCCACAGTCTTAGGTAGCTTATTGATCAGTAGCTCAATTCCGAATGGGTCATTTCTTTAAAATGTTTTTATAGAAGTGGAGGATAAAATAAAATGTCAAAGACAAAGAAGCTGTCAGAAATTTTTTTTAAAATAATTGGTCTAAGTAGCAGTGTTACTAAACTTAGGGTACCCTAACTGCGGATAAATTTATCCCTTAGTGGGAATTTCAATTATGGGGAATTTTTGGGTAAAACCCGTAATTGTTATATTGCTCGTTCAAATTGTTACTTCGAAACAAATGAGTTCAGCTTATAAATTTTATTATTATTTTATTTTTGAAATTTGATTTTGGTGCTTCTTTTTATTCATTCGGGTAGTCAGTGAACTCCAACGGGTAATGGAAATTATTGGTAACACTGCTAAGTAGAGTTTTTTTTTCAAGATTTTCTTTACTTTTCATAAATTTGCAGCAATATGTATACTAGTGTATATCCTTTATCCTTTTTAAAACTATGTGAAAAACAAGGAAGTTGAAAAATCAAATTTGGTAAAAACAAATATTCTAAATATCTGTTTGGATGTATTATGAAAGTTTTGATTTTGTTATATAGTTTTTGCATCCCCTTAAATATTTTTCATGATTTATTAAGGGGTCGCGACCCCTTTTTTCACAATCTGCCGTAGTTAAAAATACCACGGTTACCAATTCTAATAAATCGTATTTAAAACATCAAATTGTTTTCATGAAAAAAAAATATTTTCAATATTCTTTGATATTTTAAAAACAAAATTTTGTGCGCATGCGTGTTTTTCAAATTTTCAAACATTAAAAAAATATTGAAAACCTAGTTGAAATAGCCAAATCTAGGCTGTAGTTTCTCAAGATTTATAAATTATATTTTATAAACCTTGGTAGTTTCTTAGGTCTCATAACCTATACATCAAATCTGTGATGTCACAGGAATGAAAAACCGGATCACTCAACTAATGGGACTTCTTCATCCATGTTATCCTGGTTTTGCAATTCGTAGATACTGCTGAGCAGTGTAACCAAATTCATTTGGTTTACCTTATTTCATAATTTGCTATAACGAAAATAAGGGATACGCAAATACAAAATTTTGTTTTTGTTTCAGTCAACTTGCTTAAAATTAGGAGCGTGTCCATTTACAACAGAATAGTAAATTTAGTCATAAAAGAGAGAATTATATCATATTAGAATTTAAATTAACAAAAATATCGCGAATAGAATAAAAAACAAAATCGAAAATGCAACGTTGCCAGATTGTGTGTGTGCTAAAATGGACTTAAACCGATCGCCATAACGGTTTCTGTTTTGTTTTTTAACGTTTAAATCACAAATTTGAAGATTAAGTTGGGCTCAAGTCCCTTTTAAATCGATCAATATCAGGCAACTTTGCATTTTCTACTTTGTTTTTAATTTGATTTTCAAATAAATCGACCCATAATGAAAATTTAGCTACCAAAGAGAAAAATATACCATATTAGAACTGAAGTAACAAAAAAGTCACGAATAGGACAAAAAACAAAGTAAAAACTAACATGTTGCCAGATATTGACCGTTACTAAAAGGGACTTGATTGTTAAGTTGTTTACAAGTTTTAGTTATATAGCTAAGTTACTCAGCTTGGTACCAAATTGTGCGATTGTCTTATACTTTTGTTTAAAACAAGTGCCAACTATCGTATCACTTGACACCGACTGTCATTTGTTTTTGTAACTAATACTAATTTTTTATTTTTCTTTTTTTCAGATTCTACACAACAAATAAAACGACAACCATTATCTTTTTAAGACCCTGACACCAAGAATTTTATGAAATTTTTTTAACGTTTCCCACAGTATTTTGTATATAAAATACAATTAGCGATAAATTAAAAAAAAAACGACTTGTGACGATCGAAGTTTCGTAAGAATTACGAACAATCTCAAATAGATAGTTAAATAATTAAAAAAAAAATAGATAAATAAATAAATTGAATATTTTTTGAATATTTGCAATAAAAATCTTATCAATACCTCTGGAGGTACTATTGGATTTGTAAAAAAATAATAAACGAGAATCTTCCCTCGATTTGATTAGTGAAATTAACGCACATAAACAATTTCAAAACCTAACAAAATGATGTCGAATGGTTTGGATTCGAGTGTCGTAGGACAACAAAATGGAGGATCAGGATCAGGCGGTGGTGGTGGCCAAGAAGAATCAAAAACAAATCTCATCGTCAACTACTTACCCCAAACGATGACCCAGGAAGAAATTCGCTCACTATTCTCCAGTATCGGCGAAGTAGAAAGCTGTAAACTAATCCGAGACAAAGTTACTGGTAAGTTTAATAACAATCACATACCAACCTCCTCATACTTGACAAAATGAGCTTCTTCGCCAACCACAAAACTCCCACTCCAACAAAACTTACAACAATGTGAACATTCACCGGTCAATGTTGTTTTTTCCAAAATTACAACTTTATTCACATTTATCTCATAATAATTACGATTTTTTTTTGCTTTCAGCATCCTATAAACATTCTTAGTTATTTTTTTTTAAAGAAAATAATCTCTTGAATTCCTTGTTTACTTCATCGTGTAGCGTTGAATTCCCAAACAGCAACTAAGTTTAGCAGTAACTTAAATTAATTTTCCCAATGTCAAATTTAAGTCATGAATCGATGTATTCAAATACTCAAAGCTGGATTCGATATAAACTTTGAAATTTGTAATATAACTTCCTGCAAAATTTAGTAGATTCAAGTAAATGAATTCAATTCTCAGCCAATTATAGGCAAAATTATTAAATAGCTATAGAGAGCTATTGTAGAAGTAAAAACTTTGAAAACCTTAGGGAATCATATGTCTTAAAGCTAAAGAAAAGTTCCTTTTTTAAAATCAATTTTAACGTATTCTTTTTACTATAGCAACGGCTATAGTGGACTGAATTCCATCTTTAGTATAGGTTCCCTTACCTCCTTCCATCCAAAAGTTGTTTTACGGGGTTAGTTACTGTCACCTTATAAAACTACTAATTTTTATAGCGACTCTAGGTTTAATAAAAATTATGCAAAATTTGCTCGTTTTAGTACGAAATATACTATGATTTACTATGGATTATGTTGTCCTTTATTATATTGTGACTATGAGCCGCCTATACTAGCAAAACAGTAGGTTCTTTTTGATCCTGAAACCTTAGACTGAAATTTGATGATGCCATTTTGAAATTATCAAAATAAAAAAGAAAGACTAGTAATGAAAAGTCTGTTGATTGGTAGGCTTTTGTTTTTGAAAAAAATCCCATTTACCGGTAAATGTTTATTATACGTAGACCCCGGTTAAAGTGACCAATAGCTGAAAAAAGAGGGTTTCGTAATTTGTGGAAGAGGCTCATTGAAACATGAATCATTATTTTATTAAAAAAATCCCAAAAAAAAAATCGAAAGTAAATAGTCAGCGTCCCTCACATTAGAGGGCTAACAATGAGTTGGTGAAAACGTTACGACACTTGGATTGCGTTAATGTGCCAAATATTTGCAAATTCTCTTTCAATATGGTGTCGGATTTTGTTTTTCCGTGTTTCGATATTTTTGGACGCCGACGCGCCGCGCGCGCTTGTCGGACAAAAAGAGAGCGATGCAACGATTGTGGTATATGGTACACGGGCGTGATATGTTTCGTCTTTGTTCTATCGATATTTATACTTGCGCTACTCCTACATACGGCTTCTGCGATCCGAAATCATTTCCTTGCTAGATTGTCACATTTTCTCCCACTCTCCCCTATTGTACATATTTTACCACCTCTCAAGTTGTTTGAACTTACACCAATCAATTTTTCGCGATTTTTTTTTTATTTTCGTCAGTGAAGGTTGAACGAATTCGAATTTCCCTGGATAATGTCTTGTTTCCAAGACGAATGATTGTGGCTGATAAAAATAGATGGCGTCAGTTGGGGTTCTGATTGAGATTTATTAATTGCCCGCTAATTACCGATTTGATGTATTGCTCTGTTGATTATCTCATTTCGATTCCATTGCTAATCGGTAAGAAAAGAGAGACTTTACGAAGTATCGGAAAATTGTCGACCCACACACTTCCACTCCCACGTTATTCTCAAATTGATTCATTATTTTTAGAGATCCATTTTGCCAACATGAAAATAAAAAAGAAACGCAACAATTTTCCGACATTGCCATAAAATATTGTCTTTCCACGAAAAGTTTTCAAATTTTCAAAACGATTTTTCCATGGTACTATCAAATAGTTACCTTACCAACCCCCATCATTTACTTTTTCTTTAGTTAGTACCTTCTATTCAAGTTTTCCTATTTCAACAGAAAATTATTCAATTTTCTTTAGTTCCTGAATTTCATCCCCTATGAGAATATTTTTGAAACTGGCGATATCTTTTGTTTCACACTTGTTTCGTTTGTTGATTTTCATTGTTTGCAGTTTGTTTCGCAGGTGTTTCATTTGTTGTTAATTTGTCAATGATTTCTATAACGTTTCGCAATTGTTTCAATACTCATATTTTGATTCATACTTTGATTAAATTCAATTGTTCGATTTTTCTTATCTTCACGTAAAATTCAAACAATTAATCACTTATATGACATACATTAACATTTCCTCTCTCTTTTAGTCTTCGGTAGATTCATCTGAATATTAAAAATAATTCATCATCATTTTGATAACTTCCGTGCACTTTTGGTTGCCTATACAGCATCAATCAATCTTAATTTTTTGTTTCTTATTTTACACATTCTTTTATTTGCTTACTCTTACTAGATGCATTTCTGTGTTAGACAAAGAAAAGACATTAACAATTGTTTATTCAAATAAATTTTTAGTTGCCTATTGATTAATACTAAATCTTAATTTTTCAGTTTACTCTAAGTTGTCTTCTCTTTCTCTATATCTCTTACTCTGAAATGAATGCATCTATGTATTAAACACAAATATTGTTAATTGATTCACTATTCGTAGAACTTCAATGTATTATTAGTTGCCTACACATCAACACAATTATCTCGTCGAAAAGTTTTGTACCTTTTTATTTGCAATTCTTCTTTTCTTTTGATTTTTAATTAAATCACACTAATTTCTGATAAATATTTACTGGGATCGATTTATGGTGTGAATTTTTTTTTTTGACCAATGTACAAAGTTCACGTCTGAGCGTACAGGTCGAATATATTTTTTGTTGTTTTGTTATTTCATTAGTCATTTTTTTTCGTTATGTTCCTTCTGTATTGTTCGGTTGTTTTCAATCAATAATAGTAGAATGTAATTTATTTTTTATCCCTTTCTTCACCACAATCTTACGCTTTTCCTCTTAAGTTGCGGAACAGTGACGCCAGTCGTTATTTTTATTCCCATTTTTCCTACGGTTGGCATTTCTTAATATGACTATTGTTTGTTTATTGTGAAATGCACAGGCGCAAAGGGCGTATCTACGTTTGGTTAAAACAAACATTTTTGTCCAATACACCACCATTAATTTTTTTTTTATAATTCATGAACTATAACCATTGGGAATTTTTCAAAAATATCAAAATTTGTAATACTTAATTTTTTACCTTCCCCCTTCAGTTGTTACGTACTTAAATATAATTTGGTATTTTTTGTTGTTAAAAATATTTTATGGCCCTTATTTTCGGACTTTGGTACTGGATCTTGAGGTTGAACTCTATTTTTCTCTGAACATTTTCTAATTAAGATGATATTGTACAAAGATAATATACATTTTGAAAAGGAGGAAATACTTCCTATTTGCTTACAACTCAGATAGTATTCGAGCGCTATTTTTCATTTGATTTTTCATTTAAAATGTTTCCCGTTAGTTTCTATTCTCACCATATGCAAGTTTCAAGTAAAATAAATTAGTTTATACATTTCATTAGTATAAAACTGTTGGTGAGTATGTTTCGTCTAAATATTTAACTTTTATTATATATGTTCTGTTCTGTTCTGTCGTTGTTCTGTTTTGTCGGAACTTTTTTCTTGCTGAATCCATAAAGTGGCATGCACATTATATCGGCATATGGTACTGAGAAAATTTAAACTTACTTTCCCTAAACATATTACGCTCAATTGCCTCTCTTTCAAATTGGTACCACATATTCAAAATTTTTACACTATAGTTCTAAACTCTAACGATTAGACTAACTTTTGTTTTCTAGCAACATTTAATTTATAGTAGTATTAATTTGGGTTGTTTAAACCTATTTTTTTTTTCAGTCATTTTATTTTTCTTATATTTTTCAGTTGGCAGCATTTCATCAATTCTTTATATTAACCAATAAAATTATATTTCTCTTTACTTTTTTCTGTTATTATTTTTATTCGTCGAATTTCATTCATTTCTTTTAAAAATAATTTTGATAAAATACCTATTGTTGATTTACGCATGCGCAATATAAGCTCTATAATAAAAACCCTTCAATTGAAAATATTTATTTGTTGGCTTCTTTGTCTTTATCATAAGTGCCATATATTTGCTACAGTTTTTTTTTCTAACTTTATAAGTTAACACTGAGGTTAAATTGGTTCTACTAAAAGCAAAGAATCCAAAGAAAAGCAGGAAAAACCTTATAAATGTGGCAATATTACTTCAAATCTGTGCTTAATCATTCTATGTCAGTATTAAGGTTTGTTTGTTATTTCTTTTCCATAATTCTTGTCTTTTTTTCTTTCTGTTGTCTTCTTTGTGTTTCACATGTCTTAAGTATTTTAAACTTTAACATTATATTTGTTTACTCTGAACGTTATACATTTGATGATACAATACAACCCTTACTTATCATAACTTACTTAATCAATTTGTTTATAAAAAATAAAATAATACCACATTTCGAATCCCCCCCCTTATCTATAAATTTGTTGTCACTCTTGTCAAAAATTATTTTATCCACAAGGGTAAGATCCTCGTTGTAACCACTGCTCTGTACTAAATTTTGCTAAAAATTTTTGAATACGTTTTTTTTAATTTTGAATTTCTTTGACTTTATATATTATATATTAAGCGAAGAATAGCTCTACCGATTTGGGTGATACTTAGTATTTAGATACAGTTGATTGTTTCACTTGCAGTAGAGTATACATTTTATATCTAAGAAATGAAAAGCATGTAAAAGATAAAGAAGCCAACATTAAAAAAAACACATTGAATTGTTAGAGGTTAGTGTTCGAATCTACTTTTTGGAAAAACAGAACCCTATTGACAAACAACTTGAAGTTTACATATCGTAGACTTTGAAAATGACAAAATTAAAAAAAAAATCTCTGAAAAAATACTTAAATCGAAATTCATTCATGTTTCAAACGAAGTTCAACTAAATTGACATATCGGTATGATATGTTCTGTTTTGTCTTTGTTCTGTTTTGTCCTCACATCGTTAGTGAATCACACGAACGGTGTGAGAGATATTAGTTGTGAGTTTATTATGAAAATTGGCAAAATTTGGTGTTGAAAATTAATTAAACTAATGATTTGTTTCGCTCTCGTTCGGTTTTGATCCGAAACCGAACGAAAAGGGTAAAGACGAATTTGTTGGTATTTGGTCGTGCTAGATCGGATGATGTCGTGACGAAACGTTAAAATAAAAGAATGATCATGTTTGCAATTGTTTTGTTTTGTTTTTTTGTTGTTGTGAAAAATGCACATGTAACACAACATTGTCAATATGGCTTTCCTTGTCTGATACGTTGTTGTTGCTAAGGAGGTTGCTAAGGAGAAATATTGCTATGTATGTAAAATAGTATCTATGTATCTATTGAAGAGTTATGTAATGAATGTGATGGAAACGAAATAATTGAACGAAATAAGAATAATAGAGTAATGAAGTAATAAGAAAAAGCAGGCAAGACAGTATATTGACTGTTGTTGAAATGTTTGTGTGTCCAACAGGCGGAGTTTTGAGTGATGCCTTGGTTGCAGGGCAAAGTCTCGGCTATGGTTTCGTCAACTATCACAGGCCTGAGGATGCCGAGAAAGCCATCAACACGCTGAACGGTCTTCGGCTCCAGAACAAAACGATTAAGGTAAGATGTCAGAGAACTGTGTTACAATAGTTTGGCGGGTGGGATTGGTCGGGAACGCGGATCGTTCCAGATAATGGCCACACAAACTGCATTAGATTGCACTGATCGCACACGATTAAGCCGAGTTGACTCTTCACTCGCTTACTCTCGCTTGCGCACGCGCTCGAGAGTTACTCGACGATGCGACTCGGCGCTCAGTTCGCAACCCCCGAGTTACGTACCTGCTCTATCACCCACGAGCCACGTGATCTAATGCTCGTTTATGTTTCCATATTTTCTTTATTTTTCCTCATTTCATTTACGTTTATTTGTTTCGTTTGTTTTGGTTTATTGATTTTCGTTTGTTTTTGGGCATTTCAGGTGTCATACGCTCGTCCTTCTTCCGAGGCAATCAAAGGCGCTAATTTGTACGTGTCTGGTTTGCCGAAAAATATGACACAGCAGGATCTCGAGGCGCTTTTCAGCCCTTTTGGTCGCATTATAACGTCTCGTATCCTTTGCGACAATATAACCGGTAAGGGCTCATTTACTCGACTCCAGGTTATACACTTAAATCGATGCCGAACAATGGATGAAAAGCAAAGAAATATTGAGAGGCGTTTTTTTTTCCGTTTTTCCATGATTTTTGTCGAATTTGTCGAATACAATTTGCCGCCTTTTCGATTTTCTTTGTATTTGTACAATTTTAACTTGAAAATAGGGTGAAACAGTTCAATCTGTCCAATGTTTTTCCGTTCATTTGTTTTTTAATTTTCGTTTTCATTTTGTTTTTCTCTTCGTTTATCTTTTGTTTTTTATATTTATTTTCCGTTTATTTTAATCTTTTTTAAATTTCTGCCTTAAGAGTCTCCAAAAAAAAAAAGATAATTTTCTAAACCGACAGGAGAAGAAATTAGGAAAACTAAAAAAAAACTAAGAAAATACTTTGATCCTTTTTCTAGTTTCTTCCTTTCTTATTTTCGTTTTTCTTTTGTTTTTCCTGTCACTTTTGTTTTGCTTTTGTTTTCGTTGACCATTTTGTTTCATTTCAATTGATTCCAAATTATTGAACTGACCTTATTATTTATTTAAATTATTGAATAATTTGTTATGATTTATTTATTATTGTTATTTATTATTATTATTACATATACCTACATTTTGCGTTTTTCTCTTTCTCTTTCCCTAGTACGCCAATATGTCACGGGCGCTGCCGACAATAATCCTGGTACGTACTGTCCTACCTTTAATACGACCAATTGTTTAAATTTTTTATTATTTACATTTTTGATTTGACATTTAATATTAGAACAAAATTTGCCATCATTCATTTGTTTCAAATATCCACATGGACATAAACCAATATGGTCACATTTTGCGCAAGTGTAAAATGGAGGATCACATAAACCAAATTCATTTCGTTTAATAACAAATAATCCATATTTTTATGTCCATGTCAAGTATGATTAATCCTCGCTAGGATTTAATTGATATTACATTGAATTCTGTGTAAAGTTAGTGTTTTTTTCTTTATAATTTTGTCCTCATTTCTCTTTGGTTGCATTTTATTTGGTTTTTGGTTCTGTTTTTTTTTTTTTTTTTTTTTTTTATTGGTATGAAGATGGATCAAAGTAACTTATCCACTTTGTCGCTCTATGTCTCTTTCTCTCTCTATCTATGTTTACATCTATTTGTCTATCTCTGTTCTGTGAGATTTTTAGAAGACATTTTTGAACCAATCAAACGTGTAGTGACTAATTGTATTTTAAACGAAATGTACTATGATAACAATTGAGGTGAAGTGAAAATCAGTCTGAACCATTGGAAAGGCATGAAGTGAGCCGTTGATCAGCTCTATTCACTGACGAGCTTTGATTTTCAGTTTACCTTTTTCAGATTTTCTATCATTTTTTTTTTTATGAATTTTTGTCTTTTTTCAAAATCGGTTTTATGCTTTCTTTTTAATTTTAAATCGTATTTTTTGGCCTCTTTACCGAAGTGATCGAATGCGCCAGCGCATAATGGCGTTCATTGTTTCTTTTTTAAACAATAATCTTAAGCTGATATTTCAACAAAAAATACGATTATTTCTATTTTATTTTATGTTATTCGTTTTTTGATTAGTTGTTTCTTTATTTATATTTGGTTTTTATTATTTGAACTGAAATGGCTTGTGCTTGAACGTTTGCACAAAAAGACAAATCATTGAAACGTTTTTCCCATTGATGTGTGTTCTATTTTCATATTTAAATAGTTGTAAACAGTTCGTGGGATATATATACAATTCATAGTATTTTAATCTTAAATTAAACTATTTTCATTAGTATATTAATATACACAACTGTAGAAAAACATATATTTCTTGAATATAAATATGTTTATTTCAAATAGCCTCCAGTAAAAGAAACTTTCATGTTGGCTTCTTTGTCTTTTATATACGTATAAAACATTTCACGTATAAGTCCTTCATAATATGTTTTAAAACATACGATAAACACAAAGAATCCAAATCTAACATTTTTTATTATTTCTTCAATAAATTGAATGTATTTAATATGTTCCTATCTCCGAAAATAATTTATGTTCGTACTATTATTTCTCAAATTGGGTGGTAATTCCCTTGCCCAATGGGGCATTTCGAGAAATGGTAAATAATAGAAAGCATCCTAAACCAAACAGTACATAGACTGCTGTATTTAACACTTGTAATCCAAACATTTCACAGGAATTTTCAATCTCATTTAAATGTTGGTTTTATTAATATTTTTGAAAGTAATTTAACAATTAAATTACGAACTTTGTGCATATTTCTATGTTTTTTTTTTTTTTTAAATTTACTGTTCACCTTGATTGCTTCCATATAAGAATCATGTAAATGTTTTTCATCATATTGTGGAATTCAATTCAAAGAAGATTAATTAAGTGGTGAATGCTATATGTTCGTATTATTACTTCTCAAATTGGGAAGTAGTTCCTTTACTCACTGGGGCATTTCGAGAAATGGTAAATAATAGAAAGCATCGTAGACCATGATTTACTATTATAGTATTAGAGATACTGATTGTGGATAGAGAATTATGGAAAATGTCGTGACTTATGTCCACAGTTGAGTTGTATATATTTTTTGTCGAACTGTATGATAGTGACGCGCAGGTATTTGCACAAACCTGCGCAAACTATCAAACTTATGCTTAGCAAAATCAGGTAACAACTGCGCGAATTGACTGAAATTTTGTGCAAAATGTGCAAATATCTGTTAAGTTTAATGTGTTCATAGGTTTCGACCGTATTGTATTTATTTTTTGTGCAGAAACATATTTTTGTTTGGTTTTTTGGGGTTGAAACGTGTGGGCTGAGTGGAGGTTTTTCTTGTTTTTTGTTCTTTTTTTTACGAGCAGTTGAAAAGGTTGTCGTATGCGCATGCATTGTGCAAAGGTTATCGAGGGTGAAATTTGTTGTGGCTGAGAAGGGGTGGGTGGGTGTGTTTGACCGAGTGAGTTTGACCGGGTAGTTTTTAGTATAAACCAAATGTTTCGATGAGTTCATTTTCGATGTGTAGGCCTATCAAAAGGTGTCGGTTTTATCCGCTTCGATCAACGGCTTGAGGCTGAACGCGCGATCCAGGAACTGAACGGAACCATCCCGAAAGGATCGACCGAAGCGATCACTGTGAAATTCGCCAACAACCCCAGCAACAACAACAAAGCCATACCACCCCTGGCCGCCTACTTGACTCCTCAAGCTACACGACGGTTCGCCGGACCGATCCACCATCCCACAGGACGCTTCAGGTACGTGTCAATGTCGTCTGCATCTCCCAAATTCCTGCATCCCCGTTTCCACCACTTCAATACCATTCAATATCCACGCACCTTATTTTCTGATCTATGTTTTTGTCATTTTGTGATTGCAGTGGTAAAACCATGCTTGCCATTAACAAAGGGTTGCTAAGGTTAGTATTGTTTCATTTGGGTAGAATGCTACACGTTGCGTAGTAGATAAAAAAAAATAAGCAATTTTTGTATTGGCAACATTGGAAAGAATTGAAATGCGACGTTGCCACAATGTGCGATTAATAAGGGATGTTGTTGCAGATATTCGCCACTAGCAGGTGATCTTCTTGCCAACTCAATGCTGCCGGGAAACGCAATGAATGGCTCCGGCTGGTGCATTTTCGTTTACAATCTCGCCCCGGAAACCGAGGAGAATGTTCTTTGGCAGCTGTTTGGGCCGTTCGGGGCAGTTCAGAGCGTCAAAGTGATTCGCGACCTTCAAACAAACAAGTGCAAAGGCTTTGGCTTTGTCACGATGACCAATTATGACGAGGCGGTCGTCGCCATCCAATCCCTCAATGGCTACACGCTTGGCAACCGCGTTCTTCAAGTCAGTTTCAAGACAAACAAAAGCAAGACTGCATAGACCGTGCTCCTGGCCTCCACCTCTCCAATGCCCGCGTCCTCAATCCACCACCCCAAACTCCTAGCCCCAGTCCTGAAACCACCACCTCCTCCTCCTCCTCCTATATCATCCGTAACGGCAGCAGCAGTACTGAGACTTTAACTTTCCCTATCAAAAAAAAAATCAAAAATCACCCAACCCCACCCCCCATTTCCCCCCTTTAATAGAATCAAACAATTCTTTATTATTTCGATAGAATCTTAATTTATTTTATACATTTAAAACAAATAATAAACAAAAAACAGGACAATTGGTGTGCGCAATATATTAATTAGGTTTAAGAATTTTTCAAGAAAAAAATGTGCTGAGCACTAATTTAATTTACAAAATTTGCACACTCCAATTAGCCCTATCCCCTTTAAGAAAAAAAAAAAAAAAAAGAAACTCATTTTGTACACCACTGATATTAAACTGCGTGCAGTCAAGCAGTCAGACAAATTGGGTTGCCTATACTCCAGTGAAGAAAATAGAAAAGAATTATCAGGAAGAGAAACATGACAAAGAGATGAGAAAATAATTAATAAATAAAATTAATTAATTATTAAAAAAAAATATTTACAAATATTCCACTTAAAGTTTAATTAATTATATATAAATATATATATGTTTTATTCAAATTAAATGTGATTATTAATTAATAATTCAATGGATACAATTTAAATAGGACTATTGTATTTATTCTGTCATTATTGTACGTGTTTTCTAATTTGCACAAAATATTTGTCTCCAAAAAGTTTGGAATAAGCAAAAAAACAGTTTGTTGTTCTTTTCGTTAGTGGTTCTCGTACCAGATCCTTTTTAGCCTATCATTAATTTTTATGGATAGGGTTTAGCCCGTTTTTCAGTCCCTTAGTCATTAAATATTAGAATTTTCTCCCAGTTTTAAACAAAGGTATAATATAATATTTGATTTTTGTATGTTCTTATATATTGTAACAATATTTTTGTTTTGAATATTGAAAAAAAATGAATAGCAAAAAAAAACAACAACGAACCGTTTCATATTTTATCATGAGGTCTGTGAAGAAATTTAAATCTTTAAATTTTTTATTATATACAAAGAATAAGTAACAAGATTGGCTCTGGCTCATGGAAATCTTTAACGATATTGAAGAAATTGTCTTTTATATCTTTGAAACAAAAGCAATTTAACTTAAATTTGAGAATATTTATATTGAAGTAATATAATTATCGGTACGTGACTAACGTGGCTAACCATTTTGTTTAGCCATTTTGTTCACGTACTATTTTGTACTTACCTATTTGATACTAGTCAAGAAAAAATTTAATAATAAAAAAATAAATAAGAAATAGTCATATATATATAATATATATAGTATATATATGTGTGTATATATATATATATATATGTATATATATGTATATATATATATATTTAAAAAGCCAACTCGATCAATTTTTGAAAGTTTCTCTAGTTCATTTTTGGATGATTTAATAGATCGAGACGGCCAAATTTAATTATAGTTATTAAAAAAAAGTAATTAGTTGCAATTAGGAGATTTTTTTTTACAAGACAATTGTAAAAAACGTGCCATTTAAAAAGTTTTTTATTTAATCGACTTCATACTATCGCAATATATTTTAAATGTATTTTTTTCACTTGGGCGACCAATTCTTGAATTTTTCGTAATTTTTCCCATTTTTTTTTCGTTTTGCCTTTTCCTGTTAAATTAGATAACCTTGCTTTGCTTAATTTTATTGATTTTTTATTAATTAATTAGTTCGGTGTATGGAGAAATTTGAAATTAAATGCAATGAACCGTCGCGAATCGGCCAATTGCGCACAAGTCAATCATGACGAGAACGGTTCGGAATTGTCGGTGTGGAAAATTCGATATATTTGAAAAAAAAAAACTATTTAATGTATTTCTTTATCGTTAGTTTTTCTCAACTAATTAAATATTAAAGAAAAAAACATTGGTTTTTGAATATTGATTGCTTCGATATACTAGTGACATGCGCGTGCTTTGATTTATTAAAAATCTTAAATCATCGATTTTTCCACTAAATTCATTGTAATTTTTTCGTAATTGTCCAATAATACAACCGAACTAGTCGTATTTGTCGTATTTTTTTAGCTATTAGCTATGTATATTCAATACATATTCATACATATATAAATAATATATATAAATTATGTATAATTTTATTGTCTGATTAATTAATTATGTCATTTATTCTTTGTGTTCGTGGCGATATGTGTAATCATTAATTCATAAATGGTACGAAAACTAGTCGTAATTTGTTCATTAATCTTAAAAGTGTTTTATTTAAAAAAAAAGAAAAAAATGCGAGATAAACAAGGAATTATATATTAATACGCCATAAATGCTGGACGTGCAATATTTGGGATCGACAGCGAATCTGATTTTGTTTTTTTTTTTGAATCTCCCGCTGAAATAATGCACGAATTTTACACACGTGGATTTCTCCGCCATACCAACCAAAAACTCAATGAAATTTTCACGTGTGCTTATGCAACTCGTGCAGCATTCAGTGGTCTTTTTTTTTTTAATTTACGTTTCGTTTAAGTGAATTTTGTCTTTGAAAAAATTATATTATAATCTCTGTATTTCTATAACTAATTTCGTGTCTAATTATCCAAAAAAAAAGAAAAAAAAAAAAACAAAATAATAAATAATAATCATTTTTATAATCTGAAAACTTAAAAAAATTACATTACGCCGATTTGATATTTTTCATTTTAAATCGTGGATGCTTACAGTATTATAGGTTGTGGCTATATTTGCTTTTAGTAGAATTTCTTTTTTTTTTCATTTTATTTTCTTCTCTAATTTTAGAACAAACCTGTCCTCTATATTACTAATTATGACCTATTTATTTCACGTTCTAATGTTGAATGTGGTATTTTATCGTCTGAAACTAGCGACGTTGGTGCCAACGTCAGTGCAGTGCAGAACGATGCACTTGCGACAAAATATCATATTCAACCGATCCTTACATTTAAGAATTTATATTTTATGTTTATTTAACTTATAATTTTTTTTATGTTGTATTAAATTATTTTTCTTCTTCATTTTTTTTTTTCGATTTTGTTTTGTTTGACTTTCCACCTCCCACTCCCTTAGTTTCCTCCTCTCGCCACCGTTTTTTTTTGTGTTTTCCCTGTTTCATATTGTACTTATATAAGTAAATTACTAGTCATTATGTGTCATTAAAAATATTATCTATTGATTATTTAGCAGAATTCATGAAAAATCATACATAAATAAAAGAATTTTAATGAACGGTAACCGTTTTAAATAAAACGACTTAAAAAGTGTCTAAAAATTGAAAAAAAACACGATTTCGATTCCATCAATTTTCGTAGAATAAAATAGATAATTGTTGTTTCCATATTGTGTGGCTGCTGAATTAATTCTTGGCTATTTTATGATTACAATTTATTATATTAGTATTATTATTATTATTATCTATGATTATTATTTATTTATATTTAATTTAATTATTTTTCATTATTTTTTTTCAATACATTCCACTTATGTTCAAAGAAAATGTATAATAATTCTCTCTGTCCTCTCTCGTTATATTTATATTTAGATAAAACGAAATAATTAATGCACAAAGTTTTATTTTTCATTTTATTTTACTATAAATCATAGTTATCAGTACCAGAGGTATGTCGTGACTGGAATGAAGGGAATAGGAATTACCACCTGTTTGATACAAAGTTAGTAACGTAACTAGTGTGGGTGTTAGAAGAGTCACTTCTTACACATGCGCACAAAAACATACCAAATTGTTCATATGAATGAAAAAAATGAATGCAATTTCCTGTTTCTTTTACTTCAATGACGACACACCACTGACCAGTTCAATCATCGATCCACCACACGTTTTGTCCACCTTCAACCCTCGAATCCCTCTTATCCTCATTTCTTCCAGTCACTTACGAATGAAGGATAATTTTCTGTTTTTAAATTTAACGATGATAATAATAATAAAAATAAGAGTAATACTAATAAAATAATTGGCTCCAGGGGCCGCAAAAGTACCTGAATTACTTAAAAAAAAATGACCGTAATAATAATTCGAAAAAATTATTAAAAAATGTGTTATTAACTCACAGAATGAAGAATAGATTAATAGTTATTTGATAGTGCAAAAAAAATGAAAAAAAACGTTCCACTAACATTCCAATAAGAAAAAAAAAAGAGAAAAAATTAAAAAAATGCATTTTTAGTTCAATTTGACAATCTTGCGGACACAATGATGGAAATTCACACGCAAGCAATCAATTTTGCGCACTTTTCAATTGTAAATTTAGATAAAATAAATTGATAAGAATGAACGATATTTAAATGGTAATAACAGAAAGATAAATGGTCATTATTTTCATTGGAAAAAAAACACTTTCTTTTATTTCTCTATGAAAAAAAATGCAGTGATTTCCGTCCATTTCGCTCAAAACAATTATAACAATAATGATAGTTGAAAGAAAAACCATCCTCAACGACTAACTCTCCGATTTGATTGCACCAACAAAGCCGTTCATTGGCATGCGCAAAATGGCCGACGGTCATGCGCGCGCAGCAACTAAGACTAATTTTCAATTTGATATTATAAAAGATATATTTATCAAGGCCAAAATTTTTAGAAAAATACAAATTCGTACCTGGAATAGTTGACTCGACAAAATGAGTCGTTTTGTCCAAATTACATAACCGAATACTTTTGAAATACATTAATTCTTTGTATATATAGTACAAGTAGGTCCGGCAGTGGGTATTTGGTCGGCAGAGGGAAAAATTTCTTGGATAATTGTATTCTACTTGGAAAATTTTGAGTGAATACATTAAGCATAGATTTTGAAAAAAATCAATTACATATTTCGCTAAAAATAATGAAAAATTTTAATATTTCTCCGTTAACGGATTTTCAGTAACTCGAAAGTCGCTAAAGACCTTAATTGTTGCAAAAGCAACGGTAAATAACAATAAAAAAGCTTTAAATCTAGACTAGCTAGAAAATAATTTGAGTTTTCCAAGTCAAAAAAATTTCAATTTTCAAAAAAAAAAAACTTGCTTAAAAGTGATTTTTCCAACCTAATTTTCTCTCATTAAGATGTTCAAAATAATAAAAAAAAAAGATAATTGTAATACTCTTTGGAAAACCAATACTTCGATAATCTTTACCTTGAATTACGTTGAAAAACCCTGTAGTTTGGAAAAATGAAAATTTAACAAATTTCAAATTCAAAATATGTGGTATCATTTTAGCCGGGACAAACGAACATTGCTGCCAAATTTCATGAGTGAATCAAATAGAAAATAATTAATAAATTATTGGCAATAAATTATGGTTACGGTTAAATTTTTTTTTAAATATTTATACCT
Source organism: Sisyra terminalis (assembly GCA_958496175.1). NCBI lineage: Eukaryota > Metazoa > Arthropoda > Insecta > Neuroptera > Sisyridae > Sisyra > Sisyra terminalis. Next base: position 877,608 of record OY292280.1, read on the forward strand.
AAAACAGTCTTCAAGTGATCAAACAGTGATATTTTCCTATTTGTGTAAAATTCACTAAGGAAATTCCGAACTATTCCTACTGTTCTGAGCTCATTTACATGTAACACAATTTGAATATGAAGTTTACATAATAAATTTGCACTTTTCCCAAACTAGACAATTAGGGGATGTTTTATATAATTTTCTGAGAGGATGTTCGAACTATTGATTTTCATTTAAACGTTCTATCTGGAAGAAAACTTAGTTTGAAAAGTTACTTCTAATCGAGACTAATATCTTGGAAAATGATTATTTTCTCGGCTTAGAAAACGATTAGTTTAGATGAACTAGATACGAATTCCTTAAAAAAATCATACCAATGCCAAAATATTTATACAACAATTTATTTGATAGTCACATTAATCGAATTAATTGCTGCAACTAATCAAGGATTTATTCGATAAATTTGATAAATGAGCGTTATGTTTTGTTGGTCGGTTAAATCAAAGTACGATTTACACGTCTTCTTTGTGTAAATCAATTATTTTTCAAAGTTCCAAATTATATAATTGCATAATCGAGCTTTAAAGGCTGATCAAGATGGCTTCCTTATAGGACTAACTGTTTATTCTGTAAAAAAAGAACAAATGAATCATTGTTGACAAGACTAAAATATAAAATAGCTGTATCGTATGATAATAATAAAAAAAAAAAACATATATTTAAAATAATTCCATTCACATCCCTTATTTTATAATGTATGCAAGGCTTGGTTGCATGAGTGCGTGATTGCGTTAGCTTGAATGTATGTTTGCGCGTGTGCAGTCGTGAATTTTTTATATATGGCAATGTAAACAATTAAAAAAAAAACAAATGAATGGCCTAACGTTGATATTTTTCCGATTTATACAACGATCTATTTATTAACTGATAAAATATTTGTAATTCGAGAATAATAACGTAATTTTATGAAACAATTCTCAACTATCATTATTGATATTAATGCTTTGATATGCTTAATGGTCGAATTCATGCAAATTCATTGACACAAAAATATTCAGTCTTGCAGCCAACTTCGTCTTAATATTCCATATTATTAATGTATTATTATTATTGGCAATTCCTACAAATTTTCACAACATTTTAATAGTAAAAATATGAAACATTTACGCTTTACACAAAAATATTTCAAAGACTTCTGTGATTAAAACAATCATGGCGACGGTGAACTTTCCGTTTTTCCGTGTACTTACGCCAGGTAGCACGATCCAACGTGAAGTTAGTTGTGATTTGAGATTTACTCAAAATAATAATAATAATTAATAATATTTAATATAAGGACTTTTTCCAAAAACTTAGTTAAATAAAAGCGTGTGTTGCGCAAATCCTATATCAAAAAAGCAACAAAAAACTAAAAAAAAAAAAACACATTTTAAATTTATTCATTACCTTTCTTATTAAATATTGTATAAATTATGTTTAAACAATAAAAAAAAATGCTAAATATTTATTATTATTATTATTTTTAAGCGTAATTAATCAGAAAATTACATGTACTAATTTATCCGTAAATTTCACAATTAAGTGGCTTTTTACGCGCGTTTGTCCCACTACAAAAGTAGAATACGTTTTGGCAATTTTGGCCAAATTGGACGAGTTCGGTTTCCATTGAACGTTTAACCAAAAACAAACGTGTTCTACTGTACTTTATTGTAATTTGACTCAAAGAGTTGATTCAAACGTTAACGAGTTAACGGAATTTCCGACGTATGCGCACAAGAGAGGCGTGATATGGAACGGCATGTACTGAATATCTGAAAAAATATGGATGTTAATCAGTTAACGCACTAGAACACTTATTTTACAATAACTCACAACAATGACAAGGTTTTGAAATTCTCTCTAGTTTCTAGACTTAATTTGTTTTGACATTGTGTAGATCTAGGATTTGATAGAGCAAGATTGAATTTATTCCTCACCGTCAAATCATTGAGATTTCTCGTTTGGTTTAAATTACACTGAAGTCGATCAAATGTGCGCAGCGACAAGTGGTAGCCATATTGTTGCGGCTGCGCACAATTCACCGACACGGTTTTGTTCATTCCTGTTGATACAATTTGGAATTGAACGTGAACAGTGCACAGAAGAAACTATGAACGACATATCAAACTATAACAATAATTAAACGATTTCCAATTACCTTTAAATGTAAATTTAAATATAAAAATCAAAGATATTATGAAAACAATACGAAATAATTAGAAGAAAAAATATATTTACGGGATTTTTACTAGGATAATAAAGGAAATTATATACTATAAATAAATAATTATAATGGGTAAAAATACCGCGAAACATTACATCTATGTAAAAACAAGTGAAAGTTTCACCATTTGTAACATTTGAAGTGAACTTTCTTTTGTTTTTTATGTGTGTTAAGATTGCAATATTACCTATTTTATAGGGAATTACGGGTGGGTGCGTTATCGTCCCTTAAACGACAAGCTCAAATTAGTCAAGTTCTGTACATATACTAGTTATAACGACAATATGCCCCTTCTCTTTATCTCTCTCTCTCTCTCTCTCTCTCCCCTCCAACCTCTACTTCTTTGACCATTCACTAATTAATCCGTCTGCGATCCCATGTCCTTATGCTTTTACATTCACAGCAAATAACGCCATTTTGGACGCTTCCTCAATATCCTCGGCGGCCATTTTGTTTCAATTTTTAAATTAACTATTTAATATATTATATCAATTAGTTGTATCATATTATGTTGGATACTTAATAAAATTCATTTATCTCATTTATTTGTTTTGTTTCGCTTTTGAAAAACGAATCATTCATTGATAAATCACGTCACAAAAACATGTAATGAAGGAGAGGGGGGAAATTTGGTGTAGTGCACTTTGGCAAATAAGATACGGAATATTTTGATTTTGTGACGTAATTTATGAATGAAATGTGAAGCTGGGTGCGACAAGGGATGGAGCAGAGAAGGGGCAAACGTCACAATTGTTATAAAGACACACATTTTTGACGTAAATCTTCGATTTAAATACAAAAAATCCTAACGATTTGCAATCAATTTTATACAACAACAAAAATAAAAAGATACAAATTTTGGAAATTTTACAAAATGGCCGATTGAGTACCGATTAATACACTGAGGTCGATTTACAAAGATATTGAAAAAATTTCCGTTAATTTTTGCTCAAGTTTGACCGTATTTGTCAAGTTTGTTGTAGTTTGAATTTTTTTCTGATTAAAAAGAAAAACGCACATTTGCTAAAAGTATTACTATTTAAATAGGCCATATAGTGGCACTAATGTATGAAAAAGAGAGAGACAATGTGGGAATGAGTGGGAAAGAGTGCATTATTTATTTGTTAATATGTGCCGCAAAAATGCGACGAATAGTTTCCCGCTACGAATGCTGCGCGCAAATATTCACAAATAAAAATACACTTGAAAAAGTATAATTTGATTTTTTGGTTGAGTGACAAAAAGGAGATGATAGTTGGCTCCTTTTTCTCAAACGATTGTGAAAAGGACAGTAAATCACTTGATCCCAATGGCACAATTGCTAAAAATTCAAACATGACCTCTTCCCATTAATTTATTGACCTTCCACAAACAATTACCTGAATTCTTCCTGAAAATTCCTATACTCAAAGTCTTTTGTCATTGTATGAATTTTTTCAAAAGAAAGAAAAAAACTACATATTATACATAGCGAATATATTAAAAAGAGAAAGTCTATTAAAAAAGAGTTTAGATAGAAATGAATGAATTTATGGATAGAAAACATACAGTTAAAACACATGGACTCTACATGCTTTAACATTAGATATTTCCATGAAAGTATCCATTCCAGTGAGATAGAAATAGTTTAGTATAGCCTATCTTTGTCGTTGCGCATGTCTCATACGCATCATCATAAACGTGTTGCAAACATTGTTTTAAGGCAAATGCTTGACAATTTAAACTTATCACACGATACCTAGCCCTTGGTTAAGGACTAAAGATTTCAATAATCGAAAATTTTAAATCAATTTGCCAAAATGTCAGGAATCAGAATTAGTGATATTTCATCAAGTTACTAATCAGTAACAAGACGTAGACTATTCCATTATTTAGAAAATTGTTTGCTTTTAGTCAATTTTTAGTAATTAACTTAGTTGAAACATAAAAGAGCTTGCAACGTCTAATTTCACAATGTAATCAATATTTCTTGTTCCTTCAATTTTAATTCGCTTGAAATTTTTAGACTTATTTTACCCGAAAGAAATATCTTGAGAGTCTAACATAAAAACGTGTTATGAATCCATACCAAAATGGCGACGATGCGCCGCCATTTTGTTGAGTGACAAAAACAGTTTGAAAACCACAAAAAAGGCCAAATTTGGCGTTGATTGTTGGCGTGAAAGATGACATATGTGATATTGTGTATTTGTGTGCGTGTCTGAGAATACGTATGAATGTCACTACCAATTGGCTACGACTTGATTAACTGAAACAAGTGAAAAACGATACAAAACAAATTGAAAAAAAAAAAACGAAAAAATTAAAACCAAAAAAAAAGAAACAACCAAAAACGAATACAGACCAGAATAAAATAATTTAAACCTTGTATAAAAACTGATTGATACGAACAATAGATTTGAATTACAGCGACAAAAAGCCACAATTCAAAAGTAATGGGTACCGTGTTTAAAGTGGTGCATATTACCCCGGATTCTATGCAAGTATTAGGTACCTATATAAACTAATCGTATTTTCCAAAACGGCGGTAATTAAATTAGACACAATTTGTACAAGTCAGTAGATAGGTGCCTAGCTACTTTTGGAAAATATTTACTCAAATTCATATGCCAGATTACACACATAAGTATGTCGGTGTATTGCAATATTTGTACTTTTCCATGTTGAAAACTCAATAACAATAATAAACTATTGAAATATATTTGATTCAATTTTTTTCCCACTACCAGTATCCTTCGTAGGTACCAGTTTTTGTTAAGACACCTGAATTCCTGGTTTAAAAAGTGGTATGGTTCTCTTAGGTAAGTGACACCAAGATATGAGATTTAACTTAATGAAAAGTGCAAGGAACCGAATCTTTAAAAAAGAATTCATTCAACTTCGTTGAATTGCAGAGTTAATTCAATGAATGACGTTGAATTTTGATAATAGGAAGTTGCCATTGAACTGCTCAACGCCCAAACAAAGTGATTAAGCATAATTTTCTATTTCAAACTTTTGTGTAGAATTTAAAAATTCCCAAAAAAAAAATCCGAACAATTCAAATCATTTAGAGACAAGGAAATCATTATTTAAATCAATCAGCAATTAAAAATCAAGGCAAAAATAATTAAATATACATAAATAAACTTATCTTCTTTGTATTTAAATAGTATAGAAAAGTAGGAAAACAATGTTCTCTAATCCAACACAGATTTCAATTTTCCCCAGCCCTGGATTCATCCCTTAATTCTGAAAAATCAACAATTGTTAGTTCTTATTTCATTTTTCAAAATATTGTTATTTTTTCAAATAATTGATTGATTAATATGTTTTATACATATTTTAAATCTTTCAAATTAAGACAGCATTAAAATTGCGTTTCGAGTTTTGCTGGAAGCTATGAGTTCATACTATTGTCCAGCATGTGGCACTGTAAACTTAAGTTGGTTCGAGTGGAAAAAGTTGCTAAGTGTTCACTCGTCATCGCATAGATGGCGCAACAAACTTAATAGTTCTGGTGAAAATATATGCTATTTTAAATGTCAGTTATTGAAGACGAGTTACAACAAAAAAACAATTATATGAAACATTTTACAATTGTGACATTATTTTTCAAAGTTACTTAGTTCAATGTTTCTAATAATATTACGAATGTTGTACGCAAAGAAGTTAAAAGCCTGTGGGGAATTTGCATAGAACTTTTCTTTTGGGCTTTGTCTTTTATAATCAATCGCAGAAGTTCATACTTTAAACGTTTTTCATTCCTTTATGGTTAGCAATAAGTAGTTTATTTTAGTTTCTCATACCATTAAGAATTTTTCTTTTTGTTAATCTTTGAACCCATGAAATTCTGACTGTAGCCAGTAAATTTAAATTCCTTCTTTTTTCCAATGATGTACCAAGACTCCAACTCTCGATACATCATTGATGGTTGGTTTGATTTTATTAATAATATGGTTTTATTGTTTCACAGAAGTTTCGCTTTGAAGGATAGTTCAATTGGTAAAACGTAGCCTATGAAGCCTAAGCGTTAACCGCGAATGCTATTAGTATGGTATTAAAATAAATAAAAAGAATATCAAGTTCATAGTGATACCCAAATGAGACCGAACCTCTCTTAATGGAAAGACAGTAGAAAGAGTGGACCATTTCAAATATGTATCTGGAATGTCTTATCAACGAAACATGCGGTATGGTGCAGGAAAAACACATCCGCAGGAATCTTCATAAAGATGAAAACAACCTTTGTATCTTGGGAGGGCCACTCAATGTTAATTTTTTGTTCCTAAAAATGCTCAGTTCATCTCGACGAATATTGGCGGTGCTAGTGTAGGAGAGCCGATAACAACGGGACCTTATTTTAAATACTTTGCGCGCAATTTTCAAATTTTTACTTATTTTATTTTCGAAAAATGTTATCCCCATATAATAATGAAACTTCTATTAAAATTTATTTTTTTATTTACAATATTAAAATACAGAACAAGAATATAGCAGTATTTGGAATTATAAAATGTAAGTTACCAAGAAATAAGATGATATGGTTTCTAGTTACAAAATTATAAAAACATGTTAAAGGATATATTATGAAAATGCGCCCATATCAACATCTTGGATGAATTCTGGAAGTTCTCTCTTACAGTTGCCATGAACTATGACTGCTTAGAAACTAATTATTTATAAAGTACCTACTTATTAGGCCAATGTTAACCTATGCAGGAGTAAGTTGGAGCTTCATAAGCGACAGTAATTTTAACAAACTGCAAATAGTGCAAAATAAATTTTTGAGGTTTGCTTTGAATGTACCAAGGTACACGTGGATCCAGGAACTTCATGACAGAAGCGAATTACCGCTGGTAAAAGAATATTTAAAAGAAGTTTGCTTCAATTTTTTTAAGAAATGCGAAGATAACGAAAATGTAGCAATCAGAAATATTGGGGCTTATGATTAGAATATAGTGACAAAACACAAAAGAATAAGATATATTTTATAAGAACTAGTATATTATTGTATTATTTTTTTTTTCTTCTTTTTTTTTATTGAAACCTTGTTGGGTTTTTTAGGTCCTTTTTCCCAACATAAGAAACAGAGAATTTTTTATTTTTAGTTTTCACATATAATTTTATTTTGTAAGAGGAAAAGAGCAACTGCTCTGGCACTCAAGCTTTTAATTTTTGTAAATAATAAATTGTACTGTTAATGGACCAATAAACAATTTTATATATATATCGAAAAAGATGGGGAAAAACATCAAAATGTTATTATGTGTATCGACACATTTCCGGATGTACCAAGGAGCAGTTATGGTTTCAATGTTTTTTGGAAAATTTCAATTATTTCAATCGCGAAAGAAAATTGAATTTTGTAATCTGAGAAATATTTATTTATGAGTTTTTGTTTAATACAAACATGTGTGGTTGTAGCCGAGTAGATATGTTGAGGGAATCTCCGGGTTCGAACCTTGAAATTGCCATTTTTTTTATACTTTACAATTTATTTCTATTTTTTTTTATATTTATAGTATCCTGGAGTAACAATAATCCTTGTTGTTGAGTTTCTTAGGGATAAATTTTCCTTTAGACAATTATAGCATTATTTTTTTTTCCTATTCACCTTTATTGACGTTTATAACTTTGAAAAAATAGAAGTAAGAATTGAAATTTTCAAATTTTAACGGTGATTTTTACGTTGATTATCGATGGTCCGTTAACGATGATAAATTCATGCGATTGGGTTTGAATTATTCTATTAAATGCTTAAGTATGAGCTTGAAGAAACAATGTCGAGAAGATTTGAAAACCACGACCAATTCTAAAAATTTGGTTTCAATACAATCAATTTTAATATGAATTCAGTTAATATATTTTGCATTAAAGCCAAATCTATTTACGTAAATACGAATAAACGGCTACTTTTCGAGGAATTTGCGATTATTATAATTTTTTAGACGATTTTCTGAAAAATAAACAGTGGTAAGTTCAAGGGTTTCTCCATGTAAAAAATTGTTGTATCCTATTCGAAAAGATTGTAACTACCTTTGGGGCATAGGCTTAAAGAATATTTAACTTGAAATTCATCAAAAAATCGTTTCTATTCATAGTATTGTTCCGTTTTCATCGGAAAATATGATAATTTCTACCACTCTCCGGAACAATTTACCGGACGGCTATGCTGGAACCGGAGGTTCCAAATTCGATTTACAAATGAGTCCATGGTTTTTTTCAACCATTATAAATGGTTTTTATTCCGTTTAACTTACGATGGCTTACATTATCACTTAATCACATGAACCCTCGTTTCCGAATTTTAGCACCATGTCCTTCAATCGATTAAAGATAACCTTCGAGATTTGGATATGATTGATCGATGATTAATATGTTCCTTCAACTAAATCTATATACATAAGGGCAATTATTCGTCTGATTTTCAAGAACTTTGTGTCTTTGGACCTGTAATAGGCGTCATATTGGGTCAAAAAAATCTCTATTTATTAACTCATATCGATTGAAATCGATCAATAATTAATAAAAGCTACCAAATAAATCCTTTTCGACACTTGTGGATCATTTCTAATGGTATTTTTAATCAATTTAATTTACATATGACGTCTGTTAAAATTTGTTTTGGTTTGCTTTGCATGCAACCCGATGAACATAAAAAACAAAATTCGGCGTTTTCCTATTTTGAACACCGAACACCTACCCTCTTTGTTGGGTAAGTGGGTGGCCTTCGGTGTTCAAAATAGGCAAAATTTGTTAATGCAATTCTAATATGGTATAATCTCTCTTTTGTAGCTAAATTTTCATTAAGGAACGTTTTAATCGCGTATTAAATTAAAAACAAAGTCGAAAGTCCAACGTTGCCAGATTGTGGATGTGCTGTAATGGACTTGAGCGTTTCAATCGAAAATCATCCCTTATTTGACGATGTTACAAGCACTTGAAGTTTGGATGGTTTGATGATTTCTTCTACTACTTTGATGGTCGATTTCATCCCTTAAACGTGGTTTGTTTTCGGAAAAATTTGCACAGCATGTACGAATGGACTTATACTTTTGAGACCTCCAAATATTATTCTTATTGATTTTTTCATTCCAGAAGAAGCTGACCGATGAGAACGGAGAATTATTCATTGGAGTTGAGATGTTCATTATTTCCAATTGGACGTTTGAGGAATAAATGCGGATCGTTGGAAAATCATCAATCAAGCTCCTGTGGGATATCATTTCCACAATTGATATCTACCAAGAAGATCACTAATGGATTTACTACAACAATCTGTGCTGTAAATTGTGTTTCAAAAATTCAGTGAATGTTAAGTGATTTAGTGGTTTAAGTGATAAATAATTAGAATATCAGAAAATACAAAATCTTTTAACTAACTTAATATTTCTATATGATTATAATAATTGATACTTTTACATAAATTATATAAACTTTTGTAATAATGGAAAAACTAATATTGTAACATATTATAAACTGATATGATATTTAACAATAATAAATGTATTTTAATTGAATACATTGTTTCAATCCGATTTACCCCACCCATCCTCTTGAATTTTATATTTCAGAGTTAGAATAGATAATTAATTAGGTAAGTAGGATAAGTTCAATCTTATTCGATATCTTACCGAATAATACGATAAGGACAATATCGAAAAATATCTTAACTTTTTGATGTCCTTATTGTTTTTTTTTTGTATTAAAATTTTATTTTCTGAAGGAGTTCTTTTGAAATACAAATTTGTTTTTTCGAAAAAAAGGACCAAGGACCTTCAAATATTGTCACATTTTTCAACAACTTTCCCGATCTCAACATAAAGCAGCTATGGTTCGAATATGGTCAGGAAATTCTAATTATTTCGATCGAAAAAAATTTCAATTTTCTACAAATCTCATAAGAATTGTTTATATATGAGTTCTAACGTCATTTACATATATCATGTGGTAGCTGCATTGCTAAGATCACCGCAGTCCCAGGTCCCAGGCTCGCATCCTGAAGGAGTAAGTGTTTTTTATAATTTCTAGTTAAATTGACATCTACCATATCCCTATCTATGCTAGAACGTGTGAACTCTTGACATGTAATGTCACTTAACCACCTTAAGTTGTTAGTGCCACCTGTGAGTCAGGAGGATGTACTTATAGTTTCCAACAAAATTCGAAACACATTGTAGCGTTGTCTTAATTGAAAATACTAAACAATACGAATTGTTAACAAATAAGAATTGTTTGAAAAAAGCGAAAACTAAAACATTGACTTAAGAACTTACTGCTGTTGATATTTCACACAAAAATGATGAAATTGAGTACATGGAAACTGGTAGAAATTGAACAAACTTCAGATGCAGAGATGCCAATCGAAAGTATAAATCTATCCGTACATGCTGGGCAAATTTTACCGAAAAAAAGTGGATTAAGGGATGATTTCCAAACCAAAGACAGTTTCGGGTTCGTAGCAATGTATAGAACGATAATATAACAATATATTCCGAATATCAAAACAATGTCATCTAAAATTATATCAAAGAATATTTCTTGGCTTATCTACCAAAGAATGTCGATGATTGGTTTAATATATGATAATTATCAATAATTTTAAGATCACTTTTTCATGGATACGTAACTAATAAGCAGGAAAAGATTGGATAAGATATCATTTAAAAATCGACACCGCAAGTTATCCTTGGTTCATGCTATATAGCTTCCAACACAAACAAATGCGAAAGAATTTTTCATAAATTTAAACGAAACTTTGCACCGGAATATTGCTTTTGGTGACGAAAATCATTTACACAGAAGGAGACTTCTATCGATTGACTAATAACACTCTATTCTGATTCTATGGTGCTCTAATAAATTTAAACTTACTTCTACAGGAATTGCTTTCCGGCAATGGCAATAATCATTATTTTTTAATCACTACAAGTTTTCCGTTTAAAAATTTAAGGGTTTTTATGAATACTGGACAAAAACATCCTTATTAATATTGATTGTATCATAGGAATTACTATGATAGTGTCGCTAACCAACGTTTTATTTCCGATCCTATCAATTCTCCAACAAACTCTTCGGGACGATGATATGATTATGGATTTTTAGATGGAAATTATCATTTTCTTGATACTAACTTGAACGAAAAAAGAAAATTACTAAACATTTACACCAACACTTAAATAATATTTCTATCGAAGGTTTACTAATGATATCATCAATTCTGCTATATATTCTGGAAGATGATGATGTGATAATGGGTCAAAAATCAGTGTTCATGAAAATTTAATGTTGGTATCTATGTACTCTTTTCCTCACCACCCTTGCGGTAGAGTACTAGGCGCGTTTTTTTTAATGTGGTGTCCCCTTGAAGGCCTAATCCACGAATACCTACGTAAACGGTTAAGACCACAAAAGACAGAAAATTTTGAAAAAAAAACATAAATTCATTGTTTGTTATTTTAATCAGTGGATAGTCAAAACAGTTTACGTAGATATTCCATTCACAACTCACATTCCTTAAAAAATAACCACCCACCACTAATGCAACGTTGCAATTTCTACAATCTTTTGGCTTATGTGATACAGTTATTCCAATCGGCGTGAAGCGCACTATACAATTCCCTAGTGTCATAAGCGTAAAGAAAGTTCAACCCTTAAAAACTAAAGCTAAATTGCTACAAAGCTAAAAAACATGCCTTATAACTAAGTGACTAAAGTACCAACTATCATGGAAAGGATGATCATACTTTTAATCAAATTCATAATAATAATAATAATAATAATAATTAAACATGTAAACCTACTTTTTCGGATTATTTCACATTTTTTGCCAACTGTTTTCTCCAACTGTCCTTCATGTTTACATAGAATGATAATGCCACGAATGCACCTACTAATCTGGAATCTGGAGACAAAAAAGTATTACTCCTATTTGGTACACTGTTCGAATCGTTTTAAAATAGTGTTTCTTACCATTTTTATACCAAATTTTTACTTCTGATCCATTACATTTTCCTGGATATGCTTCAGGACAATAATGTATGGTAATGATGGATTCAAGAGGAAATTCTCCTTTTCGAAGCCAATTCCACGACGAATCCAAATCCGAATAGCACTAATAACTCACTTAAACACTTTAACACTAATTCCTGAAGGGAATAACACTTTCACAACACTAATCACTTAGCCCGAAACGCGTAATCCAGAATGTGTGACGGAAGCGCACTCACTAATATATTTTTATACACTTTGTGTATTCAAATAATTATTTAAAGACGAAGGAAGAAAAAAATAATTAGTAAGAAAAAAGCTTGACTCTATCTCTATGCTACAATAGAGAGTAACAACATTTTGGCAATCCCTGCTACAAGGGACATCCCCATTTACCTGCCTGTAACATTGAAACCACTTTGGCCACCAGCTACTTAACGCTACTAAGCTAATCGTTGCAACCAGGATTCGAACTCGTACCCAACATCAATTGATGTCCTGGAATCCAAAACCTAACGAATCGCGAACAAAAATGCACTTTATTTGTACGGAAAATCACTTGAAGTTAACACTTATATTTATTAAATGTTTCTTTAAAGAACCCGAAAGTGCATTTTATTTACAAAAACTACTTTAATTAACCGCGCGCGGAAAAAAAAAACAACGGAAAGTGACCTAAAGTGGTTCCACTAAAGAGCCCAAACCCCCTAGCTGAAAAGGAATCAAGTGGGATTAGGTAAAAAAAATCTACGGACTTAACTTTGATTGAAGTCCTCGTCTGCTACCAACACCTTCCAGGAACAGCTACTCCAAGGCACAGCTTCCATCTCCAGTTCTATAATTCCAGGAATAGAAGATCACTAAAGTTCTCAAAAGCACTTTTAGAACCGATCGCGACGCGACACGAACTTTCGTGTAACACTCCCGAAACTTTCGCGGAACTTTCGAATAACAATTTAAAGTTTACGCTTTATAACTTAAAAGCGTTGATTTGTTAAAATTCGCGGATTCCGGATAATGTATTCCACGTAGAATACAAAGTTAAAACGCGCGCGTAACGAAACGGAATTTTTTACGGCGGAAGTCGAAACGATTCACTACAATGAACTCCTTTTCTTTTTAACTAGAAAAGAAAAAAGAAGGATAAGAATAGAAAGATACACTATACTTTAACTTAAATAGAGATACTTACGAGGAGGATAAAACCCCATCTACCGCAAATATCCTCGAAATACACCAACTGCCGCTTATGACACTTATCCTCCCAGCGACGTCCATTCAGTAGAGCCAATATATAGAATCCCTCCAAATCTTCCATAATTCCCGAAACTGGATTTTTCAGAATCAATTAATCCTTAATTTCAATCTTTATGCAAAATGATTCCATTGCACTCGTCAAAGTTTCTTAGATTTGGGAAGAACGGCTTAAATTACTTTAATGTCTATTAAGACGTTGACACTATTGGTGAATAGTAGATATCCTTGATCTTCACAAACTTAAACTTTCGTTCCAGAATGTCCTCAACTTGTATTATCAATTATTTTAAATGGTGCAATTTAATATTCTCAAATATCTCATTTTTATTTGAACGGCGATTTGTTAAAGCAATCTAAAAAAAATAGTAGATACAACCGTTTACTGTTTACCTTGCCTGTTTTTCAAACATATCCATTTGCTAGTAGGGAAGAAAAGTTAAACTGAAATATTTTTAGTACTTTTTTTTCTGGATGGAAAATGGAATTTTATACCACCAGAATTTTGGGTTCCTCTGTGTATTCTTCGGGGGTATTTCTGTGATTCAATGAATATTAATAATTTTGAGACATTTTCTTCCATCAATAACAATAACAACTCTTTGTTACCAATTATCTTCCATTACCTCCTAAAACATTAAAATTATTGGATCTTCTCCTGAAACTGAAGAAACATTTTAATTTTCCATTCAAATCATTCATAAGTATTGTATCTTACCAAAGTTTCACTGGGACATGGTAGGTTCACATAGAAGTTCTTGAAGATGATCATGATATCCAACTCTATCATCCAACTTTCTTCCATATTTCCATAGAATGATAATGCCACGAATGCACCTTTTAATCTGGAATCTGGAAAAAAAAAGGTATTAATATTATTTGGTACACTGTTCGAATCGTTTAAAAATAGTGTTTCTTACCATTTTTATACCAAATTTTTACTTTTGATCCATTACATTTTCCTGGATATGCTTCAGGACAATAATGTATGGTAATGATGGATTCAAGAGGAAATTCTCCTTTTCGAAGCCACTTCCACGATGAATCCAAATCCGAATGGCACTAACAACTCACTTTAACACTAATTCCTGAAGGGAATAACACTTTCACAACACTACTCACTTAGCCCGAAACGCGTAATCCAGATTGTGTGACGGAAGCGCACTCACTAATATATTTTTATACAGTTTGTCAATTAAGAAAATTATTTAAAGACGAGGGAAGAAAAAAATAATTAGTAAGAAAAGAGCTTGACTCTATCTCTATGCTACAATAGAGAGTAACAACATTTTGGCAATCCCTGCTACAAGGGACATCCCCATTTACCTGCCTGTTACATTGAAACCACTTTGGCCACCAGCTACTTAACGCTACTAAGCTAATCGTTGCAACCAGGATTCGAACTCGTACCCAACATCAATTGATGTCCTGGAATCCAATACCTAACGAATCGCGAACAAAAATGCACTTTATTTGTACGGAAAATCACTTGAAGTTAACACTTATTTTTATTAAATGTTTCTTTAAAGAACCCGAAAGTGCATTTTATTTACAAAAACTACTTTAATTAACCGCGCGCGGAAAAAAACAACGGAAAGTGACCTAAAGTGGTTCCACTAAAGAGCCCAAACCCCCTAGCTGAAAAGGAATCAAGTGGGATTAGGTAAAAAAAATCTACGGACTTAACTTTGATTGAAGTCCTCGTCTGCATCTCAACTCCTCCGTTCCATGGTTTGCTGTACATCAACCACCAAAATTGGATCCTGCAAAAAAATCATCAGTTTTAATTTATTGCTTTACAGGAGTTTTATTGATTTTTGTACAGCTATTTTTTGTTTGTCGCTTATTGGATTATGCATTGAAAAGTGAAATAACAATTTTGAATATTAGTTTTATTTTGAAAATACTGTTAAACTTTGCTATTGTCATATTTTGAAATTAATATAAACTTTCAATGTCACGAGTGGGTAGGTGATTTCAATGCACGTACGTCACGAGAGTTGCCTATACTTAAACATTTTAAAAACTTGTGCCGTCTACAATTTTAGCTGCAAGTACGTCATATCGCTTGAAATGATAGAAGTCAATGGTTTGAGCTTGGGATAATGGGTATCTTTCCTTACGTAGCATTGAAATCCCCAATGTATAGAATGTACAATTTCCCAACTTTGGGGATGAGAATCGAAAAGTAAAAGATTACTTTTTTGAACAATGAGAAAAAATGTTAATGTGATTCATCATAGATCAATTGAAAATTGACAATCTATACATTTCATTTCGTTTCATGTTAAATAAAATAGAAATGGATTTCTTTTTTCGGAAAATGTAATGCATTTGATAATGACGATTTTTTTTGCAAAGATTTTTACCAAGTGGAACTAATGGAAAATTAAAAAAAAATGTGTTTAAGTTTTGGAAATTAACGTTGCATTGATTTTCAGTAGTTTTTTTTGAAATTTTATTGATTTTTTGGAAATTTCAATCTTTGACTTTCAATGATTTAGCAATGTCATATCGGTCATATCATCTCGATGCATTGCAAATTTCATTATAGTGGCTCCCTCCCACATCACTGTCAAATGCACTACCCAAGATGGCGACAATTTTTGGAAAATTTTGGAAATGATTTCAAAATGAAAATTTAAGAAAATTTCCACTAACCTGAATATGTGGATAGTGATGAATCGATGCTAAACACATTCCACTATCACTTTAAACACTTTTCACCACTTTACAACTACTTTATACCGAAATTGGGAGAATTTTTCCGGACCGAAATTCAACCTTTGAGATCGCGAGGCATACTAAATGCTGGATACGCATTTGCACCGTTCGATGCCTGGCCAATTGGTACTGCATTGGTCGCTTCAAGTGCTCTCCTTGCGTTCGTGCGTAATTCACTGCAATTTTATTAGATAAAATTTTAAAATTAATTTTAAAATTTTAAAATAATTCATAAAAAAAATTATTTCATGACTTAAAACAACTACTGTTCGACCGCAATTAATGTAAAAGGGCTCTAATAAATAATTTGAAAAAATTAAAATTAAAGAAATATTTTTTAAATATATCAAAGGGACTCGAACTTAATAAATTCCTGGAATAAATCATTCCAACAAAACATTGTTTTTTTTCATTTTGTCCTTTGTTTCTTTCAATCCTTTTTCTCAAATTTTGGAAAATGTAGAATTTTACTAAGCACCATGGATTTTCCCGTTGATTTTGCACCAATTTAATAAAAATGAAATTTACCCTTTCGTATTTAGTTATAGATTCATATAGGTATCCTCAATGGTCAGAAACATCTTAGAATGAAAGATGACTCCAGAATTGCCTAGCATTGTTTCCATTTGATCATTCAATACCTTTTATTTCTACAATCATCAAATTTAGTTGATTTTCTCGATAAAAATTTGCCCCATCCAAATGTAATGTCTACAGTTTCGGCTTTTTCTTGGTCACCAATTAATCGATTTGGAATTCTACTGACAATTTTATTCGCCACTGCAACTTCTTAAAATGTCCTGGATCGATCTCTAGATAACTCATTTCCAATTTTTCCTAGATGAACTCATGATTGATTAACATTAATCCATTTAATTGATTAAATTCGACACTTTATTGATTGCCATGAAGTTGCAGCACTAATTTTTTTAAAAGATACACATATCTAATATCTAATTGTGAAAATGAAATACACAGAACTATGTTTTAAATAACGTTGAAATTTACACTTCATGAAGACGAAACTTTTACGAATATATATTAACTTTTAAGAGACTTTAAAGTAGATCGCTAGTTCACAAACCACAAATAAAAGATTTTGAATGATTCTGAGATTGAAATCCATATTGCATATCTATCTAATCATTATTGATTACCAATATACATATAATGATATATATGTCGAAGAATATTTGTCAGGAATCATTCGGGTATCAACACCTTTTCCTATTATATCCATGGTCCCTTTTCTTTCAAGACGATGACGATTAAAGTTCAACAATACATCCACGGTCGGGTCTCAAAAATTACTTTTCTCTTTTAAGGTTCAAACAGAACTGTTCCCGTCCGTACATCACACTGTATAGGACTTCTCTTCTCGATTCATAAGCCAAATACATTTTCTTAAATTAACCAATCAGATCACCCAAAAAACACTTTTTGACCAATACCATTACAGATCGTGGCCACATTTTAAGAGACCAGAGGCTACTTTGAACCCAAATCTTGCCATCATAAAACTCAAACACAATTAGGTAGAGTAATAAACGACAATTTCAAAGTTTTGCAAAGTTCTAATATTTAGGCGTGAAGCATATAATAAAAAGTGCAATAAAAGTCGATGACAAATATTGTAAACCAGCCAAGTCTTCGAGGGTCATCTCCGTCATATATATTTATCCTTATAAGTACGCATAAAGATATTTGGTCCAATGTCTGAAAGAGCTCCCTAAAGTACTTAAACCCCTCGTAATTTGTTTTTCAAATTTTTATTTTGCTCATTCTTTTGTTCGTCAACAGTTTTCGCTTGTTCTTTTTTAGTTTTGATAAGAAAAATAAATAATTTTGAAGAAAAAGAAACCTAAAGTTATTACCCTTCATTTTTTAATAGATACGGTCTTTTTCCTTTGGAATCGATATATTTCTATAGATCTTCATTTGATCGTGTAAGATCTACGCTTGTTTGACTTTGAATTATTGTATTTTTAAATAAAAACCAAAAATATAAATAAATGACTTGCATGAAAATAAGCACACTATTATGTTCCATCGTTTAAATATGAAATTTAAGGACACCTATAGGATTTTTCCTGTAGGATATTTCTAGAGAATATTTCTTTAATTTAAAAGTAGCGTTATTACAAAGGACAAGTGATTTAAAGATCACAGATCCTTTGTTCCGTCGTTCCCTGGTAGATGACGGGACGTGGGTTCAGCATTGTTAATGAAATTAAATAATTCCTGATTTGTCATTTTTATCAAATTTATGGGAATCAACGAGAAATTTCCAGTAATGATTATTACAAACGGTTATTTTTTTTTCAGGGGTTATTATCTGATCATTAATACCTACCTAAAAGATATATAGAATTGCACATACACTTCTAATGGTTATCTAAGGAGGTAAATTAATGACTAATGAAAATCAAAAACTCAAATTGATGTTCTAAATATTAATTTTGTAATAATTAATATAATAATTAATGTAATGTATAATAATTAATGTAATAATTTATATTTGGGGTTGATAGTTTGAAAAAATTAAGGAATTAATTTATATACAACATTGAGACTCGAACTCTTTTAAAAGCTAGAATAACAATTCCCGAAACAAAAACTAAATTCAAATTTTAATTTCAAAGTTCTCAATGAGGTACTAAAGAGTAAAGATATAATTTTATGGTGGACGAACAATATGGAAAGTAATTCTAGTAGTCCTAGTTTTGCCCTTAAAGTTGTAGTTGTACTAGATTGTTTTAGATAAGTACCAAGTATTTCAACTACTAAAATTCGCGTAGGACTTTAAATATTCTGACGTAAAAGGATTGAATTAGACAAAAAGTCCTACGATTCTTAAAAAAAATACCATTGTAAGGATCTCCAATTTGTTCGGAATGTCCCTGGAATGACAGTTCTCTAACTGCCAGGGATGTAACAATTGAAAAACGTGATATGTCAAATTGGAGAGTAAATTCTATAAAAATATATTTTTTATACTTTACAGATATACTTTAAGATATTCCATGCATAGTGAAACTAACTCAAATTTTTGATTATGAATTGTCTGTACATTCTTCGCCTTTAAAATTTTGCCGCCCCTAAAATCGCGCTGCCCTAGGCCCGGGCTTATTTAAATTAGATGTTTGAAGGGAATTTACAACTAAATATCGAATAAATTTGTGAATTGAATACCAAAATCACCTGACAGTTTCGTATATAAGAGTTTTTTGTACAATGAAATTATGTTACCAATTGGTCATTACTTCGTATCACCTATTTTACTGACATTTGGTTAGTTTTTTACTTTCCCGCGCGTTTTTTGAAACTAGATTCATAATTATCCTCTTTGTCATTCTTGCATTGCTTTGTTTTATTCGGTTCTAATGCACTAAAGTCTACTATAATGATATTCTTGTTGTGGCTTATTTGTAATAACTGTGAAGAAAATTAGATTTCCGCTTCCGAAACATTGCAATTTTAAATGTTTCATACGTTTTATTACTAATTTTTGGTACCTATATTTTTTTGTAAAACTCTCAATTGACTTAACTATCCAATCTTCTTTTGGTCAAAAATGGCTAAAGAATTACGAAGCATTGTTTCCACTTGATTATTCGATTGACCTTGTTTTTGAAGGGGAAATACGAAGTAATAATATATTATGTATGGAGGCACGGTCAATAGAGACTCCGTCTAAATGTTACTTTCAAAAATGCAACTTCTAAAAGCCTTGCCAATGAGAATTCCCAATGAGAGTTCCCTCTCCTGAACAAGGTTCGGTGCGCGTTTGAAACGAGGAACCTTGCCAGGAGAGGGAACCTAGTTAGGAGAGGGAATTCTCATTGGGAATTCTCATTGGCAATGGCTTTAGGTAGTGGTATTTTTGAAAGAAATATTTAGATGGAGTCTCTCTTGACCGTGCCTCTATACATAATACAATGGTATTTCGAATTTTGTTTTTACTGCACCATCAGGAATCCATTGTAGCGTCTTTTCGGTAGTTCTTTTATAGGTACAAAAATTTAGAGTATTATTTCTCATTTATTAATTACAATGTAAGGTTCATTACTCATGATGAAAAGTTCTTTAGAATCGTCCACTGATGACCCCTACTTTTAAGAAACTCCCACAATTTAACCCCTCGACTTTTGATTTTTTAATATTTTTTTTGTTTATTCGTTTGTTCGTGTTTGTTCGTCAATATAATTTATTTGTTCGTGTTAGTTCGTCATTATCCTTAATTTGTTCGTGTTTGTTCGTCAATATCTTTAAGTTTTTCGTGTTTGTTCTTCAAATTTTTCGTTTGTTTGTTCTTTGTTAATGTATAAAAAAATGCTCAAGTTTGCAAAATTAAAACCCCAAAGTTAGTTCCCGGTTTATAAATACGGTCTTTTTTACTTGGAGTTGATGTCTAAGATGTCTTTAGATTGTCTAAGATGTCTTGATGTCTTTAGAACATCAATTTGAGTTTTTGATTTTCATTAGTCATTAATTTACCTCCTTAGATAACCATTAGAAGTGTATGTGCAATTCTATATATCTTTTAGGTAGGTATTAATGATCAGATAATAACCCCTGAAAAAAAAATAACCGTTTGTAATAATCATTACTGGAAATTTCTCGTTGATTCCCATAAATTTGATAAAAATGACAAATCAGGAATTATTTAATTTCATTAACAATGCTGAACCCACGTCCCGTCATCTACCAGGGAACGACGGAACAAAGGATCTGTGATCTTTAAATCACTTGTCCTTTGTAATAACGCTACTTTTAAATTAAAGAAATATTCTCTAGAAATATCCTACAGGAAAAATCCTATAGGTGTCCTTAAATTTCATATTTAAACGATGGAACATAATAGTGTGCTTATTTTCATGCAAGTCATTTATTTATATTTTTGGTTTTTATTTAAAAATACAATAATTCAAAGTCAAACAAGCGTAGATCTTACACGATCAAATGAAGATCTATAGAAATATATCGATTCCAAAGGAAAAAGACCGTATCTATTAAAAAATGAAGGGTAATAACTTTAGGTTTCTTTTTCTTCAAAATTATTTATTTTTCTTATCAAAACTAAAAAAGAACAAGCGAAAACTGTTGACGAACAAAAGAATGAGCAAAATAAAAATTTGAAAAACAAATTACGAGGGGTTTAAGTACTTTAGGGAGCTCTTTCAGACATTGGACCAAATATCTTTATGCGTACTTATAAGGATAAATATATATGACGGAGATGACCCTCGAAGACTTGGCTGGTTTACAATATTTGTCATCGACTTTTATTGCACTTTTTATTATATGCTTCACGCCTAAATATTAGAACTTTGCAAAACTTTGAAATTGTCGTTTATTACTCTACCTAATTGTGTTTGAGTTTTATGATGGCAAGATTTGGGTTCAAAGTAGCCTCTGGTCTCTTAAAATGTGGCCACGATCTGTAATGGTATTGGTCAAAAAGTGTTTTTTGGGTGATCTGATTGGTTAATTTAAGAAAATGTATTTGGCTTATGAATCGAGAAGAGAAGTCCTATACAGTGTGATGTACGGACGGGAACAGTTCTGTTTGAACCTTAAAAGAGAAAAGTAATTTTTGAGACCCGACCGTGGATGTATTGTTGAACTTTAATCGTCATCGTCTTGAAAGAAAAGGGACCATGGATATAATAGGAAAAGGTGTTGATACCCGAATGATTCCTGACAAATATTCTTCGACATATATATCATTATATGTATATTGGTAATCAATAATGATTAGATAGATATGCAATATGGATTTCAATCTCAGAATCATTCAAAATCTTTTATTTGTGGTTTGTGAACTAGCGATCTACTTTAAAGTCTCTTAAAAGTTAATATATATTCGTAAAAGTTTCGTCTTCATGAAGTGTAAATTTCAACGTTATTTAAAACATAGTTCTGTGTATTTCATTTTCACAATTAGATATTAGATATGTGTATCTTTTAAAAAAATTAGTGCTGCAACTTCATGGCAATCAATAAAGTGTCGAATTTAATCAATTAAATGGATTAATGTTAATCAATCATGAGTTCATCTAGGAAAAATTGGAAATGAGTTATCTAGAGATCGATCCAGGACATTTTAAGAAGTTGCAGTGGCGAATAAAATTGTCAGTAGAATTCCAAATCGATTAATTGGTGACCAAGAAAAAGCCGAAACTGTAGACATTACATTTGGATGGGGCAAATTTTTATCGAGAAAATCAACTAAATTTGATGATTGTAGAAATAAAAGGTATTGAATGATCAAATGGAAACAATGCTAGGCAATTCTGGAGTCATCTTTCATTCTAAGATGTTTCTGACCATTGAGGATACCTATATGAATCTATAACTAAATACGAAAGGGTAAATTTCATTTTTATTAAATTGGTGCAAAATCAACGGGAAAATCCATGGTGCTTAGTAAAATTCTACATTTTCCAAAATTTGAGAAAAAGGATTGAAAGAAACAAAGGACAAAATGAAAAAAAACAATGTTTTGTTGGAATGATTTATTCCAGGAATTTATTAAGTTCGAGTCCCTTTGATATATTTAAAAAATATTTCTTTAATTTTAATTTTTTCAAATTATTTATTAGAGCCCTTTTACATTAATTGCGGTCGAACAGTAGTTGTTTTAAGTCATGAAATAATTTTTTTTATGAATTATTTTAAAATTTTAAAATTAATTTTAAAATTTTATCTAATAAAATTGCAGTGAATTACGCACGAACGCAAGGAGAGCACTTGAAGCGACCAATGCAGTACCAATTGGCCAGGCATCGAACGGTGCAAATGCGTATCCAGCATTTAGTATGCCTCGCGATCTCAAAGGTTGAATTTCGGTCCGGAAAAATTCTCCCAATTTCGGTATAAAGTAGTTGTAAAGTGGTGAAAAGTGTTTAAAGTGATAGTGGAATGTGTTTAGCATCGATTCATCACTATCCACATATTCAGGTTAGTGGAAATTTTCTTAAATTTTCATTTTGAAATCATTTCCAAAATTTTCCAAAAATTGTCGCCATCTTGGGTAGTGCATTTGACAGTGATGTGGGAGGGAGCCACTATAATGAAATTTGCAATGCATCGAGATGATATGACCGATATGACATTGCTAAATCATTGAAAGTCAAAGATTGAAATTTCCAAAAAATCAATAAAATTTCAAAAAAAACTACTGAAAATCAATGCAACGTTAATTTCCAAAACTTAAACACATTTTTTTTTAATTTTCCATTAGTTCCACTTGGTAAAAATCTTTGCAAAAAAAATCGTCATTATCAAATGCATTACATTTTCCGAAAAAAGAAATCCATTTCTATTTTATTTAACATGAAACGAAATGAAATGTATAGATTGTCAATTTTCAATTGATCTATGATGAATCACATTAACATTTTTTCTCATTGTTCAAAAAAGTAATCTTTTACTTTTCGATTCTCATCCCCAAAGTTGGGAAATTGTACATTCTATACATTGGGGATTTCAATGCTACGTAAGGAAAGATACCCATTATCCCAAGCTCAAACCATTGACTTCTATCATTTCAAGCGATATGACGTACTTGCAGCTAAAATTGTAGACGGCACAAGTTTTTAAAATGTTTAAGTATAGGCAACTCTCGTGACGTACGTGCATTGAAATCACCTACCCACTCGTGACATTGAAAGTTTATATTAATTTCAAAATATGACAATAGCAAAGTTTAACAGTATTTTCAAAATAAAACTAATATTCAAAATTGTTATTTCACTTTTCAATGCATAATCCAATAAGCGACAAACAAAAAATAGCTGTACAAAAATCAATAAAACTCCTGTAAAGCAATAAATTAAAACTGATGATTTTTTTGCAGGATCCAATTTTGGTGGTTGATGTACAGCAAACCATGGAACGGAGGAGTTGAGATGCAGACGAGGACTTCAATCAAAGTTAAGTCCGTAGATTTTTTTTACCTAATCCCACTTGATTCCTTTTCAGCTAGGGGGTTTGGGCTCTTTAGTGGAACCACTTTAGGTCACTTTCCGTTGTTTTTTTCCGCGCGCGGTTAATTAAAGTAGTTTTTGTAAATAAAATGCACTTTCGGGTTCTTTAAAGAAACATTTAATAAAAATAAGTGTTAACTTCAAGTGATTTTCCGTACAAATAAAGTGCATTTTTGTTCGCGATTCGTTAGGTATTGGATTCCAGGACATCAATTGATGTTGGGTACGAGTTCGAATCCTGGTTGCAACGATTAGCTTAGTAGCGTTAAGTAGCTGGTGGCCAAAGTGGTTTCAATGTAACAGGCAGGTAAATGGGGATGTCCCTTGTAGCAGGGATTGCCAAAATGTTGTTACTCTCTATTGTAGCATAGAGATAGAGTCAAGCTCTTTTCTTACTAATTATTTTTTTCTTCCCTCGTCTTTAAATAATTTTCTTAATTGACAAACTGTATAAAAATATATTAGTGAGTGCGCTTCCGTCACACAATCTGGATTACGCGTTTCGGGCTAAGTGAGTAGTGTTGTGAAAGTGTTATTCCCTTCAGGAATTAGTGTTAAAGTGAGTTGTTAGTGCCATTCGGATTTGGATTCATCGTGGAAGTGGCTTCGAAAAGGAGAATTTCCTCTTGAATCCATCATTACCATACATTATTGTCCTGAAGCATATCCAGGAAAATGTAATGGATCAAAAGTAAAAATTTGGTATAAAAATGGTAAGAAACACTATTTTTAAACGATTCGAACAGTGTACCAAATAATATTAATACCTTTTTTTTTCCAGATTCCAGATTAAAAGGTGCATTCGTGGCATTATCATTCTATGGAAATATGGAAGAAAGTTGGATGATAGAGTTGGATATCATGATCATCTTCAAGAACTTCTATGTGAACCTACCATGTCCCAGTGAAACTTTGGTAAGATACAATACTTATGAATGATTTGAATGGAAAATTAAAATGTTTCTTCAGTTTCAGGAGAAGATCCAATAATTTTAATGTTTTAGGAGGTAATGGAAGATAATTGGTAACAAAGAGTTGTTATTGTTATTGATGGAAGAAAATGTCTCAAAATTATTAATATTCATTGAATCACAGAAATACCCCCGAAGAATACACAGAGGAACCCAAAATTCTGGTGGTATAAAATTCCATTTTCCATCCAGAAAAAAAAGTACTAAAAATATTTCAGTTTAACTTTTCTTCCCTACTAGCAAATGGATATGTTTGAAAAACAGGCAAGGTAAACAGTAAACGGTTGTATCTACTATTTTTTTTAGATTGCTTTAACAAATCGCCGTTCAAATAAAAATGAGATATTTGAGAATATTAAATTGCACCATTTAAAATAATTGATAATACAAGTTGAGGACATTCTGGAACGAAAGTTTAAGTTTGTGAAGATCAAGGATATCTACTATTCACCAATAGTGTCAACGTCTTAATAGACATTAAAGTAATTTAAGCCGTTCTTCCCAAATCTAAGAAACTTTGACGAGTGCAATGGAATCATTTTGCATAAAGATTGAAATTAAGGATTAATTGATTCTGAAAAATCCAGTTTCGGGAATTATGGAAGATTTGGAGGGATTCTATATATTGGCTCTACTGAATGGACGTCGCTGGGAGGATAAGTGTCATAAGCGGCAGTTGGTGTATTTCGAGGATATTTGCGGTAGATGGGGTTTTATCCTCCTCGTAAGTATCTCTATTTAAGTTAAAGTATAGTGTATCTTTCTATTCTTATCCTTCTTTTTTCTTTTCTAGTTAAAAAGAAAAGGAGTTCATTGTAGTGAATCGTTTCGACTTCCGCCGTAAAAAATTCCGTTTCGTTACGCGCGCGTTTTAACTTTGTATTCTACGTGGAATACATTATCCGGAATCCGCGAATTTTAACAAATCAACGCTTTTAAGTTATAAAGCGTAAACTTTAAATTGTTATTCGAAAGTTCCGCGAAAGTTTCGGGAGTGTTACACGAAAGTTCGTGTCGCGTCGCGATCGGTTCTAAAAGTGCTTTTGAGAACTTTAGTGATCTTCTATTCCTGGAATTATAGAACTGGAGATGGAAGCTGTGCCTTGGAGTAGCTGTTCCTGGAAGGTGTTGGTAGCAGACGAGGACTTCAATCAAAGTTAAGTCCGTAGATTTTTTTTACCTAATCCCACTTGATTCCTTTTCAGCTAGGGGGTTTGGGCTCTTTAGTGGAACCACTTTAGGTCACTTTCCGTTGTTTTTTTTTTCCGCGCGCGGTTAATTAAAGTAGTTTTTGTAAATAAAATGCACTTTCGGGTTCTTTAAAGAAACATTTAATAAATATAAGTGTTAACTTCAAGTGATTTTCCGTACAAATAAAGTGCATTTTTGTTCGCGATTCGTTAGGTTTTGGATTCCAGGACATCAATTGATGTTGGGTACGAGTTCGAATCCTGGTTGCAACGATTAGCTTAGTAGCGTTAAGTAGCTGGTGGCCAAAGTGGTTTCAATGTTACAGGCAGGTAAATGGGGATGTCCCTTGTAGCAGGGATTGCCAAAATGTTGTTACTCTCTATTGTAGCATAGAGATAGAGTCAAGCTTTTTTCTTACTAATTATTTTTTTCTTCCTTCGTCTTTAAATAATTATTTGAATACACAAAGTGTATAAAAATATATTAGTGAGTGCGCTTCCGTCACACATTCTGGATTACGCGTTTCGGGCTAAGTGATTAGTGTTGTGAAAGTGTTATTCCCTTCAGGAATTAGTGTTAAAGTGTTTAAGTGAGTTATTAGTGCTATTCGGATTTGGATTCGTCGTGGAATTGGCTTCGAAAAGGAGAATTTCCTCTTGAATCCATCATTACCATACATTATTGTCCTGAAGCATATCCAGGAAAATGTAATGGATCAGAAGTAAAAATTTGGTATAAAAATGGTAAGAAACACTATTTTAAAACGATTCGAACAGTGTACCAAATAGGAGTAATACTTTTTTGTCTCCAGATTCCAGATTAGTAGGTGCATTCGTGGCATTATCATTCTATGTAAACATGAAGGACAGTTGGAGAAAACAGTTGGCAAAAAATGTGAAATAATCCGAAAAAGTAGGTTTACATGTTTAATTATTATTATTATTATTATTATTATGAATTTGATTAAAAGTATGATCATCCTTTCCATGATAGTTGGTACTTTAGTCACTTAGTTATAAGGCATGTTTTTTAGCTTTGTAGCAATTTAGCTTTAGTTTTTAAGGGTTGAACTTTCTTTACGCTTATGACACTAGGGAATTGTATAGTGCGCTTCACGCCGATTGGAATAACTGTATCACATAAGCCAAAAGATTGTAGAAATTGCAACGTTGCATTAGTGGTGGGTGGTTATTTTTTAAGGAATGTGAGTTGTGAATGGAATATCTACGTAAACTGTTTTGACTATCCACTGATTAAAATAACAAACAATGAATTTATGTTTTTTTTTCAAAATTTTCTGTCTTTTGTGGTCTTAACCGTTTACGTAGGTATTCGTGGATTAGGCCTTCAAGGGGACACCACATTAAAAAAAACGCGCCTAGTACTCTACCGCAAGGGTGGTGAGGAAAAGAGTACATAGATACCAACATTAAATTTTCATGAACACTGATTTTTGACCCATTATCACATCATCATCTTCCAGAATATATAGCAGAATTGATGATATCATTAGTAAACCTTCGATAGAAATATTATTTAAGTGTTGGTGTAAATGTTTAGTAATTTTCTTTTTTCGTTCAAGTTAGTATCAAGAAAATGATAATTTCCATCTAAAAATCCATAATCATATCATCGTCCCGAAGAGTTTGTTGGAGAATTGATAGGATCGGAAATAAAACGTTGGTTAGCGACACTATCATAGTAATTCCTATGATACAATCAATATTAATAAGGATGTTTTTGTCCAGTATTCATAAAAACCCTTAAATTTTTAAACGGAAAACTTGTAGTGATTAAAAAATAATGATTATTGCCATTGCCGGAAAGCAATTCCTGTAGAAGTAAGTTTAAATTTATTAGAGCACCATAGAATCAGAATAGAGTGTTATTAGTCAATCGATAGAAGTCTCCTTCTGTGTAAATGATTTTCGTCACCAAAAGCAATATTCCGGTGCAAAGTTTCGTTTAAATTTATGAAAAATTCTTTCGCATTTGTTTGTGTTGGAAGCTATATAGCATGAACCAAGGATAACTTGCGGTGTCGATTTTTAAATGATATCTTATCCAATCTTTTCCTGCTTATTAGTTACGTATCCATGAAAAAGTGATCTTAAAATTATTGATAATTATCATATATTAAACCAATCATCGACATTCTTTGGTAGATAAGCCAAGAAATATTCTTTGATATAATTTTAGATGACATTGTTTTGATATTCGGAATATATTGTTATATTATCGTTCTATACATTGCTACGAACCCGAAACTGTCTTTGGTTTGGAAATCATCCCTTAATCCACTTTTTTTCGGTAAAATTTGCCCAGCATGTACGGATAGATTTATACTTTCGATTGGCATCTCTGCATCTGAAGTTTGTTCAATTTCTACCAGTTTCCATGTACTCAATTTCATCATTTTTGTGTGAAATATCAACAGCAGTAAGTTCTTAAGTCAATGTTTTAGTTTTCGCTTTTTTCAAACAATTCTTATTTGTTAACAATTCGTATTGTTTAGTATTTTCAATTAAGACAACGCTACAATGTGTTTCGAATTTTGTTGGAAACTATAAGTACATCCTCCTGACTCACAGGTGGCACTAACAACTTAAGGTGGTTAAGTGACATTACATGTCAAGAGTTCACACGTTCTAGCATAGATAGGGATATGGTAGATGTCAATTTAACTAGAAATTATAAAAAACACTTACTCCTTCAGGATGCGAGCCTGGGACCTGGGACTGCGGTGATCTTAGCAATGCAGCTACCACATGATATATGTAAATGACGTTAGAACTCATATATAAACAATTCTTATGAGATTTGTAGAAAATTGAAATTTTTTTCGATCGAAATAATTAGAATTTCCTGACCATATTCGAACCATAGCTGCTTTATGTTGAGATCGGGAAAGTTGTTGAAAAATGTGACAATATTTGAAGGTCCTTGGTCCTTTTTTTCGAAAAAACAAATTTGTATTTCAAAAGAACTCCTTCAGAAAATAAAATTTTAATACAAAAAAAAAACAATAAGGACATCAAAAAGTTAAGATATTTTTCGATATTGTCCTTATCGTATTATTCGGTAAGATATCGAATAAGATTGAACTTATCCTACTTACCTAATTAATTATCTATTCTAACTCTGAAATATAAAATTCAAGAGGATGGGTGGGGTAAATCGGATTGAAACAATGTATTCAATTAAAATACATTTATTATTGTTAAATATCATATCAGTTTATAATATGTTACAATATTAGTTTTTCCATTATTACAAAAGTTTATATAATTTATGTAAAAGTATCAATTATTATAATCATATAGAAATATTAAGTTAGTTAAAAGATTTTGTATTTTCTGATATTCTAATTATTTATCACTTAAACCACTAAATCACTTAACATTCACTGAATTTTTGAAACACAATTTACAGCACAGATTGTTGTAGTAAATCCATTAGTGATCTTCTTGGTAGATATCAATTGTGGAAATGATATCCCACAGGAACTTGATTGATGATTTTCCAACGATCCGCATTTATTCCTCAAACGTCCAATTGGAAATGATGAACATCTCAACTCCAATGAATAATTCTCCGTTCTCATCGGTCAGTTTCTTCTGGAACGAAAAAATCAATAAGAACAATATTTGGAGGTCTCTAAAGTACAGCGACTTACCAATCATTTATCTCCCAAAAAGATGATACATTCTTCAGCGCAAAAACAATGTCTTGGTCTTTAGTTTCTTGGTAATTTGAATCTGTAAAAATATATTTTATTATTATTTAAACAAATTATACTTTTTAGCTACATTAACTTGAATACTGGGGAACATATGGCGCAGCCCATTTACATAATGAAACAATGGCTGCTAAACTTCTGCATTTATTATCAAAAACGGATAATTGCAAGATTGCTTGTCCTAATAAGTGTTATTTTTTCAAAGTTTCAAAAAGGACAATTTTCAAACAAATAAAAAAGATATAAGAGATGGATTGTGTTCGCAGGAATAATGCTGCTCATTTAAGACTGAATCATTCTTAAGTTGCACTCCCAGTGGCCTTACATTGGCGGATGATTTGATTAGATTATTCTCTGTATGAATTCTTTTAAAATATATTTTAAAAATACATTTTTGTCACTCATTAGTTAGTTAATCGTTGGAAAATATCTATCTATAAAATGTTTATCCTGTGTGCAAAAGGACACCCACAATATCGTTTCAAAGTTTCAAAAAGGACAATTTTCGAGTGCATAAAAAGGATATAAGGGATGTTTTCTTTCGCCAAAATTGAGTTGACTATTATAGAATAAATCATCCTTAAGCATGATGCAAAAAATAATAAGCATTGGTTGACTAGATCTTTGGAAAATTAAAACTGGAAATTAAGGAGGTGAAAACGCTTGCACCAAATATGCCTAAGAACTGGTCATTTTTGAGGGGTGACTTTTCCTTATGAGACCTTATTTTCTCCTCGGATTATAGAACAATCCCTTTACGTTAATGTGAAATTTTTGTTGTTCTGTGTGAAAAAAGACACCCGAATTATTATTACAAAGATAGTTCTGTTTATCCCGTGATGTCAAGACTTGTGGATTGAGATATTCATTTGGTATTCACAATATATATGTTGCACTCACAGTAGCTTCCATTTAGAGATGATTTGTTTAGATGTTTCCTTACATAATTTCGTTTTAAATATACATTTTATTATTCTGTCATTAATAGTAAATCTTAGGAAAATAGATTTAAAATTTACAAAACGTACCTGGAACCTTATGCACACATTGAATGCATTCCCACAATTTCACAATAAATATCAGGGGGGTCTAACTGACTTTCAGTATCCAAATCCTTTATGGCATCCACTGTTTATTCCAATTTCCGTGTTATTATTTTCGTTAACTTATTTTTTGACAATTCTGAGTGTTTCATAGGTTTCATACGGCCCTCCCATGGTTTCATATGTTGTATTAAAACAACACCGAAGTTGCGTTTCGAATATTGTTGGAAGCTATAATTTCAAGCTTCTGTCTTATAGGGGGCACTGCTAACTTAAGTTGGCTCAGTTGGAAATACGTGCTAAGGTTCATCCGTCACTGCATAGAGAGCGTAACAAACTTAGAAGTTCTGGTTAAAATATTTGCTATTTTGAAATTCTAAAGCGAAGGAAATTCTTTTGTTATTTAAGAACAAATAGAATAATAAATGTTATTTAAGAAAAGTTATATACAGACTTCATTTAATGTACCCCTTTCTTAATATGTATGTAAATCAATTTGACAGTTGCGTCATTGTGCTTCAAGGTGTTTAAGTTCAATACTTCAGGCGAAGTTACTTATTGTACGTTTGAGAAGTTGTAAATCTATTTTGAAATTATTGGAATTTTCATACCAAAACTTAAGTAAATGATCAAAATGAAAAGTAATAGTATTAGTCCGTAAGTCAACTTTGCAAGAATTTCATTATATTTACCAACATTGGTGTGATAGTCAAAATTTTAAAAATCGAAAGAAATAGTGAAGGTTATTAAAATGTTTCCATGTTTTTCGACAACTTTTCCAATTTTAAAGACATTCAGCAGACGTTTTAGTAGACATACTATCCTAGGACTTTCGAAATTGATAGTACCTATTGAAAGTTTCTATTATTAACATCCTTGTTATTTGTTTTATAAATAAATTACATTAAAAAAAAAAAACAATTCTTTGACATAATCATTTAGTATATTGAGTTAACATAGTTTTTCTATTTTCTAAAGAATTATTCTTTTTGAAGTACACATCTTGCGCGTTCCCGAAAATAATTTTGAATGCATAACTCAGAGCTTTTAAAGGTATTATTCAATTCTTGGTTCTTATTTAAATTTCTTTCGAATACCTATTGATTAGAGGTATTTATTTTTTAAACGTTCTAGCATATTTAGCATTATCCTGCAAATTTGTTTGGTATATTTGTATCCCACAAAATGCGAAGATGAAATCTGTAAGGGAAACAAACATTGAGATGCTACGCGAACAATTAGTATTGAAGAAAATTTTATTGCTTTACTTACATGATGGAGAAATGGTACCAAATTCACTTTTCATGTGAATACAAATTTTAACTAATATTAATTCGTTGAATGGTAGAAAACGTCTAAAAATTTCGACAGAAAACAAATTTTATAATGTAAACATTGGACATTTTATGTATATAAAAATACAATTTTTTTAAAAATTATGGATTTTAAATTGAGTATTAGAAATCAATGTAAAAGAATGTGAATTTTTTTTTTACTTTTGTATTAATATTTCTATTGGTTTCGAAGATAAATTAGATACGTAATCGTTGATTTATCTTATTTGAATAAATTGCGGGTTCAAATTGAAAAGTGGAACAAATTTAGAGATTGGAATATTTATATTGTTATCTCTTTCTATCAAATTTGATTTGTGGTCGTTTGTTTTTGTTTCAGAGGAAATCAGTGTAAAGCAGTGCATCAGGTGCATTCGGTGTAGGGTAGTGGGAACATGTGTACACATGCGCAATTTAGGTTCAATTTGTACGTATGATGGAAATGATACATATTAAAGTTCCATAATTTTGTTTGTGTTGGATCGATTTGATTTTTGAGATTTGAATGATATTTTTGATGATTGAAACATTATTTAGCTGAAATCAAATATGCGTGCGCTCGACCATTGAGTATTGCAGTGAAATTGGACGCAAATTAAGGGTCGTTATTTTGTATGCGTGTACGATCCGTGTATGTATGTGTTAGCCGGTGAGATTGTGTGAAAAATTTGGGGTTGAGAACAGAGTGGAACGCCATGATCAGTTGCCAAGCCCATCTATTTATTTTCTACATTGTATTTTACCATCAAATTGTTGCCGGAACTACAGAAAATCATGTCGGTGAGTGAAAAACCACCCACACCATCCATCACCATCCACCCCCACATCCCATTGTCTCCCATTAATTAACCACAAAGTCTAACGTCATATCAT
This sequence comes from Sisyra terminalis, assembly GCA_958496175.1. Taxonomy (NCBI): domain Eukaryota; kingdom Metazoa; phylum Arthropoda; class Insecta; order Neuroptera; family Sisyridae; genus Sisyra; species Sisyra terminalis. The sequence goes on from OY292280.1 coordinate 910,945, forward strand.
TCGACCGCTCTTCCGACAACTTGACAACTGTTATTATTTTTCAGAGGAAACAGCCAACGAGCCTAGTGGATCCCCAGCATCTATCCTGGAACTTCCCAGCTCGGTTTTGACGTTTGTCGACGGGAATGCCACAATTAATTGTCATTTTCGAACTCCGGTTCCATCGGTGTGGTGGAACTTGCAAGACTCCACTAACATAACAAATGACAATGAAAAGTAATTCCCATTTAAATCACTGATCAAGTGAACACTTCTTCTTTCATATCTTAAGGGTTGCAAATCAAATACTTACACCAGCATGTTTTTACTCTATTGCCTATATAACAGGGTGTCCAACGATCACGGAAATCAACAACAAAATTTTAATTTCTTCATAATTCGATCAATATTTGGATTGGAAATTATCTAAACATCATTGTAAATAACCATATTATGCACAGAAACTATGCCTTACATAATATGTTCCATAGAGTATGGACCAAAAATTAGAACGTCTATTTATCTTTTTGCCCCATTTCTAGTAACCAACCAAAACTAGTTTATACAAAATAAAGTTACTCATAATTAGTGAGTCTTTGCTTTTAAATTCTATAGATATTCATTAACTATTTAGTCCCTAATATTTAAACTAATCATTAACATAACATATTAATTAGGAGATACTACGATTCTTCTGGCGCCACAATGATTTGACGGATTCTTATAGATTTCAACGAAAATAAAGAATACAATTTTTCGATATCTCGTTTAGTTTACGAAATATCGATCTCTAAAAATAGAAAATTGAATTGATTTTATACTTTTTTTTCAACGGATATCTCAAGATTTTCATGAAAAAAAAAAAAGGTAAATGTTGACCCAAGTCCATTTTAGCACACCCACAATCTGGTAATTTTGCATTTTCGATTTTGTTTTTAATTTAATTCGCGATTAAATCGGTCCATAATGAAAATTTAGCCAAAAAAGAATTGTTTTTCATCGAGATCTTTAAGAATCCGTCAAAACATCGTGGCGCCGGAAGAACCGTAGTCTTGCCATTAGTTACTACTAAACTATTTTGTCACAAACCTCTACGAACGATTTCCCATCGATTGACCAAAAAAGAATTTTGGAGAATTCAAACTTTAAAATTTTGTTGGCTAATCGGTATAGGGTCGCGTGTCAACAATTCTACCGTATGTAGATTAATCAACAAAATCGGCGTAGTCGTTATGTTTATATAATTTTACATTTCAGACCCAAATCTAATATAGCCCCCAAATTGTATTGTTCCCGCGTGGTTGAACTCTTCCGGTTCAACTTTTCAGCGTGATCTATCCTCTCTCAAGCGAGGTTCTTTAAATCAGGATAGTCCATGCCTTCTTTTAGGAAGTGCTTGGGCTTTTTTTACTTTATATGGATTTGAAATGAGAAATTTTAGCCAGGAATTAACTTATATTACTTTTATATAGGTATTTGGTGGAAAATGTTCCGAACGAGGATCTCGAAAACACTTTATCTTCGAGTACCTTGAAAATTTTAAACGTTGACTTCAATGATGGTGGAAATTATTCCTGTAATACTTTTGGGGAAAGTGCAACTAGTTTCGTCAATGTGACCCTTCCTGGCACGGTGGTGTCAAAACGGGATACTGTTCGATTGAAAATCGATGGGCACGACACACTTTTTTGTGTGTTCAAGGGATACCCATTGATTAACTACCACTGGATCAAAGACAACGATTCGAACACAGTCGAGGAGCTGAAACGATTGACAAACATCACAAATTTAAATGAAACGCACACGAATCTAACCCTTTCTGTGATTGGAATCAACCGAAAAGACAATGGTTCCTACAGTTGTGTAGCACAAGATAGTGTCGGCTTAGTTCGCAGCCAAGTTGTGCTGCTAGTTTTAGACAAACCGCAGGTCCGCATTGACTTCGTCAAAGAAGTTGGCGCTCAAATGATCTACATGAACTGGACGACGAACGACGAAAACGATCCAATCAGCAAATTCACGGTCCAATTCATGAAAAAAGGAACGGACGCCTGGCAGTTTTACATGGAGGAAATCGGTGGTGGCAACACCTCGTACGTCTTCAAAAATTTGGACAAAAATTCCGAGTACAAATTTCGAATTGCTGCCAGCAACAATCAAGGCCAGGGTCGTGCTGATGAAACCCCACACTTCATCAAAACGTTGGAACTAGACCCGAATTTCATTCCGCAAATTGAACTAAAAGGAGTCACGTTTAATTCAATGACTGTTGGATGGACGGTGCCTCCCCCTGAACTTCAGGACCACATTCATTATTACGAATTAATTGCTCAAGCCTACAACTCCACCACTAACAATGAAGCCATCCATCCCGCCTCCAGCATGAACTGCTACTTATTTGTCAACCTCAAAGCTGCTACCACTTACCACTTCAAAGTAAGTAACGCACTCTAACGCCATATTAACGAAAATAAAACGGTATAAGCTTGGATCAGGAATGTCGACATTTTCAGAACTGAAGAGATCTATTTCGAATTATTTCGATATTATTCCTGTACGTATTGTAAAATAATCGTCGTTTCTTCATTTCTGGCATATGCCAAAATTTACGTACAAATTGCAGTCGACTGAACAGGAATAATTACGAAACCATTCGAAACAGTTCTCAAATTTCGACGTTCCTGAACCAAGCTTATACCAACAAAACTATCCTGAGGTAGACGTGGACCTCTTACCAAAAAACGAATTTAATTTGCAGGGGGGAGGGAATTAAAATAAATATTTAGGTTTGCTTTTTTTTTGTAGGTGAGAGCCTGCAGCGATTATACAAAACAATGCGGAGAATATTCCCCTGTCGTTAATGGAACTACCCTGAACGGAATGGCGGGTCCCCCGGAAAATGTCTCGATCCAATGTCGATTCGACAACATTAGCCAAACTAGTTTTGTATTCGTGAGTTGGGAACCACCGAAAAGTCCCAACGGAAAAATCGTCGACTATCAAGTAATACCATCAAGTAGAGCCATCAAATTTCATTTTTAATTCCATTTTTTCTTCTCTAAGGTGGTTCTAACGGGTGAATCGCTTTTCCGGAACGAACGTGGTTTGCGGGCGCGCAACACATTTGGGCCGAAAGCCAAATCGGTCGACGAAAAATCAACGAGTGCCCGTTTTGATATGATTCCGGCCAACACCAATTACACGGTCCACGTGTCGGGAACGACGAAACCAAAACGCCACGGAAAAACCGCGTCGGTCAATTGCACAATGCCGCCAACAACACCTGATAAAATGAGCCTCTTTAAATTTCAATGGAATAAATTAGAAGAGCACGGCAAATTTGTGTTTAAATTGAATATTCCAAGAATATCGGAACGCACCGGTGCTATTTGCTGTTACAGGTAAATATCATTCCATTCCAAATATTTAACACTATATTTCACTATTTTGGTATAAAGTGCCTGTTACGTACTTCGATTGCCAAGAAACAAAAATATTGGATTTATCTTGTTTCAAAACTAAAGATTGCTCGACAATCAAAGGTTAGGTTTTAGTGGTTTAACTTTGGTTTTAAATTTTCAGAGTTTTTATGATGAAACTTAAGCCACAACAAACCCAATCAGATTTACCCAATCCAGAAGATATTATCATCCAATCTTACAACTACGTCCATTCCAATGATAATGGTGGTGCTTACGTGGCAGAAATGTTTGCCAGGTACCCCTTCCGCTAAAAAAAACTATTTTTAGAAATAAATACAAAATATTTTTAGCGATGCAAGATTGTCAGCCGTTTTTCTTGGAGATGGCTACACATTAAACACCAGCAATTCCGCGTGTTTACAATGTATTGGAATCCGAGCAGGCGCTGAACACCCGAGAAACCAACCCACAACTGAAATTCCGAAACCCTTAGACACCGTTCCGAATTCCACCCCTATTAATATTCCAACATCCGAAAGTCCAGTCTCAATCACCACAATTCAACCGATTAGTACCACTAATTATATTGAAAAAGGTAAAATGATCTACACAAATATATCGAATTTTAAATATTATATTTTGTAGAACTTATATCGGCGTTGAAATCCGATTTGTTAGTAAGAGGAGAACAGAATCGTATACGTCGGGATATCAATGTGGATATTGTTAAACTTTCCGACGCAAATGCAGATAAAGCTGATCCATTATTTGCGTATGATGGCCCATTAAATGTTGACAGTAATTATACATCGTTTGTCGAAATAATTGGTACGATTTGTTTTTAATTTTGGTGTTAAGAATAGTCTGTATAAATAGGGGTGATACCTTCAAAATTGACTTGATATTGAACCCTTTTTAAAAACATAAACGTGAATAGTGCAGATAGTGGAAAGATTAATGAATCGAAATGGTTTAAAGAAATATTTATTTTTAGTTTATGGGGCAGAAAAAGGATCAGTTATCGCAGCATATACTCCATATATGGATATTCAACGTCCAACTTTTGATCCAGTTCACGTGCCAACCAGTAACAGTGGTTTTGATTCGAATTCTTTAAACAATCACTTACTGTGGCTTTTCGTAGTCGTTATAGTTCTTTGCATTCCGATGGTTTGTTACTATTTTGTCGTATATGTTAAACGGGGAGGTCGAGCACCAGGTGGAGAAATGATTACACTGCGCAATTCATTTCGACAGCTTTGTCGGAGTTTGCGTGGTCGTCATCAGTTGGTTTCGTCTCACCCTCCGAACATGTCGCCCATCGCCAAGGCGGATTTGTTGGAAGCGTATGTGGAGCGTCACCGTGATTCCGACTATGGGTTCCAGCAGGAATTTGAACAACTCCCGGATCGTTTTCCTGATAGAACAACCCGAGCATCAGATGCTCGAGAAAATATTTACAAGAACCGTTATCCGGATATTAAAGCCTACGATCAGACAAGAGTTCGGTTGTCACAAGTTGATAGCATCGCTGGTTCGGATTATATCAATGCAAACTTTGTGCTTGGATACAAAGAACGAAAGAAATTCATTTGTACTCAAGGTCCGACGGATAATACGGTTTGTGATTACTGGCGCATGATTTGGGAGCAACGTTTAGAATTGATTATGATGCTAACCAATTTGGAGGAATATAGTAAACCGAAATGCTGGAAGTATTGGCCTGATAAGTCTGAGATGTGGAAGTCTTTCGGGGATGTGACCGTAACCCATGCGAACGAGTCCAGATATTCCGACTACATAATTCGGGAATTGAAAATTACGCGAGGAGCTGAAGAACGTTCGGTCACACAATACCACTTCCTAGTGTGGAAGGACTTCACAGCACCGGAACATCCGCACGGAATTTTGAAGTTCATCAAGCGAATGAACGAAGCACATTCAATCGAACGGGGACCAATTTTGGTTCATTGTAGTGCCGGTGTTGGTCGCACCGGGACCCTAGTCGCGCTCGATTCCCTTCTGCAACAGTTACAAGAAGAACGACAGGTCACTATTTTCAACACAATATGCGACCTGAGACACCAGAGAAATTTCCTAGTTCAATCATTGGTAAAACACCAGTTAAACCCTTACACTTGTAACCACTTATCTATCGATTTTATTCCAGAAACAATACATTTTCGTCTACCGAGCGCTCATGGAAATGGCTCAATATGGCGACACTGAGATCCCAGCGAATAAAATCAAGGCTACCGTAAACGAATTGAAGAAATGTGAAAAAGACAAAAGTGGCATGAATGAAGAGTATGAGGTACTGACTTGCTTTTAATTAATAATTTCATTATAACATTCACATTATTTGTTTTTTGTTATAAAGAGTATAGGCCTGTTTCTATGGTAAAAGTGCCCCCGCGGCTTTTTCGATTCAAAGTCAGGGGATCGTTTTGATACTAAATAAAACAAAGTTAGCCAACTTTTCAGCTTGTTATCGCAAGCGATTTTCGAATATTTCGAAAAAAAAAACATTTTTCGATTATATATATAATATTATACTATTTAACAAGAATTGTTTCTGTAAATAATTAAAGTTTTTATCTTATTTTAAAATACAAATCGATTAGTTAAATCTAACTATTTATCCTACTTGTAAATAATTAAAGAAACAACATTCAATGTTAATAATTACAATATTTCTTTAAATTATTAATTATTATTAATTGAAACGTCTTCGCAACTTATTGACATACGAGATGTTTCTATGAATTTTGAAATAGTGGGCTCAATCCAATTAATGTAAGGATTTTTCCTTACATATATATTTTTTTTAGTAGTAAAATTTTAAATGAATAACCTACGATTTTTTTTTCTCATTCTTAAGAGTAAAAGGCATGAAAAAATATTTTTTCTATTATTTTCAGATGGAATGTCGATTTTTAAGGACCGAAACAAAATTAAAATTATTTTTTTCAGTGCGTTTTTGAAAAGTGTCCACCGCGAAATTTTCTCAAAAAACGTCTTTAGTACTCCTCTATGCTCAGTAATTTTTTCAAATTTTTTTATTTCACGGAACATTATGAAAAAAAATTAAAACTGATTTTTTCCTATATCTCATGCTAAAGCACAGTTATTCATTTTTTTGGTAAAGTAATATGAAGATAAATATTTTTCAACTCCAAATATATATGCATTTCATTAAACAAGAAATTGTCATTAAAAATTATTTTTTCAGCAATAATTCTTTGAAATACATAATAATATATTTTTAATTAGCTCTAATAACTACACATCTTTAATAATTCGACTAAGACGGCTGTTAAAATGAGCCTCTCCTTATATCGCTATTTTGAAATTAATTGAAGAGGATAAATATTTTAATTAGAGGTATATTAATGCACTTTAAACACACAAAAGACAAATAAATAGTTTTAGAATAATGACAATCAAGCAAACACTATAGAATACAAGAATATAAGTTTCACATTTCCCTTTTCTTTAACGCAGAGCTACGCAGCTGCCTTAGTCGAATTATTAAAGATGTACAATTATTAGAGCTAATAAAAATATATTATTATGTATTTCAAGGAATTATTGCATAAAATTGTCATTTCCATAGTTAAGGCACGTACGTCAGCGTAGATCAAAACCATTATGGCTTAATTTATTCGCAAAAATTCGATCAATGTCCATTATTAGTTAATTAAGTTATTTTCATAGGTTTTTTTAGACTAAAAATATAATGAAACTTTTTTCTTAATGATTTTTGTACGACGTTTCGTCGCCTTTCGGGACTTAATCATAGATCATTAAAATGTCATCCCGCATTTTTGGGAAAGCACAATAACTAAACAAAATATTTTTTTGAATAAAGAATGTATATTTTTTTGTTGAGATTAAACATCTATTGGTGAATTACAGTAAGATATTCTTTGCAGAAATTGAAATCAGTGATTGAAGACCGCAAAGCGTTTTCGGTTGGAACTGGTGAGGAGAACCGAGCGAAAAATCGAAACGAATTAGTCATTCCGTACGATCGAAATCGAGTGATTTTAACCCCAATTCCGGATCAGGAGCACTCGATTTACATAAACGCCTCGTTTATCGAAGGCTACGACAATTGCGAGTCGTTCATCATCAGCCAAGATCCGCTGGATAATACGATAGCAGATTTTTGGCGAATGATCTTCGAACAAGGCGTCAACATTATTGTTATGTTATCCGACGTGAGTGAACTATTGACTGAAAAAAGAACTTCTTTAAACTTTGCCCAATTTTTTTTTCCTTTAGTTGGGAACCGAGAGTGTGAAGAAATGTCCAAGGTATTGGCCTGATGATGAAATCACCTACAACCATATTCGAATCAAATATATTCAATCGGAAAGTTGTCCGTATTATACCAAAAGAGAATTGAGTGTGACGAACAAAAAAGTTGATGAAGTCGTGATGGTAACCCAATTGCAGTACCATGGATGGCCGACAGTGGAAGGAGAAGTTCCTGAAGTAACTCGTGGTTTGATCGAATTGGCTGACCAAGTCCAAATGTTACAAAGCCAAGCCAATGTGAACTCCATGTTAAATCAACCCCCGATCGTTGTACATTGCCAGTAAGTAAAAAAAAAATAGGTATAAAAAGAGCCAAATTACAAAATCCTTTACGAGTTATTTCAAGTGATACCTAAAGTAATATATACGATGGTATTCCAATCCAGCGATGTGGCGCCGCCACTAGTGTGTTGGAGTACTAGCTGTAATCTTTAAGCTATAAGTCAGACCTTAATTTAGTAAGATACAACATGTTAGCTCAAACTTCGTCTACATTTTCAACATAAAATTGAATTTCTCTATAAGTTTTTCTTCTCCGATAAAAGTACATAGTTTCGGTTAAAGTTAGTACCCACGACAAGATTGCAAGATTGGAATACCTTATATATTATCTTAGAGATAACAACGTTTTTGTGCTGCCATATCTTATAAAATTTTAATTATTATTTGGGAACAATGTTTTAATGTACATCAAAATTGATCTTATTTTCATTTTCTTTAAAATCTCTGTATAAAATTGATAATTTATTCCTGGAAAATTAGTTGTACTATATAATGTTTTTTTTCAGTTGTGGATCTGATAGAAGTTCAATGTTTGTTGGACTTTGCATTCTCATTCAGCAACTCCGAGTTGAGCGACGTGTTGATGTCTTTGCGACCACAAGAAAACTAAGATCTCAAAGGAGTTGTATGATAAATACCTTTGTAAGTATTGGTTTTATTGATTTATGGGGGTTATATGCAGCTGAAAATTTAAAAAAAAATGTATATTTTCCAATTGTACATATATTAAAGTTTACTCTCTGAAAAAATCGAACCAATTCGGTAAATATTCTTGAAGATTTTTGTAGAGGATTTTTGTATGAGTAATTAGACTCTAATTACCTCATTGCAGTTTTTACAAAGAAGTAATTAGAGTTTAATTAATCATACAAAAACCTTTATAATTACCGTTGGAATAGCTCAACGATACAGTAGCTAGACTGTACCTATTTTGGAATTGGAAAATCACTCAAGGAAAATCTGTAATTATCGGAAAACTGCATTTTCTTTCCGGTTACAATACAAACGAAAATTCAACCGGTACCATCAACTAGAGACCAGCATCTGGAGGAATCCGCAAAAAAATTCGTTTGTACCTCAACAGATTCAAAATTATGGCGGATTTTGCTGTTCCAACAATGAAGTAATTAGAGTCTAATTACTCGTACAAAAACGTTTATAATTACCATTGGAATAGGGTTAGAAAGAAAATTCTTTCGGTACAATCCTCAGCAACACGGTAGCTAGATTGTACCGTTTTTGGAATTGGAAAATCACCCAATGATAATTTGTAATAGTCAGAAAACTGTATTTTCTTTCCAGTTGAGATACTAACGAAAATCATGAATTTTTGGGAACTAATTCCTGCGGTTGATACTCGCGGGTATAATGTTAGGGACCCCTAATCGATTCTCTAATCCAAATAACAACTAATACTTTGTTTTTGTTATAGTCGCAGTATGAGTTTTTGTATCGTGCCATTGTAAACTACGCTGATCTCCATCACTTATGTGAAGACAGTTCTGAGACGTAAAAAAATATCTTTTTTACAATTTATGATATTCTAATATTTACCAACAAATTAGTTTAATATTAATTTTTAAATATAAACAATGAGGGTTAGTTAAGGACATTTCTTTTTTGATACATTTACAAAAAACGAATGAAAAATCAATCAAAAAAAAAAATCAACATTACAGTGTGTTCTCTTTTAAAGTTTTCATATATAATTTTTAGCAGACTAGTCAATTGATTTTTGAAATAAGGCAAATGTGATTTTGTCGTTTTTGATAATGTCAATGTATTTCTATTGGCATTGGACATAGACTTTTATATATATATATTTATATATATAAAAATTTTAAATATCCCAAAAAGTTTTTTTTTTTAGTACAAAAATTTATTATTTTTTCGAATTTTTTGTATCTCAATTTTTTGATCAATGTTGTGGGGTGAACTTTCGTTACAATTTGATGAACAAAAAGAAGTCCTGAAATTATATTCGGGATATATAAACAAAGCTATACTCTGCAACATTGTCAACTATTTACGTTAAGGGCTTCAAGTGTCATATTTTCTTTGAAATTTTCCTACTGTAAATATCGTAAAAACCTAAAAAAATTTTTTTGTTATAAAAATTTTGAGTTAAAATATTGACTGTTAAATAATTTTATTAGTACGTCGACTTGAACTTAACAAATGACACGTACTATACAACGAAATATGCTTTACATTCCCCAAAAAATTGTATTATATATATATATTTTCCTCATAACTTAAATAATATTTATTTTATTTTATTTTTTCTTCTTTTTTAATTGGTGATAAACACCCAACACGACCTTAAAACGACCTTAAAAATATAACCGATTTCTAAGTACAATAATCTCTCGCTTAGCGATTTACCTCCCCCCTTTTTTTACAAACTTATTGTGCGCCAAAAAATTTATTTATTTATCAACTTTTTTTTAAATTTAATTCCAGAGGGTTAAATATCTTTTTAAGCTTAAAACTTTTCAATAAAAAAAAAAAAACAAAAATATTGTTAATAATTTAGTTTGCTAATTTTATGTGATGTGCATGCCACGCATGCGCACCTTTTCCACACGTGTTGAATCACCCAGCGATTTCAAATAAATAAAAAAATTCAAATCCGTTGACACTGGCTAATTTAATCGTAAATGTATTGAAGCCAAATTTTGAAAAAATTGCAGTATTAACGCTAGGTGGATTTTTGGGCCTAATTGTGATTAGTTAGCCGAGCACACAATATTGTCGAGGCTATTTAACCCTCATTTATGAATATTTGGCATGAAATAATTAACATAATCGGAATGTGTACGTTATTTTGCCAACAATTTTGTGGCACATCCAAAGGGATTATTTCATTAAAACTAGTTTAAATGAGAACTGATATTTCCAGCATTTATATTGACATATGAATAAGAAAACTATAAGTGATATCTCTTAGTTATTTGTATCTTAGGTTAATCATTTGTGTCCCAATTCCAAATACAATGATATATAATTGAATAATTTCAAATTTATTTTTTTGTTGTTGCAGTTTTATCTTTTTCTTTTTTTATATCATTGTCGAATTGGACGTTTATGTTTCATATTTTACAATAATATTTTTACGTGGAAAAATAAACTTAAATATAAAACTTTTTTTGAGTCATTTCCTTAATTCAAATCTTTCCAGTCCCTAATCCTTACAGTATAATTTACTTTTACGATTAACCAAATCAACATTATCCTGGATGATTTTTACGACCATACAAGTCCAATACAGGAAAAGAAAAAGAACTGTTTACATTCAAATTATGTGTTAGGAGATCTGAATCTCTAACAATTATTTATAAACAAGAAAATTATTTCAATATTTCTTCAGTTATAAAAATTTCAAATAACAAATACTTTTACCATAATTAAGTTTTATACGCCATCTATGTGAGAAACAATAAACTCGTAGCACGTATTTGCACGTAAACCAACTTAAGTTTGCAGCGCTATCTATGTTCCAAAGTGTACTTCACGTAAATATTTTTAGCAAGTTTTTACTGTCCTCTGTGGGACTAAAATATGAACTCGGAGCTTTCAATATTTCAATTCCGCTAAAATTCAAAATTTGTACGGCAAATAATCCAGTTTTTTTCAAAAAAAAAAAAAAAATAGATTTAGATAATGGAATTGTTGTTTTTTAACGAAAATCATTTAAATTTAGTAAAAAGATATTCACCGAAACTTGGTGTAAATTTTTTTTCGAAAACAAACCCGAAATAAAGGGCGAAATCGACTAGAAAAGAGATAAAATTAGGGCCAACTTCTGAGGTAGAAAAAGGATATTACATTAGAGTTGATTAATGAAATGTGTTATTCTTTATTTTATATAGTAAATTTAAACTTTTGTATTACATTATTGATCAATTGATTTGTCATTCCTCAGACTATTACAATGGAGAAAGTTTCTTCCAAACTCAAATTATTAACACAATCATTTACTCTTTCTAATATTTATATGCAATTGTCCCTAAATCAATAAATTTCGACATTAAATGCATCATTTTTAATTGTACTTTTCAACAATTGAATTTGCATTGTTCCCCTATCAAAAGTTTCTTGCAGTATATGCAACTTAGTGAATATAAAAAAAAAAAATAGTTGAAATGAGAATTTGATCCGATTAGATTTAATTTAATTATATTCTTTTTATTTTTAGGGGAATTTTTGTGTTTTTTTTCGCAACACGTTTTCCGACTTCTTTAGATACTATTACTGTAGTGTATGGACGTAAATACACAAGTACGTATGTGGAAACTAGATATGTCGGTCGTACCAACCGAAAAGGCAATTTAAATATATAAAGTAACTTCCTTTTCAAAACTCATTGCAAATGATATTCTAATTCAACTGTAGGTATTAAGTTCAGAATAAAGTTTATTTGAGTAATAATTGTAGAAATATTACAACTATAATTCTTAATAAAACCAATAACATAATAATATAATACCAATGTAAAAATATCAAATTATTATGAGTGAGATAAGCACGATTTATCCACTTATACATAACAATGATTATTAATAATTTTCAGCACAAATCAAAAGAATAACACCAAACTATTATCGGGTAAATGTAAAACTTTGGTCTTTTACTTTTGAATTGGAAAAAGAAGGATATTTGAACAGCGTTAGTATGGTAGTTGGCCAAACTTTTAAAGAGTATCCTGGATTTAGAAAAACGAAAACAAAATTCTTTGAATAGAACAAATTAGAACTGGAACTCTGGAAACTAATAACACTATATGGGTTGGGAACAAGGAACCTTTGAAATGTGGTGCTGGAGAAATAAATCGAACCACAAACAGGAATTGGAATTCTGGAATCTTTAGTAAAGGATGTTGAAGTATAAAAAAAAGACAGACAAATGGTGAAAATTCAATATAAATATATATCTATAAATATTTTATAAAAATATACAATATTCTTCGCATATGCAACATTTTTATGTGAAATTTTCGATTGTATTTTCTGGATTAATTGTGTTTAATAGATAAGTGTCTATAATTTTTTTCTTATAAAACTGTTAACTGTTATAATTGTGTAAATTGTTTTTTTTTTTATTTTTCAATTGTTATTAGTTTTATATACAATTAAAATAATACGATTCACAAAAAATTAATATTTTGTAAGTTATTTATTATAAAAACGGTATAAGCCAATAATTTTGAAAACAGGAATATACTTGGAACTATTTTATAAATTTTCAATACGTAAAAATACAAATTATACAATTTCTAGTTTAAAAAATATTTGAACATACTTATCTAATTTATCATTACTTTACATATATCCATTGTTTATAAAATTGGTAATTTGTAAGATTATAATATTTATAAATTTCTATTGTTTTAATTAACAACTAACAAATGTTTAGGGTGTCCAACGGATTTTAGGGAATCTAACAAAAAGTAAGAATTTTTTTTCATAATTTCATTAGTATTCCGATTGGAAAAGATATAAACCTATTATGTAAGGATCTATACGCAGAATAATAAGATTATTATAATGTATATAAAAAATGCCAAAACTTTATTACATTTCACAATATTTTTCCTAAAATTTAACGAACTTTTTAGCCGAGAAATATATAAAAAAAAAGAATTTTGGTCTGGAAAAGCAAGGAATATATGATAAAGAAAATAAACTGGATACTTTGTATATGGTTTGCGTACCGATCTTAAATTTTCAAGGACGGCGGAAAAATTGTTGATTATTTTTCCATAAAAATTCCAAAGTTTTCTATTGAACTAGTTCTATCTTCAGAAATTGTTACAATGATAGTAAAATACATCAAAATTCGTCAAGTAGGCTTCCGTTTTAATCGTCTTTAGGATCTTTAACGGTCAGGAAAATCAGAAGAAAAGTCCGGGAACTTGGTCCCAAAAAGAAATTTCGGTCTGGAAAACAAGGGAATTTATTTGCGGAAAAAACTAGACACTCTAGATATGCTTACAGCACTGATCTTAGATTTTCAAGGGTGACGGATTTTTTTTAATTTTTATTTACCGTCGCTTTAAAACTACTAAGGTCTTTAGCGACTCTAGGGTTAATAAAAATATGTAATGGAGAAAAGTTGAAAATTTCCTCGTTTCGAGGATCGAACCCAAAACATACCAATTTTTGAAACGGTTACCTAGACCACTCGACCACTAGTTGGCTTAATGGAAAAATTTTCGATACTTTTTATCAAAAAAAATTCCAAAGTTTTCTATAATACTAGTCCGTATTTAGAAATCATTCCAATGAAATTAAATGCATCAAAATCCGTTAAGTAGGCTTTCGTTTTAATCGTCTTAATGATCTTTTGCGGTCAGGGAAATCGGGAAAGTCGGAAGAAAAGTCCGGGAACTTAGTTCCGGAACGGAATTTCAGTCTGGAAAACTAGGAAATTTGTGTTGAAGAAAACTGAAAAACTGGACACCCAATGTTTGTCTAATTACATATGCGATGAAAGTTCGACTTATGCATACTTTGTTATTGCGGAAAATGAAATTTTTCATTCACTTTCCACACGTGTACTCAATTCACTTATAATTTTGAAATAAATCAAAATAAAATAAATACTAAAAGGATATAAATTGTACAATATCGAAGAATCTATAAATTATGGGGAATTAATTTCCTCTTACAAGAAAAGCTTACGCAAAAATCATTTATATAAACAGGTACATGGCGACAATTAATTTACATTGCCAATTTTTATCGCATTTGTAAATTACTTCACGTGAAAATGTTATCATTGTTCACCGATTGAAATACTAAGCGTAAAATCGAAGAAAATACGCTAGTTTTCCCACTAGTTTCACAATAAATTACTGTATTACAGCGTTCGACAAACTTTTTGATCCCGCGAACCACTAAATTCATTATTTCTCTATAGACCAGCGAAATTTTCTCGCGAGTCACTAGTGGTCCGCGGACTACCACTTTGACGACCGCTGCTCTATTACAAATACGATAAAATCTGTTTTCCCACATTTTTTTTAAAGTAAAAAAAATAATTAATGATTGCATGCAGAAAACATGGCAATCGCTCATTTTCTGCACGTATTTTAGGCACGTCTTATATTTAACACTATAAAGAAAAACAAAGTTCAGGCAACAATTGGCAAAATAATGTTTTTTGTAGTATTTAATTTGGAGATTTGACCATAGAGATATAGAATACAGGACTCAGGTTTACCTTTTGTTGATTTCGCGTTCAATTCGGAGATTCTATCTCCCTTCAACTGCTATTTCACTACAATAAACTCGGTCGAGTAATGGTAGTTATTATGCGCATGATCAATTTAAGTAGACAAAGATAGAATCTCCGAAATTTGAGGTGATTGGACCATTGAAAAACCATTAGTTATATGACCACTCTTTACTATATCTCTATGGATTTGACTTAATCTTTAGTAATTTCCATAGAAAAGCTTGCGCTGAAATCAGAATAAACAGGTACATGGCGACATTTAATTTCTATTGTCAATATTTACCGCATTTGTAAGAATTAAATGAATGGCACTATGACACACATGAAAATTGTCTTTTTGCGAACGATTTATAACAGTTAGCGCATGCTTATAACGCGAAAATTTGTACACTTTAGGTTTTAGGCAATAATTTTAACATAATAACTTACGAATAGGTAATAGGTTTGATCCTTAAACAATCTTGGCTACAAATATTGACCTCACTGAAATATGACGTCACAATCATAGCCCCTATGTGTGGCCAACAAATGACAACTTTGTTATCTCTATATATTGTATGGTTTAAATCTCCCATGTTTTTGTACGCAAAATAAAAGCACATGCGCAGAATTGCAAAAAGTTCAACAAAAAGACATTTTCCCCATATATATCACCATATACTAAAAGAAAAATATACAAATACATTTGTTGAATAATCCTAATTGTTTACAAACACTCATTCAATAATAAAACACTAACACTTTAAAATGTACAAAGAGTATTGCTTTGAGTTAAGGGCTACTTGAAAAAGGCAATTGTTTTATTCAATTGTTTTTTTTTTGTGTTGAATTGATTTGTTTGTTTTTATTTTTTTTTGTAGTTACTTACTATTTGCTACGAAAATATCCTTTCATATTTTCCACACTACGTTATTGTATTTATGTGTATAATACTATATAATGTGTTTTTGTGAATTTGTTAACCTGAGTTTTATTTCCAGAGAAATTAAGCTTTCTATCTATAAGAACTATTTTAATGTATAGAAATACTATTTAATATATATTTTTTGTCGTTTTTAACGTATATTAAATGAATTTGTTCTAATAAAAAAGGAGGCACAGTTGGAGAAATGAAATTTGGTATAACATACAATTGTTATGTTTTGTCCATGTTCCATTCATATGTATATATGGATAGACCAATACCGTAAAATTTAAAGCAGAGGAAAATAACAAAAGCATACACAGCGCCATCTAACGGAGTTACGTTTAAAAACCATAGTCGACAAGTGAGTACCGATGAGCGTCAGTTGACGCAAATAAACGTTTGAATTTTATTTGCCACTAGTTCAACGCAGGTGCAATTACACATTGCTTAGTTCAATTCAAATTTGTGTCGATTTAGATGTTTATAGTTTAGTCTAAATCAGTGTTTCTTAATCGGTGGTACCCGCAACTCTAAAGGTGCGGGAAAAGTCCCTAACAAATTTTTGATAATAAATTTCAATAAAAAATTTTCAATGGGGTGTGGAGACCTATTTTTAGATTTAAAGGGATGAGACTCACTTAAAATGTTAAGAAACACTGCTCTAGAGTCCATTATATTAATAAGTCAAACTATTTCTGTAACCTACTTATAAATAAGCAAGACAAAACAGAACATATATTTATCATTCGATATACGATGTAAGTTTTGATGTACTAGTTCTATTAAAAAATTTTCTGTTTTGTCTTTGGTATTAAGTCTTACGTATGAATAACTCACGCGTGCGTGGTAAGCATTATATGTTATCTACTATAACAAAACATATCCAACGTCTCATTTTATTCATATATACTAAAACTCTATCACAAAAATTATCACAAATTTCATTTCTCCATCCCTATCTTTTCCATGTAAACTTAGTAAATATTTTTTTAGTAATAATAATAATATGTACAATATAAAAGAAAATACTTACAATTTTCGAACGATTAAAAAATTATTTTTTTAACAAAAAAAAAGGAAGAAATCAAATTGCATTTTTCTCCATTTAAAATTGCAATTTAAATTGAACTATTCAAATGATTTTTCTTAAGGTACTAGTTTTTGAAGAAATTTTTTTCAAATAATATTAATTACTAGTTCATTTGAATCGGAAGCCGTTGAATTTTCATGAGTACTTTCATTCGTATCATCACCCATTAAAATTGCAGACGGAAGCGTTGTACTAATTCGACTCAAGTCACCCGTATATAGTCCAATAACTATAATAAAAAAGAATGTTAAACTTTTTTTTGCTACTATCATTTTTAACGACACCCCACACCATTTTGTAGATACAATTTTTTTCATATTTTCTATTAGAACTGGAGAGACCAATAAAATCATTATGGTATAATGATTTCTACTTCTTGATAATCTATAATGGTATAGTTTATACTTGTAACAATTTATCTGCGATAAAAGTTAGTTTTTCTTCTTGATTAATACCATAATTTAATGATGAAAAGATATTCTTTTTTTCAAATTTAAATTCCCTTTTTTATCAACGCATGCGTTTTACAAACTAAAGCGTGGCTAACCTAATTTTGTACCGCGCCATCTAAGTGTCAGTTCCTAAAAGCTCCGATCACGTGACCTTCCCAAACGCCAAAACGTTTAACTTAGAATTGAACTTCTATATAAGCCTCTTTTCTCAGATACTATCAGAAACCTCAACTGTTCTACTAATTTGGTATTTTAAATTATCTAAGTATACAGGGACGAACTTATTAAATAAGTTTTTTATAACCGAAACTGTTGAAAGCAGGATTAGAGAGCCGTAATAGAAACGAAAGTAAAATTTGTTTATACCTTTTACATTGGGCGTCGCATAAGAAATAGTGTGCATTGACTTTGACTCCGTTTCCATGCTTACGCCTAAATCGGGTGAATGTAAAATTTCAGACTCTGGAAAATGGAATTGCATTTGATCTATTTCCGGAATATGCGGTCGAATCTATAAAAATAAAATAAATAATATGTAAGAAATAATTGATGTAAACAAGAGCTCCCTAAAGTTAGCCCCTTATTTTTAAAAAGTATTTTTTCCCTTGGAATTGATGTAGTTTTATAGATCTTCGTTTGTTCGTCCTTGAATTTTTTAAAGAAAAAGCCAACAAAAAAAAAATGACTTACATGAAAATAAGCACATCATTATGTTCCATCACTTAAATATGGAATATTAAGACACCGTTGGGAAATTGGAGGCGGTGATTACTGATCACACAAATTAGTTTCACAATCGTTAATGTTCGATATATTACGAAGTTTCTAATCTGAAGAATAAAAAATTAAATTCTGCAAAACAGCGAGTGCTTCAGGGAAGCCAAGTGTGTATGTTTCATTGATTTTTGGATATTTAAATTTTTCGTTAAATTTGTACTTGTTTTCATTTGTTCGAGAAGAATTAACGTTTGTTCGTTCCTAGATCTGAATATTTCTCAAATTAAAAAGTCACTTGTTTTGACAAGTGATTTAATGATCACAAATAGTTGCTAAGTTCCGTCGTTTGCCGGTAGATGATGGGACCTGGACTCAGCATTGTCATTGAAATCAACTAATTCCTGTGTTGCCATTTCTTTTTCGAATTTAGGGGAATCAACGAGAAATGTACACTAATGATCATTACAAACAGTAGTTATTTTTTTCGGTGGCTAATATGTGCTCATTAATATCTACCATAATTGCACATAATTGTACATAATTGCACACACAATTCTAATGGTTATCTAAGTAGATAAATAAATGACAAATCAAAAAACTTAAATGTTCTAAAATACTAATTGACCTAAAAATTTAATTAATTTCCGTGTGAAACATTGCATTTGAATTATAATATTTGATTAATAATACCGACTCCACGCCCTGTCATCTACCGCCAAACGGAGGAACATAGTAACTGTTTATGATCATCAAATCACTTGTCACCTGTCTAATATCGCTACTTTTTAATTAGAGAAGTATTAAAATCAAGGAACGAACAAACGTCATTTCTTCTCGAACAAATGAAAACACACTTGGTCTCTGAAGCACTCGCCGTTTGAAATTAACGCCTCCAATTTCCCATAAGTGCCTTAATATTCCATATTCAAGTAAGGGAATATAATGGTGAACCTACTTATTTTCATGCAATTCTTTTCTTTATTTTGTTGGCTTTTTCTTAAAAAAAAAACAGTTTAATGACGAACATGCGTAGATCTTATACGAACAAACGAGGATCTATAAGAAATCATCAATTCCAAGGGAAAAATACCATATTTAAAAAGGAGGGGCTAACTTTAGGTTTCTATTTCTTGCTGAAGAAGCAATAAATTATTGCGAAATTATTGGACAAAAAATATTAACTTATTAGCACGCTCCAACAACTATCCTCTACATATAGTAGAACATAAAGAAAAAAAAATGTTGAAAAATCAAAAATCGAAGAGGTAACTTTAGGGAGCTGTGAAAAAGCTACCTTTACACCATCGGCACGGTGAGGATTTCGACAACCCCGACACCGACATTCCAAGCAGGCTTTCCCGTCCACATAACAGGGACACCGCTGACCGCAACAGGTGAGCTTTCCAGGCGTTGGGGTCGCATTGCCACATCGACATCCTTTTCGTTTTCCCAGCAACGATTTCGACCGACTCGACGTAGGTTTTTTAAAGTTTTGGGTCTGCGAGATTGTGGTGGATTTGGCGCCATTTCCTTTGATCGTATACATCAGTCCGCCCTGAGCCGTTGATGATATACTCCCAGAAGAAATGGGCCATAAAATGGTCGAAGACTGCGATAACGGGGTTAAGTCGGTCTCGTTTTCTCGCTTCCTCTTTAGCGTCAGCTTGTTACTTCCGGCAGTGTTGCAAGAAGACACTGAATACACAGATAGGGACTCAGAATCGTCGGGATTCGATCCTGGTGGAGTTGAGGTAATTGACGGCAAATTTATAATATTTGTTGACGAGTTTTCCAAGTTGCCATTGATCGCTTTTCTTGGCGCTGTGGAACGATTTGCATAGGCTGGTGGTAACATGCTGTAATCGGAAAATCCTCCTCCGCCTTTATAATCATCCGCAAATGTTGATCCTTCGCAGATTAATTCCATTAAATTGCAAGCGGCTTGGTCTGAGGAAGTGACGGCTTGGTCGAAAATCGTCCGATACACTGCGGTCGTTTTAAAATATTTACATAGAACCTTATAGCATTGTTGGAGGGAACGAAGTTGATTATTAGTACGATAGTTATACAAATTACGGCAATACTGGCAAGAAGGCTTCAGTTTTTTGCGGCCATTACGACAACTGTAGCACACATGATGCTGGCAATTTCCATCGATTGGCGAATGTGGAATCATTGCCAAATTCGAACAAACGGTGCAGGAAAGCGATTGGCGTAAGTATGGAACCAGCCGATACAAATCATTCCAAGCAGCTGTGTCATGATTATTTAACTGCATTACTAATTTACATGTCGACAAATACAAACTTATTGCATTCATATTGGAACTTAGTTTGGTATTCAACATTGAAAAAATTGAACCCAACGCCAATTTGCCGCCTGATTGACGGCTACACAGAAAACATTTTTTTTAACACTTAAATTAAACACTTTCAACATAAAACAAATAAATACATATTTTCTCAAATATTTTACACAAAATTTATATAAAAAAGCCTAATAAATTGAACGATTTTGATAAATATACAAAAAGTTTGACAGAGAATCTCCACTGTCAACACATGGGTTTGTTAAAGTTAGCCACTAAACAAACCGTTAGCCAAGTAACAAACCAACCAGCAAAACAAAGCGCGCCATAAATCCAACACATTTGAAATTAATTGATTAATTCATTTAGAAATTGGGACTTCAAACGAAAGATACTTTACTTTTTTAGACTAAGATTAAAAAGTAACGACTAATTACATCAAAATACAGCCACCAATCTATTTACAAACAAACAATAGGGAGAATAGGGGGCGATCGCCCCCAGAAATTCCAGGAATTTTAATTTAATTCTTATAACTAAGAAATCTGTGCATCTTTTACAAATTCTAAATTTTGGGAAATTAAAATTTTAATTTAAATAAAATAAACGTGATCAATACATATTGAAACAGAAATCGCTAGATTAAAAACGGATTTACGCCAGGAAGGGCCATAATCAAAGTATAATCAGGAGCTTTAATTCGATTTCATCAATAAATTTAAGTAAAAAAAAAATCCATTTTACTTACTCTTATATTATGTTTCTACAAATGGCAACCCTGTTAAAACAAGATGTTTAAAATTTATATGTTTTTAATGGTGTTTAATGCATTTTTTGTACGTTTTTTAACAATAGGTTGTATTCAAACAAGGTTGTTAGAACAGTAAGAGATAAAAAAGCTAACATGCATATAATAAAAAAGAACAAAGGCATAAATGTGGCTGGTGATTAGGCATGCTACGAAACGCTACGCATCAGTTGCATATACTTTACCTATGATTTCCACATATTTTATTCGACTCATGTCATTATTAGAACAATCAAATCGGGCAACGTTGCATCTTCTACTATGTTTTTGATTTAATTCGCAAATAAATTGGTCCATATTATAGTTAGAACCAAATCGATATTAATTACACAATAGTTCAAGTACATTAAAAAGAATAATATTTTTTGAAATTATTCAATGTAATAATATTATTTAGTTTTTAACAGGAAAGTGGATTTAAAGGACGTAAATCCATATACTAATAATTAATTCAGCAACGTTTCGGTTCTTTATTTGACCTTCATCAGGCTTCTTAATATAAAGTATATAATATACATCTCAAATACAGCAACGTAGCAAAAAATTATAAACTATGTCGCTGTATTTTTGAGATGTATGTTATATACTTTATATTAAGAAGCCCGAATATTAATTAAAGGACCGAAACATCGCTAAATTAATTATTAGTATATGGGTTTACATCCTTTAAGTCCACTTTCCTGTTAAAAATGAAATCATATTAAGTAAAATATGGACACAACAAATTTATCGATTCAATGTAATATTTCAAATAATGCAAGAAGAGTAGATAAATACAATATATTGCATTATGTTTTTTTTATATTTGAATTGAAAATCAGTTTCTATACATAAATTTGGGTAATAAAATTAAGCAATTATTATTGTATTAATTATATTTTTACTTCGTCGCTATTTGTACATGCTGTAGGTATACGCAATTGATTATTTATACTAGCTTTATCTATATACAATTGACTGTTTATTCACATCTACATATAATAGTTTTTAATTAAAATCCACTTCTATATGGCAAATGTTTTTGATAAATATTTTTCGAACAAGTTGTCCATGATCTATTGATAAACAGTTCATTCATTAATTTAAGATACCAATTTGTATAAGAAGTCAATTGTGTATTATATTATTTAAAACTATACTGTATGTTTAAGTAGCCAATTTGACTCATGTCCCTTTTTGTAACATCAATATTTGGTGTATTGCATTTTTTATTTTGTTTTTAAATTAATTCGCAAGTGAATCAGGTCATAAAGAAAATTTACCAACAAAAGAGCAAATTATACGATATAAGAAAATATTGGGAATTTAAAGTTGGAAGATTAAGTAAAAAAATCAGTTATTATTTAAATTTTTGTATTTGAATATAGTACAAAGGATATTCGAGTTTTATTGTTGATTTGAAAATGTGGGTTCAAGATTGATTTGAGTCGGTGTCCGGAAGTGGGTTACTAGTTTGGCATTGTTGTACAAATTGTAACTCCTTTTGTAGTTCCAAAAGTTTTTGCTTTAATGCCAAATATTCCATTTCTTTTCCCGAAGTAGTGGAATTTGGTTGTGGTTGGTTTGACCCATTGTTAACTCCTGTTTGTTCGGAGGGTTTTTCTTCCGAAAGCTTGTCTTCGCCAGATTCGACCAAATCGGAATTTAAATTTTCAGCGGTTTCATTCAAGGAATTGGCCGCTTTGTTTAAATCATCCGGAGTAGATCGCAAATTTAATAAATCCCGTAGTTTTTTATTTTCTTCGTAGCATTCGACTCGGTCTTTTTGTAAAGCACGATTCAAATCCTTCATTTTCTCCAGTTGCTTGTTTTTGGTGGCCAAGTTGGCCTCATGTTGGCCAATTTTTTCGTTTAGTTTGCTCGTGATTTGGTATTGGAGTTCGAATTTTGTACGCCAAATATCCAACTCTTTGCTTACATCGAGAAATTTGGTTTTCATTTTGGTGACTTCGTCTTGGAGTCCAGAATACAAGGCACTGTTTGAACTAAGGGTGGATTGGACATTTTCGTAGTCGCATTTGTAGTTGTTGACGTCGTTTACCAGTTTCTCATGGATCGTTTTCGATTCCTCACGTTGTTTCTCATACTGTTTTTCCAGCCAATTTAACCGTTTCATTTGCTTCTGGTAACGCTTTTCACTTTGGCACAGCAACTGTTGCGTTTTCACCAATTCGGTTTGTAGTTTGGCGGTATTTTCCGCGTAGGTTTTCTCCCGTGATGTGGTTTCTTCACAAACTTGCCGCAGCCGTTCGACCAGTTCTCCGTTAGTTTGCCGCAACTGTTCATTGGTATTCACCATATCTTGCATCGAAATATTCACATCATTTATGGTCAATTTAAATTTATCGGATATTTCTTTGGTTTTGCTTTCTTGACCACGAAGTATCACCTCATTTTCATTCTGTAAACCGAAAACGAAAACAATCAAAACTGTAAATACATAACTTGAACTATTCCAAAACTATTTAAATCTAACAGAGCCAAATCTATCTAATGGAGGATCTAGAAACAAATATTTTGTGGGACTTATATATCCCTATCAAAGATTCACATAAATCCAAATGGATTTATGTAGGAAACCACATGCGAAAGAATGTATTTATGTAAGAAACCACACGGGAAAGGATGGGTTAGAGACAATACTCTCAGTTAGTGGACAATGAAGGAACACTCTTATTTTCAAAATAAAATTAAAATTATCCGCTAACCTGAGATTGCAAAATATTAAACGCTAAAGTTTTATTTTTCCCATCGATGCCATGAACTTACTTAAATATACTTACCCAATTTCAAAGGGAACATTTACGTTGGAAACCGTATTTATATATTTTTCATTGTTTTAAATGACCCTTTGTTTTAACTCTTATTTACCGTCGCTTTATGACTACTGAGGTCTTTAGCGACTCTAGATTTACTAAAAATCTATAAATCGAAAAATATCGAAAATTTGTTCGATTCGAGGATCAAACCCAAAATCTACCAGTTTTGAAGAGTTCACCTAGACCACTCGGCCACCAGTAGGCTTCATTTTTTATTAAAGGTAATATTTATTTGATGGAGGTGGAAATTAGTTAACACTAGACGACAAACTTAATTTCACATTTCGTAACAAAATATATGTAAATAAAAAAAGTAAGTAATTTACAGTGAAGTCTACATAGGAATCCACATTGATTCCTTGTGTGGATTTATTGATAGGATATGTATAAAAAATATTAAAAAAGCTTCTTTAATATATTGTAGTATTTTCCGAAGAATACAAATTGAAATCCAGGACTGAAAAGAGGACTGAATTATTCGTTCCTTGATTTTACATTCCGTAACCAAAGATTTGAATTTAAATAAATAATAAAATAACAAAAATTAATTTCTAGTAAGTAATTTACAGAGCTGTTCTATATATTTTTATGGGGAAGCTGTGAAAAATTAGTTGGCAATCATGCGAATTACTTTTTTCCTATGTGAAGCCTACATGGGAAACCACGTAGGAATCCATCTGAGAACACCACATAAGAATCCACATTGAATCCTAATGCAATGATTTTCGACAATTTAAAATAGATGCTTATTGAATTTGTATTTTGCTGCCATTAATAACACCATCTAGCTTCGCCTTCAAAGAAGCAAATGGACCACTCCGGATAGAGTATAACAAAGACAACATATATCTTTATCTCATGATTTCTTAGCGTACAATCAATATTACGGTTGCATTTCCGCCATTTTGAAGTGGTGGTTTGAAGCTTTTAGAGGCATTTTAAAATAATGATTTCAAAATGCCTATTTTTAACTGGGATTATGTTTGGAGAATAATGGTTTAATCTAACGAAACAACATTTAAAGATCAAAAGCATAAAATTTCCAATACGATTGGGGCGCATTAAAGCAATCAATAATTTAACGGATTTTAACCGTTTTTCTAAATAAATCTAACTTACTTTCATTCTTTTGTATTCCTTATGCAATTCCCGACATAGATTCTCCATTTGCACTGTTTTTACAGTTTGGCTATAAAATTTGTTCTTGTACATTTCCTCCAAAGCACGGCGCTCTTGAATCAAATCTAAACATTTGTTGTACAACTTCTTACACTTTTCATCGCCCGGCAAATTTTTAATAATATCCTTTAAACATTTTTCATCATTTCGCTTCTCTCGATTTTTGTCTTTTGTCGACTTTGATTTTTTCACATTTTCACAGCCGCTGGCATTGGGAGCTGTGAACTCTTTTTCTCCATCCTCAACTGTTGAATTCGTACCACCAGTTTCCGCATTCGTATTTTGTGCATCAATAATTTTCTCCATTTCTGAATCGATTTTACCCAAACTAGTCGATTCTTCCATTGTGTAACGTACAAAACTGGAACAATTTTTGACTTAAATATCCCCAAAATCAGTATTAAAAATTAAATGTATTTAATAATCTAATAAATACCTAATATTTTAGAGTGGATTTAATAAAATCGGCGAGTTTCTTTCCACTTGGTGCGACCTAAATCTGGCTGGTACGACATGTGTTTAAAAAAGCTATTTTTAGCCTGAATCTTAAAATAACTTATTGAAATTTTCAACTGAATAAAACCCTGCACATCGCAACTATAAAGCTGCATTAATACCTATAAACTTTTATTCCGATTTCGATTCGCAACCCTTGAAATTTCGTTAATGTATACTGGCATTTGTAACGAAGACTACAGAATGTACTCTCGTAAAAATATCAAATCTTCATATTAGTGGAACTAAATATTCCCAATCCCACGGAATTCAGGTTCCCAACAAGTCTATGATATAGTCTCACATTACAGAAAGTTATTTTTTTCCTCATAAAGTTAATTCAACTGCAGTCAAAGGTCTCAAGATCAAAAAGGACTTACAATAGAGTTACCTAAAAGTAATAATAGGAGTCGATTAATTCAAAAACATACAGAAACTTATTAATTTATTTCGTATTTAGTTATTTCTCCTTCCTCCCCCACATCAACACGACTGGTATTCGAGAAAAAAAAAAATATTTTGATAGAAAGTTATAAATTTGCTGAAAAACTCGACTTAAGGTTGTAGAGCAATAAAAACAGCAAAAGTCTCATTGGTTTCAAAATCTCTTTTATCTAATCACACATTTCTTTAATTCTTTCATTCGTAATGAATAAACATAAGTGTCCAAATAAATCGTTAAGTTCTCGATTATCTTTCTGAATATATCAAAGGAAGCAATTCGCTGACTTTCATAAATTGATAACTGTCGAATTATTAATTGTTGCTTAGTATAAATAAATATTTGTTTTGCAATGTTTTAGTTATGGTATGTAATTTAAATGTAAATAAAACATTTTTGCCGACGGGTGGACGAGTAATCTAGGTGGCCGCTCTAGAACTAATAAGTTATGGGTTAGATCCTCGTATCGAGCAAATTTTGCGATGGTTCTTGATTATGGTTTTTTATTAACTCTAGAATCCCAGAAGATCTTAATAGTTATAAAGCGATGGAAAATAACAATTAAAAACAAAAATCATTTTTGTCGTTCTAGACAAAACCATAACGAATTCATATGTAAATAAAAATGTTATTATTGTAGTAGTTTCCTATCAAAAAAATTCCATAGGAAACCACATGAATCCCTGTGAGGTGTTTTCGGATTTCAAAATTTCTAAACTATTATTAATCAAAATTATTATCAAATGACTTCCACTGTATTTTTCCATAAAAATTTATACGATAGCCCTGTAAATAAATCAATTACTTACCAGAAATAAATTTTAGTTAATTTATTATTTATTTATTTTTATATATGCTATTACGGAATATGAAATTAAGTTTGTCCTCCTGTGTTAATTAAACTATTTAACAATGGAAACAAAGGAAATTTACTCAAAATAAGATTTTTTCGCTGACTTTGAACACTTATACTGCATATAATTTAATTTTATGTAGTATAATTTAATATAATAACATAAAAATTATACCATGAACATAAATTTGAACCGAAGTTCAAACAAAAATATTTGTGACTTATTGCCCAGATGCGAATTTTGATTGCCAAGCAATCTTCCTCAGTGGTCATCAAGTAGTTTGGATCACTCCGTAACTGCTTTGTGATGATTCACGGAGTGATCTTCTATTCAAATTTATGTTTATGGTATGATTTTTATATATTATTATATTAAATTATACTACATAAATTGGACCGCAATATATTCTATGTATTGTATACACAAAGGAAATATACGTTTTCCACTTTTGCCAAATAAATCTTGCCATTAATGAATTAAAAGCATATTTAAAGTAATGAAAAATAATTAACTAGATAGATTATCTCTAGACTCCGCTTTATTTGTTTCCTAAATGAATTCACATAATTCCATCATTTACTGTGTTGTTTCCTATGTAAATCCATCCTTGCCCCTTTTCTACATAAACCTAACTCCACGGCGGTTTATGAGTGAAATAATTAGTGTTGTTATAATTTTATTTAATTTATATTAACATATAAGTAGACTATGTATTACATAAATAATTATTTACATAATATTATTTTATTTACAATTATAAAATTTGAAAGCTTTGATCTGCACAATTGAATACAAAAATAATTATTATAAAATTATATTAAACATTTATTTGACTCGATTGTAGTAAAACTCGATCACTGAGTGACTAACATTCCATCCTGAAATTATTGAGATGATATAAATCAATATTAATAATGGAAGAGATGAAAGAATGTAGTTTGTTTTCTGTAGAAAGGGTAAACCTAAAAGAAAAAAAATATAAATGTAAATATAGAAATATAAATAATTAAAAAGATATGCACACATAACATCCATTTTTAAGAGCTAAATTTCAAAAGTAATAGTTTTATGTCAAATTGTTCGAGAAAGTATCCAAAGTAAGTTAAGTAACCTAAACCCTTGCATTGGTTTGACTATTTCAGCTTCAATAGATTTTGAGATATATAGACTTACAATCAAGAAAATATTATATGTTATATGCTTTTTTATATGAACTATTATCGGCCATTTCTGGTCATATCTTATGATTAAAGGGGAATTCAGTTGAAATGCACATAAATTGTAAGTGTACATCAAGTTTATATAAGTTTAAAATATAAGTTTCGATATAGGTTCTCATTTGTGGGCCAATTCTTCATGCTAATTCGCCTAAATACTTTGAAATTAATAGTGAGAATAAATAAATTATTTACAATTATATCCCAAAAATGTAATGTAGATGTAATAGCCGAGGGCAGCCAGCCAGAAGGAGTTTCCCAGTAATCTTGAAATGAACCATTCGTGATTGATAAATCCATTGTAGAAAAAAAGTTCCCAAACGTGGATGATAACAAATGGAGGAAGAAATGCGTTTAAATGGACATCGAATGTATAACCCCATTCGAGGTCTTGATCGGTGATATTATCATTTCGCCGTAACCATCGGTTCCCCACATACCAGAACAGGGTGGCTATTATAATTCCAACGCCGATGCAATCGACTAGTACCACATAAATTAAGAATTTCAACGTCTGCCATAGGCCTAACCGTAATACAACGGCAAACGTTATTGAAGAAACTAAAAAAGAAAATTGATGAAAAAAAAAGTTTGTAAACTAAGCCAACGAACTTACTGGCTAACCATCCACTTAGTAACAACAAAAATGCGGGATCATCTCTGGCAAACTGCTTTTTGGTTTCTAAAACAAACGTTTGATTTTCGCAAATAATCGGAATAGTGAATGAAAAAACGTACGTTTTCTATAACTGAAGTTTCTGTATACTTTCTGAGGGGAGACAAACAGGTACCACATTTGCCACAGAGCAAATTCGAAGTCCATTTGTTGAAACTTAAAAATTCTCCGTAAATATTTGTACCGCTTCATCGCTGCTGACATACAATTTTGCCGGGAAGTCGCGGGCTCCGGTAATAATGGTTGTCCCGATTGATTAAATGATTCGCTTATCGAACGTGTTCGATAATTATGCTTCATTTTTCACCACTTTTCCCTTTTTCGGTTAATTTTCAAGATCAGTCTTCAACGTATCAAGTACTTAAATGACAACTGGTGCGAACGTCAAATCCACTCAAATCCGTCAAATTAGTGATTCCAGTTCCGAATCGTTCGTCGCGGGTTCTCAATCCCTAATAATTTACAAGTGCGTAAAACCGGCGTGCGTATGATGCGCAATGCAAAACAATGATAAAAACATTATCAATTAAAACAATAGAAAAAATCGCTTTTTTAAATGAATTATATCTAAATTTAAAACGAAATTATGATTTCAATAAATATAACACATCATTAATTATTTTCCTTTTTAATTTAGAATCCATAAACAATGAAAACAGAAGCATTGCGTTCCACTAGGTTAACATAACAATGGTAACAATGCCTTTATACAACAATAGCAACAGTGGTAATCGAAAAAGTACACAATTTTATTAAAAATTATCAATCTATATTTCCAGATGTCATCCAAAATAAACGAAATAAACACATACGTGAACGACATGAATCACGTGACTCTAATTCAAATAAACCGCGACATTTTTTCTAAAATGCTAGAAAACAGAGGTCCTCAACATTTTTCACTTTAGAAACACAAGTGAAGAAAGGTACAAAAGGGCTCAAATTCCGGGATAAGCTTGAATCAGGCTCGTCGGATTTTGATAAGGTTTGTAAATTACACAGGTTGCTCCATTAGAAAAAAAATGACGTCATACGAAGAATTTTGAAATTGAATCAGTCTGAAGATATATACGAATTTCTTCTGGATACGTCACGTAGCCACCATGAGGCCACCTGTGTATTTTATAAACCTTGGGATTTTGAGAACTAAAGAGAATTGTTAGAAATAGTTTAGTAATTGTTTTTGAAAATGCCATTTACTCGATTGTAATTTTTACGCAAATTTGGACAGTTTTCAATAATGAGAAAGCGATGTTTATTTTCACATATATTTAAAACGTAGGCTCAAATACATTTTAACACACTCAAATCTGGCATCCTTGTTTTTTCTATTTTGTTTTCAATTTAATTCATTATGGACCGCTTTATTCACGAATTAAATTAAAAAAAATCGAAAATGCAACGTTGCGAAATTGTGGGTGTGCTGAAGTGGACTTGCCCAAAGTAAACTTTATTTGGAAAATTTAATTTTACATAATACAATATAAACACATATTTGAAAATAACAATCACTACTTTATTTCTGACATGTCAAAATTTACGTACAAATTGCATTCGAGTGAACGTACAGGAATACGTACAGGAATAATATCGAGACTATTCAAAAACAGGTCTCAAATTTCGACGTTCCTGATCCAAACTTATACCCATTTTTTGAGAAGTGCCACTATTGCACTCAGTGAGTGAAATGTCAAAATTTACGTAAATTGCCTTCGAGTAAACAAGACTTGAGGAATAATTTCGAAGATATTTCTAAACAATTCTTCTAAGGTGTCAAAATCCGACGTGCCTGATCCAATATAGTTATAGTTCAGGTACTACCGGAAGAGGCTACGGCACTGGATTGAAAATATCTTTATAATTATACCAAAGAAGTATAACTTCTCACGCGTATACCTAAGTACACAGACGTGTTTTTTTTTTCTTCTAATTGCTTTGAAAAATAGACTTATAGGAAAATACTAGAATTGTGTATTTTTAGTTAGAGTGGGGGGAACACACGAAGTGTTAGAGAGTGGGGGATATGGATTGTCGCTAACAATGGTTGTTTAGTTTGGCGGGTAATTTGAAAAAGCGATTTTATTTTGGAACTTCTCCTGGCGTGTTTGTCGTGCGGCAGTACGGCGTGAAGTAGATAGAAGGCGGCGATTTACCGAGTGGAGAAGAACAGCTATGGAAAGTGGTGTTCGGCAAAGAAGGACGATGTGGCAGCGCGGGCAGCCGAGAGGGGAGAGTGGGATTGGACGCGTAAAACGGTCGTCGAGCGGATCTATTCCGCATAGTGTTTGGCCGTGTAGTGTAGCTCTGGGGAAAACGCTAACAATTTGTGTATGCGATCGAAGTTACAATGGCGGGTTCAGGCGGCTTAAAGTGGCGAAAAGTGTTTAATCCTTCAGGCCCACAGCCTCGACCTCGTCATGGACATCGCGCCGTCGCCATCAAGGACCTGATGGTCGTCTTCGGAGGCGGAAATGAAGGAATTGTTCACGAATTACATGTTTACAATACGGGTTAGTAATATGGCGGCTTCGATACGATGCGACGCCTATGCTTATTATAGTACTCATTCAATTTGCATAAGTACTCATCATAAACATCACACCAACTTTTACCACAAACATTCAATTGTTTCAACACTGCCATCCAACCATCGCTACACAATTCATACATTTTTCACGAATGTTTATAAACGCCAATACCAAAATGGCCACTTACATAGATGACAACTTTCACGAATAGGTTACCGATTCATTTGTTTTTCGATTGTTTTACTTTTCGAAATTATCCCTTCAACCACCTAGATCCAATCATTTACAACCACAAACCTACAATTTGCACTAATTAATAGAACATTAGAACAATTACTTTATCTAATAGTTATTTTTCTCATATGGCGTTTATATAGGCGGCGTTACCATCTAGGTTAGGTTATAATCGCGGCAAATTCAAAATTTGCAATTTGTGTTTTTAAAAGCAAACAGTAAAAACTCCCACAAATGTCCTACGTAAGTAAATAAGCGACTTCGTCTGTATTACATATAACTAACAATAATTGTCCAAAAAGACCAAGAATTCATCAAAAAACGGTTCATTTGTATAATTTTTTAAGCTCAAATCGCTTTTTTTATATTTTCTATTTTGTTTTTAATTTAATTCTCGAATAAATCGGACCATAATGAAAAATTAGCCACAAAAGAGAAAAGTATACCATATTAGAATTGAATTAACAAAAAAAAAAAGAATGGCGAAAAGATTAAAAAACAAAGCAGAAAATGCGACGTCGTCAGATTTGACTGTGGTAAAAGAAATTTGAGTCAAAAATTTGCTATATTTTTTGAGTATCGACCTATTTATTTGCCTATTGGTATGCTATACGGCGTAATTATTAACGAATTTCTATTTTTGTGTACTTTTGTCTCCGATTGTATCTCCATAACATCCTTAACAAAATCTACAAAAACAAAAAGCGCGAATAGAATAAAAAACAAAGTAAAAATACAACGTTGCCAGATTTGACTGTTCTAAAAAGGACTTGAACCGCACAAAAATGAAAATGTCTACTTTATACCCTCTGTACCCTGAATTCAAAATCATAAGACATTAGAACTGTAAAGTTATCCAACATTCGAGAATCAGGTGCCTTTTTAACACTCCTAAATTTGGCAACGTCGATTTATTCGCGATTCCCAATAGAAAATGAGATGTCACCAGATGTTGACTTGTTTAAAAGTGACCAATCCCAAAATTCGTAAGCAAATACAAAGAGTAGTACCATAAAATGTTGCATACAATACAATTCTTTGGTACCAAAATATATTAGTCGTAGACATTCACTTGTTTTCCAGCAAGCTATATCCATCCTACACGTAAGGTATAGCTCGTCTGAAAAAAAGAACAAGCCTACGACATATATCTCTTTCTAACGCAAATTTTACTCTTGCAGGCGTCGTACATAGTAAGGGGACATTCATAAATTATGTAAGGCTGGTGGGGTGAGTCATAAATTCTTTACGTCTCATATTTTAAGTTAGAAACTTGGATTATTTTTAAGTATACCAAGAAGAGGGGAAGACGATGCTTGTCTTACGTATTCTATGAAAAAAAAAACCTTTACTGTTCTATTTTATTAATGTAATCTTTAGCTCTTGTCCCTCTTAAAACTCTCAAATCTGGCAACGTTGTATTTTTTTCGCGATTTTTTTGTTTATTCTGTTCTAATATGGTATATTTGTCACTCTTGTGTCTAATTTTTCATCTTAGGTCGGTTTATTTGCGAATTAAATTAAAAACAAAGTAGAAAATGCAACGTTGCCAGATATTGACCGACCT
The DNA here is from genome assembly GCA_958496175.1 of Sisyra terminalis. Lineage (NCBI taxonomy): Eukaryota > Metazoa > Arthropoda > Insecta > Neuroptera > Sisyridae > Sisyra > Sisyra terminalis. The sequence goes on from OY292280.1 coordinate 944,483, forward strand.
AAAAGGGACTTGAGCCTAGTCTCGATTCGAATCTTGAGGACAAGCTTACTTTACTAAAATATTAAGGATTCAGAGAAGTTAAACCACTGCGCTGTACCACATAGTGACCATAATATTATATTTGAGTTACTGGTGGTCGAGTGGTCAGGGTGATCCCTTCAAAACCGGTAGGTGTTGAATGCGATCTTCGATTCGAACAAATTTTCGATATTTCTCTAATATGGATCTTTATTATCGACCTTAGTAGTTATACAACGACGGTAATTAACAAGTGTAAAATTATAAATTCTTTTCGAATTTAAATTCCCTCCTTTTTGCATTCGCTCAAGGTGGGGCTAAGTCTAATTTTATACAGCGCCATCTACGTGTCGGTACCAAGAAGCTCTGATCACGTGGTCTTCCGAAACAGCAAAACTTTTAACATAGAATTGAACTTCTATGTAAGTATCTCTTCTCTGGTTTATACCAAGTGGTTTTCTAGAAAACGGGAGTATTTTGAATTACTAAGCATTCCAGAAATACGCAGAATAAGTTCTAAATTTGATGATTTCGGTTAAATATTGTTTATTACTCACCAAAGCTAATATCTGCAAGTCATTTTTGAATCATTTTTCGTCCCGAAAATTGTTAAAGGGTATTCACTGGTAAACTACTGAAGCTTTACTTATATTATTATGTTTTTTTTAGCTACAAATCAATGGTTTGTGCCTGTTACAAAAGGAGATATTCCCAATGGATGTGCTGCATATGGTTTTGTCGTGGAAGGAACTCGATTATTTGTATTTGGGGGGATGATTGAATATGGACGATATAGTAACGATTTATACGAACTTCAGGTATTTTATTTGGTGAAAATTAAAGGCAAAAATCATAAACTTATCGCTATTGTAGGCTTCAAAGTGGGAATGGAAAAAACACAATCCTATACCTCCCAAAAATGGAAAACCACCGTGTTCACGTTTAGGACACAGTTTTACATTAGTAGACGGTAAAATTTATTTATTCGGAGGATTGGCCAATGATGGCGACAGTCCTAAAAATAATATTCCAAGGTAAGGATTTAATTTTCTTGAGTTTGCAAGTATATAATGTCCTTTGATTGTTTGTAGGTATCTTCATGATTTATATGTATTGGATATTAAAACATATCCATCGACTGTTGCGTGGGAAATTCCTCAAACGTTTGGACAAAAACCTCCCCCGCGGGAGTCCCACACAGCTGTCGCCTATACAGATAAGAAAACTAACGAAAGTTATTTGGTCATCTACGGTGGTATGAGTGGTCATCGACTTGGAGACCTATGGATTCTCAACACAAGTACAATTTTGATATCAAATTTTCCACAAAAATGTGTTTTCAATTTTTTTTTTGTAGATACAATGACATGGAGTAAACCGACAGTATCGGGACCAACTCCTCTACCACGATCGCTTCATACATCAACATTGATCGGAAATCGAATGTACATATTTGGCGGATGGGTCCCATTGGTGATAGACGATTTAAAAGCCATAAATCAAGAAAAGGAATGGAAGTGTACCAATACACTCGCGTGTTTAAATTTAGGTAAATAAAAGAGAAGGAATATGAACCCAAAAATTATATTCAATGCAGGACGAAAGAAAATAACGTATTTATACTGTTCATTTGTTTTGTTCCACCAAATTGGCTAAGCGACCAAAAAATGTTTTACTAAGTAAAAAATTTATGGTTGCAGAAAAAATGCAATGGGAAGAATTGCCGTTAGATTCTTCCGAAGAGAATACTCCACGTGCCCGAGCTGGCCATTGTGCTGTTGGAATTCATTCCCGTTTGTATGTTTGGTCAGGTCGGGATGGATATCGCAAAGCTTGGAACAATCAGGTAGTAAGTTTCATATGGTTCTCAGTTTTCACCAAACTTACAGATCATCTAAATCGAATTCATTTATAGGTTTGCTGTAAAGATTTATGGTACTTGGAGGTGGAACGTCCATCAGCTCCTGGAAAAGTAACCCTTTACAAATCAATGGTGGATCGTCTGGAGGTCAACTGGCAACCTCCTCCACAGGCCACCAGCTTCATACTACAAGTACCTATTGTAAATTTTTAACTAAAATCAAGCCTAACACCACTTTTTTGCAGATCCAAAAGTATGATATAAATCCCAATATACGACCAAAGACTACTACTGCTACTGCTGCTGTTAAACCTCAATTAAAACCAGAAACTCCTCCAGCCAAACCTGTGGTTAAGGAACCACAACCTGTACACGTGCCAGAAATGATTCCCAAAGTTGAATCCATTTCCAAACCAATGAAGATTGAAACCGAACCACGCGTTGTTCCAAAAACAGAATTAATCACTCCTGAAAGCAATCATGCTGAAGTTTCAACACCTATTGTTTTCCAAAGAAATAAAATAACTACTGTTGATACTCCTCCAACTGTAGTGCCAACAACTCATACAATTGAACAAAATCCAACTACTATAAAAGTCCGACAAAATTCTGGTCCATTTTTGAATCTTTCGGATTTAATGGTTTGCAATTCGCCTAATACAAGTAAGTATTAAATTATTAATAGACTTGATTAGAAACCTAAGATGGCCAGTTGACGGAAATCGAAAAACGGGTTATCTCCCCGATTTTTTCGCCTAAATTCCGAAATTATAAGCAATATTAGATATACCATTTTTTTTTATTTATTCAGAATTACGAATCAAACCAGGAATGGTTCCTGTGATGCGCACAGGAAACACTGTTGGAACCGTAACGACAAGTTCGAGTCCTCAACTAATAAACGGAAAGCAAGTAATCCTTAAACAACAAGCGGCAACAACTACAACAGCACAAACGGTTCAGGTTTCCGAAGGGATGTCTGTCCAACAAAGCGGTCGTGTGGTGACTTTAATTAAAACCGACCATGCATTACAGGTAATTTTTCTCGAATGAAAACATACAATAGATACTAACAGTATTGGTTCTAGGGAAAAACAATTCAAACAATGCAAGGCAAAACTGTTATTCAACCTGGTTCCGGACATTTTGTCAAATTGATAGGAAAGAAAATGCTGAAAACGATTCCGGCTAATGTGGTGCAAATGTCCAAATCGCCGGGTGGAGCCAACAAAATTGTCATTTCGAAAGCTGCTGCTGGAAGTCAAATTACAAATCGAGCTGGTCAACATGTAATTGTTGTGACTACCGGATCGAATTTACGCGCTTTACAATCGGTTACAACTGTAAAAGGAGGAACTGTAACAGCTAGTGAGTAGAACTGAAAACCTACAATTCTTAACCTGTTTTTATTTATTTCCCTAGATAAAATCCGATTTTCTTAGATAGTCCATAACTCGGAAATTTTCCTTAGACTTTCCGTTAGATTTTACCACCAAATCAAGCGTTTGGCATGCCAAATTTATTTTTCAAATACTTCTTTATAGTAGATACTACTGTAAAATGTAAGCAGTTGAGACGAGCACGCAAAATTACCAGTGTACCTCCTGCTTGCTACGGCTAACTAAGTCCCGCATTTGATGCAAAATAAATGTCAGACATGGCGACATATGTGGGATGTCAAACGTATGATGGCTAGGAATCGTTAAACGATCAAAACCATTGCTCTATTTCCTTTGTTAAGTTCTTTGTAAATTTGATCCTGTTATTTTCGTTAGATACAACTGGAGTAACGAATGTAACAAATGCTGCCGGTGGAGTTAAGCTTATGGTCGTTTCATCAGCCTCTATTCAACCAGGAGTGACTGGAAAACCAATTACAATCACTGTACCAGCACAAGGTGGGGTTACAAAGACTGTAACATTACAAAAACCGTCACAGCTTATTGGTTCTGGGCCAATTTTAACAGTGCCAACTAGCCAACTTCTTGCGGCAGGCCAAGTAATTAAAAATCAATTGGCCGAACCGATTTTGTTATTAATGTTTTCGTTTTATTTGATAGAAACAGGTAATGATTGGCGGCAAACCCATTACAGTTATGAGCCAAAAAACCGTTGTGCTAGGAAATCATCCACTTGGTGGACATCAAATTTCGAAATTAATTTGCCTTCCATCGTCCTCTACCGGCGCTTCACCGTCAACACCAGTGGTTACTGCAGCAATTCAACCCCAAAACAATGCACCTCAACAAGAACAAAAAATCATGATTGTTCGTCCAAAAATACCCACAGCATCCACAATTTGTAAGCAAGACTATTTGAATTTTAAACATTTGTTTACCGAATAATTTTTCAGCATCCCCGTCTTTTGATTCGCCAGCCACGACCGATGCAGCGTTAGCTGCTTTAGCAGCCGAAGCCGGATTGATTGACCCGCAAGATAAAGAAATTGAAGAGAATTTGCAATGGACCCAAGGAGAAAGTTCTTCAACTGCTGAAACAGGACTTAAAGGTGGAGGTTTCAAACTTGGATTGAAAGGAGGTTCTGGTGTAACAAAACGATATCTTAAAACCAATACAAAATTCAACCCCAAACAAATTGCACATTGCATCAAAACGTATTTCAGAAATGGTACGTTCCGTTTAGGACTTCGAGGGGGTGACGAAGACGATAATGTTCCCGAAAAATCTGCACCTGACGACAATATAGACAAAGCATCGGAAGAAACCGAAGCTGCGACTCTTGCAACTAGTGAAGAAGCTGAATGTAAAGAAGGAGCAACAGAACCAGAAACATCACAAGAAGAAGCAAAAACTCACTCGGAAGATCAAGGAATTGAATCAACCGAAGAATTGAGTTCTCAAAATAAAGATACAGATCCCCTCGACACAACCAATGAAGACACCTCTAAAGACGAATCTAATGAAATAGAGAATCCAAACGATTCAGGTGAAGGTTCTAGTATTCCGGAAGAAAGTATACCAAAAGAAGAGAAAAGCGCAGAAATTATTTCAAATCCTGAAGCAGATACGTCGGAATCGAGTGATAAAAAAGATGAAACGGAAAATTCGACATCGATAGCAGAATCCCTTGAAAATAATGCTGAAAATAAATCTGATGAAATTCCAATAAATCAAGAAGGACACGTTTCAATAAAAAGATCATTGAGTATGGACGAGTTAAGAGATGATCCAAATCCAAAACGGATGGCTTTGGAAGATACAGAAAGTAATAACATCGAAAACAAAGTTGCCCCGGAATATGATACTGAAAACGGTAACGTTGACCGTTCTGCTGATCCAGAATACCCAATTGACATCAAAAACGAACTAACCGAAAAAGATGATCACGATTCCAATTCATCGTATCCTAAACAAGAATCTAAGGAATTGTTTGGAGAGGGAATTCATGGCCTTTCAAACGATCCATCGAATGGTCTGGCAACGTTGGCAACAGCTGCTGTGGATCGTGCCACACCCATATACGAGAAAACTCCAAAATCCAGTGTAACATCACCTGGAACTCTTAGCCTATTAACACCAGCCGATGAAAAACGAACCGAAAAAGATCCTTGGTATACTGTTGGAATTATCAATCAAAATCGCATGTCCATCTCGGACTACTTCTTTGTGGAGCCAAACGAAATCGAAAATATCACCACCGATAATATCCCTGATTTTTCCAAATTTGAAAAAATCCCCATCCAATCCGGAACAGCCTACAAATTCCGGGTGGCCGCTATTAATTCAGTGGGAATCGGAGCTTGGTCAGAGGTAGTTATATGACTGGTTCAATCATTGTTCAGGTATCATCCCTTTTTTTTGTTTTTAGTTGTCGGCATTCCGAACATGTTTGCCAGGATTTCCAGGAGCTCCATCCAACATTAAAATTTCAAAAAGTGCAGAAGGTGCGCATTTGGCTTGGGATCCTCCGTTGAAGGATCACGAAGTTGAAGAATATTCCGTTTATCTTGCGATTCGAAACATTCTGGAAGACCCTAAAGAAGTGAGTATTGCTAAAAATCAATAACTAGATACACCAGTGGTCCACATTTTTTTTTTGTACTGTACTCCAGAGCTGTCCAAAGTACTTTTAGAAAGTATATAGCTACTAAAAAAAGTTACTTTGAGTATGCTCCACCTAGGCATTTATAAAACCATGATGCCTCCCTCGTGATATTTAAAATTTGTTATTCAAAATTTTACGGTTTTTCACCTGAACGAAGCTTAAAAGGCCATTAACTTGGTATCGAAACATGGTTCCAAAGAATAAGTCATCCATAAAAGAGATAAATGAAAATATATAATGGAGAACTGAAATGCAGAAATAGCAAATATTTGTATTAAACATTATTCTGAAATGAATGAAAATCAATTATATAACCCTTTTGGTATGAAACGTAACACAATAACTTACCCTCCCTCGTATCGAAGTTAGGATCGTTTATTGTTACAAACTTTAGTTATTAATGAGATATTATTTATTATTTTCAGCAACATTTATCATTCTTGAGAATATACTGTGGACGACCGAATAAGTGTACGGTTCCCTATCAATCGTTGAAATTGGCACACATCGATGCAACCACCCCATCAAAACAAGCAATTATTTTCCGAATTGCTGCTCGCAACCACAAAGGCTACGGACCAGCTACCCAGGTGCGATGGCTCCAAGGAGAAATAATAAAATCGTAAAAATCCCGGAAGCTATTTTTCAAACATTAATTCACATTTGAGGAGAATCTAAAGCAGTAGATTCTGCAGGAAAATTCCAGAAGTAAAACAAAAAACTATACGTAAAATTACAAATTTTTATCATGTAAATATAAATTTATACCCAATACAAATATAGACATATTTTATAAATCTATAAACTTTGCAAAATCATGCATTTTTACATTCTGGAATCATTTTAATTTGGACAAAATTAGGAAATCGAAATATTATGAAAAATTGATTTCTTTTAAGACAATTACTATTTAAATTTATGAATTTATTATTATAAACATGTGAATTTTTTTCCTTTTTACCTTATGAACGTCTCAAATGTTTTTCCTTTCAACAATTCTCTATCGGTCTTTCGTTTTTTAAATCAAGCTTTTTACTTATTAAAAAAAAACCCAAAAAAAAAAACATATTTAAAAATTACAAACGAACCAATCGCTTTTTTTTCTTTTTGTGTTTAGTCAATTTAGAAATATTGAATTATGTTTAATAATAATTATGAAACAAATTTTTTTGCGCTACGAAAAGAATCTTCTAAAATTAAGATCTGAAAATTTAGTTGATTTTTTTTGAAATTTTAAAAGATTCTAAGTTAAATATTTTTTTAAGTTTTATGTTAATTATTATTACCTGTCTTTATATGTATATCTACTATTGATTATGTGTTACGTTCCTATAAAGTTATATCTAATTATATTGTTAGTTACGATAACTTATTAGTCCCCCGTATATATTTTTCTTTTCCTTCACAATTTTTCCACCAACACCATTGGAAAAATCATGAACACCATGCATCATAAAAAATGGGGATTTTCCAAAATTGTTTACGATTATAGCCACTGATATGTATTAAGAAATATAAACAAAAGAAAGACAATAAAAGCGTATACAGTGCCATCTAAGTGAGCTATGTTTTTTTCGTAACTAAAAACAACAGTCGATAAGCGTTAACCTACACAAATTAGCCGAGTGGTCTAGTAGGTAGTGGGTTCGATCCTCGTACCGTGCAAATTTTCGATATTGCTCGATTACGAATTTATATTAACTCTAGAATCGCTAAAGGACCTCAGTAGTTATAAAGCGACGGTAAATAACAATTAAAAAAACAAATAAGTGCTTGTATTTTACTTGTGTCAATTACCCACATTGATACTTCCAACCCCTTCCAATTAGGGATGCAACATTGTTCATAAAAACATCGAAATTTTTTTCGACGGTTTTTACCACCATTTAAACATATTTTAAATAATAATATACGACACTGTAAAATTGTAAACTGTCAGTTTATAAACCGATGCCATTAGATTAAAATTTAGGCTAACATATCGTTAGTTTGTAATCTAACGCGTTATATTATAAACCGACGGAGTTCACAAATCTGCGTTTTGTATATATCTAAGAACGGTTCAGAAGGTGGTGCTATGGCAAAATATCGTTCAAATAACATTGTTCATGAAGAACGATATATCATCGATATTTATGAACGATTGAATTCTTCCAATATGTCCAAACAAACGCTGGTGCTTTTTGTTTAGTTCATTCCAAATTTGTGTTCACAGATGGCACTGATATTTGTTTTGAAAGTGGGTTCTTGTTTACTGTAGAATTCGTTACCCATTGTATATATATATATATATATATATCAATGATTATGATTATCTTATTAATTTTATTATTTGGTAAATATAACGTGTAACGTTGAATTCCGATATTGACGAACGTTGAGTTCAACGGTATATTTAATTTAAGCAGTGTTCAGTTACTCAATTTTTGTGTACGGAATTCAACATGTAAAAGCAAAGAAGCGATTCAACGGACTTTAACTAGGGGTTAATATATTATTAATATATAATTAATATAAAAGAATATAGCAGTAAAGATATAGGACACCGAACGTGTCAACGTTGATGACACATGCTAGTTCAAAGCGCAGGTCATTATGTTTTATTCTGTCCTGTTTTATCCGATCACAAAAAGCGTTTTATTTGTATTTATATTTTTGGGGATTTGTATGACTTCCGGTATATTTTCTTCGATCAATGTATAACTATGCATATATATTACAACATAAATAATCCGTTTTATACAATGTTTAGTTATTAACTTTATAGGAACTATAATTTTGATTTAATTATGAATAAAAAATTGTACAAACAATCAAGTACGTCATTGATTCCCTTAAAAAACCATTTAGTTAAAAAAATGTTTATTATATTTTTGATTTTATTGTATAAGTCTATGAAAACATTAATTATGAGTTATAGATTTTTAATGTCGATATTGAAAATTCGAAATAAAATAAGATTATTTGCAAAAAATTTACACTTGCATTTTATTTATAAAACCTTTAATATAGTAAATATATTTACTTTTATAATTAAATAATGTACTTATCTTTTTTTGTTATTTAGAGCAAAGTTCTTTATTTCAAAGTTCGGAATAAAATCATCCGAAGATAAGATAACTCATTCGTTGAAAACCTTGGACAGAGTTAGGAAAGTTGACTAATAATATTTATAAGTCAACGTATTATTAACAAACCTACCAATTATAAACCTAAATTATTAAAATTGGTAACAATTTTCTCCAAATTGAAATAATTATGAATTTTTTGTTGTTAATAAAATTTTATTTTAACATTGCCCACTATTTAAGGTTGTGCAATGTCCAAGGCTTTGAGCAGATATTTCGTCAAGCAACTTTCCTAGAATAATACTTTTAAAAACAAAAGAAACAACAATCTGCGCATGACCTTGTTAGGTTGTTAGACCCTCATTTGTTTGACCTATAATGGAAATACTGTTGACTGATGATATCTCGGTAGGGAAAGTCAGGAACGGCTAGAATCGGTTGGAAAGTAGAAGGGGAACAATGAAGAAAGACAAACTGAAGGCTATGGTTTTAATTTGATCGATTTTTTTTTGCTGAATGTCATATAATTAGGGCGGTCAAAATTTGGCAACGATGCATTTTCTTCTTTGATTACAAAAGAGATAACAGCATTGGTAAAGGTCTTCCTGAAGATTGGAAAGGGAAGATTGAATAATTGGGATATATTATACAGGGGAATAAAAAATACATATGCAGTTTAGAATATATCCCAAATATCTTAACACCCATGCTATTTCTTTCTATAATCTTCCTCTTATAAATTTTCTTCTAATGCTGTGTCTCATATCTTCGGTGCCCTTGTTGGGTAGAAATATTTGTCTGAGAAAGTCTGTAAATCCACAAGGTAAGGAACTTTTCCTGGTAGAAGTTATTGGAATTCAGGAATTGAAAGCTATTGGGAGCTATTGGAATTCTCTTTCCATAAAATGGATGGTCGATCATTAATCAGTGCCGCCCTTTGTATCTGCACCAAATAAGTTTTCCTTACTATAACTAGGGTAAAGCTGGGAATGAGCACCGTCCAGCCAATGCACGATCAAAGGATAATTCAGGGTATTTAGTGGTCAGGGAAATCGATAAAGTAAAGGAAAAAAGTTAGGGAACTTCTGGATACCATCGCAAATAAGAATTTAAATGAAAAATCATAACGTTGTTTAATTTTATTTCACAAAATTTGTCAGTCTCCAGTCGAAAAGTTTTCTAAACTGGATACTCTAACTGAAATTTTCTTGGCTACTAAATCTTAACTAAGTTCGTTGAAGTGAATAAACAGTTGGAGAGAGACAGGATCTCCAAATCGAATACGAAGTCAACAAAAGTTAAACATGAATCCTCTATACTATATCTCTGTAATCCGGATCCATCTCAGAAGCCAATGTTTGGCCCTAGCTCCGACTTCAATTCCGGCTTTATTTAACACCAATTTATATGAAATTTTATAGCATGCAGACATGATAAAACGTAAACAGGTAGAACAAAAATATTTTTTAAGTATTCACTCGAATATTTCGATCATAATTGTTAGAAGAGGGAACCAATATACATTTTGATGAATCCGGATCGGATCCAATAAAGTCATTGTTTTAGCTCCAGCTCCTGAGCTTTAATTTGAAGTAAGTGTTCTCTTTACTGTTGGTCATTAGTGTAAACTTTACGGTTTTGCTTGTTTTTGTGTACTGGAGTGGGAAGGAAATGTTTAATTCTGTCAAATAGGTGACGAAAAATTCCGGATTAGATTAAAATCATTGTTTTAGCTCCAGCTCCTTAGCTCTAGTATATGAACATAGTAAATGTCCTTTTTATTATTAGTCATTAGTATAAACGGTATAAACTATACGATTCTGCGTGTTGATGCATTCAGATCCAATAAAAGCATTACTTTAGCTTCAGCTCCTTAGCTTTAGTTTGTCCTTTTTAATATTGGTCATTAGTGTAAACTTTACGGTTTTGCGGGTTTTTGTGTGTTGGAATGGGAAGGAAATGTTTAATTCTGTCAAATAGGTGATGAAATATTCCAAATCCGATTAAAATCATTGTTTTAGGCTCCGGCTCCTTAGCTTTACTATATGAATATAGTAAGTGTCCTTATTATTGATCATTAGTGTATAAATTTTAGGGTATTGCGTGTTTTAGTGTACTAGAATGGGAAGCCTATTGCTAATTCTGTGAAATAGATGACGAAATATAGTGCTATATAGCACTAATACTTAAGTGTTTGTAAACAAAATTTAAATCCCCATTCAATTGTTTTGGATTTAGTGTGATTGTTTTCTTATTTTTTATTACGTTTTGTTTTTATATTTTTACCCTCCACTGGTGTGATAACCTCTTTTATAGTTGATACAACAATTTTTGTTTTATTTTCGATTATTAATTTATATACGTATAAGTATATGAAACAACATCGCATCGATTTGGTTAATTTGTTTTTTTTTTTATCTTATTTTAATACTTTAGTATGGCCTTGCTTTTTTTATGGTCTTCCTTGTCATACATGCCACGGTAGAAAGACAACGACGAAGAAGAACAAAATTGCTCACTGATGAAATTGTTGGAATAGAATACGTAGACCGAAATGTTGATTTTTGTACTTTAATCTTTTACAAATGACTTTGCAACTAATTAGATTTATTATCTAAAGAAGAGTTTACGTGGTACATTTTTTCTATAGTGAGATTACATTTTTATCAACATACAATCAATTTTTCCGAGTTCGTTTGTATATCAAGTACAATTGGTATTTATAAGTGAAATCGGTGATACATTTAGTGAAATTAGCACTTCTTAAGCTCCATTAAAGTTCATAGAATTAGTCCAATTAACCGAAATGACACTGGCAAAATCGGAATCGTATGTCAATGAAGACTTATCGCGTGAACGTCAAAAATGTACCTTCAACATCCAAGAATTAACCCATTTTATTGATGGAGGATCTCAGAAAACCGAAGAAAGAAAGGCCAGAGGTAATTCTTTTTCTTCACAAATTTTCCAATCCTAATTAAGGGCTATTTAATTCCTAGCTTACGTATTCCTGCTACTCAGCAATCTGTTAATTTAGAAAAACCAAGCTTTACTATCCTCCACTTCCTTTATTAATAATTGGTCTACTAGCTTAACAATCCACGAGGCCCTAATTCATACTAATAACAAATCAGCTGATCTACGACAATGATAGCATATTTATATAACAAAAACGATAAAAAAGGACACAACTTCCATTTAATGCCACATTTGTTCAAGGACGGATCTTCAAGGACGGAAGTTTCAAGAAAACTATAGCTAATTAAGAAGTGAACGTTCTGAAGCTTATAGTTGCATGATAATTTTACAAAATATTACAGTATGTGAGCTATATTTTTTTTATTCCGGAAGTTAAATGTTGTTTCCCGTGTGACTAAATTCTTCCCATCAGCGACATCTATCTCAAACAAAGTTAATTAAATCGCGGTAGTCCTTTGCCCTTAGTTATAAATCAAGGATTTCAAATCGTTTTTTCCCTAAAGTTAGGGACAAAATTTGACAACGGGATTTTTTTGAGGGAAAATATTTTAGGGAGAAAATGAATCAATTTTTTTTAATCAGATTTTTGTGCTTAATCCAGCTAGGCAGTAAAGTTTCAAGAAAAACAATTAAAACATATTTTAAAAGTCTCAACTGTAATAAAAAAATACTTTGCCTTCCTCTATGATTCAACAGTTAAACTTAGCTATACTATTTTTTATTTCATCTACTAATTATGTTATAAACAATAGGGTATCACTAAATGAAATTTTATAAATTGACTGAAAATTTTATCACGTTCAAATTTAGGATATTTTAAAGGTCCTTAGTGCCTTTTTTGTACGTTTTTAACAATAGGTTGAATTCTAACTAGGTTGGTAGAACGTGATAGAAAAGCTAATGTACATATAATAAAAAAAAAAACAAAGACAAATATGGCTGGTGATCAGACATGCGACGAAGTGCTACGCATTCGGTACATATTTTTTCCCAATGACTTCTATTCATTTTCAAATATTCTATTCTATTTCATAGCGTATATTTAAGTCCTTTTTATTTCGCTACAACATCCAAATACTACTTTATAAATGTATTTATAAATAATAATGCAGTTATGATTCTTTTAATTTTAAAACGGCCTAGAATATATACTAATAATTTTTTTGATATTTATAAGTAGTTCTCAATTAAATTTGTATTTTGCCGCCATTAATAATTCTACCCAGCTCCGTCTTCAAAGTAAGCAAATTGGCAACTCCTGATAGAGTAGAACAAAGACAACAAATACCTCTATTTCATGATATTTTTGTGTTTAATCAATATTTCAGATGCATTTCCGCCATTTTGAAGTGGTAGTGAAAAGACATTAGAATATTCAAAAAACATGATATCGCCCCCGTTGAAAATTATTCCTAAAGGAAGTAATATCAATTGTATGCTTTTGCAAAGATAGTGTTAATGTTTCAACAGTAATTTCTTACAACTGATTAAATTTCTACCCTAAAAATTTTATTTATTTTCAATTTTTATAAATTGCCTTCCCCAGGGATGAAATTTTACTCTTTTATTAATAACAATTAATAAAAAATTAGAACAATCACAATGGATTTATTATTCATAAAACTTCAACGTAGACTTTAATATCCGCAAGTCCAATAGATTAAAATTACAGTGTGATATTTAGAATTCGCAGGGATTGGGAGAGTTCCTACTCTCAAAGCAAATTGTCAATTAAATTTTTTCATTTTTTTTTTCTAGAAAATTTCTTCTTGTCCGATCCTGAATTGAAAGATGCAGTCCCCAATGAGTACCTAAGCCATAAGGAAAAGTACGAACAAGCCGTGCGAAAATCATGTATCCTTTTTCGAAAAGTACAAGAATTACAAAATTTGGGTCAAGGCGGCATGGACAGCTATCGGTAATTTTAAAAAAATGCATTTTTTCCAACCCTAACACTCATATTTGTGCAGTCAAGTTTTAGGGGGCGTCCTAGGTCCTGCAATTCTCAAGGACGGGAACCCTTTAACGTTGCATTACGTAATGTTCATTCCTACGCTAATGGGACAAGGAACTGTTGAACAACAAGCCGAATGGATGCAAAAAGCATGGACTTGCAGCATCATTGGAACCTATGCCCAAGTAATTTTATGGGAATAAAAAAAACAATCGCGAAATTATACATTCATTTTTTTAGACTGAATTAGGACACGGAACCTTCGTTCGAGGTCTGGAAACGACCGCCACCTATGATTCATCTACCGAAGAGTTTGTTTTAAACAGTCCAACGTTGACTTCATACAAATGGTGGCCTGGAGGATGTAAGTATTGTTCCGTGTTTTTTTTTTCGGCCTTGCGACAATTTTAGTTTCCCGCGTGGTTGAACTCTTCCCTTTACCATTGAGATCTTTAAATCAAATTACTCCATTTCTTCTTATATATGTCCAAGATTTCAATCTTCTTCTTCCTTTTTCCTTGAACCCATCTAATTCCCCTTCTACAACAAATATGAATCCTTTACTATTCAGAATTTGATCCAATTTTATAGTTCTTAATTTAATTTTCTCCATTCTTCTTATATTTTAATATTTTTTTTTTTATTTTTTCAGTGGGCTTAACTGCAAACTATGCCGTTGTTGTTGCTCAATTATACACCAAAGGCCATTGTCACGGAATTCATTCATTCATTGTTCAATTAAGGGATGAGGAAACTCATATGCCTTTACCAGGAATTAAAATCGGGGAAATTGGAACAAAATTGGGGATGAACGCGACCAATAATGGATATTTGGGATTTGAAAATGTTCGAATTCCTCGTACACATATGTTAATGAAAAACAATAGTGTTTTAGAGGTAACTAATTTTTGTATTCTTGGAGCTTTGAGTACTTCCAGAGCTCCGTGGTCTTTCTGGACCATTAAAACAAAAAAAAGGATCAAAGGATGTCCTTATTTTTCTTAACAGTCAAAAGTTCGCCGTAAAAAATAACGCCGTAAATTGTACTCTACGAATGTGGGAAATTCCATACCTCAAATATAGTTTACCTGTTGGTACGTTTGTTGCTCCTTTACTCGTAAATTAGGTAGGCACACCGAATTGGAATAACGACGATAATAAACTCAATAACTTATTTCTTTTTGTATTAGAATACTGAATTTTTTGTTTAGTTAAAAATATCACAAACGGCCCAAATCCCTTTTAGAACATTCAAATCTGGCAACGTTGCATTTCCGACTTTGTTTTTATCTTAATTCGCGAATAAATCGGTCCATAATGAAAATTTAGTCACAAAAGAGAAAGTTATACCATTTGAGAATTGAAATAACAAAAAAATCGCGAAAAGAATAACAAAAAAGAGTCGAAAATACAACGTTGCCAGATTTGACTGTTCTACAAGAGACTTGCGTCTCAAAAACTTGTAACACAAATATTTAAATGGCTCAACTAGCCGCACCTTAATGCATTAAAATATTAGCATAAATTATGATTAAATAAATTTGAATATCACCACTAATTTAATATCTAATTGTCTAACTAATTATAATTGCCGATTGTCTTATGTTAATGTGTCTATTGTTTACTAATATCTTTTGTTTTTTTGTTATAGGATGGAACTTATGTAAAATCCCCAAGCAGTAAACTCACTTATGGAACGATGGTTTTTGTTCGTGTTGTTCTTGTACAAGATATGAGTGATTATCTATCGAAAGCTGTAACAATTGCCACACGTTATAGTGCCATTCGTCGCCAAAGTCAACCAAAACCTAAGTAAGAACAGAAAAGAACTTTTGCATAGTTTTCGGTCAACGAATAAAAAAGATTCTTTTTTATCAATTTGTTCATTTAAACTATCGGTTTAGTTCTCTGCGGTGTAATTCCGTGAGTTAAGTGGAATAGCACCGACTAGTAGAAACAATACAAAAACTTAAGGTAGATTATTCGCTTGGGACCAGAGAAGAGAGACTTATATAGAAATCCAATATATATTTTGAAAACTTTTGTGAAAAATATTGGCGGATATATTTCAAAGTATGTACTGAATCGTTTGTTTCTATGTTAAAGTTGTTGAAATACTAGAAAGATAACTCGGTATAAGCTTAGATCAGGAACGTCGACATTTTCAGAACTGAAGAGAACTTTTTCGAATAGCTTCGATATTATTCCTGTACGTATTGTTCACTCGAATGCAATTTGTACGTAAACTTTGACATATGCCAGAAATGAAGAAGTGACGGTTATTTTTAAATATGTATTTATATTGTTAATATGTAAAATTAAATTTTCGGCTCAAGTCCATTTTAGCATACCTACAATCTAGCAACGTTGCATTTTCGAGTTTGTTTTTTATTTAATTCGCGATTTTTTTGATGATTTAATTCTAATATGGTATGATTCTCTCTTTTATGGCTACATTTTTATTATGGACTGATTTAATCACGAATTAAATTAAAAACAAACTCAAAAATGCAACGTTGTCAGAGTGTGGGTGTGTTAAAATGGACTTGAACCAAATTTTCTAAATAATGTTTACTTTTTTATGGGAAAAACACTTGTGAAAAATTGTGATGTATTATTATTAATGAAAGGAAACTCTAAAACATTTGCGAAATAAAAAATATACTTCAGTAATATTTATTGTCGCATTATTGAACTGTTTAATTTTTATGTTCTGTTTTATATATTTGATAATACATATTTGAAAATAACCGCCGCTTCTTCATTTCTGGCATATGTCAAAATTTACGTACAAATTGCATTCGAGTGAACAATACGTACAGGAATAATTACGAAAGCATTCTTCGAAACAGTTCTCAAATTTCGACGTTCCTGATCCAAGCTTATACCGATAAATCATTATATTTAGAAAATTATTGTTGGAAATTTATATATTTCCTTGAAGATTTGGACACTAGAAGAGTTAAAATATTTTTTTCATAAAATTTTAGTCCATCTGAAAGATATTGATAACACGAACGATCTCCTTTAAGTCAATCTTTCCTTTTCTCTCGTTTCATCTTTCTCTGTCTACTGAGAGAGCAATATGGCCGCCTGAGTATAATTCTGTAAATATTAGGAAAAACGAATGTTTACTCAAATGAATGTTAAAGTACTAAAGTGCACTTCTTCTTCTTATTATTTTTTGATATTTTTAAGTGAACCGGAGCCGCAAATTTTGGATTATATAACTCAACAGCACAAGTTGTTCCCCAATATTGCCGCAACATATGCGTTCAAGTTTAGCGCTACTTGGCTTTGGGATATGTACAATAATGTATCATCGGAATTGGAGCAAGGTGATTTAGACCGGTTACCGGAATTGCATGCGATTTCTTGTTGCCTAAAAGTGATTAGTACATCGGATGCTGCGGCTGGAGTTGAAACATGTCGTTTATCTTGTGGGGGTCATGGATATATGACCAGTTCCAATCTTCCGGCCACTTATGGACTTGTAACGGCTGCTTGCACTTATGAAGGAGAAAATACGGTCCTTTTGTTGCAAACCGCTAGATATTTGATGAAAATTTGGCCAAGAGCCAAAAGTAACGCACCCATGACGCCCACTGTGAAATATCTGCAAACGCACGCCACCAGAAGAACAATTCCTCCGTTCACCACATCAGTTCCCAGTATTATAATCGCTCTTCAAATTGTTGCTGCTGAGTAAGTCACTTATATATTTAATCTATATAACTATCTAATAGCACAATTGTGGCAATACTTTTGTTTGTCGTTGGATACCAGCCAAACTATTCAACCGATTTTTATGAAATTTGGCATGAAAGTAACTTAAATATCTGTGAAAGACATAGGCTATTCAAAATTTTATAAAAACGGTTGATAGAGAATTTTTCAATGAAATGCAGAAAGGTATTTTAATAAGTTCCTAGCTCCGGCTCTCTGGCCCTGTTATAGTTAATGGTCATAATGTTCTAATTTTTTACTGTTTTTTTTTTCAGAAAAATCCGTTTGAGTTACGAACACATGGAGAAACGAATGCGCCAAGGAAAATCGCCTGAAGATGCATGGAATGAAACTTCTATTGAGTTAGTGAGCGCTGCTGAAGCCCATTGTCGCGTTTTTGTCGTTGAAAAATATTACGAAACTATCGAACAGAAAAAAGCTCAACTATCCCCAGCTTTACAATCCGTGATGATTCAATTGATGGAATTGTACGCGGTTTGGACTTGTTTTAAACTTTTAGGCGATCTAATTCGGGTAGGAAGCATCCACCAATTTTCGACACCCAACACTAATTTCTACTGTTTTTAGTTTGCTAATTTGAATGAGTCGAACGTCGCTGCCCTCCAAGAATGGTTGGAAAACTTATTGGCTGCGATTCGTCCAAATGCGGTCGGCTTGGTCGATTCGTATGATCTTTGCGATGCAGTTTTGGGATCGACTTTGGGTGCCTACGATGGAAGAGTTTATGAAAGACTCTTTGAAGAAGCTTCCAAGAGTCCACTGAACCAAGAGCCAGTTAATCAATCATTCCATTTGTATTTGAAACCATTTTTGAAATCAAATTTATAATATGTATTAATTTAGTAAATTTTTATTTCTTTATATTGGGGTGGCAAACAGGGGATAAAATACTATATTTTTGTATACTGTCTCATTATATTTTTACAAATTTTGATTAAATGCTGTTTTTCTTAAACAAAAACTAATAATTTAATACGCCTCATATTTTTCTGGTCAACTAGCTACATTGAAGTTAAAGCTATTATACCTTCAATTGTTATTTACTATAATTTCCTTATTATTGGTAATTACATTGCAAACAAATGGAATTTGTTGTAAGTAATGAATAACGCAAAGGCGTTATTGTTGCGGTTACTTTTGCGATTTTGCAGTTATTGTTGCGGTTATTATTACAATGCAAAGTTGTAGGTAATGAAAAGGTCTACTACTTTTGAGCTTACAATTTTTTTGTATATCCTCAAAATTTATGTGAAAAATTCAAATGACCAAGATTTTGATGTTTAATTTTTAAACAAGCAAGCAATTCAACAGACTTTAACCCTTTTTCCAAATAATTATTTTGCATTCCTCCACTATGATTGCTTGACAATCGAAATACGTATCTGAACAATACGACAGTAATTCATTTGTTTGAATTTTTATTCAAATTTATGTTTGTAGTTTACTTTTATAAATAATATTACATAAAAATTACCACAATATATTTAATATTTTGTATAAACAGTATAACTGTTCTAAAAAAAACTATAAAAATTTAAAATATTAAGTTCAACGACAAGGGCGGATTAAGGGGGAGGAGCAAGGGGGCACTTCCGGGGGTATTTTTGTGTGCTATGGAGATTCCATAATAGTACATACTTAGAAGTAAATCAAATTATTAAAGTTGTGAAAATATATGAGTAAAATAACAGAAAGAACATTAGTGAAACTCTAGTCCATTTCTGGCTGGAATTGCGATTTTTTTTCGTGATCCCCTTCACAAACTTGCCCCCCCTCCTCCATAAAAAAATCCTGAATCCGCCCTTATTCGACGGTATCGATGTCTTAAGTCTAAAATAACAACTGGTGGTGCCTTTTATGACTGTTATCTCTTTCTGGCCCTTTTAAACTTCGTCATAGATCATTTCAGTTGATTTCCCCTACCGAATAACCAAAAACCTGTGCTAGCGATCAACTCGGTCGACTTGATTCCGTTTTTAGTACTTAGCAAATTGTTAACCGTTCGTTAATGATTCCTCGTTAACCGTTTGCCAGCAACTTCCTACTGTAGTGTCACATTTTATTAAAAAATCAGTCTAATTATTTTTTAATTTTTTAATTTTTTTTTTATTTTTTGTTGCCTTCTTTTAGCAGAGATGGAACCAGCTTCGGTTTCTTCAGTAGTGAAAACGTAGTTTTTCATGCTAATATTTCCACATTTCCACCGAAATAAATCTACGTTGGTAAATAATTATCGCAGAGTTGTTTTCCTAATAGTGTTTTTTCCTGGGGAACTATTGGACCAACTAAAGTTCAATCTTAATTTTTTATCATGCAGATAATTTGGCGACATTTTATTAAATTTAGACTCGTGTGCACTTCCTTATGAAATTTTATACGTTTTTTTTTTCAATGAAAATCTCCAAAAATGGTATAAGATTATCCTGACGGAAAATTCGATCAATTGTATTGTAAAGTACATACGTTTAGCTAATGCTTAATTAGATTTCTAAATTTTCAATTCGTTTTGTAATAAGAAGTCAAGAATGTGAAAGTTGTATACTTAGTTATAGAACCCAAAAAAAAAATCGTTTTTAGTAAATTGCTGAATCGTTTTACGTTGGGGGAAATTTGCATACTACTTATGTGTTTTTAAGGCAAATGCTGCAAATACTTTGTTGTTTATTGACTGAATAATATTACCATTTAACATACGTAACAATGTTGCTGATGCTGGTTTTTGGTATTTTCTTATATAAAATTTACGACTTTGGTCATAATTTGTGAACTTTGGATTGTGAAATATGAGATCATGATTTTTCTAGTTCGTATCTAATCGGTTCAACGGTATATCAATATTATCACTATTAATGTTTTTATACTAAATTCACTTAGTATATAATTGGAAGCTGTAATTGATTCCAATACAATAGTGGATAATATTTGACAAACAAATTTTACCATGTCATCCAATTTTATAAATGAATTACTAGTACAAGAACGCAACAAGTGTTCCTTCAATGTAACAGAATTAACAAACTTTTTGGACGGTGGCCGAGAAAAAACTGCCCAAAGAAAAAAAATCGGTAATACAATAAATTTTCTAAAACATCCCAAAGTTACGAACTAAACAATTTCAGAGGACTTCTTCTTTTCGGATCAGCGACTTCAGGATCCTATTCCGATTGACTACCTAAGCCATAAGGAGAAATACGAACAAAGTCTTCGTAAAACTTGTGTAATCCTCGAAAAATTACACGAACTTAAAGGCATTGACCTCACCGATACCACTAGTATCAAGTAATCATTATCTATTTGCCTATCAACAACCAACTGATTTTGTGGTTTTCCAGAAATTTGTTAAATGGAATCGATTTTGCTACTGTTAAAGACATTCATCCATTGGCGGTCCACTATGCAATGTTTGTGCCAGCGATTAAGGCCCAAGGAACCCAGGAACAAATCGATAAATGGGTTTACGGAATTAATTTTGGAAACATAGTTGGAACATATGCTCAAGTAACACATTTTTCTCTACCTCATGTTGATAATTTGATTTTTTTGTGAGACTCAATTAGACTCAAATCTAGTATTAGCCACTTTTATACAAAATATTAAAGATCCTTCTTTGGAATTTTTAAAAGTAACTTTGTAGGTTTTTTTCTAGACTGAATTAGGACATGGAACATTTATTCGAGGATTGGAAACACGAGCTGACTACGATCCAAAAACTCAAGAATTTGTTCTAAATAGTCCAACACTATCGTCGTACAAATGGTGGCCAGGCGGATGTAAATTTTTCGACACATCCAATATGTACCACTAGTTATGTTTTATATTTTTAGTGGGACATACTGCAAATTTTACAGTGGTCATTGCTCAATTGTATAGTAAAGGTAAATGCCACGGTATCCATTCGTTTGTTGTGCAGTTGCGAGACCGACAAACCCATGAGCCGTTGCCCGGTGTAAAAATTGGGGAAATTGGTACAAAATTGGGAATGAATTCGACGAACAACGGATTTTTGGGTTTCAAAAATGTTCGAATTCCTCGTACTAGTTTACTGATGAAAAACAGTCGAGTCGAAGAAGATGGTACTTATGTAAAAACCGGGAATAGTCTTCTTCTGTATGGAACCATGGTATATGTTCGAGTTTTCCTTGTTAAGGATATGGAAATCTTTTTAAGTAAAGCTGTAACAATCGCAATTCGCTACAGTATAGTACGTAGACAATCCCAACTTAAAGCAGGGTAAGTTCTGGAAACTTTGCTAATGCTACAATTTTCACAGGTGATTTAGCATTAAATAGGGATAATTCTACTAAATTTATAGTTGTCAGGTAGCATTTTGACATACCTCCATAACATACTTAATATTCCATATTTAAGCGATGGAACATTTTGGTGTACCTACTTATTTTCATGCAAATAATTTATTTATATTGTTGGCTTTTTTTAAATACAACAATTTAAGGATGAACAAACGTAAATCATTTCTTGGAACTACCTTAATATATGCTTGTTTCCTGGAAATGCCAATACACATTCGTAATTCGTTGAGTTTGAAAGCTAATTAACACTCCGGATACTTAATTTAACCTTTAATTTCGAACATCCAGGAATACCTATTTAGTTCCAAGATGATTAATATCTGGAATATTGAAAACCCTAATAGCATGACGCCCAGTATAAATTTATTAGGTGCTCGGAGATTAGATCAGTATGGTTGCTATACTCATTAAAATAAATGAATTCTTTTAGAGGTCCTGAAACACAAATAATCGATTATGTGACCCAACAAAATAAGTTGTTTTCCAACTTGGCCACTTGTTATGCAATCCGAGCGATCAGTGAGTGGTTATGGGAGGTATATTTGAAATTGATGGAGGAATTCGAAAGGGGTGAATACGGTGGTCTGGCCGAATTGCACGCATTGTCTTGCTCAGTAAAAGTGATCAGTACATGTGATGCAGCTACTGGGATTGAGACTTGTAGATTGGCTTGTGGAGGCCATGGATACATGAACAGTTCAAACTTACCAACTCTGTACGGACTAGCAACAGCCGCCTGTACCTACGAAGGCGAAAATACTGTTTTGCTTTTACAAACTGCTCGATACTTACTGAAATTATGGTCACAGATAGAAAATAATTTGCCCATTCCCAACAGTTTTAAATACTTACAAGATGGTGCATCCAGAAAAGTGGGTCCACTACTTACAAACTCAGTTCCCAGTGTGATTTGTTCACTGCAAACAGTTGCCGTTCAGTAAGTCAATCCTGTTATGGTCTAAATATATTTTTACCGGTAGTGTTTTAGAAAAATTCGTTTGGCCTACGAACATATGCAAACTAGAGTTCAAAACGGTAAAGCACTGCACGATGCGTGGAATGAAACTTCTATCGAATTGGTCGAAGCTGCTGAAGCCCACAGTCGAGTTTTCATTGTCGAAAAGTTGTACGAATGGTTTGAAAAACACAAAACGGAACTAAGTCCAGATCTGCAAACAGTTCTACGCCAATTGGTGGAACTATACACAGTCCAAACTGCAGTTCGACAACTGGGGAATTTAATTCGAGTAAGTAACCACCAGAGAACTCATCCAGATTTCGGACAAACTTTGTTCCCACCCTAAGACCAGTAAAATATATAATTAGAATCCCCAAAAAAGTTCTAGATCTTTTCAATCCAAACGTTTTCTAAAGAAGATACTGCTATAGAAAATTTCATTATGGAACTACCATAAAATCATAGCAATGTGGAACCTACTAACAGAAATATTTTTTCTTCTATCATTGGCACATTTCCCATCGGAGTTCCTATGTTTAACAGCTTTATTTCATATTACATATCGATGGATATCATTTTTATTCTTTCAATTTCAGTTCACCTCCGTGAATGGTACAGCTATCGAGAACCTACAAGACTGGTTAGAACGCCTACTAGCCGAAATTCGTCCCAATGCTGTCGCCTTAGTGGACGGCTACGATTACTCAGACATTGCTTTGGGCTCAACTTTAGGTGCTTACGATGGCAGGGTCTACGAACGGCTCTTTGAAGAGGCCCTAAAGAGCCCCTTGAACCAGGAACCCGTAAACAAATCATTCCATGCTTATTTAAAGCCATTGTTAAAATCAAATATTTAAGAATCAACTCCTTCTCCTGTAGTTACCTGAAACAATCTCCTCATTTTTAGATAAACTGAATAAGGGGTCATCTATACGAAATGCCAACATCCCCCCCCATGTTTCAATACATCAAATTTTTGTAATCCTTTCCTTGTTTTCGTAACAAACATCTTTTATGGATAGACCCTAACTGGGGTTTATCGACCACATTGTACATGAAAAAAGAGTAAATAAAGTATCGTATAGAATAGCTAAAGTTTTTTCTTATTAAATCTTCATAAAACTTTTCCAGCATTAAATGGAAGACTATAGAATGAATGTGGTTTCATATTTTTTGGAATAGAAAACGAAAACCTGCTTTCCACTTATTTCTTTCTTATTTTTTACATCTCAGCGCCTTCTCGTGGCTCTTCTACTAAACTATTCCACTATTCTTCTGCGCCTACTTCTACGCAACCTTACAGACTATAGACAAAGTAGTGGGGAAAAGAGACCAATAGGTGACGAAATGAACGAAAAAAATTGAAGGGAGCTTTATTTTAATTATGTAACCAAAACAAAACAAAAAACACTATGCACCCCTTTTATAATTCGAAGTAACTTTTGTATTTACCCCCCTCTTGTTAAAAAGGCATTTAAAATCGAAGAGTAATTAAATGAATCTCAACAAAGCTAAAGTCATGATATAATGTTAGTTTCTTTCCAGGACTTAAAATAGGGGTTCCTGTTTTTTTAACGGTACCTATACTTCTTGTTTTGGACAGTCCTGTCTTAATTACTTAATTTTGGATTTTATCTTGAGATTGAAGAATTCAGGAGTTTTCTCCAATTTTCCTCCAATAAAGGAGAAGGAGCCTCGTTGTGGTGATAAAATGTATAGGTAACATTTTCACAGGAAAGAACATCGGAAAGATCCAAGAAAGGATTGGAATTCCGAAACTACTACGGGGAATAGACCTGCCCGATCGGAAGGACCTTTCCAGGGGCAAGCAGTTCATGATACAGTTGTTCTACTGGTTCTTTTGGTCGCCTTTGAGACTGCATCGATTCACTTGAAAACGAAAATAGTTATATTGAATCAATTTATTGGATATTAATTTTTTTTCTTTTTATTTCATCATTGATTTGTATCAAATCTAAATTAAGTAAATGAGTTTGATTGATTTTTTTAAATGCTGTATTGATTGAAAATAACTTGTGCTAGAAGAACAATTTGTGAAAATCTTAAACGGTGAAATTTGTGACAAAAAATCGTATTCGTTCTCGAAACTATTCAAAAAATGTTCTAGATTTTCATTTTTTTGCTGAAAACATATTTAATGACTACAGAAAATAATATGATAACGAGTGCATTACATGTGCACAAACTACATTGCATTTATCTTATCACTAATTAGTAACATTAATTAAACAAATTTGATCGTAATTAGTATTTGAAGGCAAATTTTTCGGACGGATTTATGGAAAGAAATCTGGTTGATCGATTTTTCAGGAAATATAGTGCGTCAATGACTAATTGGTGACATGGTTCCAAAGGATTATTCAACGAAATATTCGAAAACCGAGACGAAGTAGTGAAGTTACAAGTGGCACAAATGATTAAAAAGGGTTGCGATGTTTGTACGATTTTTTCGAGATCCTGGTTCCGGGTGGTTTAGTCGAAGAACAGTTGTTTCTGGGCGGCCATCAAAATAACGAACGCACAGACCAATATTTCCCGTCGTAGACTTCTCGACAAAAGTGAGTCTGCATCTGCAAATAGAAACACAGTAAAATTACTATCAACTATGAATTCCACTCATCACGATAGTATATCAAGTATGAATAAAACTCATTTCCATTTATACTCCCAAAAAAAATCAATTCGGATTCCTCCAAAAATGATTCGAAAGCAAAGAACTCAAAATTTCGTTGTGATCAGAAAACCTGGTACCCCCGATATACGCAATTCG
Organism: Sisyra terminalis; assembly: GCA_958496175.1. Lineage (NCBI taxonomy): Eukaryota > Metazoa > Arthropoda > Insecta > Neuroptera > Sisyridae > Sisyra > Sisyra terminalis. The sequence goes on from OY292280.1 coordinate 970,235, forward strand.
TAGCATTCCAGTAACCAGGAAATCCTTTCCCTCAACCACATATAACAAAACCTGTCATCTTTACCACAAACCGCAACCAAGGGATTCCACAATTTTCATAAACAACTTACAACTAATCCATAAAAATCACTCAAAATAGCAAAACTCTTTTCGGAAACTGTTTCCGGTTAATTAAACAAACAGGGAGACGCAACTATCATCTTTTTATTTAGCCAATTCTATTCCCTGATCACCTTTACCCTCTAAACCTATTAGCTAGAACAATTATGGCGAACCTAAGAACCTACGACCCAGGCAAGCTTTTTAATTGACCCACAATGATTAGGCAACCATTTATTGGCTATGTTTGTAAAAAGAGACCTCCATAACACTTGTGCCGTCCTCTTGTTTCACCTGGTGAAGCGCTAGTGAGTGCTCTGCAAAAATTTAACTCAGGCATCAAAAATGTTCGCCATCCCTAAACTAGATAATAAAAACATTAAACATAAATTTGAACAAACGTTCAAACAAATTTATTTTTGATGCTTTGCCCAGATACGTATTTTGATTGCCAACCAATCTTCCTCAGTAGTGATCAAGTCGTTTTGGATCGCTTCGTAACTGCTATGGGAAGAGTCACTACATAGCAGTTAGGGACCAATCCAAAACTACTTCATCACCAGTGAGGAAGATCGCTTGGCAATTGCAATCTGCGCAATACATCAAAAATTACTTGATCATCACTGAGGAAAGTTGCTTGGCAATCGAAATACATATATGGGAAATACGTCAAAAATACATTTGTTTGAACTGTTGTTCTAATGTCTAAGGCAGAATTGTTTTAACATGCTAATAACCTTATTTATTAAGAAAACCTATGATTCCACCTCAAATATTTAAACGGATAATCCACAAACCGAATAATCCGCACACGGATAATCGAGGGTTTACTGTATATGATTTAGCTATATTTTAGAGGAGAAACATTTATTACTTAAATTAACTTATTTTTCTCGCAATTTTACAGTTTCTTGATAAGATTTTTTCGCTAACTTTGAACAGTTATACTGTGCATACAATAAATAGAATATATTGCGATCCAATTTATATAGCATAATTTAATATAATAATATATAAAAATTATAGCATAAACATAAATTTCAACAGAAGTTCAAACAAAAATATTCGTGACGTATTGCCTAGATACGTCTTTAGATAGCCAAGCAATCTTCCTCAGTGGTCATCAAGTAGTTTGGATCACCCCGTAACTACTTTGTGATGAATCACAAATTTCAAGCAGTTACGTAATCCAAACCACTGAGGAAGATTGCTTGGCAATCGAAATACGTATCTGGGTAATACGTCACAAATATTTTTGTTTGAACTTCTGTTGAAATTTAGGTTTATGATATGATTTTTATATATTATTATATTAAATTATACTATATAAATTGGATCGCAATATTTCTATATATTGTATGCACAGTATAACTGTTCAAAGTCTATATATTGTATACACAGTTTCTTACGAAAAAAAATTTACGTGATATTTTCCGAGACTACTCTCTCCCCCACGTGAGATTTTGCTCTATCCCCCCCCCTAGACGTCTCACGTAATTTATAGACGACCCTTAATATCCGTAGTGCTAAACATCAGCCTGTGTAATCCACCTATCATAAAAAATGATTTTTTTCATAATGTTCCACCTTATAGCTGAAACTATAAGTATTTGAGAACGTATATCCCGCCAATAGTGTCCGACCGAAACTAGTTTTTAGTTGTGATTTGCAACAAAATCTTACGTGGTGAAATTTTTTCATTATTTTTCCTATAATCAGGACAAAAATTACAATCAAAATCTGTTATATTATATTTGAGACAATTGAAGAAGTTGGTACGGATTTTTTTACGAAGTTCAGAAGACCTATGAAATGGTACCCGCCGATACTGTTTGTTCCTCTTTCCGTCCCTAAACTATAGAAGAATCAATTAACTAATGGATGATGAATTTTTCGGTTGGGAAATTTGATTCCGATTGGGGTTTGATTCGTTTGATCAATTGAGAATGGTGATTGGGGATTGAGGTGCGCGAAAATCGTTGTGCAACTGGAATCCGCATTTGTTTATGGTGGTGGGTTTGGAACCAAGAATGGTAATGAATTTTCCTTGAACAGCAACAGAAGTAACAGCTACGAGGCTACGATCAATAGTTTGTTCGCGCAGATTAAACACAGAAGCGAAATTTCAAGAGGTCAGGATCGCGTGACCAAAAAATACGGACGAGATTGATGGAGATCGCGTGTCTGACCTCTTTTTGTTACGAAACAAAATCAAGCACGCACCTTTGATAAAAATACAATACCCTCGAAAAAAAATACGTCATGGATAAGCAGGACCGGCGGAAGACTCCTGCCCAAAGACCCCTACCAGCCGCCAACACCATATACCCATTAATTAAGTGTTAAGTAAACTATTTATGGCTGCTGCAACATCGCCACCCCATCGTCAATTCCAGCACTCCATCACCCGAAAACCCAAAAACTCTTCACGTCATTCATAATTCAATGACTCCTCTTGCACCATTCCTTACTACTGCACCATTAACATGATTTCCACTATGGTGCATCGTTTTTTTCCTTCAAAATAAACATAACATTGTATCCCATACGCTCAACATTAACAAGTGGCGCATCGCAATTTTTCTCCAAAAATACATGGAAGCAATTTTTTTGTAGAAAATTCAATGCTCTACAAAAAAGTCTTGTATCACTTTTAATAGATATTCAAACCTCAATCACACCATTATTAAATGCATTACCGTTATAGTACCATAAAAGCTACCTAATTCTTAATTTCTTCTTTTTTTTTAATTGTTATTTACCGTCACTACTACTAAGATATATAGCGACTCTAGGGTTAATAAAAATTCGTAAATCGAGATTTATAACGGTACTACTCTTAGTTTCCTTACTATTAATAGTAAGGAAACTAAGAATAGTACCGTTATAAATCTAAACATCTATAATGGTGACGTTTAAATAACTTCTAAACAAGTGAACTATTAAAAAAATAGCTCAAGTCTAGTCCTTTTTGAACAATAAAATCTGTCAACGTTGCATTTTCTATTTTGTTTTTTATTCTTTTCACATTACTATTGTTAAAGTCAGCGAAAATATCAAATTTGATTTTATACAGTAGGTGTTTCACAGTTTAATTTTACTGGAAAGGGGGGACAATATAGTTCAAAATAAATGTATCACAAAAGAAGAAATACCAACGCATTATAATATTGCTATTGTTATGACTCTAGCTTACTTAGTAATACAGTAAACCGAGAAATAAATTCATTGTTCACAACAAGATTCGAACCTAGTGATTATTGGCTACAAAACCGTGATTTTGACGAGTAGACCAACAATGAAACTATCAATAATTTAACAATATTAAATACATTCTCAAATATCTCTATATAATATAAACAGGAACGCATTTATTATGTCGGTGAACAAGAATCGCGTAGGATCCATCATACCAAAGAAGTACCACAAAATGGGGAAAAACCATGTAAAAAAAATTGACGAATATTATGCAACGAATGTTTTTCACATAGCCAACCTAGGATCCATTTCTATTCTAAATACATCCCTGAATATAAAATGGGTTTAAACATCAAAATCCAATCTTGGTACAATTGAAATACACTATCTAATATTAGAAGTACAGAATTCATAGTATGTTTCTTGACCAATTCTTTTTGTAAAACCAAGCCTCCACTTCCGAAATAGTCTATACTCTATAAGCTTTGGCAGTAATTTAAGAGTATTTAAAAAATCGGTATTTTTATTTATTGAAAACATTTACCATATAAAAGTGGATTTTAGTCACAAATTATCACGTATAGATATGATTAAACAGTCAATTGTTTATAGATACAGTTTGTCTATCAATTATGGATCTATTAATTTTGAATTAGCTGATGGTTGTCATTGGTTTCAACTGTCATTTTATTTTCATTCAATAGCCAATTGTTGCCGTTTGTCAGTTATGTCAGTGATGGGCTATGAATATTTCCCAGAAAGATACTAATTTTCAAATAATAGATTTAATTGACGGCTCATGTATCATTTAGGGATATCAAAATCTATTTTATTTTTCAATTTAATTCGTGACTAAATTGAGCTCTAATGGAAATGTAGCTACAAAAAAAAAATTATACCATATTAGAACTGGACTAACAAAAAAAAATTCGAATAGAATAAAAAATGAATTGGAAAATGCTACGTTGCTAGATTTGATTGTTTTTAAAGAGACTTAAGCTATGGAAATTTAGTGGCAAAAAAGAAAATTATACAATGTTGGAATTGAATTAAGCAAAACAATTGTAACGTTGTTTGATATAGTAGTTAAAAGAAATTCATAGCCTTTCAATAGTTATTTAGCGTCGCTTAACTAATGTCTTGGCGACTCTAGGGTTAATAAGAATCCGTAAAACCAATTAGTTTTGAATCGGCCATCTTGACCACTCGTCCATCGATATAGGTGTTTAAATTTGTTAGTTAGTAAAGAAGAAATGATAAGATTTGTAGTTATAGAATAAAAGTGAGAGGAATTTTGTTTGTAACGGATCTGCGATTAGGTTGTTAGAATGTGGAAATTTGTCGAAACTTGTTCGATTTCTTCGTGCGAACTAAGTGTTCATTTTTCTTTTTCGTTTTTTTTTTCTTTTCGCCTGCTTTGGTGTTTGAGTAAAAGAGTATAAAGTTCACGTTTGGTGCAAATGATCTTGTTTTTGTATCGATTTTGAACGTAAACGCACGCGATGGGCTTAAATCACGCGACGCCACCCCTTCAATCTTGGACTAGAACGATTAGAGCACCCCCCGTTTCGGGGGGATGCTCAAATGGGAATGGGGAGAGTTTTGTATCGGAACATTTTGACAATGTTTGAGGGAATTGGGGTAGAGTCCGTGTGGCACGGTTATTAGTCCGTCCACGTCCTCGTTTGTCGTTGGGAAAATGTACACGCCAACGCCTCCGATATTTGTCGCGATTACCTGTTGAACGAAAATCGGACAAAACGTACCGTTACAAATGTTATCCAATTCAGAATATCCATCGACACATCGGCAAACTCTTGGAGCGCCCGCATTCGGGAGTCCATGTTCCGACGTCATGTTATTTTGAACACATGCACCCCCTTCGAGGCAATCTTTGTCGCTTATGCATGCATGGCCCACCCCTACACCAAAACAAAATGAAATTAATTAACGAATTCGAACAGCAATCGACAGATGTTACCCTTATATTTACTCGTGCACTGGCCATTATGAGGAGCCTTATTATCTCCACATAAGCAATGCAATTTTTTATCAATCGGGTCAGGGACACAACTCGTATTTTGAATTCCAGCACAATCTGATTCCACAGAACAATCTCGGCCGCGCACTATCCATAAAAAGAAGAAAAAAAACATTACTTAAACTCATCCAGAAAAAGGACGAACACCTCGTATGATTTTTACCGATTGGAGTCGGTTGCGGATGATGTTGATTGTTGGGTTGCGATTTGCCGAAAGTTGTTAGAGCGACCACATTCTGTAAGTTTGTGGTAACGACAAGAAAAAAAAATCCGTACGTGAAAATCATCGTTTTACAATTTCTTTCCCTCAGCCCACCAATGGTACCCGCACCGGAACAAAAACTTGCAAGAAAAACAACACTGGAAGTCTTGGAAGACTTGCTAGACTCGTTTTGCACTTGTATACGTTCCCGTTTTATCCTGTTCCAACTGCGTTGTTTCAATGAAAACAAGAAACGGACACCTGTTCTCGCTTAAGGGTTGCTCACGACTTAAATACTTGTTTCTTACTACCCACCACCATCTACCACGCTACAGATCAGCTACGTTTCAAGAATCGATTCAACTCATTCGCCTTCAACCCCTTCAATTCGCAAGATGCTTTCCAACGCAACCCTTTCAATTAACAATTAAAATCTCATTTCACGTCATAAAAACTATTTTTAAACTTTCACATTTAACAAAAACCACTTCTAATCCAACGAAAATTATTTATAAACTCAAGACCTTGCAATTAACAATCCAAAAAAAATATATATTCAACACTTTAAAAACTACCCTCCTAATCAAAAGTTTCATTGAAATTTATAACTCGTTCAATGATTAAGAACCATTACATGAGAGGTCATAATTTTCTCCTGCTTTTCCTTATAACAAATATATTTTACTATTAAAATTCGCTTTGGTTGCTACACAATACAAAAACATCAATATCTAGCAACATTACATTCTCTATTTTGATTTAATTCCCAAAATATACTTAAAACTATAAAAACTACCCTCCTAATCAAAAGTTTCATTGAAATTTAAACCTCCTTCAATGATTAAGGACCATTATTAGAAAAATCACAGTTTTCTTTTGTTTTTCCTAATAAAAAATATATTGTACTATTGAAATTCGCCGTGGTTGTTGTACAATACAAAACATCAAGCAATCAAATAAAAATTTTCCTCAAGTCCCGTTTAGCGACCTCAATATTCGACAACAGTGCATTTTCTATTGTGATTTTAACTTAATTTGCAAATAAATCAGATTATAATAAAAAATTGGCAACAAAAGAAAAAAATTATACAATAGTAAAGATGAATTACCATAAAAATCGCTAGTTACACTACAAACAAAAGAGAAAATGCGACGTTGCCATATATTGACCAACAAAAATGGGACATAAGCTCAAAATTTAAATGGTTTCAAATGTCTTCAATAACATTTTTGAACAAAGTAATGGATAACTCGGACCAAATCCCTTTTAAGTCGACCAATATCTGTCAACGTTGTATTTTATACTTTGTTTATAATTTAATTCGTGAAAAAATCGGCCCATACTGAATATTTACCCAAAAAAAGAAAATTACACCATATGAGAACTGAATCATCATTAAAAAACGAGAATAGAATAAAAAACAAAGTTTAAAATGCAACGTTGCCAAGTATTGACCGATCTAAAAGGAGCTTAAACCCATTTTTGAATAAATTAACAAAATACTTATTTAATTCCTATAACTCTATTTCTTTATTACAACAAGTTTCAACAGTCTTTGGCTGTCATCTTAAGGAAATATTTTATTGTATCAATAGTAAACAATCAATTATTCGTTACTTTATTAACTGCAATTCGCAAAACAATGAAATAATATATTTTTGGCCAATTTTAAGTTGCATTCTAACAAGGTTGATAGAAAAGCTAATATGTATGTAACAAAAAAGGATAAATATAGCCGGTGATCAGACACGCTACGAAACGCTACGCTAGTTCCGGAGTAAAATTTTTAACTAAAGCTTTAAACTTGGGTTTCGGAGTCAATGCTTCACTTTAGCTGCAATTTCGACTCCTTTTTAAATTTTACAATTTATGTAATTTTTTTCTGATCGAAGATTACTAATTTATACGTAAGTTACGCTAAATTTATGAGATTCTAAAATAAAATATTGTTGTTCTTTATTTAACATGAAACTGTTAGGAGGTGGACAAAGTATAAACTTTGATGGTTCCGATTCCGGATCCTTAGCCCTCTTTTACACGAATTTTTCTTCCATTGCTAAACTACTACTTCTTAAAAATCATATAAATCTAGGTTTTTCATTTAAATTTTAAAATTATTGATAAAATTACACTCCATTAATGGCGTAGTATTATAGCAATGATAGTGATGTCATAACGTGAAGATTTTTTTAATCTTTTCATCAACAACTCACCGTCATTTGTTAGAATATAAAGTTCACCAGGGAGAAATTGAGAGGATTTTTTGCCAATTACAAATCAGTTACCGAAAATTTGTTTATTTCGCCAAAGCCAAAAAGGCACTTGATATATAAAAATTCTTAATTAAGACAATTGTGTCAATATGCATATAAAAGTAAATTGTATCAAATAACTTAATATATAACAACAAATATATAATCCGATAATATTTTATAAGTTATACAAAACGTTTATGCCTATTTTGTACAATCAGTTTGAGATTCATGATCAAGTTTTTGGACGGTTTAGACGGTTTAATACTAGCACAAAATTTTTAATGATGCACTAATCGGCTCATTAATCCTTATAATAATTAATAAGACCATTTGTCGTGATTATTTTTAAAATATATATATATATATAAATGATTAATGATATGATATGCTTAAGACTAAGTCAAATACGATTGGTTTAAGGCCACAGAAGTTCGATATTTGGCGATTGCATTTCGGTGAAAATTTGGTACTGGGAGTAAACGCAAGCCCAGCAATACATCTAAAAAGAAAAACATATTAGTTTCAAATAATTCATCAATTTTTCAATATATTTCTACATCATGATTATTAATTTTAATTTGAGTACTAAAAATAAATATTTAACGCAATTATTGCTTTTGGTTTCCAAAAATCATAATTCTGGTTTTATCGGTTAGCCTAAGGAAGTAAAAATGTTTTCATTTTCGAATGATTATTTACGACTTTTACGTTAAAATTGATAGGGCTCTACATTTGGGGTCGATACTAAAGATACTGTAACCAATGGAGTTAATTTATCTACAAATAAAAAAAAGAATGACTTAAATCGGATCAGTGGATTTCAAGTGATCGAGCATTAAGCAAACAATACTATCTATGAAAATATTTTATAATGTCAGATTACTCCAGATACATATTTCGGTTGCCCAGCAACCTTCTGTAGTGGTCATCAAACGGCATGCCATGGTTGCGTTAGTGGCTCATCACATTACAACTATGGAAAGATTTAATGATCTGCGTCCGTAATACTTTTCGTTAGGATGGAGTGTAATGGGTTCTATACTAGTTAGTTTATACAATCAGTAGTAGTGTGGTAATAATACATGTTGATATCAACAAGAGGAACCATTTTTCTAATCAATACAATAACAGACAAAAATATATAGTTTGTAAATCGGCAAAGACAGAGAACAAATATTGTAAACATTTATGTGAGAGTAAAATACAATTAGTGCCTTAAATTTGGGCTCATGTGTACTTTAGCACACCCACAAGCTGACAACGTTGAATTTTCGACTATTTTTTTAATTTAATTCACGATTAAATCGGTCCATAATGACAATTTAACCACAAAAGAGAGAATTATATCATATTAGAATTGAAATAGCAAAAATATCGCGAATTAAATTAAAAACAAAGTCGAAAATGCAACGTTGTTAGATTGTGGGTGTGTTAAAGTACACTTGAGCCCAAATTTGAATTAATTGATTGTTGATATGGTTTCAACTGTTATTTTGATTTCATTCAATTGACAATTTTTATCATGTGTTACCATATTTCACGGGAAGTTACTAGTTGATTGTAATCGATGTATTTTTACCGAACAAAAAGTATATTTTAAACTTTGTTACAAATTGAAAACTCACATTATAGATGGCCCAAATCCAGTCAATGATTCCATAGAGGGCAACGTGCAGCTGAAATAAAATTTCTTTAGTAGTTATACTTGATGTGATATTAGATGTGTTCCAATGTAACATATTCTTAGCGTTTTATGTTAGCGTCTTTGTTTTATTTATGATCGAACCACTTGTTTGATTTAACAGTTTTCTGTAAGCATGTGAAAGACAAAGAAGCCAACATAAAACATTAGGGATGGTTGTGGAACGGGGTGTGATGAAATTGTCTTACATAGATGTAGTAACCATAGAATAGCCACAATCCAAAGAAAATTTGGAAGAGGATAAGTAGGGCGAATGAAATTAACCAGGGTAACATAAATCCACGATTACAAGCCCCGATTCCCACGATCATCAGGATGGACGAGAAAAACAAAACGACCAGGAAGGCAATGAACAAAGCGCCGTAAAGCTGCAAAGCTAAAATCGGTGATTAGTCGACAATTAGTCGATTTGTTAATGAGTGATGCTTACAGAAGCTAACGCTGGCTTCGAACAGAGGACTGTAGAGTTGACTAGAGTCGCCGCCCCGCATCATGTAAATGATCAATGTGATCAAAATGACGGATAATGCTCCGGTATAGACCGCCACACAATGGCTCCCGGTCTTTACATTGTTGTTCCAAATACAAGGCGACCAGCACGAATGCAACATAACCATTTTGATAGACTCGAATGCTTCTTTGCAATATGTATTGACAATTACTTGTTACCCACCAAATTCCACACCCAATCAATCACATAACCTAACAAAACTTTTCAAAACAATTACCAAATTATTTCAGACTTATTTTCAATAAACTAACATACCCAGACACCAAAACCAATCACATATGACAGTACGTCTTCGAAAATTCAATTGTTTTTTTCAATAATCAATCAACTTCGATTTGTAACACCTTTGAAATTTCTCTTATCGTTTAAATCGTTCGGCTCTTTTCGTCGGTGTTCGCGTCCGCCCAAACACCAACGAATCATCGTTTACAAACATGACAAAGAAAGGCATATATCACATCTATAAGAATAACACGAGGCAGGCAATAAAGTAATTAAGCGGGAAGTCTAATCAGACTAATTAATTTAATTTCAAACAATTCCAATATCTTTTAATATTTCATTAGAAAATCAGTCGAAAAGGTGGATGGAAATTCCAAAAAAATACCTATACTGTATTTAAATTTTTGAAACCATTCGGAATTTTGTAATTTTTCTTATGGTAATAAATATGCCCTTTAATTATTCATTGAAATCAAGCTCGACAGAAAAATAAAAAGCATTTTAATGATTTTAATTAGAAGTTATTATTTCAAAGTATCAATATATATAATTAAAATCATTAAGTAACCAACTGGTAGACAGCTGTCAGAAAAAAGTATCTTAGTTACTTTGCAGTAACTTAGTTACCTGAAAGTCAAGGTTTATAAAATACACAGGTGGCCTCATGGTGGCTACGTGACGTATCCAGAAGAAATTCGTACATATCTTCAGACTGATTAATTTCAAAATTCTTCATATGACGTCATTTTTTTTTTTCTAATGGAGCAACCTGTGTAATTTACAAACCTTGTCTTAAAGTATCTAAGATACTCAATGGCGACTTTACCAATAGGCTGAAGCCGCTGAAACCTAGGACGGCAAATTTGGTCCAAAAATTTGCTAACCACAGGAAAATTAACATAATAATGGTAATAGAGAACAAATTGCGATTGATAGAATAAATGTAATATCGTTTTTAGAATGAAAATGTAGCGACAAAAGAGAAAATTATACGGTTCAAGTCCATTTTAGCACACCCACAATCTGGCAGCGTTGCATTTTCGATTTTGTTTTTTATTCTATTCGCGATATTTTTGTTAATTCAATTCTAATATGGTATAATTCTCTCTTTTGTGGCTAAATTTTTATTATGGACCGATTTAATCGCGAATTAAATTAAAAACAAAATGCTAAAATGAACTTGAACCAAATAAAAGATACAGTTCTTCAGTGGCGGATTTACAAATTTACCGCCAGTAGGCTATTCAATTTTTGCCGCCTCTACTGACCTCTGAAATTCGATACCCTATTTCGCAACCATCCCTGTTAAAAGAGGATCAATTAAATTTATTGATTTTAAATGGTCTCTAATGATCTTTTTGAACAATTTTACCAACAGGTTGCTGCATTCTATGTAGATTGATAGAAAAGCTTAAAATATTATTGTATTGATATTTTTAATTTTGAGTCTGTAGGCAGCAGCCTACTTAAGTTCATATGGCCTCATAGGGACTCAATTGTCTGCTTAGATTTATCTCAAAAGTATTCCTGTTAAAAAGAGGCATTTTGAAATCATATAATTTAAAATAACTTTAAACGACTTCTAGTGTGATTTTAAACAATTAAAATACCTTTAAATACCATTTTTAACAGGAATATGTAACCAGGATGAAACTAGAAATAACGTTGGGATTCAATAGTTCTAAGACCCAATGTAGAGGCCCTCGCTAGAGGGGTTTCAGAAATATGAAGAAATTATTTAAATGCTTGAGGGGATTTTGGTACTTCTTCATGTGCGAAGCATTTACATTCACTATGTCCCTAATACGAAATACCCCGATGAATGAATAACGAAGAAGGGAGAACTGGGATGAAATTTTTTGAAGAAAATTCCGTTGACGTTTTTTCTCTTAACTCTTTATTTACTATTCAGATGGATCCCTTTGCCTCTTAGTAGGAATTTTCAAAGGAATGTAGCAAAATATATGAAGAAATGTTGAATTACCCCCTTTAGTAAAAAAAAAACTTATCAGTACAAAGTACTTATTTTACAAAATTAAAAATTCTTTATCTTTATTATATGTACATGATAGTATATGCTCAGACAAATAAGTTTAATAAATTAATGAAGCCAGTTATCATTTGGTTCGTGATAACATTAATATCAGCTTATGTAAAAGTTTCCTCGAATTATTTATTTCTTAATATAGTATCATGATGAACTCAATATGAAATAAGAATCAGGAACCAGTTTCTGGGAAACCCGAAATGTTTCGACCAAAATATGGTTTGGAAATTCCTGCTTTTAGGGTTTCAAAGATTGCATTCCATATTCCAATCGCCAGGAATCATATCCAATTTGATTTTGATGAAGTCATCCAGAGTGCAAGGTTTTGTACACTGGGGAATATCCAAATTGGTGAAGTGGGGTGTTTCGGCATTATCGCTGTATTTCAATAAAACAGTCCAACTGTGGGGATGATCGAATGATGTTAAATTTTGGTGGAGTTCCAGAATAAATGTTGCTCCATAGTCAGGCTTCAATAGTCCTTCGAAACCGAGGGTTTTCATTAAATGAATTATAGTTAAATCGTGGCCTGAGTATAAAAACATTTTTCGATTTGGTTTCAATGTGTCCAATTGTTTGGATTTAGATTTTTCCACAATTTCCCGCAACAATGAACCTAAAACGGATTAACAAAGATTCTGAATTAATAGAGGTGGATATTCCAGGGTTCAGTTTCAACGTGTAACGTTGAATTCCGTAGAAATTAGATGAGTAATTTATTAGCACCGCTCTAGGGAATTCAACGTACAACGTTGAATCAAATAATTCGGGTTACAAATTTGTTCTTGTAATATCTGGATTGTCTGCCCTACTACGATTATATCTTCAAAATAGTTGGGAAAGTGGATTTTCGGGTTTGATTACCTCCTCGGATTCGTCGCATAAAAGGACTTGTCGAGAAAATTGAGAGGCTTTCCTTCGATAAGTTAAGTAACCTTTCTGGATAAATCGATTGGGTCCAGTTTGGTAATTTAAAACCGTATAAGTCTTCAATTTCTAACGTTGAAAAAAAATGTTCCACATCTGTAATTGTTTTATATTTTCCTCCGGCGTGTTTCGAAATATATTCGTACAAATCAATGTTTTGGGAATTCAGATTTTGGATGTACGTTGAATTGTAAGTGTTGGCCAATTCTAAATCATATCTGCTACATTTTTTCTTCATCGCTAAAATCTACAACAAAATGAGTTTTCAGTTGACGGGTCTCTTTCGAATCTTTTTAAACAGCTCCATATTGCACTCATGTCCTGTTTAGCGACATCAATATTTGGCAACGTTGCATTGTTTTCTTTGTTTTAATTTAATTCGCAACATTGCCACATATTAACGTCCTTAAAAGAGACATTGGTAAAATTTTGAGATAAAAAAAATAGTTTACATCTTATGACCTACACAGATGGACTTCCAGATCAGGTGTTTTATAAAACTCCTATTTGTTTATCGACGCTTAGCGTTTTTTCATAATGATTACTTGATAGTTTATTTCTAAAACTAGTAGATTTGTAAAACAGCATAAAATGTAAATCAGATTGTAGATTTTTGCATTAAATTTTGTCACTCATGATTCTATGGGACATAACAATGAAAAACGTAGCGAAATGACAATTCAGCTAAACATCGTTCAGTCATTTTATAAAACATCTGATTTAGTAATTCAATTTGGGCAATACATTGACTAATAAAATACTTTACTTTATCATTTTCGCGTGGAATTGTATGAACTGGAATTGGCTGCCAGAGAATAGATGAGTTCCAAATTTGATCCCCTTTTGGCGGATACAAACCAGCCAGAAGTGCCATAGCACTCATTATGCAACGATCAGCGTTGCTAGATTCCACATAAATATCACCACTTCGATAGGTTTCCGCCAAAAATGTCGAATATTCATTCCGTAGTTTAGTACCCACTTGATACATTTGCTGGATTCCCCGCTAGAAACGATAAGTCTTATTATTTGTGCCCATATAGATCTAGAGAATCTAAAAAAAGACCGTTGAATTACTTCAACGTGGAACGTTGAATTTCATAGAAACATATCTAAAAAAGTCTATAATACAATCTTTTAGAATCCAGGGGTCTGATTTTAGGAAAGGTTGGGAGAAACTACTATAGCTCTTGACAAAATGCAATGGTATCTTAAATTTAATGAAACAAATTTCGACCCTCAATGTTTAATTCAACGTCACACATTAAATTGAACAATTCAACGGATTTGTTAGGTATAATTATAGATATATATGAGGTCATAATGGAAATTCACCAACAAAAGAGTAAAATATACGATATTAGAATTGAATGAAAGAAAAAAATCGCAAATTAAATTAAAAACAATGTAGAAATTGCAACGTTGCCAGATATTGATATCGCTAAAAGGGACATGAGCCGTCAATTAAATCTATTATTTGAAAACTAGTATCTTTCTGGGAAATATTCATAGCCCATCACTGATAAAACTGACAAACGGCAACAATTGGCTATTGAATGAAAACGAAATGACAGTTGAAACCAATGACAACAAACAATTAGTTGAAAATAGAGGCAATAATTATTAGATTTGTATTAGTTTGACATGTATACGTTTACATTGTTAGTTCTCTGAATATGCTACCATACATACATTTGTCTATTATATTGACAATGAAAATAATAGTAGTGATTAAAATTACATCAAATTTCAATTACCACAATAAATTATATCGATTAATCAATTATCACATAAATTTAGTCTTTTCGATCACCGAATCTCCATAAAATTACGTGTAAAATCAGAGTATTTTTAAATTGCAATAACTTTTTAACGACTTAGTGAATCGGTTAAAAATTTTTACAGATGCTTTAGCATTAAATAAGAAACATTCTACTAAATTTTTAGTTGTCGGGTAGCCTTTTGGCATATCTTCATAGCGTCCTTAAATAGGTTTAAAATAGTAGATACTAGAATATTTGTATGTAGACGCTCATTTGTCCCAAATGAACTGATGGTAATAAAATTTTGACGACATGTTTCTCCTTGTTAATTGGTAATGTGATCAAGTTTTAGACATCTTTTCTTTGGTGTTTAAAGGAAACTATTAGACATTTTCTTCTAAATTTTCTTAGTAGATATTTACTATATAGAATTTATCTTTTTTTTTTCTACTATCTTCTTTTGTAGCCCAATTGTCACATATTTTGAACCAAAAACTACTGTGAGCTAGACAATTATATATTTTAATAAATGCATTTAGTGTCTTACTTTTGTAAGAGCTCCCAAACCATCCGGCCAGGTATTAGCCTGATAAGGGTCGTTTGGATAGACCGTTGTTGGAGTTCTGTCCCCATGGCGGAACAACTAAAATTTAATATTAATTAGACAAATTAAGAATCATGAATTGTAAGGGGAAACTTACGACAAATGCCAAACGTAGACTATCCAATTGCTTGACCGGAATATCGGAAGATGCATAAAATATAATCCCTGAATAGATCAAGATACTGATTATAACAGTGGCCATCATAGATAAAATGATTCCATACAATGAAGTGAGTTTTACTGAGTTCACATGATTTATCACCATTCTCTCGATCTTCTTTATGTTCTTGATCCTCGTGATTTCTCTTCCAAGTGATGCAGTTCTGCTTTATCTACTGAGTTCCATTTGGATTTCGAGATCTATCCATTTATCTGATAAAAATATATTGAAAAAATGATCAACAATAAAAAAAAACATTGTGGAGATTATGAAACATGTTTATAATCATTGCTGATAATAAAATGACGTCTAATAATTGGCTATTATAAAAGTCTTAAATCCAGAAGTAGAGCTGAATGCAATTCATTCGTCATTCATTTTTTTTATAAACAAAAAAGTAACCAACAAAATAAAATTTGCAAAATAATCAATTTTTTCCAACATTTCTTGTATCATAATAAAAAAAGATGTAGAGGCATTTAAAAATCATTACATTTCAATGGCTTTAGTAACTTTTAACGACTTCTTATGGGGTTTTTCAACATTAAAAAGCCTTTCCTCTACTACTTCAAAATGGCGGAAATGCAACTGTTATCTTGACTGAACACCAATAAATCATGAGATAGAGATATATGTTATCTTTGTTATACTCTATCAGGAGTCAATTTGCTTCTTTGATGGAGAATCTGGGACGAATCATTGATGACGGCGAAATACAATCGCAAATTAATTTTGGCTATTTTGTTACTCATTTATTTTCATAAAATTTATCAAAAATTATATAGATTGTTGCTACGAAATTGTTATCATCACCTGGTGAGTTCAAAAAAGAGCATAACAGAATCTATTTAAAGGAGTTGTGATATCAGCTGTGTAATTAAACCTGGCAAAATACAAATTCAATTGAGATCAATTTTCAAATTTTATAAAAATAATTAGCACATATTCTCAATCCTTAACGATTTTGAAATTATTGGAATTTTAATTACATTATTATTTATAAACGCATTTATAAAATAGTATTTGGATGTTGTAGCAATTTCTATAAATGCCTTTTTTTCTCCAATTTTTTGGTTGGGGAGATAGTTCTGTGAAATTTTCGGCTCAAGTCCATTTTAGCACACCCACAATCTGGCAACGTTGCATTTTCGACTTTGTTTTTAATTTAATTTTCGATTAAATCGGTCCATAATGAAAATTTAGCCACAAAAGAGAGAATTATATCATATTAGAATTAAATCATCAAAAAAATCGCGAATTAAATTAAAAACAAAGTCGAAAAAGCAACGTTGCCATATTGTGGGTATACTAAAATGGACTTGAACCAAATTTTCTTTTTGTTTCATTATTAAACAACAGTTTTCTAAATTTTCCTGCATTTTTTGCTATTATATGTCGCTAAAAACCCTATTTACTTAGCATTTTTCTATATCAATGATTAAATAATTAATTTTTGTACCTAATTAATAAATCCTAAACTAATTACTATTATTAATTAAATTTGGAAAAATTCAAACTTTAAAATTTTCTTGGCTAATCGATATTAGGCAGAATTAAGTTGTAAAGTCGTAACCCAGGATACGAACCTTAAACCAAGGGTTGTCAACCCTTATTTAATCAACAATTATTCAGAAAAGGAAAATAGAAAATATATTTGTTAGATGTATAATAATAATATTTTTATAATTATATAATTAAATATAAAATTTTTTTTTTCAACTTTTTTTCTTCCTTTTGAATTGTTGAAAGTCGAATTGTCATTTTCCTGCTGAGTAGTTCGTTACATTTCACAGAGATGGTGCAGCAACAATTAGGCAAACAATCTTACAATTTCAATTGGAAAAAAGGTAAACTTATATTTTTATGATAAATTTATAGAAATTTGATAAAAAATACAAGGGTTCACATCAATTTTACTCTAGATGTGCAAATTTCTACAGTTTTCAAATAGTTGGGTGATAACAAAAGAGTTGGTCTAATTCGTTTTTAAAGGACCAGTTTATCCAGTTGACCAAGTAAAGTTGCTAGTGACCCAACAATTGGAGCTAGCAAAAGATTATGCACTATTAAACTTGAAACGCTTTGGACCATATGGTAAATACGTCATTGTCCTTGGCGGCTCTAACGGCCTTAATAAATCAGTAAACCGAGAAATAGTTCAAGAATCTAGAGTGTCTACTATATTGGATTTACAATCCCAAAGACGGCAGTTTGGAGGAATTTTGGAAAATTTCTGTGGAAATTTTCTTGATTTGTTGAAATGCAATAATTAAAAAAAAATAAATGTTAAATGATAGCGAGGATGGTGCCGGAAGATAGGGAGTGGTAATATCGAACAGACATGTTTGTTACTTTGCTGATGATACACTAACCCCAATCTGTATGAGTTCCAATATCACGTTTCACTTATGTTTTTCTGTTGCATCACCGATTAATAGCAAATATTAATTATAACATGTGTATGTAGTTTTACATTAGTGTGGCTCTTTTTTCTAGTAGCTCCCTCTACCTCGTTCTTTCACTCGATCTTCATTTGTTTTTTTATCATACCGCTTAGTTTAAGCATCGCTCCATTCTCGTCTAGCAGCCTGTTTCCAACATTTTTTTCCATCTTTCTTTCAGCATTTTCTCTTGTATATCAAAGTAGGTTGCGTGCGCATGCTTCTCTAGCACAGCTTTTTGTTTTTGTTTTTCCTCCATTTTTTTTTCTTCCATTTATTTATCTGTGAACCGCATTTTCGACAACAGATGCCAAACAACCCAAATATCGTAATTAAAACAAATATTGAAATGTAAATTTAATAAAAACAGGTTTTAAATAAACGCGCGTGCCCAAAGTAGTCATATTTATTAGGCTTAACGACTCAATGAAGACATCAATCATCATGCGCGGTTCTTTTTTCAAGAACTTCAAAACTCGATTGGGTACCCCGCGCTTCTCATTTGTTTTTTTTTCCGGCAATTCATTTATTTTTTTCAGATTTCAGCTCATGCATATTGTTACAACT
The DNA here is from genome assembly GCA_958496175.1 of Sisyra terminalis. Lineage (NCBI taxonomy): Eukaryota > Metazoa > Arthropoda > Insecta > Neuroptera > Sisyridae > Sisyra > Sisyra terminalis. The sequence continues at coordinate 988,975 of OY292280.1, forward strand.
ACAATTGCATTCATATTAGGCAAAACAATTAAAAATACAGAAAATCTAGGTGAATTCATTCATTAATTTTTTTTTTCAATGGCCCATTACAACGCCGCCCGGCCATTGTTTGGAAAATTATTCACTTTTTTTTCCCACAGCGCAGGACAAGACAAGTGAATGGCGGTTTCTTAAAGAAAGTGTACTAAAGCAATATTAGCGCTCTAATTCTAATTTAAGATTAGAGCAATGATTCTCATTAAAGTAAAATAAAAGAAGTTATTCCAATCCTGCAATGCATCATGGGAAATGTGTCAAAATGTGGCGCCGCCTAAAGTGTGTTTAGAGTATTAATTCACCAAAACTATGTATTTTTAGGCTAACGGTTAAAATTAGTACTCTAGGTACACTGGTGGTGGCGCTACATTTCACATCATGCATTCCAGGATCGAAATACCTTCTTAGGGGACATTCATTTATGACGTTTAGGAGGAAGGAAGTATGAGCAAAATCTTACGTGAAGAAGAGAATGATTTCGGCAAATATCACGTTATTTTTTTAAATTGTTCTTTTATTGAGCTGTTTGTTTAGCTAAGGATATTATTCACTGGCTCATACCAAAATTTTTACAGGTTCTACCAAAAGAGGGCGAAGAAATGAACTATCAAATAATATTTTAAAACAATGTGTAAAATAAGCACCTAATATCATTAGGGTAGAAGTAAAATCAAGACATATGAATAAATAGGAAAGACGGTCGTAAATATAATGATTATATTTCGAATGGTCAAGATTGCAACAGCATTTTCCGTTATTCCTGTGATTCTCCAATAGAAACTTTACAGTGGGACATTATTCTCATGCAACAGCTTTTATTTGTTATTTTTCATATGAACAATAATTATCCAGAATTCTGCGTCCTACGAGATACTAACTAAATTATTTTAGGTTCCTAATATTTCAGTTGTAATAAGTTATAAGTGACGATAATTTTTTTTTATTCTTATTTTAATAAAAATTGAACACTAGTTGTTCTTTTTTGGGATCAATTATTTTGATCTTGAAAGTAATCATCGTAAGAGTAAATATAGAAAAACATAAAAACTAATAACAATTTTTTTTTATGTTTTGTGTGACTTACATTTATGAAAATAATACATGTTTTGCTCCTATATGTAGCCTATTTTTTATTGAAGTTTTGTGAAAAAAAAGTTGGTGAAACACTTCGAAAAAAAATAAAACCGAGGTATATTAGTACGCGTAAATCACATTCCATTTTTTTTCAAAGTGTTGCACCAACTATTTTTTCACACAATTTTTATGAGTTATAGTGCTCATGTAGAAGCATAAAATATATTTTTTTTGTGATTGTCATTTCCAGAGAACACATAAAAAAAGTTATTTCATTTGTTTTTTGGGTTTTTTTTTGTATAATTTGTTTTTTTCTAAAAATTTCAAAAAAATATATGATATACTCTGTAAAATAATCTAAAGCCTCACGTTGGTTTCACTACTCTAGCTGAATTAATTTTTGAGATATATAATTTTGAAAAATAGCCATGCGGGGGGACATTTTTGCCCATATATCAAGGTCAAAGAGGAATTTGGTTGCGAAAAGTATATAAAATTTGTTTGTTTATCAAGTCGATATTTTAACATAAGTTTTGATATAGGTTCCTATTTGGGGGCCAATTGGCCATGTGGATCCCGGTAGACCCTTTCCTATTTAGTTCTACAGTTTTTGAGGTATGCTTCCCGAGACGTGATAGCGCTATGTGGTTGGGATATCGATAATATAGTTTTAGAAAAATTGTAGTGGTTTACATGATCCTCATTATCCTGAGTATGTTGAGGATTGGAGAAGAAGAGACGACCTAGGTTGGAATCTTAGACGAAAAGCATTAATTGGTCAATTAAAAATGTGTACAAATAAATAAGGCAAAGACCAAGTGAACAGTTAAGTCTGAAAGCGAAGCGAGCGTAATGATATCACTTGTAAATGAATTAAAAATGTTAATGTAATTATTAATTGAAGTGTTTAAAACAATTGGAGTAAGTAAGAGTGGGGTGAATGTAGAACACGAGCAATGATAATAATTTCTCCCCTGATTGCGTTTGTCGAGGCCATTGGAGGAAATACGGTAATTGTGTGGTGACCCACCTAGGTGACCCATCTAAGTGATCCATGGATTCAGGCGCAACCAGCACGACATAATGGCGACATTTGGCCGGCTCTTTACAATCGTGGCAGAAGACAACAATTGGCAAATTTGGTAGTTGGTTCTTGTTGGCCGCCTCAATAATTCGTTTTGCTCTTAATATATTATTTATAAGTACATATATCGTTTATGAGACGTCATGAGTCAGCCAAGGTGAAATCTAGGTTGGTCTTCGTTCATCCATCCGTTTGTTAGGAGTAGTGTTTGTGCCTTATAATACATCCGGATCCGGTTTAACAGCTCCTCCACTATATATCCAAGTGCGATACATTCACCAAAATGAGTGAGATGCGAAGCGAACGAAAAAAGAGAGCAGACAAATTGTATTCAACATGTAACTAAATAATTAACATTTTTCTGTAATCAATAATATGGAGAATTAGATTAATAAAACAGATACGAAATCATTTCATTTGATGAAAAATTCTTTTCGAAACACATCATTGCCAGAATGTATTTCTTTTAATTAGTAACCACCAAATATAAACGCAAATATCTACAAAAAACAATTATGATTAGAGAGGAGCACCAATTGCTTTAATTGTCACTAGATCTTTCACCATTTCTATACAAAACTTGTTCAACTTTCCAAATAGGAAACCACATTGGGAAAATCCATAAATGTTTGCAAAACGATTTTCTAGTTTTCAAAGCTCTAAGATAACGTTCCGATTCCGTATCCGATATAAGACTCCGTAAAAAAACAACCCTTGCAAAAGAAAGAAAATGACTCCCATTTTAAAGAATCCACATAAGTCTATATGGATTTATATGGGAAACCGCATGGTACAGAAAAAATTTATATGGATTCATATAAGAAATAAAAAGCGTTAAGGCTAGAGACAATATCTCCAGTTTGTGTACAATAAAAGAATACATTATTTTCAAATAAAAATTTAGATATTTTATCATCCGCCCACCCGAAATTGCAAGATACCATCCTTGTTAAAAAAAGGCATTTAAAAGCCATTAGAAGTTTTTTAAAATTATTATTATTAAAATGTAATGATCTCAAAATATCTCTTTTATATAAGGTTTAAGTTTCGTTTTTTCCATTGACGCCATCAACTTGCGTATACTTACACAATATCAAAGAAAATATTTGCATAGGAAACCACATTTGTGATATTTTTCATTGTTTCAAATATGATTTTAAAATTTGTTGAAAGAAATATATCGGGACCAGCTTGGATCAGGAACATCGACATTTGAGAACTGTTTCGAATGGTTTCGTAATTATTCCTGTACGTATTATTCACTCGAATGCAATTTCTACGTAAACTTTGACATATGCCAGAAATGAAGAAGCTACGGTTATTTTCAAATATGTATTACCAAATATATATAAAAGAACATAAAAATTAAACAGTTCAATAATGCGACAATAAATATTACCTAAGTATATTTTCCATTCGCAAATGTTTTGGAGTTTCCTTTCATTAATAATAATACATCACAGTTTTTCACAAATGTTTTTCCCATAAAAAAGTAAACTTTATTTAGAAAATTTGGTTCAAGTCCATTTTAACACACCCACAATCTGGCAACGTTGCATTTTCGACTTGTTTTTAATTTAATTCATGACAAAATCGGTCCATAATAAAAATTTAGCCACAAAAGAGAGAATCATATCATATTAGAATTAAATCATCAAAAAAATCGCGAATTAAATTAAAAACAAACTCGAAAATGCAATTTTGCCAGATTGTGTGTGCTGAAATGGACTTGAACCGAAAATTTAATTTTACATATTACAATATAAATAAATATTTGAAAATAACCGTCGCTTCTTCAATTCTGGCATATGTCAAAGTTTACGTACAAATTGCAGTCGAGTGAACAATACGGGAAGGAATAATTACGAAACCATTCGAAACAGTTCTCAAATTTCGACGTTCCTGATCCATGCTTATACCCTTTTACAATCCGTAAAAAAATATATAAAAATAAATAAATAGTTAAAACTAATTTATGTACTGTTAAAAACAGTGCTGTCCTATAGACTTTGATCAGAAAATACTGTGAAAATTCATGTGGAAATGATTTGTTTGTCGTATGTGGATTTCCATAGGAATTCGTATGGGAAACCACATAAGAATCCACGTGCATTCCTTTGTGATTTGTTTGATAAGGATTTTACAGCAAAAAGATAATGTGAGAGATAATTCAAAGTTTTGAACAAAATAAATTATACAATACAATTCCTGTATTAAAGTTATTTTTCATTGCTTTAAATATCCTTTTAATTTTTGTTAAAGGCGAAATATTTTTAACGTAAATGGAAAACGATAATGTCCTTAGCGACGTTAAATTATTTAACTAACCCAAGAGGACAAACTTAAATTTACATTTCGAAATAAAATATATAAAAATAAATAAATGACTAAAAATAATATCAACACTGTTAAAAACAAATACGAAACCACATTGGGAAAATCCATAAATATATCCAAACCGATTTTTTAGTTTTCAAAGCTTTAAGAAAGCTCTAAATGAGTGAGTGAGTGTGTTTTGTTTTTTTTTTAATCATTGCGCATGATAAGTTTTCGCATTTTCAACCACTTTTGACCGATTTAACCTTAAAAAGCGTAAAAAACATCCTTTGCAAAAGAAAAGGGATGACATTCCTATCAAAATAATTTAATAGGAAACCATATAGTACAGAATGAATTTATGTGGGCTTTTATATGAAAATATGGATTTATATGGATTCACATGCGAAATAATAAACTAAATATTTGTGCATACTATACGCTTAACCATTTCTATATAACACTTGTTTTAAATGCAAAACGATTTTCTTGTTTTCAAAACTCTACAACAACTCAAAATGAGAGTGTACGTTTTTTCAATTACTTTTGACCCGATTTAATCTAAAATACCTGTAAAAAAACAATCCTTGCAAATAGTAATGATTCCTCTATCAATGAAATTTAATAGGAAACCATATGGTACTGAATAAATTTATGTGGGTTAGGAAAAAATTAGAAAACTATTTTTAATAATAAATCAAAAAGAAAAATTGAAGGTATAGGGCTACAAATTTCTTTTTAATTTTACTACAGAATTGAGACCTCAAAAGTTTGTATTGGTGATTTTTTGAGATGATTTAAGATCTTTAATTGCGAAAAAAAATATTTTATATTAAAGTTACCTGTAAAAAATTTGCATTGTATTGTTGGAAATAAATATAAAATGATTAGGTTTGTCATGTCAGTGTTCTGTTTTGTCCCTATTCTACCCTTGTTCTGTTTTTCATCAACGGATGAAAGATGAATAGCCAAACTAATTTGGTAGTAGTAATTTAAAACTATGAAGATACAACAGAAATAAGAGTAAATCAATAGTAAAAGTTATAAATTTCCTGACAGCGAAATATGTTTTCTTATCGTGGGCATATTTATGGTGGAATTAAGGCGAAATTGTTGGTGACAGTTTACGTATAATGACGCAAAAGTACTTTGAAAATAATATATTCTTGTCACGGCAATGCATTATTATTGTTTAATAAAGAAACGGGTGAAAGTTGCCTCTTGTTTGGGACATGGGCCGTCCCAGCTGACTAATTTTCAATGACTAATCGCCAAAACATTCACCAGCCGACTAACGTAGGTATCCAACTCTCATTCATCAATTAATTATTGGCTCTTGTGACCCATTGCGAAAAAGTCAATCATTTGCAACAGATTTCGAAATCAAAAGTCAATAAACCAATTTTTTTTCCTATGTCCGAGTTCCGCGTTCTGCAGAATGGTACATCCACCATAAAACCTAAAAATATTATCAAAATAAGATTTTTTCGCTGACTTTGAACAGTTATACTGTGTATACAATATATAAAATATATTGCAGTCCAATTTATGTAGTATAATTTAATATAATCATATATAAAAATCATATCATAAACATAAATTTCAACAGAAGTTCAAACAAAAATATTTGTGACGTATTACCCAGATACGTATTTCGATTGCCAAGCAATCTTCCTCAGTGGTTGTCAAGTAGTTACGGAGTGATCCAAACTACTTGATGACCACTGAGGAAGATTGCTTGGCAATCTAAAGACGTATCTGGGCAATACGTCACGAATATTTTTGTTTGAACTTCTGATGAAATTTATGTTTATGCTATAATTTTTATATATTATTATATTAAAGTATATTACATAAATTGGACTGAAATATATTTTATTTATTGTATACACACTAAAAATATTAGTAAATCAAAGAAATCATTAGCCAGATCAGTAGGAGACTTGGCCCCTAAATGGGACCCTATATCGAAACTTATGTTTTTATATCGAATTGATGTACAATAACGATTTAAATTAGCATGTTAAAATGCTACCAGACAATTAAAAATTTAGTAGAGTAATCCTTATTTAAAGCTAAAGCACCCTTGAAAATTTTAAACTAATTTACTACGTTGTTAAAAAGTTATTGCAATTTGAAAATACTATGATTTTACAGGTAATCTTATGAAGATTCGGTAATCGAACCGACTAAATTTATTTTTATTAGCAAAACAAATGCTATCAGGCTTCCCAAACTTCCAAAATATGTACTTTAAACCTTAGAGAATTAATTTGGTATAAGTTTATTTGACTTCACTATACGATTCTTAAGAAACAAATTTTAAACAGACCAAAAATGTGGTTTTTACTAGATAAATTAATAAGTGCGGCAACACTGTCGTCAGCTGAGTTGTACCGTTTTGTATATAATATAAGCTATGTTAGTACATTTGGTTAGATAAAAATGAAACGCATAATGTATCTTTGTCACCTACAAAATGGAAAAGGATGAAACATGCCAAATAATTTATTTTGAAAATGTTGAGCATGTCACGCATGCTCATTCACATCATGTGAGAGAGGCATACTAAAGTTGCAAACATATAAATTCGACAGCGTTATCACGTTTTCTTTATTTTCTATAATGTTGAATTATTAATTTAATTTTTACTTTTTAGTTATAATTGTCGGGAAAACATGCTAATTTAATGTTTTATCTGTGATTTAATCATATTAAAAATCCTACATTCATAACGAATGAACATTAAATCAATAATATTTTGATTTGTTAAGTTGAAATCAAGGTATATTCAGTCGCAAAAGTTAATTAATTTTTTTTTATATATTTTGTTTAAAATTTTTGGTGGAATTTTCGTTTTTTTTTTTTAAACTATGCACAGTTTTTTAAGTATCGACTTATTTATTCATTTACACATGCTATAACGTAATTACTCACGAAATTCCTTTTTTATGTACTTTTGCCTCCATTGTACCTCCATAAATAGTATCGACCTATTTATTCGCTACATGTTACGTTATGCGACGTAAACATTCACGAATTTATTTTTTTTTTAGTTTTGTTTTTGATTGTATCTCTATAACATCCCTAAATATACTCTATGCAATAGAGAAGAATATGTGGAAGCTTGTAGAAGTCAATGATAACAAAATGTAATTGACGCGTAGCATTTCGTAGCATGTCTGATCATCGGCCATATTTGTGTCTATGTCCTTGTTTGTTACATTTATATCAGTTTTTCTATCACTTATTTCTGCATCAACCTATTGTTAAATAGTTAATGAGTTTAAAGGTTGGTCTTATTAACATTTTGGATCAGAACGATGAAAATTATTGAAATTCAATGTTTTATAGGTTTTTCTAGGAAAAATGTGAAAATTTGTTACTATTAGAATGTTTGGCGTATGTTAATTGAAATAGTATGAGGGTCTGAAGCGACTGTTGATTTTCCAATGGAAATTTTCAATTTCACTCTTACATAAATATTATGTGTGCCAAAAACATTTCATTTTTTAATGATGTGATAACGGAAGTGGGGCGATAGTGGCCCCCAGTGCAGGCCATGATAGTGGTGAACCCTTATCGTACAAGGAAAATAATGGGAAAGTGAAAGTGGAATAATATCGGGTGTGTTATCGGAAATTTTCTTGGAACGTTTGGATCGCTTGGCCATGGCTGGTGTGGTGTTGTTTGCTGGTAAAAAGTGGATGACGAAGAAGAATGAAGAAATGCTTTTGAAAAGCTGACGTGATGATGAGTTCATTGTCGTTGGGTGTTGTGGGAGAGGCGAGAGGAGGCGCCGAAGAAGACAATAAGAAAGTTGAAATCGTTTGGACAAGTCACCCAAATTCCCCGAGACGCATTGTCATAACCACTTTCTCCTGGCGTAACGCACAAGTCCGTCGGTTTCACGTTCAATAGCGATCACGGATCTGTTGGTGGTATATGTGGTGACCACATCCGCGATCTTTCTTTCCAGTTTCGAGCCGGCAAGGTTTTGCCGACGCCATGCCGGATTCCGGAACACTCGTCTTCGTCTTGGTCGTCACTTGCCCCATGTTGAGGTAAGGCAGCCAAGTGGGCGACATTTCGTTACGTCCGAGTGATTTTCCTTCGGCATCCGGCACAATGCCAACGCAACACCACCGAAGAACGGTGAAAGTGGACCGAAATTTAGTGCCAACTGAAACAGAAGAACGTCACCATTATTCTCTCTAATAAACTAAATAATCGTAATCACAACAATAATTACCAAGACTTTGTCTCGAGTCTACTAGAAAATTTCCCCAATTATCCAGAGCAATGAAAAGTAAACGGATATTACTTACCGACCTACACGTTTTCTTTTCGTCTTTCCACCAAAAGCCTATTAAGACACGAAGACCTTGACAATTCCCCCAAATTTACAAACCAAACAAAACACCCATCCAATTATTTCTCCCTCAATAACCAACATTCAAAAATGCACATATGTTCCAATCCCAAATTTCTACGATTACCAACTTTCCAGTTTTAGTCTCGAGACTCCAGAAAAATTAAGCTTTCTTCAGATTCCAGTACATTAAAAATCTTCGATTTTTTTTAAATCGCTATTTACCGTCACTTTATAACTACCAAGATCTTCTACGAGTCAAGAGTTAATAAAATTCCGTAAATCAAGAAATATCGAACATTTTCCCGATACAAGATTCAAACCTAACACATACCAGTTTTGATGCGACATTCTTAACCACTCGGTCACCAGTAAACTGATTTTTGGTTTTTAATTTGGATTATGTATCTGGAAAATACATCAATTTTCATATTAAATGTAACTCTCCGGATTTAGCCATAAAATCACCGGACTTTCTGAAATTTAAGCTGGTAACTCTACAAATTTCTACCCTTCCGGCTAAAAAAATTAAAGTATGAATTTTCCGATTTTTTTTTTACCAATCAATGGCAAATCGTTCGTAGAAGTTTCTGAAAGAAACCGTTTCGTTTGTGACAAAATAGTTTAGCGGTAATTAATTAATTAAGAAAAATTAATTAATTAGTCATTGATATTGTAAAATGTTAAGAAAATAAAGTTTTAAGCGACATTCAATAACAAATATCCGGGAAAATTTAGGAAACGGCTGGTTAAAACTAAAACTAAAAAAAAAGTTAAGGAAAACTAAACAGAACCACCTTCGAGAAAAAAAAAATGGAAAAAAAGGCAATTTTGAAATTAATTTTTTTCCTCAAATTATATTATCCCAAATTTTTCCAAAATAATAACAATTGAAACATATTTAAACACGCTTTTCTACCAAATTTTTTCATCGTTTGTGAAAATCAATTTTTCAAAGGATAAATTTTTGAAAATATTTAACGACTAAAACTTATGAATTGTAATTTGTTTATTTATAATTTTGACAATAATGTGTTGCTGTTTTTTAAATGTATTGTATTTTCATTATAGAGCCCTGAAGAAGTCAGCAATGACTGACGAAACGTTAGCGATAAAATAAATAATATTCCACAAGAAGCTTCGTCCTTATTGCCCACAATTTAATTATTATATTTAAAAAGACAAGGACTTCAACAACATGGATATATATCCTGTGGAACATTGAGAGTTTTTTGAAATTCGGAATATATTTTCCACTGTTTCTGATTCAGCCGACTTTTTCAATCTAGTAAAAATCAATACAATATTCAACAGACTTTTCACACATAAATTTTCATCGTATGTGAAAATCGATTTTTCTCCCAAAATATTTTGCATCCTAAAAACTACTGTTTTATTTAGAATATTTATATTCAAAAATTTTTTGTGAACAAATTTGATTTTCACAAACGATGAAAATTTATGTGTGAAAAGTATGTTCAATATTCTATTGATTTTTACTAGTTTGGAAAAATTGGTTGAATCAGAAACTGTGGAAAATATATTCCGAATTTCAAAAAACTTTCAATGTTCTACTTCGGATATATATTTTCAAAAATTTACCCTTTGAAAAATTTATTTTCACAAACGATGAAAAGTTTGGGAAAAAAGCGTGTTTAATTATGTTTCAATTGTTATTATTTTGGAAAATTTTGAGAAAATATAATTTGAGGAAAAAAATTAATTTCGTAATTGCCTTTTTTCCATTTTTTTTGAAAGATAAGGAGGTTCTGTTTAGTTTTAGCACACCCACAAACTGGCAACGTTGCATTTCAACTTTGTTTCTAATTTAATTCGCAATTAAATCGGTTCATAATAAAATTTTTGTTACAAAAGAGAGAAATTTTCCATATTAGAATTAAATCATCAAACAAATCGCGAATTAAATTAAAAGTCGAAAATGCAACGTTGCCAGATTGTGGGTGTGCTAAAATAGACGTGAGCCGACAATTTAATTTTACATATTACAATATAAATACATATTTGAAAATAACCATCGCTTTTTTATTTCTGGCATATGTCAAAGTTTACGTACAAATTGCATTCGAGTGAACAATACGTACAGGAATAATATCGAAACCATTCGAAATGGTTCTCAAATTTCGACGTTCCTGATCCAAGCTTATACCATTACACTATACTTATCGTTCAATGTCCTTTGTTTTATCGAAGAAGATAGGGTTGACAAAGGATTAATCTTGATTGTAAAGTAAATGTTTCGATTGGTTCCCATTTGGAGGCCAGTTAGCCATAGTGATTCGGTTAAATCTTTCGATTTTCGTAAAAAATATCCAGAACTTAATTTTTTATATAAACTTGAATCATCGAAAAAGAAAAGGTTAAGGCAAGGTTTATAAAATACACAGGTGGCCTCATGGTGGCTACGTGACGTATCCAGAAGAAATTCGTACATATCTTCAGACTGATTCAAATTTCAAAATTCTTCGTATGACGTCACATTTTTTTTCTAATGGGGCAACCTGTGTAATTTACAAACCTTGAGGTTAAGGGTGGAATAATCTCGACATGGAATTATTAGCGTATGGGAATGGCGTCGCATAATTAATGATCATATTAGCGACGCTGAATACTTAGTCGTTTCGAGATGAGGAAAATAATGGAAATGAGCATGGAAAAGAATTTGTGAGAAATTGGAGCTGAAACTAGAGCTAGAGCATTTGTTGCAAAGAGACGGAGGAAGACGGCAAATAGAAAATACGGCAGTGCACTTTGGATCATCATTACTATATAGTCCATGTGTATAATGATTAAGAAGTGACTATATTCGATTAAAACGTATGTGAAACACATTGGATGGATCCAATGTGTGGTAGATCTGGTTACTTAGCTCTCACCTGTCATGGACTTCTTGGAGAAAGAAGAAATGTATGGAAGGGGGGCCGTTCGGGGTTCGAAGCGGCCCCCCAAAGTGGGGCTTACTTTCACATCTATATAAAATGTAGAAAGCACTTAATCTCACCGACATTTCCTTCATTTCCTCCAAACGGGCCACATGTCGTTGCACTCGTTTAATGCGTTAATAACGTATTGTTCTTCATAGAGTGTTACCATTTTTTGCTAATTGGTGCACAGCAGTGCTGTCGATACCGAACAGTTCGGAACAGTTTGTGCTAGTGTGGTTTCTTAGTGGATCGGTGGATTTAAGTGATCTATTATCTAAAAGGTGAGTTGTCGCTAGATTTAGCCATTGTGTTCTTCATTTGTTTTCATCCCCCTTATCGCGGGCTTGTCTTTACAAGAGTGTGTGTAAAATGAATTTACTGGAACATACACGTAGAGTGGTTCTTTTTTTTTTTTCTTCTGCTCGGCTATGACGACCTTGATCCTATCATATCCTGATTATTGGTTGATAACCGAGATTGGTATCCACGTTGCCATATCAATGGATGTTACACATACTAAACGAAGCGCAAATCAAGATCAATTTAATATTTTTTTCTGCCACCTCTTCGATTTCAGAAAAATACTTCAAAACAAAAGCAAGTTAGTGTGTCAAATCAATTACTCACTGCTACACATAACATATACCAATCGAATCTACCGATTCAAATCTCCCGCTCCATTGTTGCCAATCCAGAGAATCCAGGAACTTTCACTAGCCACGGAACTAGGTTATTAGTTCACCAAATCGGGATTTGAGACTAATTGAAAAATGTTTTATGTAAATGTAACAATTGCCACTTCCGCATCAATTCCGCTCTCTCTCTTTCTTTCTCCAAATGGAAATTGTTTCTAGATCGCTTTTCCACCTCCATTCCCCCCAATTCAGATTGAATTTTCAACAGTGTTACTAGGTCATTAAAACATTTCAATGTTAACTATTCAATTCCGGTTTTGCTAGGGAAAAACTAAAAAAAGAAAAAAAAAACAAACGCATATCGTGGTTGTACAACCCCGCAGGGTGGTACCGATTTCATCGAAATGTCCGAAAATTGGTGCATTGTTCAAATGTTTAAAAACCGTTGCAATTTGTTTCCACATTATTCCCTTCGAATTCACGTGTTTTATGTTGAAACAAATGACTAATTGATTCATTCATCAAATAATATAAACAATTGTTCTTTTGTTTCCACTCGGCTAACTTCAAAAAACTGTTCATGAAAGTTCCTTAGACTAAAACAAACTTTTTAAGTCCATTTAAAAAAAATAATAATAATCATCCTTAAATATAAGTTTTTCCCAATTTGAACTTATCATAAAGGAAGATTTATTCCATTTTGGACCAAAAATTCCTTAATATTAAGCAGGAGATTTTCCTTGAATAAATTCCCCAAAAAGATCTAAAATTCCTTTTGCAAATAAATTTTGAGATTCATCAACCCTTTTACATTAGGAATGACACTAATATTGATATGGCTCAAATCACTTTTAAATCGGTTAAATCTGGCAACGTTGCATTTACTACTGTTTTCCAATTTAATACGCGAATAAATCGGACCCTAATAAAATTGTAGATATATATAAGAATTCAATTAACAAAAAATCGTAAATTTTTTTAAGTACATAGTTGAAAATATAATGCTGCCAGATTTGACTGATTTAAAAGGTACATGAGCCTAGAAGTTTGTAAAACTTTCAATTCCTACAATTTTAAAATTATAGTGGCTTATTTCCGTTTTAGGCCATTCAAATCTGGCAACGGTGCATTTTTTATTTCTTATTTTAAATTTAATTCGCGAATAAATCGAGTCCTAATAAAATTAGACGACAAACGAGAAAAATATACGATATTAGAATTGAATTAAAATGTAACGTTGCCAGATTTGATCGACCAAAAAAGAATTGGAGCCATTGATAATAATTGTTTTCATTTACTTTTTAGAATTGATATAGTTGGCACAAATAAAATGGCTGATGTCACAGATCGGTCAAATTTGGTAACGTTGCATTTTCTACTTGATTTTTTAATCGAATTCGCAAATAATTCGTTCCATAATAAAAATTCAGCGATAAAAAAGCAAAATATACGATATCAGAATTGAATTACCAAAAAAATCGTGAATTATATTAAAAACATAGTAGAAAATGCAACATTGTCAGATTTGATCGACTTAAATGCGACTTAAGCAATTGGTTCTAAATGTTTTGATTTATTTTTTTTCATATTGATATATTTGGTACAAATAAAAGGGCTCAAGTCCTTTTTAGGTCGATCAAATCTGGCAACGTTGCATTTTCTACTTTGTTTTTTAGTCTATTCGCGATTTTTTTGCTAATTCAATTCTAATATGGTAGGATTTTCTCTTTTGTGGCTAAATTTTTAAACTAAGTCGAATTAATTAAAAAATGTAACGTTGCCAGATATTTACCGACCTAAAAGGGACTTGAGTCAATAAAAGTACACCAATTATATATTGAAATACACCATTGAGCCAATAAAGGATATTATTTAGTCAGTCAGAAGCTGGCAACGTTGCATTTTCTGCTTTGTTTTTAATTTAATTCGAGAATCGGGCCCTTAAAAAAATTTAGACCAAAAATTTCAATATTAGAATTGAATTAATAGAAAAAAAAATGCGAACTTTATTAAATACATAGTAAAAAATACAACGTTGCCAAATATTAACCAATATAAAAGGTACCTAAACCAAATTTTGAGCTCAAATCCTTTTTAGAATAGTCAGATCTGGCAATGTTGTATTTTCGACTTTGTTTTTAAATTTAATTCGCGAATAAATCGGGCTCTAAAAAAATTTATTTATTATGTCATTTGCTGGTTAGTTATGCAATTTTTGGGATTGCAACCCTAAGGGGTTGCATTTTTTGTTAATTCATCACTAAAATTTCTCTTTTGTCGCTATAATTTTGTTAGGCTCTGATTTATTCGCAAATTAAATTAAAAACTAAGCAGAAAAAAAAAATAATAAAAATAATACAAAAAAATGGCATTAGGATGAATAATTGCATTGACCTAGGTTCAACTGTTTTTTTTTTGCTTAATTACTCTAATTGGTGATTAACAAATGCGCGCGCATTATGAATAATTACGAGCAAATTTCAATAGTTATGATTGTTAATGTAAATATAACGTAACTTATAATTGTAATTAATGAGAAAATCGCGTAAAAATACATAAAAATTAATTAACGGAAAAAATGAAATGTGGAACAGGCGAACGTTTTTTTTTTTTTAACAATGGCGATTTGAATAAAACATTATAGTGTTAGAGATGTGCACACTTAAAAATTGACATAACTAATCGAATATGTAAATATATATATAAAATATGAGATTTGCTCGGTGTATTTTGTAGGTTAAAATGAAAAAAAAAAAAAACAAATGAAATATTTATGGAGGCATGCGGTCATGATGCGTTTATGTTGTCTTCATTAATCACTCAATCGTAGTTTCTCTATTAATTAGTTCAAGTAGATATTTAATTAAGTTGCATTAATTTCAAAATATGACAATTTTTAAGAACATTTGAAAAAAAAAACCGTTAAAAATTTGATCGATGTGGAATTAGATCGATGTGGAATAAGATCGGTGGTACAACAATGGTACTAATTGGGGCTGGGGAACAATTAGTGATGGGAAATTGGAAACAATTGGATGTACCGAAAGTTGGCAGGATGTAGTTGAGGGGGCGGGTTGGTGTTTCGAAGACGGAAGGGAATTAGTAGAAAGTCGCTTTTATTTATAGCAGCAATAACGATGTTAATTCGAGCGCATATGATTAGGTTGTTGAGCTATGTGAGGATCGAATTCAGGTCATTGCCGCGGTCTCAAAAATCTTTCTCTCAAGGCTTCGGAATATCCGCTTGAGAGGAAATTGGAAACGTGTGGCGTTTTTAGTAAGTAAGCCGATGCGTGGAGAATTTGTGAGGAAAGTATGGGCGATTGACGATGGATTTAGAAAGTTTTCGCCTCGAATAGATACACTAGCGACTACCGGCTCGACGCCAGCGCCACCATCTCTGCCACAAGTCATGTAACATCTGCGTTATGTAAAATTGTGTCACATTCGCACCGAATGCGCCACACCATTGTTGCAAAGAGAAAATCTATCATTCATCCGATTGGCATGTGTGTACCTTTTCCGAAATGGGATCACACAACACATTTCAGTAGGTTAGTGGCACAATGATCTCTCTTCACACCTAACAACACCGTAAGTACCACATGTGACCACTAAAACGCAACCAACCAACCAACCAACGCATACCTCCTTCCCCACCCCCTACACGCCATCTCTTTCTATTAGCACCTGCTATGGTCAAGCACAAGTGGCTGTTGCTTTACTTAATCTGCCACTAGTCTCTAAGTAGTAGTAGTAGGAAACAGCCCAGAGGAAGTTTTATTATATATACCTATATGTATATAGAAAATCGTTTCCAACTAGGCCATATCGACTTAATTATTAATTCGAAATTATAATACTATAATTCCACAAATTACTCATTTAAAACAACCGACTGTCTAAGTAGGTAGATATGAAATCGGAAAAAAAACAACTTCCTATCGCATAGTAATCGCGGTTAACATTTTCCATGGGCTCGATGTTTCAAAAGGCCCTAGGGATTTTAGGGTGTGTTGCTCCTAATAGGAACACATTTGAACCAACTTTGCGCATCTAACCGCCATTTATAAACAAATAATTTCTTCTTTTTTTTTAAATTTGCTTCAATTATAATCAATAATTTCATAATAATTTTCAATACTTTCTTCTCAAAATAAATTCTTGTTTTTTTTTTTTTTTAATTTTGCTTCAATTATAATAGACCATCGGTAATTTCGTTCATTTTCAATACCTAGTCCCTACTGAAGTATAAAAGGGTATCAACTTGGATCAGGAACGTCGAAATTTGAGAACTGTTTCGAATGGTTTCGTAATTATTCCTGTTCACTGGAATGCAATTTGTACGTAAATTTTGACATATGCCAGAAATGAATAAGCGACGTTTATTTTCAAATATGTATTATCAAATATATATAACAGAACATAAAAATTAAACAGTTCAATAATGCGACAATAAATATTACCTAAGTATATTTTTCATTTCGCAAATGTTTTGGAGTTTCCTTTCATTAATAATAATACATCACAATTTTTCACAAGTGGTTTTCCCGTAAAAAAGTAAATTTTATTTAGAAAATTTGCTTCAAGTCCATTTTAATACACCCACAATCTGGCAACGTTGCATTTTCGACTTTGTTTTTAATTAAATTTGCGATTAAATCGGTTCATAATAAGAATTAAATAATAATAATAATAAGATTTAGCCACAAAAGAGAGAATCATACCATATTAGAATTAAATTATCAAAAAAATCGCGAATTAAATAAAAAACAAAATCGAAAATGCAATGTTGCCGGATTGTGGGTGTGCTAAAATGGACTTGAGCCGAAAATTTAATTTTACATATTACAATATAAATACATATTTGAAAATAACCGTCACTTCTTCATTTCTGGCATATGTCAAAGTTTACGTACAAATTGCAACAATACGTACAGGAATAATATTGAAACCATTCGAAATAGTTCTCTTCAGTTCTGAAAATTTCGACATTTCTGATCCAAGCTTATACCCTTTTTTTAGTTTTGCTTAAATTATAATAGACCATCGGCAATTTCGTTTATTTTCACTACTGAGTCCCTATTGAAGTATAAAAGCTCCAGGGAAGCAACTTAAAACTTCTGGATACTCACCGTTAGAGTACATTTTTTGAATCATTGACCAAAATTTGAACCAACTTTGCGCATCTAACCGCCATTTTTAAACAAACAATTTCTTCTTCTTCTTTTTAATTTTACTTCAATAAACTATCGATAATTTCATTCATTTTCAATACTTACGGTGACAATTCATACTGTTTTTTTAAATATAAATGTCCGGTTTTTTATTTATTTATTTGACGGTTTTTCAATGAAATTTTCACTGTATCTAAACTGAAATATAGTAGCGACAGGAAAGCAACTTGAAATTTCTGGGTCTTCAGCCTTAGGGTACCCTTTTTGATCCATAGACTAAAATTTGAACCAGCTTTGCGCCAAGGTTTATAAACTACACAGGTGGTCTCATGCGCCACGTGATGTATCCAGAAGAAATTCGTATATATCTTCAGACTGATTCAAATTTCAAAATTCTTCGTATGACGTCACATTTTTTTCTAATGGGGCAACCTGTGTAATTTATAAACCTTGGCTTTGCGCATCTATCCGCCATTTTAAACAAATAACTTCTCTTGTTTTTAAAGCTTGCTTCAATTCTAATAGACAATTGATAATATCATTCATATACTGAAATATATTTGCTAAAGGGAAGCGACTAGATACTTCTGGAACTTCAGTCCTAGGATACCCTTTTTTAATTATAGACTAAAATTTGAACTAACTTTGCGCATTTAACTGCCATTTTTAAACTAGAAATAACTTCTTTTTTTTTTTAAATTTGCTTTAATAGACTAGCGATAAATTTATTCAGTCTATATTGAAATATAGTAATTACAGGGAAGCAAATAGAAGGTTCTGGGCTTCCAGCCCTAAGGTACCCTTTTTGACCCATAGACCAACGTTTGAACCAGCTTTGCGGATCTTATCGCCATTTTTAAACAACAAATAACTTCTTCTTTTTTTTAATTTATCTTAAATTCTAATAGACTATTGATAATGTCATTAGTTTTCAATACTTAGTCTATACTGAAATATAGTTGCTACAGGGACCCAAATAGAAGCTTAGGGACCTCCAGCCCTAAGGTAGTCTTTTTAGTTCCTTTATATATTGGCGAGATTTCGCAACAAAGGGAACCAATTTTCAACAAAGGAAATATTATCAGGTCAGGGGAAAAGTCAGGGAATTTGATTAATATTTTGCACGCTTCGAACCCAACACCGACTAGTTTTGGAGTGGTCAACTTGACCACTCGGTCACCAATAGGCCCATAGATATTTACTTGCATATAAATTTGTATTTTATCCACAATTAAATTGTAAAGTCTCCAAGAAATTCAATCATATCTACACTAAATGAACCTCAAAATCATACCTCAATTCATTTAAATCCACATGACATTATGATCATAGTAGGCTACTAATTAAGTCTTTTCAACTTCAAGCGGCTCAAAAACCGCGATTGGACAACCCTGGTTTATGTTTTAATAACTTAATGCAGTATTAATGATATGAAAAGTTTAATAAAACAAATGCAAAATTTTCTATTTATTTAAGGGTTATCACTTCCATAAATTTAATTGGATATTTACTATTTACCGACTATAGTCGGGGCAGACTATAGTCTAAAGGTCCTCTGCCTTCCTGTAGTCAATAACTCTCGAAAATTATAACAATTTCGATTTAAATTTAAAACAGTATAGACTAAAACTAGAAATTTACGATTTAGATATTTTTGTAGGCCAATTCTTGTTCTTTAAAATTGTTTTTTCTGGTTTTATCAGATCAATACAAATTTTTATAAATAGACAACGCGAAATCTCGTGAATTCTTTCGTTAATCTACAAAAATATTTTTGTAGGAGTTTCAACCCTCTACAAAAATGGTCACTTCTTATTTCTTGATACCACCATTACTTACTATATTATATCATAGAAGACAAGTATATATTATAGTATCCTATACTGTTTTTTACACTAATTATATGAAACATTACAAAAAACAGTAAAATTCATTTGTTTTCTATTTATTTTCTTGGTATATAAAAAAGTAAGAAAAGACTTAAGTGATATCAATGAATCTTTATATTTAAATACTACTTACTGTTGTCTATAAAATGTGACATATATTCCCTATATAAAATTGAAGGATGAAAACCAATAGAGTTTACATAATCGTGTTGAGTATCATTAGATAAACCTTATTAAATTTCCTATTTAAATTCACATTTTTCGGAATTTATTCTTCTCAACGTGTGGTAATGATATATTTGGGAAATTGACAATTTTTTTCTAGGAAAATTGCAATGAGTCTCGTTTTCTCCCATACTAGATTTACACCTAAGTCTGTAAAGTCCAAGCCTAAAGTGGCAAAGTTTAAGGATATCAGAATTTTTGAAGCGAAGAATCTAAAAACAATCTAGTTTACATAATCCTGTAGAGTATTATTGGATAGGTTTCATCAAATTCCCTATTTAAATAAAATTTTCGTCGCTATTTACTATAATTTTACAGGTCTTTGAAAATCAAAAAAATTGATCAATAGTTAGACGTAGCTATGTATTTGGGATTATGACAATTTTTTCGTAGGAAAATTACCCTGGCTTGGATGTTTAAAAAAAACAAAAATCTAAGCAAATTTGGGGCACTCAAATAAAGTCTCGAGTATTTTCTGGTCTATGACTTTTTGGAATACTTATTAATATCTTTCATGTAAATCATTTTTTCCCTTTCGCTTCCCACGTAACTTTAAAACGCCATCTTTTTTATAATTTAGAACTTTTATTTGGATTCCATTGAAAAATTAAACATTTACATTTTTGTGCAGTATGTAACTGGAGTAGTTCTTGAATAAAACCATCGCCTCTTACTTACTTTCAAAATTAGGCCAATTTTATAAATTTTATATTTTTTAGAATTAATATCACTACATTTTCTTGCCCCCCCCCCCCCCCCCCCAACTAAAATCTTGGTTACGATCCTGCAATATACTATTAAAGTTTTGAAACTTTATAAAGGACCAAACCAATGTGTAAACTTTCCATTTTCATCGGTCGTTATATATTTTTCCAATAAATAAATTAATGATACAAGCATATTTTTGTACAGAACTGAGTGTTCTACAAAAAAGGTTTTTTGTTTAATTGAATCTTATCTAAGTTATTTAAGCTTAAACTTAAAATTGAAACAATTATAAACGAAACAACCCCATAATCCCTCTCAACGCCTCCTTTTCACCTGTAAAAGTGGCTCCTTTATGAAGTTCTAGTAGTCATTGATAGGGGAATATCACTCATTTTTGGGTGCTTTTAAAAAAAAAATAATATATTCTTTTTTTTACAGAAGCAATCATGAGAGAGGTGCATACATTTACGGTGACAGTAATCCTTTTTGCATCTGGATTATTACAGGTAAAAGATGTTTAAATTATAAGTTACGTTTTCTTAAGGACAAAACAGAACATGTATTATGTACGATGTTCACTTGTATTTTTCTGGTGAACACAGTGTTTACATTGGGCTCGATCCTCATATCAAGCAAATTTTCGACATTTCTTGATATAAAGATTATAAAGCTTAGTAGTAATAAAGTATAAAAAAGTAATACCTTAGTAGTTATAGAGCGACGGTATATTATTTAAAATTCGCGGAGGTTCTTCATAGGCTTCCTTTGAGTTATATTAATGATGTTCTGTTTGGTCCGATTATAAGGAGAAACAAATGAATGATTGTCGTTTGTTTTTGTAGAATGTCCAATGTGATGCACCGTTAGTGGATTCTGCGTCGCTGCCATTGGAACATCGAGGATTATATGGACCTCCATTGGCAGGAGCACCTAGCAACCATTTGCAATTGCCAGCCTCGTTATTGCACGGTGGAGGCGGCGGCGGAGGAGGTGGCGGTGGTCTAGGTCTAGGAGCCGACGACCCCTGGCCTTTAGCAACCCCTGATATGCCTCAAATCAAGCACCTGCAGGTGCAATGTGAAAAGACGCACATGCGCGTCAATATCGAATTCGATCGGCCATTTTACGGAATGATATTCTCGAAAGGTTTCTACAGTGATCCCCATTGTGTGCACTTAAAACCGGGAACTGGACACCTAAGTGCCACATTCGAAATATTCTTGAACAGTTGTGGAATGTCATCGTCAGCTAATCACAATGCTGCTGGATTTGGAAGTCCTACGCCTAGCGGTAGTTATGTGGAGAATACTATTATAATTCAATATGATCCTTACGTTCAGGAGGTGTGGGATCAGGCCAGAAAATTACGGTGTACTTGGTATGATTTCTACGAAAAAGCTGTGACCTTCCGACCATTCCAGGTGGATATGCTTCATGCCGTAACCGCCAACTTTTTGGGTGATAATTTGCAGTGTTGGATGCAAATTCAAGTTGGTAAAGGACCTTGGGCTTCCGAGGTATCTGGAATTGTTAAAATTGGACAAACTATGACTATGGTTTTGGCTATTAAAGACGATGAAAATAAATTTGATATGCTCGTAAGAAATTGTGTGGCTCATGATGGAAAACGGGCGCCTATTCAACTAGTCGATCAATACGGATGTGTGGTCCGTCCAAAAATAATGAGTAAATTCCAGAAAATTAAGAACTTTGGACCATCCGCTTCGGTTGTCTCCTTCGCCTATTTCCAAGCGTTCAAATTCCCTGATTCGATGAACGTGCACTTCCAATGCGTGATTCAAGTGTGTCGTTACAATTGCCCAGAACCAAAATGTGGAGGACATGGATTTGGAATCGCTGGGGAATATGGTCCACCACCACCAGTAGGAAATGGGTTAGGAAATGGTGAATATGGAGCTCCAGTTCATGGAGGAGGTGAATATGGACCTCCATCGGTTGGGGAATATAATTTCCCACAAGCCTTCCCTGATCCTCGCCATCCATCTGGTCCAACTGGAGCCTATTCTGAACCTAATCCCGATATAGTTCCTGCTCCTCAAGCTCAAATTTCCTCGTCCAACTCTCCAAATCAGTCATCGTCCACTAACCAAATCAATAATAGTCCTCCAAGTACCAACAATGAAATCCATTTACCTCCACCACCACCTCCTGGACACCACACCAAATACAATACTGTGCAAAGGAAGAGTGGTATAGTGGATGATTTGGAAGGCGGTAATTTAGCTACGTTGGGTGGTAGACCTCGGTCTGTTGAGAATTTATCTGCAGAACTCCAAGGAGCACGTCGACGTCGCCATACTGAAACCATGACAGTGACTTTAGGAAGAATTTACAAACGGGATGCCCAGGAAATGACTGATGTTAATACAAGTCGAACGATCCAGGTGGTTGCTCCAGGAGATGTTAACTTTGCCCTTAATGCTGCTACCAATAACGAAACTGTGGTGATCCAATCGGCGTCTAGTGGCGACTCCGAAACCATATGTATGTCGCTGCCCAGTTTCGTAGCTGGCCTTGTCATGCTACTGCTGGTACTGATCGTCGCTAGTTTGGTCGCTGCGTTTTTGTTTGTGCGCGTGCGCGCTATCGATCGCAAAGATGCCACAACGACATTTGTCAACGCCCGAGCCTATGATAACGCCGAATTTGTCAAAGTCGCCAACTGATCATTTTTCCATCCAGTCAATATTTGTGTGCTTTATGTGTGGACCCTTTTTTTTTACAACTGATCAAAGTGTTCAAACACGTCAACTGCATACTTTAATTATGTTCAGTTCCAAAGATTTACCTGCAATTAACATTCGCTTCTCATTTTTCTATGAAATGCACAAATAAGTACCATCCTCCCCACGAACCATTCATAAACCACCAAATTTCTAAATCCACTCTTTCGTAGCAAATATTGAAACTATATTAATCGATACTGAGTTCCAAATTTAGTGTACCTAATAAATACCCCCACCCTCCTTTCCTCAAATCCTTATACATCTTACACAATTTATGAATGGCCCCTTATCTACTTAAGTCTTCTGGCGACTGATTATTTTCTTTGTTCTAAGTTACTTTTTCGCTTAACATAATTGCAGTTATTCTGATCCGTTTGCAGAATTTACTATTTATTATTTATTATTATTTATTATATTTATTAGATATTATTTTAATTTTTTTTTTATTTTTTAATTGTTACTCTAATAGTAATGTTATGAGTAGGTAAACGTATTGAAATTATGCAACATCGAAAATAATTTCACCAATACCTAATACTTTCATATTGTCAACTTGTCGGTACATTTACGAGTTTCATTTGTTTTTACACCTGCGACAAAAATTATTGTTTTGCGCACGCCTATGCGCTGACCGTTGTTTTCACCGGTTCCATTGCGCATGATTTTCAAGTTCAATGCTTGTGGCTGATACACTTGTTTCACAAAAAAAAAATTAATAAACTCACTATTTAAAGGGTCACACATAAGGCAGGCGTAGCCTGCGAAATATTCTATATCTAATTTGGGTATTAAAGACCAAAAATATGCAACCATTCACCAAATTGCTCAATTTAATATCTTAAAATTGATTGAAGATTTAGTATTTTCCATAAATAAGTGACCAATTGAACCAAAAAAAAAACGGAAAAAAATAACCAAATTACAAAGAGGGATACTTTGATTAACGATGAGTGATGATAGAAATCTTGATTTAAAATACTGTGGTCCACCTGAATAGTTTGATCTCTGTATAAAGTGACTAATTTTTAATAAAATTTGATGAAATAAAATATTATTTTTGAGATGTTTACCATAAATGAGTGGTCAACTTATACAGGTGTTCCGTGATTTAAACTTTCAGTACGATTGGTTTATATTTTTAATTTTAAAAAAGTAGAAAACTTTTTTGTGGTACCGTTTTGGTTTTGATCAGGTAGCCATTATGGTTTGGGAAAAGATTCAGGAAAAACCATCATTGTGGTACCTATGGAAGTAGCGTATTAGATAATATGGCGTTCATCAAAAAAGAGTTACAGTAGTCAATTAAAACTTTTTTCTTTGTAAATTTTTACCATTTGATATCTCCTCGTTAACCAAGGTATCACATTCCACATTCACACACTTGGTGACCCCGCGATTTTGAAAATGTTTACCAATTGACAATATTGAAGTATTAAGTGAAATTTTTAGAAGAAAAAAAATTATGGAGAATTTCAAACATTTAGCACGAAAATAAATGATTAGTTGGATTTAATCAAAATCCGATTACTGATCTCAACTTGGCCAATGTTACGCGAATGATTTGGAAATCGGCAATCGGTCAAGGATTTGCCGAAGACGATTTGGATCAATGCTCAGAGAAAAATTGTTCAAGACCGTTGAATCGCTTGTTTTGAATAAATGAACGTTGAAGTACATTGAGCAATTCAACGGTATATTTAGTAACTAACTTCCAATCTACGAAATTCAACGTTAAGCAATTCAACGTAATTGAATCGTTTGTTCTTTCTGGGTGCAAAAATGCTTTGAATTACTTACGTTTGATTGACATGACTAATTAATTGTACTAATTATTATATCAGACGCTAATTAACACAAAAATCAGTATTGTTGGCAATTAATAAAAGAACATTTAGTTTGGAACCGATTAGAGCCAATTAAGCATTTCGTGGCTAGTCAAACGGATTGTAAATATGATTTATGTAATATTCAGGGATTTTTTTTTTGCTTTTCATAATTAATTACTTACTAATTAGTTGATAGATCTGTAATTGATTATATAAAAACAATAAACATTTAATTGGTATCAAAAGAGCTTTAAAAATGTCAGATACGTTCGAATATAATCTATTGTGTATGTCTGATTTGTAAATTATTTAATTTTCTCAATAGAATTATTTCAAGTAATAATAAATTATATCAATAAGATCAGTAGTATTTGGCTAAATATTAAAAAAACAATGTATGTACATGTCCAAAAATGAAAATCTATATATTTTGTATTAAATAAAGTTTTTACTTTTCATAAATTACAAAATGTTTTCCAGTAACTTAAAACCAAAAGTTGAGATGGATCGGAGGCGTTGGAATTTCAGTGCAAAACAGAACATATCCATGTTGAAAAAAGGCATTTATAAATTAAATATTTTTAAATGCCTTTAATATCGGAGTTGGTCCCATTACATTAGCTTTGGCATCCCTGTTTAAAAAAATGTATTTAGAAGCATTTTGAAATCATTACATGCATTATGCAGACATGCTACGAAACGCTACGCGTCAGTAGCATATTTTTTACCATTAACTTCTATACGTTTCCAAATATTCTCTTCTATTTCATAGCGTATATTTAAGTCATTGTTATTTCACTACATCTTCAAAAATAGAACTTTATGAATGTATTTATAAACAATTAAATTAAAATTCTACTAATTTCAAAACAACTAATAATTGTACTAGGTAGAAATATCGTGCAATTACTTAAAAAGTGATACGCAACAATTTTACACCAATGTATGCATAGTTGCCTATCCAAGGTCAATCTTTAAAATCCCATTAGATAATATTATAACTTCCCATATACCAAAATTATAAAATAGTAGGTAAGATTAAGATTGGATGACTCAAACATCCATTGAAATTGGATTAGTTCTTCATATTTGCAAATGAAGCAGTGAATTCGTATATGGATTTCAAAATGGTAAGTAATGTCTTAAGTTGAGTTAATTAGTTATCTTTAAATTGGGTTAGTACTATGGCCACTTTGAATTCTATATACAGATACTGCTTCATTTGTAAATGTGAAGAGTTAATCCAATTTCAATGAATAGCGATTGGGCTTTGAGTAGGCAACCATGTATACATTGATGTAAGATTGTTGCAAATCGCTTATTAAATCATTGCACGATATTACTAATGTTATTAATATTATTGGATACTTCAGATATAGATTACTGGTATAGAGGTATGAGTTTTCAGTATCTTCGGGAATTGGAACCACTATAAAGCTGGTAAAAATGTTCAATATATTATATATATTGCATAAATGTTTTCTTTGAATTTCTCAAATCAATATTTTTGGATTGTTCAACTGAGAAGACTTTTTTTTGAATTAAAATATATTTGAAATAAATTTTATTTTTATATTAATTTACAATTCTTACATTAATTAAAATAGTATGTATATATTATTAAAGTAATTATTATCTATACCGAGTAAATAGTATTGTATCATTTTGAACTTGAAAGTCGATTTGGTCAAAACTAACCATTAAATCTGTTCCCCGTAATATTTTCTTAGTCTTTCGTGTTTTTTTGTCTTTCACATTTTATTAAAATATCTTTAAATAACTAGATTACTGTAAACTAAGCAGCATATATTATTTTTAGGTATACAACTCGTTAGTCCTTTGAACAATTGTTACAAGCCTTCTTTGGGAAAAATCATTTTTCTACAAAAATATTTTTGTAGATTTTTTGTATATAAAAACTAACATCTAGTGCCAATAATTTGTTATAAGTATAAATTATACCATTGTAGCATTATAAATTTTCGCTAGTATGTGATAGTTTTATAATCAAAATACATGTTTTCAAGAAGAAAGGATGCTAAACTTCATTTCAATACTATGTAAAGTGATATTTTACACGACAATGCCATCTTTTGCTTTATTTTAGAAACGTTTGATCACGTTTTTCCTTCCATTACTGAAGTTTCATATAAGTCTCTCTTCTCTATGGATTTCACCCAGCTCCGTCTTTCAAGAAGTAAATTTACACGTCCTGATATGACAAAGACAAAATATATCTCTATCTCACGACTTCTTAGCGTTCAATCAAATTTCAGTTGCATTCTCACTACTTTGAAGTAGTAAGGGAAAGGGATTTAAAGGCATTTAAGTGTAATGATTTCAAAATGCCGTTTTTAAGATCCCGTGTTTAACATAGTTATGAGCATATACTAAAGTTATTGTTAAAATATGTTAGTATGAAAATGTGAAAGACAAAGAAGATAATGTGAAACACTAAGAATATTTGATAGGGATAAAACAGAACTGTAAGGTACGGTTATATAAAGAGCACAAGCATGAGTCTTTTTGAGTTAAAAAGGCATAAATTTTTAGTGAATTTCAAGAGGACGGATTGCTTGTGTTCAAAATGAATAACGAAGAGTTTTCGGTTCCATCCAACGTGGGTGTTTTGCCTTCTTTGACAATTCGAATTGCTTGCAATATACAAATGGTATCCAGTTCGGTTTGCGAAGGCATTTCGTTGTCCAAACAAAGTTCGCTGGCCCGTGTTCCGAACTGTTCCAGCACCTTAACGCGATAGTCAACTATCACCGAAACCGGATTTCCGGTGAGCCGTAAATTCTCTAAGCATGGCAAGTGACCAATATGGCGCACTTCATCGATTGATGTTATTTGATTCGAACTAATATCGAGAAATTCGAGAGAGTACAACTTGGAAAAGCCCACTAACGTTTTAATATAATTCGCCGAAAAATCCAAATGAATCAAATTGCCCAATTTCGTGTGTAAATTTTCGGTTACTTGAAACAAATTTGCCGACAAATATAGATTGGTCAAATTGGATAAATGAGCCAAGTTGCAGATTTCTCGTAGTTGATTTTGGTTGATAATCAACGTTGATAAACTCGGCAAACATTTCACAGATTCATCAATATTGTCGATTCGATTGTCCGATAAATTCAATTGAGCCAACTTAATCCAATTCTAAATAAAAAATATTATCCAACAATTAACAATCAAAAATCAATGCATTCCAAGGCGTAGAAGACTTTTTAAGCATATTATACTTTCAATTTAGCAACGAGATTTCAAAGGAAATTAAGTTATACACCTTATTGTGCCTAAAAATAGGCACAGTTTGACTGCCAAAGGATACCCTAGCAACTTCGATAACTCAACATAAACCCGAAAAAACAGAGTATAGTCCCTTGTGGAATTTTACTGGTGTATCAGCGGAGTATTTTGTTGAAATTATTATAGAGTTTTGTTAAAGTATTTAAGGAATATTAGTTAGAATATTAGTTTTGTAGACCTTTTCACCAGTAGAAACTATCGTGTGGTTTCCCACATAAATCCATATGAATTTATATGTTTGTTTTCGATAGGATAAAATATAAATGCAAGCCTTATAAATTACCAATAAAAATGTCATAAAAAGTCCTCTTCACTTTGGAAAAAAGCTGATTAAAATAAGAATTACCTGTTGATTGGAAACACTTGCAGTTTTGTGAATGGAATCACAAAATAAAATTTCGCTAATACTTTCAGTTTCAGTTCTTTCAATTGTTAAAATTCGCAACGTTTCTCGTAACGTTCCCAATCCGGTGATATTCTTCAGTGGGAATCCCGTGATTTTTAGTTCTTCCAGCGCCTGTAAAATTAATTAAAAGTATTAATTTGTTATGAATAAGAATTGGGAAAATGTATATGTGTTTAGGTACTTTAAATGAAGATAGTTCGAAGCACAGATTGTTTGGAACAATGTTGCTGGTACCAAAGGGTGCATTTGATCCAGTTACATGCAATTTACTGGTTTGGAAGCAAATGTCTAATACATGAGAAAAATCTCGACATTTGTCCACTTCTAGATCTGGACATGGTTGGAGTAGTCTCTGACTAATTGAGTATAGTTGCAGAGGGTTCATTGTTATCGTTTGGGCGGATGTGAGGAACGATTCGCCTTTGAGGAAATATTGTAGAGCCAAGTCTTGAAGTAAGTATTGCGTTTCGTATAGGTGGAAGTCAAGGAAAATGGCAAGTTCAAGGGGTAGGGCTCGCTTCAAATAGTTCAATACTGCTTTCATGTAGGTTTCGAGAGCCTCCCGTCGTTGCGAGACAAAATAAGGGCACTTCTTGCGAATGAGTTTCTTCGGCGGAATTGTATCCTTGGAGACGCCATGGTCGGATACGAGTTTGGTGTGTAAATCGTAAAAGTCACTGTAACGATGATTCACGGTCCATTTTACATCACCAACCTCCATTTGAATTACATAGTAAACAACCCCATTTTCGGTGGTTGTATGTGGAATTGAAACACTCGTGTTTGAATGATTAGCAAAAAACGATGCCATACTAATGCAAAACAATTAAAACAATTCGCATAATTTAAATCATCGTTTTTAAATTTTATTTACAATTTTTGACATTTGACATTAAATTTTTGACAGCTCATGTCATCATACCAAACGTCATCAAACCTTCAATTTTTTTGTCAAAAAAAAAAATATTTCCCTTATTATTTTATAATTATTTACTAATTACAATTAACAGATTTATTATTTTCCATTAAATTAACATAATATCCATTATATTATTCATTTTTCAAATTTTCTAAATTTCACTTTTGACATTTCATTCATCACACACAAATTGTCCAACAGATGGCACCACAATTGCGTAACCTAAAATGCTACATTTAAAAATGTTTAATTAAGTTATAAATAAATCAGATTATTAATTATTAAAAATGGAAGAAGACGAAGATGTTACATTTACGGTAAATATATTTTCTTACAATTTCATAAAATATTTTCACCCAATTTTTTTTAATAGAATAGTCCATTGTATCAGTATTTAAAAGAAAATCAGATAGGAAACTTCGAAAGTTGTGAACCGGCAAAGCCGGTTTCAACGCCTGTATCGTTTCCTAGTGCCACAACCGTTCAAGAAATCACTATAGGAAATTACAAGGTATTGATCTCTACTATGACCAAAAATTTGGTAAACCGGTGGTTTTGTTTTAGTTCTACATTTACTTCGTGCACAAGATTCTCGAATCGGAACTATTGTTTCAAGAAGACTATGACATCGTTGAAATGTGTATCCTCAATGAAAATATTAATTCGAAACCGTCAATATCACAAATTACCACAATTGGCATTAGTCTTTGTTCAGCCCTCATGTTATATTCGAATTGTCGACATTTAATTTCAAATAAAGTAACAATAATCGTCACATCGATTCCGCTACTATGTGTAGCTTGGAATCATTTTGTACAATATCGTTGTAAAGCCAACTTTAGTAAAATGCTACAATTCATGAAAGATTTACGTATTCTCGTACGGAAAATTCTCAAAGTTTATTTGGAGTATTCAATGATTTTGCGAGGAATTGAAATGTAATAATTGTCTTACTGATGTCACTTTAATCTTAGATCATACAACACTGCTCATAGATCACCGTGATAATGACGTCATGTAGTGACGATTCAACTCGATCTTCTGCTCTATATAGTAACGATCAATTGATCGATTGTCGCCATGTGGTTAACCCTCCTATACCTATGGATATATATTTAGTACATACTACCTTTAATAATTTACATATCTCTATAAATACAAGAGATAGTGATTTCATATTTTAGATATCCTATCTTAAACATAACACATAGAATAAAGTCATAATAGTAACAAAAAACAAGATGTGTCCTGCTCAATAAGATTATTTAACCAAAAAACCATCATTACTTTACCAATTCAATCAAACATAGCGTATTTTTGCTCACTTCGTTTCTCTGGCTGTTTTTTTCTCATTTAAATCGTGAGTAAGCATGCGTGGTAGACGAGTTCACTTGAGATATTTCATTTCGGAGATTGAGACAGGAATACTCAATTGAACTGTTATTTCCCATAAACATAATTAATAACAAGGCTCAAGTCTCTTTAAGGTCGGTCAATATCTGGCAGCATTGCATTTCCTACTCTGTTTTTTTTATTTCATTCGCAAATTTTTTGGTCAATTCAATTCTAATATGAAGTAATTTTCTCTTTTGTTGGTAAATTTTATGTGGATTGATTTACTCGCGAATTAAATTAAAAATAAAATAGAAAATGCAACGTTACCAGATGTTGACCGACCTAAAAAGGACTTAAGCCATAATACTTATATAATAATTGATGCATTTCAATTTAAATTATGATCAGCTGAAACAATATTTATAAACATTTAAATATTTCAAAATTTAAACATTTTTTCAAATGTTGTAGTAAATAGATATTTTCGAATCATAAGTTCTATTTTTAACACCGTTAAATGCTATCTGATAACATTGGAGAACTACATTTTTTCACTCTCACTATATGACGTCATCATCTGAGGCAATTAAAATTTCTATGATTCTCTATACTTATGAACAGTTCATGTATTGTATAGCTTAAACGTTTAAAAGATGTACCATAAAAACATTATATAGATTTATTTTTTATATATCTTCGGCCTAAAATGTTAACCTGCTGAGTCCATTGGAATAGATTTTACAGGGGAAGGAAATAAATTATATTTTATTTTATATTATATAATATATTATTATTTATATAAATTATAGTTATATTTTGAAATTTCTATATTTAAATGATTCATCAGTTTGTCACTCGATAGAGTGTATTTTTTTTGTTTTTTTTTTTTTCTAATGGCACAAAAAAAATCCTTCAAAATGAACTTAGCAGGTTAACACTTTAGACCGACGATAGATATATAAAGTATATTTCTTTTTTATGATAAAATCTTAAAAATATTGTTGATTTATTAGTAGAAGAACCAATGTTTCTCGATCACACTATATAACGTCATCATTTGTAGTGATCAAAACTTCATTGACCCTTGATGCTTATGAGTAGTTAATCTACTGTATGATTTAAGAATATAATAGATAAATGTCTTCCGATATTTATTAAACTATATGTTTTTTGAATCTCTTAGTTGTAACCAAGATGAGACATTGACAGAAAAATTAGGTCGAAACACAAATTATATCAACGAAAAAAATATGCTTTGTCTTAGAAAAATAATTTCCATTTTATCGGAAAATTGTAATTTTCTTTTGAAAATTTTATCGGAAAAAGTTCCTTCAATTTATACAAGTTCATACGAAATGGATTTAACGAATTACTCCTCTGAGGTACGCCAATCAATTTAGTCAATACTTAGGGTATACTTATGCGAATTATTTTCATAAATTTGTGATTTTATTTATTTTAGAAGCTATATAATATATACTTATTGAAGCAGTCCGAATTTTTGCGTTTGCTCGCCCTCAGTTTGTTTCCCAAATATTGGAGTAGCAATTCGGAAAAAAATTGCCAATTCATTTTAGTCGATTTGATTCCAAATATTTCTAAGGAAATTCAATTGTTTTGTGAACAGTTGACGCTCGACTATAATATATTCAAGGAGCTATCGTTTCGGCGTAAATTTATGAAAAAATATCATTCAAATTGGCCGAGAAAAGATATTTATGTTAATGCTCACAATACGGCGCTTCGAGTGCATATTTTACTGAATAATTTGTGGAATGTTGTGGATAAATTGGAAGAAAATGATGTGAGTGTAACACGCATGCGCGTGGGGCGTGGTTTCGTTTATTTCCACCAAGTGATGCCAACTTGTTTTTTTTTTTAGTTTTCTCCATTGAATGCGGATCAAATACAGGAAGAACTTCGAGAAATATTACGAGAGACTGAGGCTGTGAATACTTTTATTCAAATCGCAACAATAAAATTGAATCAAATCAAGGGAAACGTAAATGAAAAAATTGAAATTCCACCATTGCCGCAAATCGAACCCACGCAAATTGACTTAATGAGTCACGAGGATGAACCACGTCCATTTGAAATGTATGAACTAATTGTATCGAAAAACGATCCGATTGAAGCGAGTGAAACTTTCGATGAAGAAGAATCGGTTTTGGTCAAAAAGAATATGTCTAAAATTGTTATGACCGAACTAAAAACGGCTCTATTACCACGCAAAACTAAAACCGAACAACAGGAAAAAGCTTTGTCCAAATTCGCCGAAGATCAAGAAAGCTCGGAAGAAGATTGCCAAGTCGAACCACCGGTGCCTGCCAGAAGGAGTTACATGATGAAATATAAACGCAGTAGTGAAGAAAGTGATGAAGAAGAAGATTTTGTAAAAGAGCGAATTAGACTTCCTTTCAATCCTATAATACAACGGGAACCAGTGCAATTTTTAAGGGAAGAGTCTTTTTCAACCGTTGGTGAACTTTCAGACGACGAAAAGAACGATTGAATTCTCTTAATAATTTTAAAAAAAAATCCACACAAATACAAAAAATCAGTGAATAAAAATCTAATTTATTAAATTGCTAGTTTTATTTTTCCTTAACAAGAAAATTTAATCCAATCAATTGAGACAATTAAACACGCTTTTCACGCAAATATTTGTGGAAATCCTCGTTTGTGAAATTCAACGTCAATATTCCTCGTTTGTGAAATAAACGAAAATCGTATTGAGTTTTACTAGTTTGGAAAAGTTGGCCGAATCAGAAAGTGTAGAAAATATTTTCCGAATTTAAAAAACACTCAATGTTATACCTCGGATATATATTTTCAAAAAATTTTTGTGAGAAAAATTGACTTTCACAGACGATGAAAAAATTCGGGAGAAAAGCGTGTTTAATTATGTTCCGATTGTTGTTATTTTGGAAAATTTTGGGAAAATATAATTTGAGGAAAAAAAATAATTTCAAATTGCCTTTTTTTCAATTTTTTTTTGAAGGAGGGAGGTTCTGTTTAGTTTTCTTTAGTTTTAGTTTTAACCAACCGTTTTTTAAATTTTCCCGCATTTTTGTTATTTTATGTTGCTTAAAACCTTATTTTCTTAACATTTTACTATATCAATGACTAATTAATTAATTTACAAAAGAAAATTTAAATTACAAAAAAAAATTGAAAAATTAAAAGTTGCATTTATTTGTGTACATTTTATTTGTACCGGTAAAGAGGCAAATAATTATCGTAGGAAGATTAATTCTATTTTTAACTGACATATTTTGTGTTACTTAAAATTTATTAATGCTAGGCGTTTTCATTGTTGTTAACAATGAGCCAAATGCAATTTTATATCGAAAAAAATATAAATATTTCAATGAATAATTTGAGTAAGACGAATAAGTTTTTCGTAAGAATTTAAAATTTTCGATACATAAATCTTAAATGTGAATCTTAAAAAAGAATACTACCATAATATATGTGATGCAGGCGAAGTTGCAGGTTTCCGTTAGTCTTCCAATATAATAATTATAATTTTATTACATTTAATTTGTAAAACAGAGATAGAGAAATATATATTCCAAGAACACTAACAGAAATAAACAATATTATGAACATTAGAATCAAATTCAACAACCATTGGTTGGTAGAAATCGATCTTATCGACATTTCCAAAACACTGACGTCATTAACTTCGGTGTTACTTTCTATAGGTGCAAGTGGCATTCTTCTGTGCTCCTAATATTTACTTCGATTTTTGAAGTTTTAAAATTGGTTTAAACATTTAATGTTTTATTAAATAATTTTTGTTTCAAAAATTTTATTTTTAAAAATAAAGCGATACATAATTAAATATCACATTTCATCCTGAAAAATATATTCAAAATTGAGATTTTAATGAAGAAAGGAAATATTAATTTGTTATATTTACAAAGCAATTATATATAATGTATATTTTCCCTTGAGTGATTTTAAATCGATTTTATGAACTGTTTTTGGATTTTGTCGCTCCAGTTCTTTAATTTAAAGTTCCTGTGAGTACCAAACGGTAAAAAGGCATAAGTTAGTAACAGGATTGTATGAAATTTCTTAAGAAAATTTCTGATATTCTTCAACATTAAAAAGACATTAAAATTTTATTATTTTGCCATTAAATTAAAAACCATAACATATATAATATTAGTTTTGTTTTTAAATTTTCTTTTGTCATAAAATCTGATATTTTCCGTTCGATTTTTCTTCTTTGTCGAACCAATACTTGAGTTATGCCATACTTTGTGATACTTGTTAGTGAAAAACAATTGAATTTGATTCGCATTTGTTTCAATTAAATTCGCCATTTCATGGTCTTCTGATAGTTCATTTGGATTAATATTGCGAAATTTTCATTCATTCAATTGGATGACAAAAAGGTTAATAGAGTATCAAATAATTTGTTAATTTTTTTATTGTTGAAGGAAATTTAATTATAAGCTAATGATGGTTAAAATTTTCTATAAGGCAAACCATGGTATCAAGAGCACATAATCGCATATAGGCTTCAAATTCAAACCAACGATAAAAGGCATGGCAGTTGTAGCTATGGGTGTGGTTTCGCTTCTGTACAAATTTCTGGATTATTTATAAATATTTTTCAATACCAAAAAAAAAATGGTCCAAATTTCAACAGGATTACAATTCTCCAGGATAATCAGGATCACCAAATATTAATCCTTTTACCTAGGTTTTATTATATACATTTTCAATTTACAAAAGCTTTGTATTACCATTAATATAAATATAACTAGTTCTACTGTTTTTTATAGATCAGTTATTATTTTTTTCGGGATTTAAATAAATTTTAAGGAATTAACAAAGATGGGGATGTATAAAAGGATAATAGAAACAAAAAAATTACATTAAAATCATAAGAAAAAAGTTATGACAGGTTGTAGCACTTTTGTTCATGTATAGGCAACCCATTGTCCACCAACGCATCGCTGTACACATTAGCTTTCTTTTCACAATACGCTCAATAAACATAATGAAACAATCGGGATATTCTTCAATCTTATTTTTAAGACGATTGTTTAACATAGTTAACATACAGGACCGGTTCTAGGGATTTTAGCGCCCCGGGTAAAATAAATTTTGCCACCCTTTAATACAACAATATACAAATTATACGAAAAATAGTGAAAAAATGGTACATTAAAAAAATGTTTTCAATCTACCACCGTAGCCTCTTCCAGTAGTGCCTAAACTGGCACAGCAGTCATAAGTGGTTTGTGAAAACTAAAATACGAAACAATTATAAACACAATTTGTTTTACTATCAAAATACATAATAAGCAAATGTATATGTTGCGGCAAAGACAAAGAATATAAAGTTATTAACACATCCATACGTAAGGGAATACAAATATAATAATTATTGTCTCAAATTGATCAATCATGTCATTAGTTTCAACTGTCATTTTGATTTCATTTAATCATTGCCATTTTTTACCATTTATTATTTCACCATTTGTTACTATTTTATTTAGTACGAACAATCTTTTAGTAAAATGTTTCATTTTGCTACAAAATTCTAAGAAGATTGTCGAATTACTAGTATGCCACGCAGACGAAATCATAAGTATCAGCTAAGTTTTTACTAAATAAAATGATTTTTTTTCGAAAAATAAAAACAAGTGATTCCTATCGTTAGATATACAATGAACTTGAAAAACTTTCAAGTCCAAAATTACACTCTTATAAGATGTAACCAATGCTTAAATTCCCATAAAATATTAACTTTTTATAAATACAAAATTAATATTGTGCATTTCTGTTTGTATTACCAAAAATATGAATTGTCTAACTTTGTTTCACAAACAAGTGAAGCACGAGAACACCGATACAAGACTCATGTATCCCTGATACTGATGCCAGCTATTTAGTTTGCGCAATCGAAACAGTGGCTTCAATAAATCAGCAAATTCTGCGCATTGGCCTTTTATACTTTGAAGAATGGAAAACAAGTGAACTTCATGTATTCCTGATACTATATTTAGGTTTTTCGACTGCAAATTGAGGCAATCAGCTGGAATGATTAGTTGTGATTTCTTAAAATCAACATATCTAACAAACGATTGGTTATAGAAGAAAAAGGATCAAAACCATTTTTGTAGATAATTCAATTCTCTACAACTTTCATTCCATCAATTTTATTATGAACATCATAGTTTAAGAGATACATGCAATCTACCAATTTTACATTAGATTTTTGGATGTTAAATTTTGTTTTAAAAATTTTGGAATCAGACTTCTGCTCTTTCATTTGTTATAGTGTTTTCAAACATCTGCTCCATTTTTTGCTAGAAACAATTTTCTGGTTCAAGCCCAAAACAGTTACGGAGTGATTCAAACTGCTTGATGACCACTGAGGAAGATTACTTGGCAATCGAAATACGTATCTGGGCAATACGTCACAAATATTTTTGTTTGAACTTCTGTTCAAATTTATGTTTATGATATGATTTTTATATATTATTATATTAAATTATACTGCATAAATTAGACCGCAATATATTCCATATATTGTGTACACAGTATAACTGTTCAAAGTCAGCGAAAAAATCTTATTTTGATTATACATTTCGGAAATATAAACATTTATTACAGTAGAGAAAATCGCAGTAATAACCAAAGGTGACCAAAAACTGGTAAATTGAAAATGAATTCAACATATTAATGCCACGCAGACGAAATTGAAGGTATAAGTATGTACCAGGTACAAGAGAGTTCTATGATATGAACTATTTTTATTGAATAAAAGTTGTTAAGAATGCGAAGCATTTTTAACAAATATTTTGTAATTAAATTCCATTTGTATTTCAAAGAAAACATTTCTTATCGTTTTTTTTTTGTTTTTGTTTCACGGGAAATGATTTGTTTTGCTTTAAAATAACTAATCGATGATTAATCGTTGTCCGCCAATCATGGTGATATTGGTATATCAACATTAACGAATTTCTATCAACAAAATAATTGCATAATTTCATTTCCAATCCATTTAGTTTCATGGTGGTCGTTATCGACTTCACACCACAAATCGAAACTGGGAACCACATTTCCATTGATAGTTTATTGATTTTGGCCACTAAAGATTTCTAATTAGTTTTACCATGTTAGTTTATATGGCCTTTACCGATTGGAGTGTGTTGTTGATTCTTCTTCTGCTAACTCTAACTGGAACCGTACTCAAATTCAGGAACCCGAGCTTCAAAATGTGTAGCAGTATTTCGAAATTCTTCCGTTTACTGTGCACTTTAACCAGATTATCCTGGCAACTGTGCATCAACCTATGTCGACCATTTGTACAATCCTGTCGCGAAATGCAGCAACACTATGAAACTCTTTACGAACCCCAGTTCTACACTTGCCAGGTAAGCTACTCAATTATCAAAATTCTTCTAAATTATAGGGTATTACAGTATCAGTTTTTGATGGAGAGATGATGGGGAAATCTTCCTAGATTCCAGAAATCTGAAGCACTTAGAACTACTAACAGATTCCAGAGGACTAAGAAAACAACGGCACAAATAGATGCACTGATCCCCAAATTTAATCAGGAAAAAGACGCAACTGCTTCCTATAAATTCCAAAAACACTCTTACTAAGTAACCGATTCCAACTAACGAATGTAGTATCAGGATTCTGGAATCTCGTATCCAATCCCGAGAAAAACTTTCGCCCCTTAATTTATAAAATCTCGCGAGATTTACAGAGTTAAAGTAACCGAATCACAAACAAGGATTCCTTGCCTAAAATCAGGATCAGATTTATTAGTTACACTAAAAATGTTATATCATACTGGTCATAACAGATTCCCAAGGACTAAGGAAGCATCTAAAAAATATTTTCAGTACAAGTAGATACTCTGATCCCCAAATTTAATCAGGTAGAGGACGAAACTGCTATAACGAATGTAATACCAGGATTCTGAAATCTCGTATTCAATGTACTGCGTGTTTAGATATCTATTTCCAAAAAATACTACTAATATTTGTACATTTTGATTTGATTTTTTTGGTTTCAGTGGCAAAAATCGGACAAAGTATTGCTGGAATATTTACTGTATCGAATTGCAATGGGATTTTCTTCATTTTCAATACTTTGTCACTCTATGAAATATGACATTTACGACACAAAAGCTGAAAAATTTATTTTTCAAAATGAATCCGTTATTGCCAAGGGGTTGAAATGGATCGTTTGGCCTTGTCATTGGGTACAACTAACGATCTTTGTGCAGTTTTCTCTAAGTGCTTTCTTTTGCATTTCCAAATACATAACAATTTCACTTGGTAAAGTATACAAATTTTCCGTCAACAATATTGTTTCTGTTGGCTTCTTTGTCTTTCATATGTCCTGAGTAATACTTATCTAACTTAATTATCGCTACTTTGCTCTAAGAAAACAAATCATACATTAAAATGTATTACTAAACTACTATGGAAAACAACTAAACCAACAAGAAACTATAAGTTTAGTGTTTACTATTTACAGAATATATAAAATATATTGAGGGCAATTTATGTAATATAATTTACAAAAGAATGCTATCAACATAAAGTGCAAACAAATGTTTGACGTATTACCCAGATACGTATTTCGATTGCGAAGCAATCAAAGTGATCATCAAGTACTACGATAAAGTTGTTTTTAAAAAGTATCTAAGATACTAATTATTTTTGCCAGAACACTAAAGGAACTAAGATACTTTTTCTGGCAGCTCTGCATGCCTATCAGCTTTTCTATAACTTATTTTTCTATCAACCTAGTTATAATGCATCAACCTATTGTTAAAAATGTTCAAAAAAGCTATTATAGGCATTTAAAAACTTTTAAATTTTAAATGCCATATTTGTACTGGGAAGTAAATATAGTTGCATATATTTAAAGCAGTTTGACAGTTGATTTATTGTAATTGAAATTTTGTACAGATATCACTTTTGTACATCGAGTGAAATTGCATCACCGAATTTATTTAGTTCTGCACAGTCTATCGGCGGTTGGATCCCTAATCATTATCCTACTGAATACAATTCGGCCGAATCCTTCTGGTAAGAAAATCTAAAAGAAAAATATTAAGGATAATTTACTTTTTCTTTTTTTTAGATCACATTGACGCTAACAAGGCCATGGAAGTCCCATTTTTGGTTGGATTTATTTTTATGATGGTCGACTTGATCATTTCTCGTCATCCAATGCTTCTAAAACAACTTATGTGGTTCTTGGCAATCATTTACGGATTTGTCACAATTACTTTCATGTTCTATTTGATAAATATCCCGGAAATGTAAGGGGAACAATTCCTAGAAAATGTGTCCTTTTTTAGTTGAAAATCATTACTTTCAGAATAAATCCATTATATATTCATCCACATTTGGATTGGCGACTACCGACGAAGACACTTCTTTGGATCATATGCACCACCCTGTGGACGTGGTTTAGCTTCTTTTTGCTGTATTTTATGGTAGCAATGCGAAGATTCATCGCTGCTATTTACAATTTCAATAGCGTGGAACAGAGGAGACCAGAAATTTTCGTTCTTTCAAATCTGTAATTGATCACGGATTATTATAAAATAATTAAATAAATTATTATAAGTTAATCATTAAATTAAATTAATATTTTTATACGTAAAACTTATGTTGTTTCATATTGAAATAAATTAATTGAGATACATTTTTATTTGTTATTTTTGCCAAGAACTTCTACTACGTAATTCCCCTGTGTGCGTATTTTATGAGAAAAAATGGTCACTTCTGTTGTCAAAATTGATGCAAATTTTAAAAGACAACTTCGACATCAAATTAAAGTTTTCATTCCTTATGATCATTAGAAATACAAAAATTTAATTTCTACCATCAATTATTTATTTTCGATGAAATTCTAGTTTTTGAGTAATATTATTAAATGCCATTGTGATTGATAAATTTACTGTATTCATATTGATATCTAGCTTTTGAAGAGCCGCATGCGGATCTCAAGGTAGTATACACTTACTAAGATGTAAAACAAAAGCTAGCTGAATAGGCCATATTCACAAAAGAATAGGATTTAAGGAAAAAAAGTATTTTAAATGTTTGTTTTGTTTTTAAACAACAATTTTCCAAATTTTTCTTATTATTTGTCGCTAAAAACCCTATTTTCTTAACATGTTACTTTATCAATAACCAAATAAATAATTTTTCGCAAGTAATTAATTACCAAAAAACCTTTTTCTCAAAAACGAAATGAGTTCTTTCACGAATCTCTACGAAAGATTTCTCATCGATTGGCATAAAAATTTTTTGGAAAATTCAAACTCAAATTTTATTGGTTAATCGGTATAAGGCCAATTATTGTCTTTCAATATACTTTTATTATCAATTTTGTCAATCATTGTTTCAAATTTGAATTAATTTTTATCATTTAATTCATACGCCTGTGAAGGTAGGCAACCCAAGTTTCTTCAAAGTATTTATCTATTTAAAGTAGAAATGCTTGATGGTTACTAAATTTTACGAAAAAATACATGCTTTGGCATCGAAAGTAAGTAGGTGTGTCAAAATTCAGCACGATAATGGGTTGGGTAGTGGATGAAAAAATAGTTTTTTCTCAATACAAATTCCCTCAATTTCCAGATCAAAGGTTCCTTGCTTTTTTTTGAAAAAACAAAACTTCTCTACTAGAAACTTTGTAACAAAATGTTTAAGTATGAGAATATAAATTTAAGTCAAGAAAGTTATTACTGATGTGAAATTGTAATAGTTTAAATGGCTCATGTCCTTTTAGTACCGTCAAATCTGGCAACGTTGCAATATCACTG
Organism: Sisyra terminalis; assembly: GCA_958496175.1. Lineage (NCBI taxonomy): Eukaryota > Metazoa > Arthropoda > Insecta > Neuroptera > Sisyridae > Sisyra > Sisyra terminalis. Next base: position 1,030,812 of record OY292280.1, read on the forward strand.
TGTTTTTTATTCTATTCGCAATTTTTTTGTTAATTCTTGGTTAGTAACATCAGAACTAAGTAAATTTTAAGCTAGTCAATAATTGAAAAAAAAAAGTTTTGATATTTTATAGTTGTATTTATTTCCATAAAAAATATAATTTTATATAGAAATATTTATTGATTATCTTCATCGCTATCATCTTCTTGAGAGTTGATTTGGAAGTACCTGCAAATAAACCAAGGTTAAATTCCAAACATGAGAAAATCGTTTGTGGGTATAACACAATAACTAGTTAACTCAATTTTTCAGGTGATATAGTAATGTTGTAGTACTTTCGTAGTAGTAGCCTTTTTATGGCTCATGTGTACTTGAGCACACCCACAATCTGGCAACGTTGCATTTTCGACTTTGTTTTTAATTTAATTCGCGATATTTTTGCTGATTTAATTCTAATACGGTATAATTCTCTCTGTTGTGGCTAAATTTTTATTATGGACCGTTTTAATCGCGAATTACATTAAAAACAAAGTCGAAAATGCAACATTGCCAGATTGTGGGTGTGCTAAAGTACACTTGAGCCCTTTTTATAAGTGTTTATGATTGCATGCTACCATGTGGGTCACTGGGTGACGTGATCACAAATTAGTTAATGGGAAATTTTAATTTATAACGACAAAAAGTTGTGAATTTCAAAGATAATACTGAATTTTTATTTTTATAGGTTGAACCAAAATTACAATGAACTGATAGTATTGATAATTGAAGAATCAAATAATAAGTGAAAATCAATAATTTTTTAACATTTTTATCTCACGAATTCAATTTCGGTTTCAGTCATGGTTTCGGCTCGACGACAGCCGAAACCGGAAGTTCAGTCAAATATTAATAACTTGTCATTTTTTTTTAATTGGGATATTGTGTAATTAATTTGGGGAATCCCTATACTATCGCATGATACTGAAACTGTTAAGCAGGATCTTACTGCATGTATTTAAGTTACTAAGTTAAAACTTTTTGGCCTATTGGATTTTTATCAACTCTGAAGTCGTTAAAGATTGCAGTTGTTAAATGATATTAAATAAGCATTATAGTAACTCTTTTTGGATTAAGTAGTTCTAGTGAAGTCCACGTGTTGATTACTACCTTAATTCGTAGGTGTCCTTTCCAGAAGCGACCACTCGGAGCCAATCTCGCAAATTATGCTTTTTCAAATACTTTTTGGTCAAATATTTCAAGTAACGTTTGCTGAATGGGACCTAGGAAGTAAAAACCGGGTTTAGTAATAGTAATAGAGTAGTAACGTGGGTGCGTTGCAGCACTTACCTCTGAGTTAATGGTGAGTTTGGTCTTATGGCGTTCAAGACTTACGGCACTGCCTAAATTGCTTGTTTTACCATTGACTTTGATTCTTTCTTTGAGATATTGCTCGAAATCGGCCACATCTAAAATGCTGTCTTCGACGGGGTGAAGACAATCGACCGTGAATTTCAGCTGCAACTTCTTGTTTTTGTCGGCACCCTTACCCCGCAACTGGTTTCGTCGATTTTTATTCATTGTCTGGAATCCACAAAAGAAATATTCAATTAATTGTGTTTCAGCCAGACTTCGAATAAAACGTGCTTCGCATTCAGCGATTATTCACATCTAGTTTTATTCTATCCATCCCTATTTGTATGTTCGAAAATTCTAACTAAATAAATTAAGCACAATTTAATCTTAAAATCGCAATAGATATTTCCAGTAATATTTATCATTATAAAACTTACAGGAGCCATTATTTCACTGTTACACAGAATAGATTCAACTTTAAAATGGAAGAGTAAGTCTATGTACAAACCCGAATAGATTTGGTTGGTAAAATGAGTCACGTGACCGCCACGACGCGTGCGCATTAGTAACAATCGATGAAACAATTGACGGAGAGCGACTGGCTTTTGTTTGCTGCAAACAACAAGGATAGATAACTGTCACAACAAAGCCAAGTTTTCTTTATTACGTTTATTACGTGATAGTAGTAAATTACGTCTCAGAAAGAAAACACTCAGCAAATTTGCGTTGATTTTGATTGTTATTGCTTTTAATTTCCATTACAATGAAGTTTGTGTACAAGGAAGAACATCCCTTCGAAAAACGAAAAGCCGAGGGTGAAAAAATCCGTCGAAAATATCCCGATCGTGTACCAGTAAGTTGGAAAAAAAACATCTCTGCCATTTTGTTTTCACTGTTAAATTCTGTGTTGTTCTTTTGTTTCCACCAAAATGACAGTCAATAAAACCGATTTTCTTTTGTTTCGCATCACTTATTTCGATTATCTAGCCAATATTCGCTATTTTCAGTCCATCGATATTGAATGTTATTGTTTTGCAATTACGACACAATTTCTTTATCTATACTAACCGTATTTATATCTTTAAGGTCATCGTAGAAAAGGCCCCCAAAGCACGAATTGGCGATTTGGATAAAAAAAAGTATTTGGTTCCTTCTGATTTAACTGTTGGTCAATTTTACTTTTTGATTCGCAAACGAATACATTTGCGACCCGAAGACGCCCTCTTCTTCTTCGTCAATAATGTAATTCCTCCGACATCAGCAACAATGGGATCTCTCTACCATGTAAGTTCATTTTTACCAATCAAAATAAATAAAAAAATCACTAATTCCTACCAAAAAATGAATCATATACACTCCTAAACTAGTACCACTTACGTATGTCCCTCTATCTTCTAAAAAGACAAACAATTACGTATTTAGATTTCCTAAAAAAATTTCGTGTCTAATGATTAGTTGTTCAGAGATCTAAGACTTACGAACTTTGGCTCATATCTAATATCGTATAATTTTCTCTTTTATAGCTAAATTTTATGGCCCCATTTATTTGCGAATATAATTAGAAACTAAGTAAAAAATGTCACGTTACCAAATATTACTATTTCTAACAGAAACATAAGCCCTAAAAACCTAATTTTTGTGTATTTCGATTGGTTGCAACCTTTGTACTTATCTAGAGATTTGGCAATCCAAATAAGTATCCGGCAAATATGAGACTGCTCTGATTCCACTTTCATAGGACAATGTATACAAAGCTCATGTCCCTTTTATGTCGATCAAAATCTGGCAACATTGCATTTTCTACTTAGGTTTTTTTCGAGATTTTTTTGTTTATCCAATTTTAATATGGTATAATGATCTCTTTTGTTGTTAAATGTTCATTATGACCCGATTTATTCGTGAATATAACTAAAAACAAACTAGAAAATGTAACGTTGTCAGATCTTGATGTCTCTAAAAGGGAAATAAATCCTAACTTTGAAGCTTCCCCAGTAATCGAAATACATATGTGGAAAAAAGAATCCATTGTTGTGTATTTTGCGACAATCATTACAATATTTTTGAATTTACGTATTTCGATTGTTAAGAGATTTTCAATATGGCCGTCGAAATACATTTCTGCCAAACACAAAGTTAAATTTCTCGAGCCAATTTGATCGAAGTGTTAACTTTTTCAAAATTTTCAAGCTTTTCTATTACATTTATCAAGAATTTATGGCAATCCGAGTACGAAACGTATGGAATATGGGCAATCTAATGAATTCGAATCAATGCTTTTGTTTCGCAAATGTAATAAAACATATTTCGATTGTCAAGTGTTTTCTTTTTTGACAATCAAAATACGTATCTGCTCAACACGGTGACAATATTGTAGCCAATCTTGTTAAAATCTTTCAATACATGTTTATTTTGGTTATACGTATCCATCATTCTTTTGCTTTTCCAATATTTCATTGACCCCCCCCCCTCCCCCCAATTCTCTTCCTGTTCAAATAATCAACTGTTGATATATTTTCAGGAGCATCATGAAGAAGACTGCTTCCTTTACATAGCGTATTCAGATGAAAATGTCTATGGTTCCACATCAAAGATCTGCTGAAAAACTGAAGAACCCCTACCCAAAAAAAAAAAAATATACAAAACATCTGAAAATCAATCCAAAAAAAAAACCAAACATTTCTTCTTTTTTTTTTAGCGCACATCAGAACAAGTTCAATTGGCCTTAATTATATTTGTTGTAAAAGCTGTGATGGCTTCAATTTTATTCATAAATCAAGAGTTTATTTTATCGTTTGTGTGTTGAATCTATTTTAATTTTGACTACAGTAATCTTAAGAGTTTAATTGTCGCATTATTCTTTTATCTTAAATTTTCCTCCCCCCCTCTATTTAGAGCACCGATTTTTATAAATTTGAATCAATTTTCGTTTCTAAGTCGGTGCTTAGCGTCTATATTAAAATATAACTTCAATTATGATAACTATAAACTTAATGTTAATAATTTGGGATATAATAGTATATAAATGTAAGTAACCGAAAAAATCAAATGTAATGTATTTAAAATATGTTTCAAAAAAAAATAATAAAATTTTTGAAAAGCCGAGTGGTGTTTTAAAGTAATTTTACTCCTTACCTATGACAATAATTTAAACAAAGAATTCCTTATTGTCAAACAATATAAAGACTTAATTTATTAGAGGAAAAGATTTGATTTCATTGGAAAGATTTTATTGAATTAATTGGCATAAAGAATTGATTCATGTCCCTTTTAGATCGATCCACATCTGGCAACATTGCATTTTCGGCTCATGTGTACTTTAGCACACCCACAATCTGACAATGTTGTATTTTCGACTTTGTTTATAATTTAATTCGCGATTAAATAGGTCCATAATGAAAATTTACCCACAAAAGAGAGAATTATACCACATTAGAATTGAATAAACAAAAATATTGTAAATTAAATTAAAAACAAAGTCGAAAATGCAACGTTGCCAGATTGTGGGTGTGCTAAAGTACACATGAGCCCAAGTTTTGATTTTAAATCAATGGTATAATCGCCCCTAATAACATCAACTTTTTGACCATCTAGTGTGCAAATTGTTAATGCCAAATTAGTAAAGTTGTAACAATTGAAATAAGTAAAAATCCGACAATTATGGTAGGTAAGATAATCTCCTCATCCCCTTCTTAATTTATTAATTTTTTCCAAGGATTTTCTTTTCCAGTGAGGTTTTGCATTATCGTGATGTAGAATAAAGGACTCATGTCCCTTTTCGGGTCAAATTTCTTTTACCGGCAGCGATAACTGACAACGTTGCATTTTCTTCTTTGGTTTTTATTTTATTCGCGAATAAATCGCCCCATACTGGAAATTTAGCCACAAAAGAGAAAATTATGGCCTGGTAGAATTGAATAAACAAAAAAATCGTGAATTGATTAAAAAACAAAGTAGAAACTACGGCAATCGAAATATGTATCTGGGCAGTACGTTAGTAAAACATTTGTTTGAACTTTTGTTCAAATTTATGTTTATAGTTTATTTTTGTAAATTATTTTACATAAATAAGACCACAATATATATTGTATACACACCATTAGAAGCCGTTTAAAGATATTACAGGCATATTAAGTATAATTATTTCCAAATACTTCTAATTGCCTTTTTTAACAGGGTACCAGTTGGAGAAGTAAAAATTAATTAAGTATATTTAATTGTAAGTATTGTTATTAATAAAACATAAACAATTGTTTAAAACATAACAATATATTCTTCAGTTGGAATTCCAGAAGAGCTCGATTTGATACAGAAAAAATGGCTAAATATAAAATTAATTAGCATGAAAAAGATCGATAATAATAAATTTTAATTAATAAATAAAATTAAACCAATTAAGAAAAAGAATTATAATAGCAAGGGGCTTAGATATTGTTCAGTTGCACATAACATTTTTATTATAGCCGATTTGTGATAAGGAATTTTTATTGAAATAAACGAAAAATAAATAAAATATTACGGTTTTCTAATTTTATTTTATTCGATAAAAATGTTTTAACTTTCTATATTAAACGGTGACGTAATAAAACGATTTACAACTTGCAAATATGGTATATAGTTAAATATTTAAAAATAAAATGAGCGATTAATCAATTTTGCACAATTCAAATTTCGAGGTCGTTCGGTGGCTGAGTGCGCATGTCACACACTCGTCATCTGGTCTTGTCATAATCTGTCAAACTAAGATAAATTTCGCTTATCATTCAAACAATAACTAACCATTGACTAAGCGTTTTTTTTTTATTTTTATGTTGTGTTTATGTTATATTTATCATCGAATTCACGAATTATTGATGTATGAACTAAATTGATAATACATATTGGATATAATTTGCATGTAAATGAACAATGGCGTTCACCAAATACCAAATATTTTTAGCGCTTCTTCTAGTGGTTACTGGCTCGATTAATTCGTTAACGACAAAGTAAGTGTGTTGAATTGCTTTGGGGAAATGATTTCATTGAATATTTGGTGAATTTCAGATGGGCGGATATATTGAAATCGGCCGGATCGGATGGCAAAGTTCGGCCGTTCCAACACCCCTTTGTGCAGGCTTATGTCATGTTTATGGGTGAATTGTTTTGTATTGTGATTTTTCGATTGATGCTCTTTTATAATCGATACAAACAGGTAAGTTGATCGATTCTGGTTGATACTTTTGGTACAAATTTCTAATTGTAGAGAAATGAGGACAATGCGAGTCGTGTGGGCATAACGCAAAGCTCTCAATTTAACCCATTCATGTTGTACCTGCCTGCTTTATGTGATATGTTATCGACGTCGATTATGTACATAGGACTAAGCTTAACGTATGTGTCAAGCTTTCAAATGTTGCGAGGGTCAGTGATCGTTTTTGTTGGATTGCTCAGTGTGGGATTTTTGGATAGAAGATTTGGAAAACGGGAATGGACCGGAATTTTCTTCACAATCCTAGGTTTATTAGTTGTAGGAGCTTCGGATGTCATTTATCAATCAGACGATAGTTCATTCGATCGTAATGCCATCATTACTGGAGACTTACTTATTATATTGGCTCAAGTAAATCCCATTAATATTTTCCCCTCCAAATCTCATTAAATTCTTTTTTTAGATAATAACCTCCGTGCAAATGGTATTAGAAGAAAAATTCATCACTGGTCTAGATATTCATCCATTACAAGCCGTTGGATGGGAAGGTACACAAAGGACATCGGCCCCAAACGGGTATTTGGTTCATAATTCCAGGGTATGTTGGTACTAGTTTCTGAGAATTTTTATTCCTGATTTCCAGCTTTTTTTGAAGAAACGGTAATACATATCTTAATAGTACCAACATTCCCTGAAATTATCAACCAAATACTCTTCTGTAGCCGATTCACTACACTTATCGTCCTATGTCCTTTCAACTATTGTAAAAATCAAATCTTTAAAATTAATTTCTTTTAGGATTATTTGGCAGTATTACTTTAGATGTATTATTAATTGCATTTTACTTCATTCCTGCTGGACCTCCATTTTCAAATAATCCTCGTGGAGTTTTAGAAGATTTACCCGATGCTTGGGCTCAAATAAAAAACAACAAAGATATTGCTTTCGCAATGATTGGTAAATTTATAAATTCACAGTTGAACTTTTCAATAATAACTGAAACTTTTTAGGAACATTTATTAGCATTGCATTCTTTAATTTCGCTGGAATTTCCGTCACCAAAGAATTGTCAGCGACAACTCGAATGGTTTTGGATAGTATTCGCGCTATTGTCATTTGGGTCTTTTCTCTTCTGTTCCAATGGCAAGAATTCCACTGGCCTCAAGTAAAACATCAAAAAAATATATATGTAACAAAAAATATTTACTTGTTTTTTTAGTTGCTAGGATTTATGATTCTTATATTTGGAAATTGTTTATATAACAACATTTTCATTGAAACGATTATCAAGAAAATTCGTCGAGCTTGCAATCAAAACAATCAATATGAAACAATCAATGAAAATGAAATTGTTGTAAATCGAGCAGCCGAGGAAATTGAAACTCCGTAAAGTTTCCACTGACTTATTTTTAGATTTTATTTAAGTATTGCGCGTAATCACGCTCAAGACTGATTTGATGATTAACTTTTTTCTAAGTTGTAAATGTTCAATTTATTTCGCTACCAAATATGTTATGATCTAAATAAAAATTATTTTTACATTGAGGCACTCCAAGCGTTTTATTTTTCTATAAAACTATATTTAATCTAAAGGTTTTTTTATTGTTATTTACCATTACTTTATTCACGACTTTAGGGTTGATAAAAATCCGTAAATCAAGAATTATCAAATATTTGATCGATACGAGATTCGAACTTAAAACCAACCAGTTTTAGAGCGGTCATATTGACCACTTGACAACCAGTAGGCTTAATTTAAAAATTGACTATTTTTTTTTTCTCAATGCAAAATAGAAAATTCTTAAGAAACAATAAAATAGTGCATGAAAAAGAAGTCAAGTGATAATACTAAGAAAAAAAAATGAGGAACTTTTTAAATTGTCAAGGGTAAATAAGAAGTTTTTACTAAATCAAAATAGAGAGCATCAGAACAAACAATGCCGCGGAAACCATTAATAATCTATGCAAAACACCAGGGTTTCTTGCATACTTTTTATTTCAATAAAAATTCCCTGACTTTACAGACCAAATTTATAAAATGTTTATTTATGACGTCTACATCTTTCCCGATTCGAATACTAATGAAATAAGGAAATTAAAAACTGACTCAAGTTCTTTTTAGGTTGGTAAATATCTGGCAACGTTGTATTTTCTACTTTTTATTCTATTTGTGATTTCTTTGATAATTAAATTCTAATATAGACGAATTTTCTCTTTTGTGACAAAATTTTCATTAGGGACCGATTTATTTGTGGATTAAATTATAAATGAAAATGCAACATTCTAAGATTTGAGTGTGCTAAAAGACTTGTGTAAAATAGAATAACAAAGTGATTTCATTAGGATTTAGGCGATTTAGGGTTCCTTTTTTTTCCTTTAAGGTACGCAACCCTAAACAAATGGCTAATTTTAAATATTGAGTTTCATTGATTGATCGGCAGATGGCAGCACTATATGGACTGTATAGGAAAACTTCAATTTTTGTTTTGGACTATGTTGAGATCGTTGAGATGACAGTAGAAATATCAAATATTTTAATAGGAAAAACAATGAATTATGCTGTGATTTTATTCTAAAATGTTACTTTTTTTTAATTTTTCATTTAATTTCCTACTCAAAATTGCCGATCGATCACAATGTATTGAAATTCTATAGGTTATATTCAACACGATTAACAAATTTCAAATCGATTTGTGATCAATTTATTTGTTAATATACGCAAGTAGTCACTTTGATTGGTTCTTATACGTACTGAAAATCGTTTCATCACTACCATGTTGCCGTCCAAAGGGTATTTTTCCACGGAGAAATGTTTCTTTTTCAATCGTGGAATGTGCGACCGACCTTATTGCCATTTTCGGCATAGTCGGAAAGGTACATAACTTTTAGTGTTTTCCTATTTAAATTTATGTTTAATATTGGTTTTAGTTGCACCAGGAGAGTCTGATTCTGAGGTTGTTATAAATGCAGCAAGGCTAGTCGCCGACAATTGTGGAGGCTTATTGGACGCCGTTAAGCTTGCAGAAGATGTTATGAACAATTTTAAGGAAGATTTTGCTCCGAAAGATGTCGGTGATACTCCAACTTATCATCCGACGCCCCTGTCCCAGCTAAATACTTTTAATGAACCGAGTTCATCGCAAAAAGTGAACCGACACATCCCTATTCAGTACTTGCCGACTTGTCCTCCCAAACGATTGTCTGTACGGGATTCAAACACAATTTTACCATTGAAAAAGTATACTTGGGGTAATTATGATCCTGTGAAAGCAGTTAGTGAAACTGCAAGTGAAGAAAAAGAAGTTAAAACCGGTAGTTTTTATTCTTCTGTTACGAAATCGCCCGGGTCAGATACTGATAGTAACAAAGACAAATATACTTCGGTGACATACAATCCTACAAAGACTGAATCTGAATATATTCCTGTAGATGCGCTCAAGTCTAACAACGTTTCTACGTATGTTCCCTCATCATTAAGCGCGAATAATTCAAATAGCGATAAATATGTACCGAGTCATTCTGGTGATGATGTAAACTCATATGCTGTACCTGAAATAAAAACAGATTTACCCACCTATCATCCGAATCCAGTTGATGCGACCAGTAAAAACATTCTGGAGTACACCCCAACGACCAAAAATTCCAGCGACTCGGCATTATTATTAGAATACAGCCCGTCAGTAAAACTTCCAGAAGCCAGCGAATTGAAAGACGAAAAATCAAAAAGCCAAAATGAAAATGACGACAAAAGTGGTCATTCCTCGTCGAAGTCACCATCGTCTGCCAAACCGGACAAACATGACAAATCATCGCACAAATCGTCGCGCCATAGAAGTCGCCACGACTCCAAGTCTCGGTCGAAACATCACAAAAGCTCGAAATCAGACTCGAAGTCTCGAAGACATTCGAGTGACAAACACGAACGTAAAGACAAAAACGGCAAATCCGAGCACAAAAGTCGCAAACGCCACCATTCCGATAGTCGCGCCGAGAAAAGCCATCGTGATGATGACAAACATCGTTCGAAACACAAAAGCAAACATCGCAAGATTGACTCACCTGATAAAACCACTAAAGTCGACAAAACAGAAACTAAAAAAGATGAAGCAATTACCAATAGTTTCGAAGGTTTACAAATTAATTCAAATGCTATAACTTTCTAAACATTTAAGTCATTTTGTAGGAATCACTGACTTAGATTTTTCAATTGACTGGTCCGAAGATGACGACGATATTGAGGAGCAATGCCGACGACTCTTTGAAGAAGACCAATCAACACGACAATCAAAAAAACTGGAACCTTCAGAACCTTCAAATAATGTAACTTTTTATTTAAATAATATAAGTCTAAAGTTTAGCTCCTAAATTTACGGTTAAAGAAAAACTATCAAAAGAAGAAAAGAAGATACCCTGCACCTTAATTTTTACCTCATAATATCAATTGTTGAATTCAACAGATTTACGTAGTTAGAATTAATTAAAATTTATGAAGAAATCACGACGAATGTAAGATTTTATGAGTAGGATAATTGTAGGGTTTATTTTACGATTTATTAACATATATATTTCATAAATTTATCCTGAATCCAAATTTGCATTTTCGATAAATGATACGAGAGCTTAGGACAATGGAAGTATGAAATAAATCCAGTGCTGGTAAAGATGCAGGTATCTTTTAATTTTTGAAACTATTGGTATTTGAACATCGTTGGAATTACATTTTTCTCGAATGCTTGAAAATACGTGCAGCACAGTAAAATATTATCATTTGCATTAGAATTTTTAATTATTATCCATAAAAGATCTTCATGTCCTGAACGTTGTGGGTTTTAAATTTCGTTGGAATCACAATCGTTCACAAAAGGAGCACATATGAACGGAACATATTGTTAAAAAAAATTTAACGAAATTCTTCATGAATAACTTTATTTCGACGAAATTGTGAGTACCTAAGGAATCGGCTGTACATTCATTTGAGTAGCACCTGAAAAACAGTTCGTAATATTCTGTGATATTAGAATTAATTTTAAATTAGCTTTTATTTCATTGAAATTTCGTGATTAAGGACGAAATATGCGATTAGAAAATATTTAAGTACTTACTAGCATCATTTTCACTATTTTACACAGTCGAATCATTATTAAACGTATAAGAACTATTATTTTTCTTATTTAATAATGCTTTTAAATTTTTTTCTTTTTACAAAATTAAGACTCCTGATGAAAGCATTAAGAATGAAGCAGATTGTGAGGAAACCAGCAAAAAACGAATTGCTCACAATGCCAATGCTTCGCCAATTCTCAAACGCCTCCCCCGTCCAGAACGATATCGTGATCCCCAAATTCGAGTACGTAAAAAATCAAATTTGATCAGTTCTCGTTTTAAATAAGTTTTTTTTCAGGCGTTAATGCAGCTATCTCTAATCAATAGTCAAAAATCGGATGATACTAAGTCAACTTCAAAATCTATCGGTATCGCCCCTCCAAAAACTACCGCGGGTATACTTGTATATCTTCTTTCAGTTGTTTGTATTGTATGATTGTTTTGTTTTTTAAGGTAAAATACGTATTGCTCATGTTCCAAATGTGGAAAAACTAATAAGTGCTAAAAATACGGTTTTGACTGCAACCCAAAATTCAACCCCTGTACAGAAAACGATAGCTCAAACGTCTACTAAGGGGAAATTGCGAGTGGCTCATGTTCCTAATGATCAAGTAATTAATGCTCTTCTGTAAATAAAATCAGGGTAAAACATATTTTTTTTTTTAGGAAAAACTACAACGACCTTTGGTCCTTAATTGCGAAAGATCGAAATTTGCAATTCACATACGATTGGCGTTGTATTATAAATTAATTGATACGTGTCTGACGATGTATGCTGATCCTAATGAAGCATACAAAAGGGTACAATTGTTTCGTAAATAATTATCAAATTGTTTGCATAAAATTGATTTTTAGGCGCAAGAAGAAGAGTTGAGAGTCTATACGAAGTGTACTTCAATTGCAGTCTATCGAAAATCGATGTGTTTGACCAATCATCGATTGCAGACCGAAGCCAATAAGCAAGCCGATGAAGGTACAAATATTTACCTAAAGTACCAAAAATTTAATATTTTTATTCAGAATATATCTTAAAATTTGAGGTGAAATGTTGGGCCATTAAGAAAGCATTGGTTATAAACAACATTAGCACTCTATATTACATCTCTATGATCCAGGTTGCTGTCTTCACGTCAAAGCTTTCATTTTCGAAAACCAAGTCAAAACTTTATTTTTTGGATGAACTATGTTTAAGAATCTAGATAGATGATCCCTGATAATATAAATGTTTTAAACTTTCATACCTCCTGAACCACAGAGATATAGTATAGGGGACTTATGTTTAACTATTTTTAACCTCGAAATGAATTCGGAGATCCTATCTCTCTCCAACTGTCATTTCACTTCAACACCGTCAAAATGGCTGTAGTCACTATGCGCATGATCAACTTAGACAGAGATAGAATTTATACGGTATCTTTCAACTGTCAAGTAGGATATTTTAACGTTGATTACATTTAGTTAGCTTCGTTAATAAATTATTCGTTCGTGGTATTAGAAACCAACAAGTCGGTTAATGGAATAGTGGGATAACAACATTCCTTTTTGCCAATTAGCTAGTTATTAAATCTCATATTTTTTTCTAAAACTGTTATATAATTTAATAAAAAAACGAAGGTTTTAAAGATATATATAATAATTGATTTTGTATTCATTTATATTCATATAACAATATTGTAAGGATTATAGCCATCAAGTATGCTGTAAATTAGCTCAGTGTAATCGAGGTTGTAGAATTTTACCAAACTATCAGGTGTTTTCATTTGATTTTTATTGGTTGTAAAAACTAAAATTAATATAGAAAAATAAGGACAACTTGGATTGTAATTAAACGCCATTAAGGACGGGGGGCATCACTCGATGTTAATGGAGGATATGTAGCGGTCAGGGAATTTCAGAAAGTCAGGGAAATAGAATTTGAACGTTTTCCTGGAAAAAATCAAGGAATTCGAACCTTCAGTTAAAATAAGTTGTGGACTTATTAAAAATTGTTTTTTCGCGATAACTTAAATACATAAATATATCACGGAGTTCACGATTTAAACGTACTCATCAGGAAGAACCAAAAAAAAGTGTCAAAAGTCGTCTCGAAATTAAATGTTTCGCATAAAAAAAAGAAGGGAAATACCAGAGAATTAGACTTTTGGGAAAAACTGGAGATTTTGCATTGGAACCATTTTGTTTTCATTCACAGTCTTATCTAATCTTAAAAATTGTCTACCATATACTATCATAACAAATAACCTCCCCCTCCCCCTTAATTTTTGCTCATCCATCATCGTGACTTGTGTCGAAAATGGAGGGGGGATCACATCAAATGTGATTTGATTGGTCGATTATTTTCAACGTTAATGGAGGGGGAACTACACCAAATATGATTTGATTCATTATTTTCAACGCTAATATAAACAGTGCATTCCTTTCTGTGCATTTTTTCGTTATCTAATCGAATTGAAAAGTTTTAGTAATTTCATAACAATTTAAAGAATTTACATCTGCGTCAAATTCATGAACAAGTATCTGGTATCATGGTTTTAAAAGGCACAGAAACATTTCAGAACTGGTTAAGGCTAGTCGATTATTGTTAATATTAATTTCTTTTAATTTTTAATTAAAGTTAACAATAATGTTTTTCGTTGCAGGAAGTTCTCAGCCGAGGTATGTATTGTATATAGTTACTTGTATTGTATGTAGTTTCTTTATTCGTCTGAATTTTGGAATATTTCAAGTGCAAGTTTGGACAGCCAATTCAACGTAGATTTATACGAACATATCAAAAAATATGTTCTTCCCGAGGAGGAATTGATTTTGAATGGATTTCCTCGTCCAGATCCGTTGTCCTCAGTTCCTGGTGCTGCTATCATTTACAATACTGAAAGCGAAGATTCACCCAAAGATCCGCATGAACGGGTTTGTTGTCGTTGCCATAAAGTGAGTATTTCATTGGATTATTTGACAAAACAGAACATTTCATATATTTTTTTTTATTGTTATTTACCGTTCCCTTAAAACTGCTAAGGTCTTTAGCGACTCTAGAGTTAATAACCGAGAAATAGCAAAATTTGCTCGATACGAGGATCAAACCCAAAACTTATCAGTTTTGGAGCGATCACCTGAACTATAGCCAATTTAATCTTTTATTTGAAAACCAGAACTTTCCGTAAAATATTCACAGCTCAACACTAACAAAACTGACAAATCGCTAAAATTAGCAATTGAATGCAATCAAAATGACAGTTGAAACTAATGACATGATTGATCAAATTTGAGACAATAATTATTATATTTGTATTCCCTTACTTATGGATGTGTTAATAACTTTATATTCTTTGTCTTTGCCGCAACATATACATTTGCTTATTATGTATTTTGATAGTAAAACAAATTGTGTTTATAATTGTTTCGTATTTTAGTTTTCACAAACCACTTATGACTGATGTGCCAGTTTAGGCACTACTGGAAGAGGCTACGGTGGTAGATTGAAAACATTTTTTTAATTGTACCATTTTTTCACTATTTTTTCGTATAACTTGTATATTGTTGTATTAAAGGGTGGCAAAATTTATTTTACTCGGGGCGCTAAAATCCCTAGAACCGGTCCTGTATGTTAAACAATCGTCTTAAAAATAAGATTGAAGAATATCCCGAATGTTTCATTATGTTTATTGAGCGTATTGTGAAAAGAAAGCTAATGTGTACAGCGATGCGTTGGTGGACAATGGGTTGCCTATACATGAACAAAAGTGCTATAACCTGTCATAACTTTTCTCTTATGATTTTAATGTAATTTTTTTGTTTCTATTATCCTTTTATACATCCCCATCTTTGTTAATTCCTTAAAATTTATTTAAATCCCGAAAAAAATAATAACTGATCTATAAAAAACAGTAGAACTAGTTATATTTATATTAATGGTAATACAAAGCTTTTGTAAATTGAAAATGTATATAATAAAACCTAGGTAAAAGGATTAATATTTGGTGATCCTGATTATCCTGGAGAATTGTAATCCTGTTGAAATTTGGACCATTTTTTTTTGGTATTGAAAAATATTTATAAATAATCCAGAAATTTGTACAGAAGCGAAATCACACCCATAGCTACAACTGCCATACCTTTTATCGTTGGTTTGAATTTGAAGCCCATATGCGATTATGTCGATGCCATGGTTTGTCTTATAGAAAATTTTAACCATCATTAGCTTATAATTAAATTTCCTTCAACAATAAAAAAATTAACAAATTATTTGATACTCTATTAACCTTTTTGTCATCCAATTGAATGAATGAAATTTTCGCAATATTAATTCAAATAACTATCAGACTGGAAAATTGGGTGTTAAACAGGGGAGCCGGATTTGGAGCAATTAAAATTTTGCACTGACTCCAACTCCTACGCACCTCATGTTGAAAGCAGTAGAGTGAATATTTAAAAATTCACGACATGCGCATTTCGATTTATATTGGTGATGTTCTGTTTTGTCCGGTCACGGTTTAATTAAACTTGTTTATATTTTCTTTCTTAGGTAATTCGAATCAACAAGCAAGGATTCCCGATTGGGGACACGGAATGTGTATACCATCCCAGCCGTAAATATAGATTTAGAGGTATAAAAAAATTCTGAAAAAGCCCCAAACGAGTAATTTATAAATTACCTAAGATACTTTAGAAGACCACTTTTGGTATTATAGGTGAAGCTAAATACGGTTGTTGTGGGATCAGTGATGATTCAGTTGGAGGATGCCAAACTGCCGCCACCCATGTTTACAATTCCAACTTAAAAGATTTGCGTGGTTTTGTACAAACGATGGACAGAAATGAAAATGATTCTTCCTCGTCGAAGTTTGGTATCTTTTCTTTGGATTGCGAAATGTCATATACAACCGATGGACTGGAGTTGACCCGCGTTACTGTTATCAATACTAAACTGGAAACAGTATATGATACTCTAGTTAAACCATTTCATCCTATCCTGGATTATAATACTCGGTAAAATTGATAGTGTCATACAAAAATCTTCGATTTTTACTATTGTTGAAGTCAATTTTAAATTGTAGCTTTTCCGGAATCACGGCCGAGAAATTGGAAAATGTTCAAACATCGTTGCTGAATGTTCAAGCAACTTTATTACATCTATTTAACAGTGAAACAATATTGGTTGGACACAGCTTAGAGTCGGATTTGAAAGCTTTAAAGTTGATTCACAACAAAGTTATCGACACCAGTGTATTGTATCCACATCGCCTGGGTCCCCCATTCAAAAGAGCTTTGAAAACATTAGCAAGCGAATTTCTAAGTAAAATCATACAAAACGAAGGTATTATATTCTACATTTGGTGTACCAATTTTTCTTTTAACTTCTATATTCTAAAGTTTTCATAATAATACAAAACCTACTGGTGGACGAGTGGTCAAGGTGACCACTCCGAAACTTGTAGGCACAAATTTTCAATATCTCAATTTAAGATTTTTGTTTATAGATTGATAAAATATTCAGAGGACTAGGATTGAAAATAATTGGTTAAAACTTTATTTATTACATGCGACGTTTCGGCTCCTTTATTGAACCTTCCTCAGGCGTTCGTAAAAAAATCGTTTTAACTTTGTTACGAACGCCTGAGGAAGGCTCAATAAAGGAGCCGAAACAGCGCATGTAATAAAGTTTTAACCGATTATTTATGATCATAGTCCTCTGAATATTTTATCAATCTATTATCATTAAGGATCTGAAATTTTACAATAATTTTTGTTTATCTAATCCTAGACCAATTAGGAGAAAAAGTTCCCCGATCGCTGTTATAGGATAAAATATTTTCTTGTGTTTTCAATGGTTATTTAGAACTGGATTAGATATAATAAATGTTGGTTTTTGATCCTTTTGTTTCTTAAAAATAATAGGAAGGGGGGGGGGCAATAAATACTTATTTTTTATTTTAAAAATTTCGGCAATAAAATTTTTAATGTATTTTTTGCAGTTTCTGGCCATGACAGTACGGAGGATGCCAAAACGTGTATGGAACTAATTCTTTTGAAATATCGAATGGATCCTAAACATCATTAACTCACAATGTTACGATGCCTTAACTCCGGTTAAATACGTATAATTAAAAAAAAGAAGGTTTTTCGTAAAGATAAAAAGAATGCTGCTTAAAGCGAAGTTATAAATCCAATTACAAATAGTCAATTTTTATGGATTTTTGGATAAGTTATACGAACTGGCGAAGTTACTTGTATAATTTTGGATATTACCGGATTTTTTTTCTCGTAGACCAGAGATCATCAAACTTACTGAAGAATACCGAAATTCAATACTAAATAGAAAAATAATGAACTATAAATGTAAAACTTTTCTTTAATTTCTAACCAAATATCACATGCGTTTCCATGGTTTCTCCAAGTAAATAACCATTGCTATGGGTATAAATTTAAAATTAAGAAAAAGTTTTTCTTTTTTGATTAAACAATGAAAAACATCTAAATACATTCAACTGGTCAAAATGAATTTGTATGTTACCGTTAATGTATGCACTAACAATTTAAAGTATAATATACTTTAACTTCTTTGCTATATTTTTAGCTTTTTTGGTGCTACAACCAGACTATCATTGTTATAAACATACAGGAAAAGGGGAGTAAAAGACGTAACTAATACGTAATACATAGATATGAGAGTATATGGAGTTAGTATGTGTATTTTTCATATAAAATTTATAGATCTTAAAAATAAGTGGAAAATAAAATTCACATCTAGTTTGGTAATCTCTGCTTTAATTTTTTTATTGTTTTTATAAACTCTGAAAATATTGATTTTCAAAGAAACTACTCAAATAAAGAAAGTATTAAAACAGTGTATATAAGCTGGAACCCTTATCATTTGAAAATATATAATTAAGAATTGTTGCTTTAATAATTTAATGATAAGGGTTGACAGTCTTACGATTTAACTAAATTTTGAATAGTTTAGTATTTTTTTATTCTTGTACAATATATTCCATTAAGTATGATCAGCCTGCCTTAAAAAAATGTTGTATGACTTATTTTATTTATACTCAATGCAATTACAATTTAATAAACTTTTTGTAAATGATTTGTTTTTTATTTTCTGTTTACAATAGATTTTATTTCCCGCGTAGTTGAACTTTTCATTCCAGTATCGTCCGTCCCTGACAAGGTTCTTTAAATCGCTCTTTTAATAATTCTGTCTCCCAATAGGATTTAAAATCAAAGGCAGACTACGACTTTTCCTACGAAAATATGACCTTATATGAAAGTTTCGGTCGAACACTACTTCTATTTTCACTCATGAATAGAAAGACTATATTCTTAAGATAGCTATAGCAAATAAAGAAAATTATCTGTTAAACAAATACATCACATTATCAGGTGAAAATACATACGTTTCCTCTATCCTTTGGATAAAATTTGATCTGAAAGATTTATGTCACTAATCTAAATGCGAAAATACCCACTTTTAGTGGGTATTCTATCTTTGATGAAAATGCTTTCTAAATATTTAAATTAAACCATGTTTTTTTAATAATATACTTTTCAAATTGATATGAAGAGATGTTTCTCCCTTTTGCTATTATTAACAATTTAATCCATTACCTTGAGGACACCCAAATGTAGGTAATTTATTTTAGCGGCTCAATAATGGATTTATTGAATCGTTCTTCATAATATTCTTTATTGAATTAATTATAACTATTAATATATATTATTTATTCATTTTATCAATAAACAAATTAGAAATTTAATCGTTTTGACACATAATATTAAGTATCTATAGCCAATTAAATAATTTAAAAACTGTGCCTAACTCTATTTTAAGAACGTCCAGAATGTGCTGCCACCTACTGCATTCAACAAGTGACCAAGCGCCATTTATAAAAGTAAGTCGTTGTCAAAAAGAGGTGTGTAATTTAGGACTTCTCAATTAAATTAAATTTAATTTTAATTAATAATAATCTTTTAGTTAACAGCACAAAACATCGTTCATTCCTTTTCTTTTGATTTTAAAGACAAACGCTTGTAAAATGGCACTCGATATGAGAATATTTAAAGAGCCGCTCGGAATGATTAAAATTATAGAATTGGTAAGTGAAATTATTGAACAATTAGAAATTATTATTAATATAATTGTTTTCTAGGTGATTGCCATTTTGGCGTTTGTTACTACGGCCGCCTATAAGAATGAACTGAAGTTTGATTGTGGAACCAATTCGTATTTGTTGACATTTGATTATCCTTTCAATTTGCAATACAGCCAATTAATGTGCAGCAAACACGTCAAGGTATTATAGGAAAAACGAATCCTATGGAAATTGAAGCAATTCAATCATAATGTTCATCTGTATAACGTGGACAAAAGTTTTAACATACCCGTAACCTATTATATTAGTTTTATATTCCTGGTAACTTGGATAAAGTAGCTATGATCGTTAAGGTCCTAGAATATTAATTTGGAGCGACAACTCATAGTTCTAGTTGACTTAATTGTTTTGGAACTGCTTCTTTATATCGATTGATATCTATTTAATATTTTCAGCATCAAATAAATAACACTAGCGTTAAAACTAAAATATTTTTTCTTCGTTGATTTTTATCTAGATGGCGCGTCGGTCGCAACTATACCACGTGACCAATTTTGACGCTAGAAATCAGCTTCAGCGTTATTGTGAAATCGCACCTTAATTTTATTTTCTAGCTGATTCAATTTTTGTACAAAACTGACATTTTTCAATTATTTTTACAGATTATTGGTAACTTCTCTTCCGATGCGCGCTTTTACGTCGCTGCCGGAGTAATGACAATGACATACAGCCTTTTTATGATCTTAATTCACGCGTACTTTGATGAAAACTACAAAGCCAATCCAGTTTACGCTTTTTTTGTACGTAAACATGTAACATCTTTATTAAATAACTATTACAGTGTCGATAAATCATTGCTGTCAATTGGTCGACGGTAATTTCTTCAATAAATTTTGCATTTCTCTAAAAAGTAAGGGATGAAAAATAATGAGGATCAATTGTCAGAGTACCAATTGTCGGGAATGTAATCATTATAATAAATTATATTCTCGTTTTTTGAAGTTATACTTTTTTGGTGACGTTATGAAAAAATTGTCAAACTAAATTTTAATAAAATGTGGCGCTACGAAACACACAACAATACAAAAAGAATATAAATTATTATAAACTAATTATGGAAAAGAACCATAAAAATATTAACTTAGTAATCATTTCATTTTTCTTGTTTTAGGATTTCGGATTCACTTTGCTCTTCTCGATTTTGTGGCTTTCTAGCACTGCTGCATGGTCCAATGGCGTTAGTGGGCTGAAGAACACCACCGATCCGAAATTAATGTTAGAGATGCTTAAAATTAATTGTTGTGATATTAAAATAGGATCCTTTTTCATTCTGCATATGTCCATTGTAAGTGAATAGATGATATATTTGTCTACTGACCTCAAAATATATATTTTTTAAATTTTAGTTGATTGGTTTCCTCAACTTCTTTGTATGGGGTGTCAACATGTGGTTTGTTTACAAGGAAACCACCTGGTTTTACCAAATAACGCATCGCGGAGGCAACCCAACCTCTTAAATGTTTTTCGCTGGAAAAACTTTCTAACCCTTTGGCCTAGTCTAGAAAAAGGAAGTCAGAGGAAATCACAAAAATTAAAAGGCTTATTTCTCTAATAAGAAAAATCTCATTTATATATTCTTTTCAAAAATTTTGATACTAAAATATATATTTTGTTCAAATATTTTAGTGTTAAATACTAATTTATAAGATAAAAATTTTGATACTAATAATATATTTTGTACAAATGTTTCAGTATTAAGCACTAACTTATAAGCCGTCCTTTTGTACTAATTATAAGTTAACGTAGAATATAGTAAAGCGCATTGTTATTGACTTTTATATAAATAAATTTTAGTTTGTAATAATTGAATGTGTTTTATTCATAATTATTAATTACTAACAATTCACAATTGGTATCATTTAATTTAATAACCATTGATAAAATTTTTTGAATACTTGCCCTAGAATTTCTTATCTTTATTTTATTTTATATTTTCTTAAATATACGACCATTTATCAGAAACATAAACTGTCATCATTGGCAATAAATTAACAAGAATTTTTCGTTGATATATAGTCAACTAGCATTAC
Source organism: Sisyra terminalis (assembly GCA_958496175.1). Lineage (NCBI taxonomy): Eukaryota > Metazoa > Arthropoda > Insecta > Neuroptera > Sisyridae > Sisyra > Sisyra terminalis. Next base: position 1,052,591 of record OY292280.1, read on the forward strand.
TAGAATATTTTAGTTATTTTTTTCCGCAAAACATTATTTCAATGCTATTTATTAGTAAGTGAAATCCAGATACAAATAGTCGGAACAAACATTTTAAGTTTACAGATTTATCCCCGATAACTCCCGGATCCCGGTTTCACCTATTTTAAGTTGAATAGCTTAACAAATTTCACCTGATAAATAAACTATGTTTCCTAGTTCATTAAATCGCTACCCAGTTAGAATCCCGCATTCTAAAATATAGGGAATAATATAGTTTTTGGCTTTTCAAAACCTGTCCCAACTGACTAATGACTAAAATTAGGGTTCAAGTCCATTTTAGCACACCAACAATCTGGCAGCGTTGCATTTTCGATTTTGTTTTTTATTCTATTCGCGATATTTTTGTTAATTTAATTCTAATATGGTATAATTCTCTTTTGTAGATAAATTTTGGCTCAAGTGTACTTTAGCACACGCACAATTTGGCAACGTTGCATTTTTGACTTTGTTTTTAATTTAATTCGCGAATAAATCGGTCCATAATGAAAATTTAGCCACAAAAGAAAGAATTATACCATATTAGAATTGAATTAACAAAAATATCGGGAATATTATTAAAAACAAAGTCAAAAATCCAACGTTGCCCGATTGTGGGTGTGCTAAAGTACACTTGAGCCTAAATTTTTATTATGGACCGATTTAATTGCGAGTTTAATTAAAAACAAAGTCGAAAATGCAACAATACCAGATTGTGGGTGTGCTAAAATGAACTTGAGCTGAAATTAGCATTTGAATGAAATCGAAATGGCAGTTGAAACTAATGACATGATAGTTCAAATTTTAGATTAATTATTATATATGTATTCCACTTATATCCGAATGTGTTGGGAACTTTATATTTGTTTATGTCTTTACTGAAACATATGCGTATTATGTATTTTGATATTAAAATCAAATTGTGTTTATAATTGTTTCATATTTTAGTTATCGCTAACCACTTATAGGTAGTGTGCCAGTTCAAGTCCTACCGGAAGTGACTACGGCAGTGAATTGAAACATTTGATGAATTATACCAAAGAAGTATAACTTCCTCCATGTGTACATAAGTACATATATCGTTTTTATTGAAAGTAAAAGTACGATTTTTAATGAAAATGAAATCTTTGAAGTACTTTATTAATGTTTTCAATCAGGTTTAATATTTTTCCTTGGAAATTTCGAACTCTTTCCCCTCCTTATTTCTACTGTGATGTTATAGCTGGCTATAAAAATATCATTGTCTAATGCATATTAATGTTTTAAGAACTTTAGGTTTTTCCATTAATTTTCCGTTTTCGGATTTCCTTATCACTTGTTCGTGTTTAATGTAGGATTAGTTTAAAAAATTATTATGTCCTCTACACTTGGACGATATTCGTTTTTTTTTTTTTTTTTTTTTGTTAAGTGATGTGTATTTATTTCAACCGTTTAGATATAGTTATTGGAAACTTTCGGCTAGTGTGGAGTTATTAACATTCGATTTTGAATAATTAACTGTTATACTTACTAAAAAAAAAAGAATTTCTCAGTTGGCCTTGAATTGTTATATCATTTGTATTTACCTGATTTTTATACAATCGTGCGTCATTTGTTCGTATCATTAGTAGCCATAAAGACAAAAATTTGGTCCACTTGTATAATCAACTAACCGCATTTTTTTTTTGTTGATAAAACTCACCAAAAAAGAAAATGAATTGATTCCAAATTTCCATGAAAGATTTGAAAATGAAAAACAGGCGAATTATCTTCAAAGAATAGTGGTGTTTGATAGTACCCCGCAGTCGTATCACTTCATTGTTGATATTTTGCAAATACTAACCACATTGGCAACAATCAATGTAAGTGCTTTTTTTTATCAATTTTCATTAAGTTCCTCGAGAAACCTTGAAAAGTCAATATTTTTCGGTCGTCTTTTCCAATATAAACGCCAAAGAAAACCAAATTCGTACATTATCAAAACAAATTTCTCAGTGGTTCATTATTGGTTCATTAACGTCCTCTTTACTGTTTGGTGATTTTTTTAAGTAGGTAAGCAATTTATTTAATTAATTAATTCCCTCTAAAACTATTTCAACTGTAATCAAAACCGGTACTTTTATTGATCCTTGGACAACTGATCTCTCGACAATTCTTCCTTAAAATCGGTTTGTCTAATCATGCGCAACTCAACGCCAAAAACAAAACACTTTTCCATTGTTGTAGAAAAGATTTATAGCCCAAAACTCCGCGATGGTCAAATTTTCGTTATTTTATAAAAGCTGAATTTTTTTTTGGGAATATATCCAACACGGGAAAATATAAAAGCCAGTTTTTCAATATTTTTATACAATCTTATCCTCCATTGCCAGACACTGCACGATTTCAACCTCCTGCCAGACATCCCTAAAAATTGACAGAACAGACAAATAGTAAAAATTGGTGATTGAATGAAATCAAAATGACAATTGAAACCAACAACAACAATCATTTAGTTCAAATTTGAAACAATTATGTTTGGATTTCACTCACACGTATATGTTTACAATATTTGTTCTTAATCTTTGCCAACTTATGCACATACGTTTGCCTATTATCAAATAAACTTATTAAAATTTAAACAATATATAAAATACATTGTAGTGAGGGGTGGACTAAGGCCTAGGTCCGAAAATTAAATTTTTAATTTTTATAGTTAATTTTTATTTATATTTAACAGAAAAACGGGATATTCATAATTATTGCTGTAACGAATCCAAATTATGCCGAATCGTTAATTGCTAAAATTGACAAGTGTGATAGGCCCATAATTATAATGTTGCCTAAGGCCTGCATTAGGCTTTATTTATGTTATATGGATTACAAAAGTAAACAATAAATAAATTTGAACAAATGACTAACTTATGCACAGATGCGTATTGAGATTGCCAAGCAATCCTCCTCAGTAATATTGGATCACTCCGTAATTGGTATGCGATGAGAAATTGAGATCAATCCGTAACTATTTTGTGGCTCATCACATAGCAGTTACGGAACGATCCAGTACTACTTGATAACCACTTAAGAAAATTGCTGGGTAATCGAAATATGTATCTGGGCAATACATCAGTATAATACATTTGTTTGAACTTTTGTTCAAATTTATGTTTATAGTAAATTATTTTACATAAATAAGACCACAATATATTTTATATGTTGTTTATACTTTAATAAGTCAATCAAATAATAGACAAACGTTTGTGCATAAGTCAGCAAAGAGTAAGAACAAATATTGTAATCTCATTGTTTCAAATCTGAACCAATTGATTGTTGTTATTGGTTTCAACTATTATTTCGATTGCATTCAATTGCCAATTTTTAATATTTGTTAATATATTTCTTTGCTAATTTTCTTCAAATTGGTTCTAACGATTTTATTAAAACTGTTCATTTTTATTAATCTTGTTGAGATCTACAACTTTGACAAAAAAATTCTTTCAATAACGTTCTTGGATCGTAAAAAATGTTATGATATTTTATGTCGTTTTTTTCAATTTTTATTTCGTTTTGTATCTTGCCCCTCTTGTTAGACGACTGGTGCCGCCCTTGACTTCAGCTTAAATATTGGAAAAATTTAACGTAATTTGTTTGTTAAAAGATTAAAAATGTTATCCATAACGATTGAATTATGTAAAATGGTCATTTAGGTCTGTTTTAATTAGTTTTAAAATTGGGGCACCAACACCATTTTGAATTTATGAGAAACAAAAATCATTAAATAAAGTGGAATTTCACTAAAAGGTGGAACTTAATTGGTATTAATTTTTTGAATTATTTTTTTTTTGAAAAACTTAAAAAGTAAATCAAATGACATGTTTATATCGTCTATCATTTGTTTTTCTTTGATTTTATGTAGTGTGACGTCATAGTTTAGTATTTGTACATCGATTGTACTTTGAGGATGTTTCCCGTAAAAGATCACCTGAAGGAATTTTTAAGTAACATTGTGCAATGATTTTATCATATTTTTAAGATAAAAGTTTACCTTCAAATCAATGCCAGAGATAAATGTTGGACTTGAGCCATCGGTCAATCGCGAATTTATGAATTTGTCGGTATTTGAAAAAACAAATGATTGAAATTAAAATTATTATTATTATAATTACGATAAAAGTGAAATCTAATCGGAAACACTTAAAACTGTTACAGTTTAATCTCTGGTTGCCATTTGATCGTCGATAGAGTTGTCGTATCCAATTCAAAATCGCACAACAATGGATAATGTCGCATATAAATCCGATGAGGTAAGTGTACCGCTGGATACTTACCCCTTGATATCTTCTAAATATTTTATTTTTTTTTAGGAAAATGTCGTCATCAATTATTCCCAAAAAAACGAGAACGATGGAGGCTTTCAAAATGGCCACGAGGATATTTTTGTCGACGCCGAAAATTTGGCCAACCCAAAGAAAAATGACACCAATTTTCTAATTAAATTACAAATTTACTATCGGGCAAAAGTTAATGAGCATGCGCACGAAATTAGTGTTGGAATGAAAATTTTTCTGAATGTTATCTTCGTAATTTACTTCGCATATGCCACCTACTATTATTTGTCGCATCGTAAGTATCAAAAAAATAAGCAAAGTTTTCCAAACATTTCCAAATTTATCTTATGAACTATGAATGGGAGTCGGAGCCAGAGTCATACATTGCTTCCGCAACCGGAGCTGGAGCCTAAGTTTACAAAGAAAAGCTCCGGAACTAGAACCGTAGTAGGCTCCAGCTCCTCAGTCCTGGTAACAATTATGCCATATTACGATGAAATGTGACGTAAATGTTCTATAACACGATTAATAATTCACATATTTTTTTTTACAGCAAAACTCACTTTTAATTGGGCCGATGGCTATGGATTGCTCGTTCTTCTATTCTGCTTCACTTATATCTTCGTCTTCTTTTACTATTGCAACAAATACATTCCATGGCCAGACAAGGATAGCTTTTTTGGAAAAATGATTACTTGCAATTTTAATTCTCGGTTAGTATGTCATTTCAAGAGCTAGAATTTGATATACGAAAAATTGTTAGGAATGCCAACGATACATCGATTTATCGTTCATAAACATCGATGGTACATCGTTCTTCCTAAGCGATAGCTCATGAACGATATTTTATCATAGCGCCATCTTTCGTCCCATCCGTGACCTACAACACATAAATAAATACCTCTTTCAGTCGCCAGCTCAAATTTCTAAATTCCGTCAGTTTATAATATAACGCATGGATTATAAACTAACGGTAGGTTAAGTTATATTATAACCTAACGGCGTATCGGAAACCAAGAAATTTCTGACAAAAAAACGGCTTTTAATACTTTCAGAAGCCTTTAAAGTAGTATTTTTAAGAGTTGGGGTTTATCTACTATTAGTAACGATTTGAAAGATGTTTCCTTTCATTTCAGGTATACAAATTGGATTCTGGTTGCATCGCTAATTATAGCCTATATAGTTTTTTTGTTTTTCGATTCCCGAGACCATCCAATCCGAATGCGATCCGGATTGGGATTAATATTTTTCATGCTTATCGGATACTTTTCCTGTGTCCATCCCGGAAACGTATGCTTACTAATTTCCTCTGAATAACAAAGTGGTTGCAAGTATCTCAATTTTAGATTCGATGGAAACCAGTGTTTATGGGAACCTTAATCCAGGTGTTGTTTGGCTTGTTCACGATTCGGTTCTCCATTGGAAGGGATATCTTCATTGTTTTGGGAAACAAAGTGACCACATTCCTGAATTATACTTTGGAAGGAGCCGCTTTTGTATATGGAAACATTTTGGTTTATGGTACTGACACGTTTCCGTCTATATTCGCGTTTAATGTATGTACTTTTGGTGGGAACCATTTAAATAGACTGTTTATGATTTACATGATTTTTAGGCTCTACCGGTAATATTTTTCATGAGTTTTATTGTCAATGTTTTGTATTACTATGGAATAATCCAAGCGGTTGTTACGAATTTAGGATGGGCGTTAGGTTCTGTAATGGGAACCACTATTTGTGAAAGTATTAATTGTGTTTCAAATATATTCCTGGGAATGGTAAGAATCATGGTTCTAACGTTGGTATGAGACTTAAACATTGTTTTTTAGACTGAATCTCCTCTATTGCTTAAACCATATTTGAAAAGTTTAACGAAATCCGAGTTGCATGCCGTTATGCTATCAGGATTTGCAGCAGTTTCTGGTTCGTACCTATAAGTTGGTATCTAAATAAACACTAAAGAACTAAATTTTAGGAACCGTTTTGGCTGCTTACATTTCCTTTGGTGCTAAAGCTAGCCACTTAATTACAGCATGTGTGATGACAGCTCCTGCCACTCTTGCCTTTGCTAAACTCAACTATCCGGAAGTAGAAAAGTCGAAGAGTACTGTAGAAACCATCGAACTTATCAAATCGTAGGTTGAAAAATTTTTTTTTGCAAGCCTAGAACCACAAAAAATTTACTCCAGTTCCTGTTTCTGGTTCCTACTTGCAGTAGAACCAGGTGCTCCTATTATGGGTACCTTCCTCTGGAACTATCCGTGCAGTATTATTTTCGGGAAATCTTTAAAATCACTAAAAAACTTGCAATTCCAGAGAAGATTCTTCCGTATTGGATGCGGCTGCTAAAGGAGCCAATAACGGGATTCCTATTATTATGGGAGTGATAGCAAATCTGATCTCTTTCATTGCAATGGTGGCATTTTTAAATGCTTTGGTTCAATGGTTCGGAACCATAATTGGCTACGATTATATAACATTCGAGTGGATTATGACGCAGGTGTTTACACCGATCAGGTAAACTGTTAAGATGCACCCATTAATTGGTATAAATAACTGCCAATTTTTACTCCAGTTGGTTGATGGGCGTTGAATGGGATGAATGTGGATATGTAGGAAATTTAATCGCCTTAAAAACCGTCATTAACGAATTTGTCGCCTACCAGAAACTTAGTCAATTCAAGGCTGAAGGTCTACTAAGTGTAAGTATACCACTATCAATTGGGAACCATTGTAATCATTGGGAGTTTAAGTAATAAAAAAGAACAAGAGTTATTTCTTTTGTAATTTTCAGCCTCGAAGTGAAATGATCGCAACGTATTCGGTTTGTGGTTTTTCCAATCCTGGATCTGTGGGAATAATGATTGGAACAATGAGCTCTTTGATGCCAGAACGAGCTGATGATATTACAGCATTGTCCATCAGGAGTTTCATTGGAGGAGCCATTGTTTGCTTTATTACAGCATGCTTTGCCGGTATGACAACACCGCCTATAAACTATAATCAACTTGAGACTACTATAACATTTTTAATCCTTTCCCTCCTTATATATCACGTTTAGTAACATTTTCACTATCCTCTTTTCGTCCCCTGGATATTACTAAAAGTAGGTGACATTCCTAAATTTATAATGCCTTTGTCACAAATTTGCAATGATCCCCTCCTCTATTCACTAACGTGTCACGAAATATGAATAATCTGAAACAATATTAATGGAGTTTTTTTCTTTTGTTTAGGAATGTTGGCATTCGGAGACGAATTCAATGAATAGAAACCAATATAAAGTCAGGTTTACGATGAAACTTAAATAAATATATAAAAAATACATCAGCTGTAGGTCATATGTTTATAGTTCAAATGTTGTTATTTATTTATAAAAAGAAAGTATTACATTATTGGTGCTAATATGTAAATACCTCCGTATATATCTTAAGTTTAAGATATCTATATGCAATATATTTTAGATATAGTGATAAATTAGATTTTATGTATATTTGTAGTCATTATGTGTAATGACTAGTAAATTTAAATAATAATTTTTAACGAGTATACAAAGCTTGGGATACCCATATATTTTCATTGGCCCCTGACGGTTATTTGTAGTAAGCACCTAACGAAGTCGAATTATTAAAACAATTGATATTATTAATGAACCATTATTCATAATCAGAGCTGTCAGAAAAAAGTATCTCAGTTACTAAAGTTACTTTACAGTATCAAAAATACTATATCTTAGTTCCTTTATTTTTTGCCAAAAAGTAACTTGTATCTAAGATGCTTTTTAAAAGAAACTGTATCTTGTAAATAAAGTAACTATGATACAATATCTAAGTAACTTTGAAGTAAATTAGTTACTCTAAAGTACCTACGATTCTGTATCTGTTTTTTTTTTTATTTTTTGACCAAAAGTATCTAGCATTTTATTTTTTAAAAGGAAACGTATTGTCTAACTTAAAATGTATCATAGATATCCAAAAGTAACTTAGATGCCAAGATATCGAGAAATTAAATACAAAGTTTTATTTTGTTTTGTTACATAAGATTCAATTTATACGTCGTATATTATTATTCCATAATTTTTAAAGTGTGTAGTGTTTACAGGGAATTAGACATATATACTTTCCTTTTTCTAAATTAGTAACTATAAGAAATGTATTATCTGATAACTTAATACTAGCATCTAAAACATTACGAAACTTAGTACATACTAGAGCTGTCAGAAAAAAGTATTTTAGTTACTTTAAAGTATCTAAGAGATTGCATCTTAGTTTCTTTAGTGTTTTGGTAAAAAGTTATAAGTTTCTTAGATATTTTTAAAAGGAACTATCTTGTAACTTAAAAAGTATCTTAGTAACCTAAAAGTAACTTAGATACCGAAAGATCAAACACGTAGTTTTATTTTTTTAATTATATTAACCTTCAATTGTTTTTTAAGTGTGGTGTGTTTAGATGTATATAGTATCCTTTTTCCTAAACTAATAAAGTTAAGTAAGACATTATCTAACAAATTTGCCTAATAAGTTATGAAACTTAGTACAAATATAATATGTATATACAGAGTAACTGAAATAGTATAGTTGTAAGTAACTTAAGATGAGTATTTAAGATCCTTTTTCTTAAGAGCAACAAGATACCCAAAGTAACTTCGGATACTTTTTAACAATAGTTACATTTTTAGTATCTAGATACTTTCCCAATCTGACAGCTCTCCGTAACTATTATAGTATACAAAAAATATAAGTGTTTAAGTTTTTTAAAAGTATTGAGAAACCCAAAGTAACTTATCTAGTATCTAGATACTTTAGAAAAGCATCTATTATAGCTCTGTTTATAATAACCACAAATAAAAACTGATTTATTATATACAGTAAAATAACTCATTTATCAATTTGTAGCATAATATATATTTAAGACAAACGTATTTAGTTCTTAAGTGCCAAATTGTTATGAATTTTGTAAATGTACAAAATTTCTTAAATAAAAGTATTTTTTATATTGTTTCGTTTTTATTAACTTGAATAGAAGGATTCGTTGGATTTGTGTTTTTGGACCTATGCAATAAAAATTTATTTTATTACACAAACGTTTATTTATTTCACTATGATTTTTTTGATGGTCGATTACATTCCTTAAACGTGGTTTGTTTCCAAGAAAATTTTCACAGCAAGTACAGTTGGACTTATATTTTGATGAGAAAATTCAAATTACCCTTACAAACAACAAATTTAACCATAAAACTTCTAAAATTCCTCCAGAAATGTGATTAAATGCTACATTTATGCAACCATTTGTTTAGATTATACATTGGTGTACGCTGGTTGCCTACCAAACTATATGATTGTTCACGGTATTTCTCATATAATTTCTGATGTTATTATAGTACAACAACAACAAAAGAGATAAATATCTGATTGGAATTTACGAGAAAAATCACTTTGTTTTCCTTTTTCGGAATGTAACTCTTAAAGTCGATAGTTGGTTTTGATTTAATTTAAAGAAGAGCAGTTCATATTTGTCCATACGACAACAATGCATTACCGTTCCTTAGAATTTTAAATATCGAAAAAAATTGGGAAAAACATCAAAATGTTATTATGTGTATTGACACATTTTCCGGATGTACCAAGGAGCAGCTATGGTTTCAATTTTTTTTGGAAAATTCTAATTATTTCGATCGCGAAAGAAAATTGAATTTTGTAATCTGAGAAATATTTATATATAAGTTTTTGTTTAATTTAACACATGTAGTTGTAGCCTAATAGATATGTTGAGGGAATCTAAACCAACAGTTTCCGGGTTCAGGCCTTGAAATTGGCATTTTTTTTTTATATTTTACAATTTATTTCTATTTTCTAATGTTTATAGTATCCTGGAATAACAATAACTCTTGTTGCTGGGTTTTTTTAGGGACATATATTCCTTTAGACAATTATAGCTTTATTTTTCTTTTTTGTTCACCTTTTATGACGATTATAATTTTCAAAAAATAAGTATAAGAATTGAAATTTTCAAATTTTAACGACGATTTATACGTTGATTATCAATCGTACGTTAATGATGATAAATTCATGCGATTGGGTTTGAATTATTCTATTAAATGCTTAAGTATGAGCTTGAAGAAACAATGTCGAGAAGATTTGAAAACCACGACCAATTCTAAAAATTTGGTTTCAATACAATCAATTTTAATATGAATTCAGTTAATATCTTTTGCATTAAAGCCAAATCTATTTACGTAAATACGATTAAACGGCTACTTTTCGAGGAATTTGCGATTATTATAATTTTTTAGACGATTTTCTGAAAAATAAACGATGGTAAGTTCAAGGGTTTTTCCATGTAAAAAATTGTTATTTCCTATTCGAAAAGATTGTACCTACCTTTGGGGCATAGGCTTAAAGAATATTTAACTTGAAATTCATCAAAAAATCGTTCCTATTCACAGTAATATTCCGTTTTTATCGGAAAATATGCTGATTTCTGCTACTCTCCGGAACGATTTACCGGACGGCGCTGCTGGAACCTGAGGTTCCTAATTCGATTTACAAATGAGTCCATGGTTTTTTTCAACCATTATAAATGGTTTTTATTCCGTTTAACTTACGTTGGCTTACATTATCATTTAATAACATGAACCCTCTTTTCCGAATTTTAGGACCATGTATTTAATCGATCAAAGATAGCCGTCGACATTTGGAAATGATTGATCTATGATTTATATGTTTCTCCAACAAAATCTAAATACATAAGTGCGATTAAACAACTAATTTTCGAGAAATTAGCGTCTTCAGGGACCTGTAATATATGTCATGTTGGGTCGAAAAAATGTCTATTTATTAACTCATATCGATTGAAATCGATAAATAACCAATGAAAGTTACTAGATAAATCCTTTTAGGCACTTGTGGATCATTTCTAATCGTCCTTTTAAGCAATTTAATTTACATCTGACACTTGTCAAAATTGGTTTTGGTTTGCTTTATATGCAACCCGGTGAACATAAAAAAACAAAATTCGGCGTTTTGCCCATTTTTGTGTTGTTTGGCCATCTATGCGATTAAGTGTAAACTCTAAGCGCGTATTTCAACTTCACCAACTTAAGTTTGTGGTTCCACCTTATGGAGCGGATTGTGAACTATCAGCTTCCAGCAAAATCCGAAACGCATTTTAGCGTTGTCTCAATTCAAAATTCCAAACACTTAGTTATTGTCAATCAATAATAGTTCTTTGAAAGTAACAATACTTTGTAAATTGAATTAAGAACTTGCAATTGTTTAATTTTTTAACTAACGAGTGAAGTTTCGACCACGGAAAGTGATAGAAATAAAACTCATCTTCAAATGCAAGAAAAGACCACTAAATAAGGGTTGTTTTATTGAAAACAAACGAATTATTTCAATTATTATAACTATAATAAATACATCTAAGAAAAGTCTAATTTTTATGTTAGATTTTTTTGTTATAATCCTGAAGACCACCACTGGTCGCATTGAAGAATTTTGAGTTAATTTTCTCCCAAAAACACAAACATTTCTCCTGAAAGTATTTGTCAGAAATTTCTTGTAGATCATATTTCACATTTGCAATAGTAATTGTGGCTCAAGTCCTCTTTTGAATTGTCAAATCTTTAGGCTCAAGTGTACTTTAGCACACCCACAATCTGGCAACGTTGCATTTTCGACATTGTTTTTAATTTAATTCGCGATTTTTTGATGATTTAATTCTAATATGGTATAATTCTCTCTTTTGTGGCTAAATTGTCATTATGGACCGATTTAATCGCGAATTAAATTAAAAACAAAGTCGAAAATGCAACATTGCCAGATTGTGGGTGTGCTAAAGTACACATGAGCCATTTTCTCTTTTGTAGCTAAATTTTCTTATGGACCAATTAAATCGCGAATTAAATTTAAAAAAAAAGCAGAAAGGGACTTGATGCGTATTTTTGTTTTTTATTTGTCAACGCTTTATAACTACTAAGTTCTTTGGCGACTCTAGGGTTAATAAGAATCCGTAATCGAGAAATATCGAAAATTTGCTCAATATGAAAATCGAATATCTTTACCTACCAGTTTTGGAGTGGTCACGTTGACCACTCGGCCACCAGTAGGCGAAATGGTGAATTGTTCGAGAAACATCAGTTAAACTAAAAAAGGTAATATTTTACCAAAATAGCACTGAGATTGGACTAACGGTATAAGCTTGGATCAGGAATGTAGAAATTTTCTGAACTGAAGAGAACTATTCCGAATGGTTTCGATATTATTCCTGTAGGTATTGTTCACTCGAATGCAATTTCTACGTAAACTTTGACATATGCCAGAAATGAAAGAGTGACGGTTATTTTCAAATATTGAAATTTATATCAGAAGCAGATCTGACCAATTGGAACTGAAAACCAACGGAACTGGGGTGCAGTTGTCCTTTTAGGACGCAGCGCAGAGGAATTCTCAGGAGAGGAGAACACAAATTTTTGGTTTTTTAATTTTGTTTTTTATTAATCTAATTAAAATATTTGTTAAACGACAATAGTAAAAATGTAACTACAATCTTGAATTTTCCTTTAGCAAAATAGACAATGAAGGAAAATTGAAATATCTTCGTATATTTGCATAATACTTATAGTACATAGTTATGTGTTAACTAACAATGCTTAATTAAATTCCAACGAAATAAATTAACATTAATCAAGTAAGCGTTTTAACTAAATCAATTATTAATAAAAACTTAAAAAATTTCAAATATCAAAATTAACGTATTTAACAAAGATGAAAACAGAATTATTGATAAAGAAGTAGAGCAATACTTTGGTTCAATATTATCACAAATCCTTATAATGAAATAATTTAAAGTCGTCCAGTTAAAATATTTTATTGATAATAAGCATTCGAACATGTCTGTTTATTTTCAAGGATTTTTTTTCTAAGGTACCAGTTGTATTAGGATATTATAACTGAACGAAAATTATTTTAATATACTTATAGTGGATTTTGTAATTCAAATAAGATTTGTTTATAGTTTTCGTATAAAACTAAAAAATTATAAGAAATTATAGGATTTCTTTTCTTTGGGCCTATTCCTAATATCTCTGGCGTCACGATTTAACCATCGATTATTGTAAAAGAAGCAATAATAAATCGAAAATTAAAAATACAAAACTACGGAATTTTGCTTTATTTTCAAGAATCATAGATTTTTTTCCGAAAATCTTAATGTCTTTCTTGTGTGAAATCAATTTAAATTGGTCTACGACTTGCTTCAAATGAAAAAAAATAGAATAAATGAAAATGTATAGAAGTCAATGGTAAAACATATGCAACTGATGCATAGCATTTCGTAGCATGTCTGTTCACTGCTCATTTTTATGTCTTTATCCTTCTTTGTTACATGCATATCAGCTTTTCTATCAACCTGGTTAGAATGCAACCAATTCAGAAAAGTATTTAAATTTTAAATACTTTGTTTCAACAGATTTTTTAAATAGTTCTTTACCATCGCTTTATAACTACAAAGGTCATTAACGACTCGAAAGTTAATAAAAATTCTTAATCAAGAAATATCGAAAATTTGCCTACCTAACGACACCTAGCAGTTTTGAAGCGGTTACCTAAACCACTCGACCACCAGTAGACTTAGCAGGGAATGCCGTCAGACATTTTTAGATTAACTTTATACTTAGAATCGTTATGGTTTGTTGTTATCGCGTGCTAATTTAAATTTCATTGTTTTCGCAACTATGACCATTGAAAGTATTACAGTGATTTCTTTTATTCGCGGGGGTTTCAAACTCTACTAAAATCGTGGTTATTCCTGATTGGGAATTAACAATATCATTAATATGTTGATGGTTCTTTTCCATAGATTGATTATAATTATTTATATCCTTTTTTTAGTTTTTTGGTTTTTTATTTTTATTTTTTATGCTACTGTAACATGATTCCTCGGTTTTTTGACTTCTCCAGGAACCAATATAATTCATTATAACACAATTTAACTGTCAATTTTGAGTTAATTTAATTTAATTTAACTTATCAATTGGCTGTTAAGTTATGTTCTAAAAAATTATATCAGAAGTACTTGAAGTCGGAAAAGCGATGAAACGTACACTACCAAAAAAAAAAGAAAGAAAATATAATTGGTTGTATCATTAATATTCAGGGTTTGTTATAACGGAGCTGCCTAAATTTTATCTTTATTTTTTCAATTGTTATTTACCGTCGCATAAAAGGTACTGAGGTCTTTAGCGACTCTAGGGTTATAAAAATCCGTAAATCAAGAAATATTGAAAATTTGGGTATAAGTTTAGATCAGGAACGACGAAATTTGAGAACTGTTTCGAATAGTTTTGTAATTATTCCTGTACGTATTGTTCACTCGAATGCAATTTTTACGTAAATTTTAACATATGCCAGAAATGAAGAAGCGACGGTTATTGTCAAATATTTATTATCAAATACATATAATAGAACATAAAAATTAAACAGTTCAATAATGCGACAGTAAATATTACCTAAGTATATTTTTCATTTCGCAAATGTTTTGGAGTTTCCTTTCATTAATTAATCACAGTTTTTCATAAGTTTTCCCATAAAAATGTAAACTTTATTTAGAAAATTTGGTTACAGTCCATTTAAGCACACCCACAATCTGGCAACGTTGCATTTTCGACTTTGTTTTTAATTTAATTTACGATTAAATCGCTCCATAATAAAACTTTAGCCACAAAAGAGAGACTTATACCATATTAAAATTAAATCATCAAAAATATCACGAATTAAATTAAAAACAAAATCGAAAATGCAACGTTGCCAGATTGTGGATGTATCAAAATGGACTTGAACCGAAAATTTAATTTTACATATTACAATATAAATACTTATTTGAAAATAACCGTCGCTTCTTCATTTCTGGCATATGTCAATTTTTACGTAGAAATTGCATTCGAGTGAACCATACGTACAGGAATAATATCGAAACCATTCGAAATAGTTCACTTCAGTTCTGAAAATTTCGACGTTTCTGATCCAAGCTTATACCAAAATTTGCTTGAATCGAGAATCGAACCCATCACCAACCAATTTTGGAGCGGTAACCTTAACCACTTGGCCACCAGTAGGCTTATTTGTTCTTACTTTATACTAATCCCTGTTAAAAAAAGACATTTTGATATCATTACTTTTAAATTACCCTCAATAATTACTAATGAGCTCCATAAAATTAGCCCATTAAATTTGTTTAATTTTATATAAAAAAATTAGAAAGAAAAAACGATTGAGCAAAAAAAAATTTGAGAAATCAAAAGTCGAGAGGTGAACTTTAGGGAGCTTTATAACGGTTTTAAAGTAATCTAGTCAATTACTGCGCTTTTTAAGAATACTCTTTACAATGTATGAATAACGTAAAAATGTTTTTTGGATTTTTTTTTGCATTCAAAACGGTGAGATCTTTGAATTCTCATTTTCGAATAATCGTTACTTCTTTTATAATAATCGGTGGTTTGATGGTGAAAATGTTAGGGAGCCCTCTATGAATATCGTTTTTAGTTATGTTTACAAGGATCAGTTTTCGTTGTTCACGTGTTTTGACGCTTGAATTTTTTGCGAAGATAATTTTTCCACTTCTATATATTCATTTTCGTCGCACATTGAAGTGGTTGCCTTATTTTTCCTTTCAGCTCCATTAATGAAGTCTTCGTTGTTGCGATGATTGTTGTTGTTGTGAACTTTGACGTGACTCACTAAACTAGTGACATCTTCAAACTCCAATCCGCACTCATTACAGTTGAAGTTTTGTGATTTGGCGATTTGTTCAGTGGATGTAGAACTGAGCTGTAAGACGCAATCCTGTTCGTGCAGGTGCTGGTAGCTGTGATTGTCAAGTTCTGCTCGAAAGAAGAAACGTAGACTACATCGAGGACAGTCGTATGGCCGAGCTGCCAATCCATGCTCGAGCATGTGCGAGTGTAGGCCTTGCGCAGCCGTGAAAACAGCTGAACATAAGTAGCACGTGTAGCTGCCAAATCCCGCGAAAGTATGCTCGATTAAATGGATTTGAAGTTTGAGGGAAGAAGTTAATTTACTTCGACACAAGTGGCACTCAAACTGCGAGTTTTCCGAGAGTACATGCGTGGCCATGTGTGTTTGGATTTCATGTTCGGAACTGAAATTTAAGTGGCATTTGATGCAGGAGAATTTTTTTGAATCGTCAGGAGTTTTCCGTTCGAGTTTTGTTCCATTATCCAACTGTACGGAAAAACTATGTGTTGAGTAACAGTCCTTACAAATATGGGAATTCATTCCACCGTTGGTTGGAACTATGTTGGGTTTCTCGACTGATTTTAAGCACAAAACGCACTGGTACTCATTGGTACTTTGATTGTTTCTGAGGTGGAACTGGGAGTGGATTCGGACTTCAATGTTCGAAATGAGGGTTTGCCGACAAATGACACACGGTGTCGGTAGGGAAATTTGGGAGCTAGAACTATTGCTACTAATATTATTATGTTGAATCAAATGCGAGAAAAACTGTTCATCAGTTACTATAGTCGCTTTGCAATGCGTACAAGAACTACCGGTAAGCACCTTACAGTGCGTCAATTTATGTTCAGCTAACAATGCTGCCGATGGACATAATTCATCACAAATATTACACTTATGCTTTCCGGATACTCCACTACTTTGGGAATGTTGCTTCATATGGTTTTCAAGCTCAGAGCGCGATTTACAGTTTTCATTACAGTAGGCACAGTGAAGACTCACAACTCCATTTTTCGACGCCGGTTTCAAGTGATGAACCAACTTTCGATGCGAAACTAATTCTGCTTCGCTGATAAAATCATTTCTATCGCACATATCACACATCCGAATCTTAAAATCACTCTCCATTTCACTATTGGTATCAGTCGAGTGAAGTTTTGTTGAGCGTAAAATCGATAGTTGGAGATCATCAATTTTTCTGGAGTGGTCCCCATTGGTACTATCACCCGATCCATTTTTAATCTAAGCAAAAAAATTATACAATTAGATCCATGACAAAGTGATATAAAAACGACATACCGTTGAGTTAGCATGGTATTCGGTCATATGCAGTTCTAGAAGATACTCAACCGGAAATCCCCGTTGGCATATTTTACACTTAAATGGATGAAAGTGGACAGTTAAGTGCAGTTGCAAGTCGAGTTCGTTGTCCATTTCGACGTTGCAGAAACTACATCGAAAGGGTTTTACACTGACTCCCGGCATAAGGAGATTCAAATCGTGCGAGTTTCGGATATGAAGCTTTCCGGATTTGTCGTTTCGGAATAGTGAGCGGGAATCGTTTGGACATATTGCACACCGAAACATTTGGCACTCATTGCTATGTTTAACAGCGAAATGCATCTGAAACATTATTAAAACAACTGATGAATATTCACATTTCACGAAAAAAAAATACAGAACAGAATATCTGAATTGGCTCACATCCCTGTTAGAATCGTTAAATCTGCCAACGTTGCATTTTCCTCTTTGTTTTAATATAATTCGCGAATAAATCGGCCCATACTTTTTGGACACAAATAAAAAATAATACCATATTAGAATTGAATTGACTAAAACAAAAAACAAAGTAGATAAAACGGTTTAAGCTTGATCAAGAACGACGAAATTTTCAGAACTGAAGAGAACTATTTCGAATGGTTTCGATATTATTCCTGCACTTATCGTGTCATCACGATTGCATTTCTGCAGCCATATTTAATTTTCAGTAGAGAGAGATAGAGTGAATGAGAAATTATTGGTATTCTTGGGTGCACAGATTAGAGAGATTTCCATCTTTTTTTTTCTATTGCCGTCTTTTTTCCCTCTATCTTTTTCTATCAAGATTGCAATATGACTACTGGAATTCACTAGAAACAATATTGGTACCATTCGAAACAGTTCTCAAATTTCGACGTTCTTGATCGAAGCTTATACCTTTTTAATTTTTGTATCAAGAATTTTTATTGTAATCCTGTTTTCTTTACCAAATTCGGTTTCAACAAAATGTTTTTTGTAATCTGACAACTCTAGAAATCTTCTCTTTTTAATTTGTCGTGTCATCAGGATTGCATTTCTGCAGCCATATTTAATTTTCAGTAGAGAGAGATAGAGCGAATGAGAAATTCTTGGTATTCTTGGGTGCATAGATTAGAGAGATTTCAATTTTTTTTTTCTATTGCCGTCTTTTTTCCTCTATCTTTTTCTATCAAGATTGCAATATGGCTACTGGAATTCACTAGAAACAATATTGGTACCATTCAAAACAGTTCTCAAATTTCGACGTTTCTGATACAAGCTTATACCGAAAATACAACGTTGCCAAATATTGACCAACCTAAAAGGGACCCAGACCTCTATTTTTTTCGGTAATGTTCAAAATGTAATATTTTGATATTGTCCTAAACAAGCAATTGATTTGTACTAATTTGGTATTAAAAATTTGCACATTGGATGTCGAAACGTTGATATTATTGAGGCTGATGATATCATTAATTAAAAATTCAAGAATTGTAACAAAATTACTTTTAATTGTATGCAACTGATTTGTAGCGTTTCGTAGCATGTCTGATCACCGGCCATATTTATATCTTTATCCTTTTTTCTTACATCCTTAATAGTTTTGTTATCACTTAGTTTTCTATCAACCTTGATAGAATGCGACCTATTGATAAATAAGTTTAAAGAAAGGTATTAAAGGCATTTAAAAACTTTTAAATTTGAAGTGCTCTCCCCTGACTTGAATGTTGGAGCCACCCTTGAAGATATCGAGAAATTAAAAAATCAACAATTGTAACAAAATTACACTTAATTGTATACAACTGATATGTAGCGTTTCGTAGCATGCCTGATCACCAGCCATATTTATACCTTTGTTGTTTTTGTTACCAACATATCAGCTTATATATATTTATATATCTAGGGGAGAAGAAGGTTTCTAAATGGTGGACTTTTGTTCTGGATAGTTAATGAATTACTCCTTACTAAAAGACTTCAATCCTCTGGTTCTACCCTTTCATTTGTCTGTAATTTTTTGTAAAAAATTCTATGTACACTTACTTGTATCGAAACTTTCGAGTCGAACATTTCGCGACATAACGTACAGCGGTAAATGTGTTGAGTGTGGAAATCCAAGAGATGCTTTTGAAGTTCTTCAGGATTCATATAAGATTTATTGCAGTGGCGACATAGGTACTCTGAAACAGGAACCAGGAAGTGGGAGTACACGTGGCGTTCCAGACTTAGGACGTCCTTAAACGTTTGTGAGCAATGCGGACAGGTGAGCAAAGCAGCATTTTTTAAAATCTCCTGCATTAGACTGGTCCCGGTTGCATCGAGGGAAGCACTGGAAGGTCGTTCCATCAAATTGCGTAGGGAATCGGCTTGTTGCAAGTGAAGTTTAAGATGAGTTCGGAACGATTCGAACTCGGGAAAGGCCGCATCACATTGATTGCACATTAGAGTACCGGGACATTCGTATTGGTTTGGGGTTGACGATGACGAGGTGGATGCTGGCGTTGCACTATCTCCAGGATGAACAAACGCTAGATCCTTCTTTTGTTTTTTACTGGGCGTATCCTCACGTTCTAAACTTTTCGTCTTCTTGCTCAGATCCGTTGGTTTAATTTGTTCTGGTAAAAATAAATTAGTTCGATGCATTTGTAGACAATGTTCAGTTAGTAGGTCGTAGCTTTCGAATGAAAGTGCACAGTAGGGGCATATTTGAACTCCGGAATACCGATGTACGTTGTAAACGTGTAAATGTAGGGTTGAGATATTGGGGAAGCGCATTGTACACAGGCTACATTGTAGGAATGTTGAGGTATCCACGGAGGGTGACAACAATGGGGGATAGAAAGGAGATACGTTTTTTGGGGTTGATGGAGATATTCGCATATCTCCGTTTAGGATCGATTGGTGTACAGCATGGATATGCTGCTTTAAGTCGTCCATTTTAGTAAAACTATCCTCAGTGCAGTACATACAAACATATTTAGAGCTAAACATTGAATTGGTATCAACTCTAGTTTGGCTACTATCCGAATTGTTTTCGGAATCAATCGACGATTTTTCAACATGTTTTCGAAGACGAGATTTATTCGAATGGACGGCATTTTCCACATTATGGACAATCACTTGATGATTCTAGAAAAGAGTACGGGATAGCTAAGCGGATTTGGGTAGAACTCCCGAAGTTGTTGAATGGAGAAGACTACTTACCTCTAGTTCCACTGCGGTATGAAAGATTTTTCCACATTGAGTTTGCGTGCATCGGTAAAGCGTAATTAGGGAAGGCACTGGTGGGTTTGAATCAGCACGGTTCGGATGCTGAGGCACGTTTGATGTCGTTAAGCTACTAAAGGTGTTCGAAGTTGCTACTTCTAAAGTAGATCCATTCGTGACACCCACGTGATCCGGCCTAGCATCCGTTGGAGAACCTTCCGGTTCTACGGGATTCCGGTTCTCTTTGGGAGATTTCACGGCAGTGCTATCGATTAATTGCCGTTGCTGTCTTTTGTGGTTTTGCATATGTGAAGTTAATGCTGCTGCTGTATTGTAACCCCGGTTGCATACCATGCATTGGAATGGCTTTCCGTTGTCGTGGGTTCGTAAATGGATTTTCAGGTGGTCACTAGAAAGTGATGTTATAGAACTTTCCGATACGAATTATTTTAGGGGCTTACCTGCGGGAAAACGCTGCTTCACAATGGATACAGCGGTACTTCTTATCACCTGTGTGGAGTTTAATGTGACGATCTCGTGACCGTTTATGTTTAAACAACCTCGAACAAAAATCACATTGGAATGGCATCTGATCACTATGCGTCTGAAAAAGATATTGTAATTTACTATTATGGTCATTAGGGTGTACCTACAAGGAATTCATTTTGGCTTTCCAGCAGTATTTTGACCAAAAAAATCAAGATTCAGAGTGTTCAGTTGTTTCTGGAAGCAGGAAAACCGCTTAACGAATTTTGTTGATATATGAAACATTTTACTTTCATTATCTTATATATTAAGAATGTTATGAAGGTATGTCAAAAAGCTACCAGATAACTACAAAATTTAGGATAACGTTTCTTATTTAATGCTAAAGCACCTGTGAAACTTTTAAGCCAATTCACTAAATTATTAATCAGTTATTGCAATTTAAAAATACTATGATTTTACAGGTAATCTTATGGAGATTCGGAGATCAAACAGACTAAATTTATTTTAATTACCGAAAAGAATGCTAGCGGCCATTCCAAACTTTCAAAACATGTAACTTAAACTTTACGGAACTAATTTTGCATACGCGTGTACCTACACCATATATAAATACCGATGGAGTAAAAATTAAATTTTAACATAGAGTTATTCATATAAAACACCATAATTTAATAAATTGAGTAACCATTGTAAAGAACATAAACTAAATTTATATGTGGTTATATTCATGTCAATAATAACAACCAGCCAGAAATCAAGATATAAGTACAAAGTGTTACTTTTGTACCCAGTCTCCCCTACCAATATACCGAGAGATTAGGGCTCCTGAATATTTTAGCACACTCACAATCTGGCAATGTTGCATTTTCGACTTTGTTTTTAATTTAATTCGCGATTAAATCGGTCCATACTGAAAATTCAGCCACAAAGGAGAGAATTATACCATATTAGAAATGAATTAAGAAAAATATCGCGAATTAAATTAAAAACAAAGTCAAAAATGCAACATTACCAGATTGTCGGTGTGCTAAAGTACTCATGAGCCAATTAATCTATGCAAGTAATCATTAATTTGCTCGAAAATAGTTTCAAAAACAACAGAAAAATTTTCAGCAACCAGTAGAAATCTTCCTTACCGACTTGTCTTCAAATTGCATATTACATAAAATTTAATATTCAATAATTATTCAAATTACAAATTGAACTTTGCAAGTATCTACTCATTGATTAGCATGAAGTTTAACTGCACGATTTGAACATTAGTGTAAAAAATATTTTCAAAAACAACCGAAAATATCTATTGAATCGTTTTTTTAAAGTATATATTTTTTGAGTATTTAAAATACTGAATTTGGTTTATATAATTAATATAAAGTAATTAAATAAATAATTTGTTGATTTTACTTGTACTATTGTTTTCATTAGCAACCCCTTTGTCTTGTTACTTTCGACCCGCCTACGTGGTCGAAAGAAACAATTGACAATTTTTGTGCTATTTTTATAAAACACACCATAATTTAATAAATTAAGTTACTATTGTGAAAAACATAAACTAAATTTATATGTGGTTATATTCATTTAATGGCAATAATAACACCCGGCCAGAAATCAAGGTAAAAGTACAAAGTGTTACTTTTGTATCCAGTTTCCATTACCTGATATGAATCTGGCAACGTTGCATTTTCGATTTTGTTTTTAATTTAATTCGCGGGTTTTTTGTTAATTTAATTCTAATATGGTAAAATTCTCTCTTTTGTCGCTAAATTTTTATTATGGACCGATTTAATCGCGAATTAAATTAAAAACAAAATCGAAAATGCAACGTTGCCAGATTGTGGGTGTGCTAAAATGGACTTGAACCGAAATATAACTTTAACAAAAATAATGTTCAGTTCCAATTTGAAAAAGACCCACCAATGAGTTTGGACTTGGAAGTTTGAAAAACGCTGGATTGCATTATTGAAATGTTTTCAAGATGAAAGCTCAAATGTGAAGAGTGATCGTGAAAACATTCAGGATATAAATCATCTGTTATCGGACGTTGTGGATCAGTGTCGGAAAAAGTGACAATATAAGACGTCGAGGTATTCAACACTTCTGATATTATTATCAGATGCGGCGTTGTCGAAACGGACGTTTCCATCTATCAGTGGGCACCACGTACTTCAAATGCGATTGCCACATGCATAGTCGGGATTCACTTGTTTTAGGTGCGTTCTACTTCTGAAACCTTGAACGCTCTATAATTTCTCATATACTATGCTGGTTATCTTCAGGTAAATCAGACCGCAGATGTGTAAAAGATTTAACCGAATAATGTGGCAGGGGTACCGAGTTCAAAGTTGCTTCTACATCTATTACTGACCTGTTCGTGTTTCTTGAGGTAGCTTAATCGTGGGTAGGCTTTGTTGCAAAATTGGCAGGCGTACGGTGTTGCTTCGGTGACTCCAATCGTAAATGAAAGATCAGCGTCCGGTAAATCGGTGCTGGAGTTGGGTGTTGGACACGACATCGGTGTCGGCGGCGTTCTAGGTTCGTCCGGCAAATCACTGTGCCAACTTCCACCAGGTTCGGTACCCATCGAATCTGAAACATTATCACATTTTATCAAAAAATTAGTGGCTACTACCCAGTATCCTGGTACCCAACTTAAATGTATATTCGACTTATGTCTCTTTTAGGAACCTCAATATCTGGCAACGTTGCATTTTCTCCTTTAATTCTAATTTAATTCGCGATTTTTGTTCCTTAAATTCTACTTTCATATACCATTCTCTTTTCAAAATAAGATTTTTTTCGCTTACTTTGAACAGTTATACTGTGTATACAATATATAGAATATATTGCGGTCCAATTTATGTAGTATAATTTAATAATAATAAAAATCATACCATATACATAAATTTCAACAGAAGTTTAAACAAAAATATTTGTGACGTATTGCCCAGATACGTATGTCGATTGCCGAGCAATCTTCCTCAGTGGTCATCAAGTAGTTTGGATCACTCAGTGACTGCTTTGCGATGATTCACCTATAAATTGAAATCAATCCGTGATTATTTTGTGAATCATCGCAAAGCAGTCACTGAGTGATCCAAACTACTTGATGACCACTGAGGAAGACCACAACTGAGAAAAAAATGGCTCAAGTTCATTTTAGCACACCCACAATCTGCCAACGTTGCATTTTCGACTTTGTTTTTAATTTAATTCGCGATTAAATCGGTCCATAATGAAAATTTAGCCACAAAAGAGAGAAATATGTCATATTAGAATTGAATTATCAAAAATATCGCGAATAGCATAAAAAACAAAATCGAAAATGCAATGTAGCCAGATTGTGGGTGTGCTAAAATGGACTTAAATCAGAAAATTGTTTCTAGCAAAAAATGGAGCAGATGTTTTCTTATTGCTATCTGTAATCGCTATTCAAGGTGAATCATCACAAAGCAGTCACTGAGTGATACAAACTACTTGATGACCACTGAGGAAGATTGCTTGGCAATCGAAATACGTATCTGGGTAATACGTCACAAATATTTTTGTTTGAACTTCTGTTCAAATTTATGTTTATAGTATGATTTTTATATATTATTATATTAAATTAAACTACATAAATTGGACCGCAATATATTCTATATATTGTATACACGCAATATTGTTTTTTATCTTTTTAGTTTTTACGACCATTAAGAGATGGCGTTTTTCTCAAAAGCTGACATTTACGAATAAACCGTTCAATGCACAATTAGATTATCTCCACTTTTGAAAAATTCTTAAATTTAAGTCAATATCTTTATTATAATCTTGACTTATAATATTCGTAATTACTATCCTAATAGTAATTAATTAATAATTTCTCAACTTTTGTTTTATAGAGTTATTGGTTTGGTACATTGAACAAATCGTATATCTCTTTTCGGGGAAATTCTAAAAAAAAATAAAGAATCAAATTTTATTGGATTTTTTGTTATAGAAATTATACAAGAATTTTTGTAGAATGAGCCAGGGCTGGATTTAATACAATAGGAGCTATGCTTATTTATTTCCTCAAATGCAGACTCTATACTACTAATATTAGTATATTACATTGATCTGTAGAAGCCTACTGGTGTACCAGAGAACCCTAGAGTCCTTAGAAGTTCACAAAGTGAATCATCACAAAGCAGTTACTGAGTGATCCAAAGTACTTGATGACCACTGAGGAGGATTGCTTGGCAATCGAAATACGTATCAATACACAATACGCCACAAATATTTTTGTTTGAACTTCTGTTCAAATTTATGTTTATAGTATGACTTTTATTGAAAATTATACTACATAAACTGGACCTCAATATATTCTATATTATGTATACACAGCCTAACGTCTTTAGTTAAACTAAACCCGGGAAAAAACATTTTGTTTTTAATTTAAATCGCGATATTTTTGTTAATTTAATTCTAATATGGTACAGTTCTCTCTTTTGTGGCTAAATTTTTATTATGGACCGATTTAATCGTGAATTAAATTTTAAAAAAAGTCGGAAATGCAACGGAAATGCAAATAGAATACTACATATACGTAACGCAGACGAAGTCGCGAGTGTCAGGTAGGTAAAAATAATAATAATTCGTCGTATTTTTCGAATTAATCTAGAAAAACCGATGTTCCTCTCTTTTCAATGATGTATAACAAGTGGTATTTATTTATATTTGTATCGAGATATATATCATAAAACAATAATTTTGATGAAAGAAGTACAATTATATTAACCTGAACCAAGGTCCTGGTTTTCCAGGATCTTCCCCTTTTTTCCGAAGATTGGTGCCACCCTAATCAATTTATAACATAAAAATGGAAAAAAGTTTAGCCGAATAGCAGAAGAAGTGACAATTTAACAGAACTATGGTTAACTTGTCTCATATTTTTTCTCAAGTAACCCTTTTCTAGCGACCCCCTAAACTAAATTTTTATTCCCTAAAAACTTTGAACTCCTAAAGGTTTTGGAAACCATCTATATATTGTTCTGTTTTGTCAAATAATGGAAGCGGGAATATTGTTGATTTTGTTTAAAAACAAAACAAGTGAATAGCTCCTAATTGATTATTGGCGATTACCTTTGAAAGATCGTTGATGAATTTTTCCAATGACTTCTTCTAAACGCAACCCTTTGTTTTTGCACGTGATCATGGTGGCACTTCACTAATAACAACAATAAGTCCGTGAAAAATTTGCCGCTATGTTCACTTCATATCACAACAATAAGCATTGGTTGTATTGTTGGTACGATTGCATAGGGATGAATCTGAACAACTGAAGTCGCATTCGAATATTATGGTCGGTCTTAATAGCATTTATTTCTCCCGCTACGTGATAAATACACTCCCACCAACTTAAATTCCCTTAAGTAGTTCCATAAATAAAAACAAAAGAAAACACACAAGCCCTTTGAACCGCCACTTCGTCAACAATTGAACAACGTTAAGTTGTCAACGAAACCAACAATCGATTGTCAATTTTTTCCCGGATTTTTTTGCAAAACTAACAACTTACAATTATTTCTTCTAT
Organism: Sisyra terminalis; assembly: GCA_958496175.1. Lineage (NCBI taxonomy): Eukaryota > Metazoa > Arthropoda > Insecta > Neuroptera > Sisyridae > Sisyra > Sisyra terminalis. Next base: position 1,079,172 of record OY292280.1, read on the forward strand.
AAAATTTAACAATTTCTTCATGAAAATAATATTATTAATATAAAAAAAAGCAGGAAATTCAAACTTTAAAATTTTGTTGGCTAATCGGTATAAGGAGAAAATTTGTTATCCTGTATCCAAGAAAACAACCACAATTGCAATCCTAGACTACAAATGGATCAATTTAAGAAATAAAAATAAAAATGATAGTTTTTCCCACCAATTTTCAAATTATTATGATTAACTAGGAAGTTCTTAAGAAAACAGTAGAAAAAGTTTTTTTTAATGTCATTTAACGTTACTTTCTAACTACTAAGGTCTTCAGCGACTCTAGGGTACATAAAAATTCGTAATCGAAAAATATCAAAAATTTGCGCTATACATAACTGTTTTAGAGTGGCCACCTTTACCACTCGGTCACCAGTAGGCTTAGAAAAAGTTTTCGATACAAGCAATAAATCATTAGCAACCGGAAGCCCAATATTTATAAATTTCGACCAAAAATACAGACATTTTTGGGATTCTTTTTGCTTTTATAATTGTAACAATTGCAGAGAGAACCTATCGGACTGTATATTCCTGCAAAAAAAAATTTCTCCTATGCGGAAGAAAATAACCACAATTTTATCCCTAAACTATTAAAAATCTAACAATCATGAACCAAAAAAAGATTACCAGGCATAGTTTTTCTGACTAATTTCTAAATACCTAGCATTGGTTGGATGTTTGAAAAGTTTTTCGATTCAAGGATTAATGTTCTATGTAGTACTGTTAGCTTGGAACCCCTAAAAGAACAAATTAATTGTCCTTATATAAAGCACTAATAACTCGTGTATACGTAACGTTTGTTATCAAAATAAGATTATTCACTGATTTTGAACAGTTATACTGTGTATACAATATATAGAATACATTGCGGTTCAATCTATGTAATATAATGATATATAATTGAATATAATAATATATAATTACTAACTGTAGTAACTGCTTTGTGATAATTCAGATAATTCACCACTATGAATCATGTGAATCATCACAAAGCAGTCACTGACTGATCCAAACTACTTGATGACCACTGAAGAAGATTGCTTGGCAATCGAAATACATATCTTGGTAATACGTCAAAAATATTTTTGTTTGAACTTCTCTTCAAATGGTATGATTTGTATATATTATTATATTAAATTGGACCGCAATATATTCTATATATTGTATGCACTTGTAAATGCCAATTTTTGTGAGGTATTACAGTATTTTAGAAAAGGAAAGAATGGAGGGGTTAAAATGTTTTTTTAAGTGTTGAGGTATTTTTTGTTTAGTTTTAAAAGACTTAGTTAATTTGAAGGGATGCAAAAAACAATCAGTGTAGCGCAGATTTTATTACGAAGAAAGGAAAAAAAATGAAACTCGTTTATGAAACGTATGTGTTTTGTTTTTTATTCGACTAGGACGGAAATAGTTGTTCGGTGTTGACGGAAACTCCCAATGATCCAGAATTGTGAATAGCGGATTAAAGTGTATTTATAGCGTGGGAATCCCATTTATTATGGGTGAACATCGTAATAATAAAGTAATTGCACATTTTTTTTTTGTTTCCTCTCCCGCCCCTCGCGAAGAAAAACAAATGATCGATCGTACGTGGATCATTTCGGGAGCGACACTGGTGGGGGATAGATCGATCGATCGATCGATCGTTTAACGTCGATCTTGTCACATGATTGAGAGTTCAGTGAAGAAAACAGGTTTGTCGAGTCGCATATCCCATTAATGATCCCCTTGGAATATTAAGTAAGACGATGGGAAAGAAGAAATTGCTGAAGAAAATTTCTTTTGGAAATTCGGCAACCGGATTCGTCCGGTACATTTCCTGGTGGAAACAACCCTTCGTGGTCGGACATTTCCGTAGTTGAATGGGTGTTTTCGGGAAGGAAGGATGTGCAGAATTTGGAAGAAGGGATGTTGGCTGTTTTAGTTGAGAGGTTTGCAGGCTTTTTTCCCGATGGAAATGGCTGGTGGGGGGCAGGCGGCCTCTTTTCTCGGACCTCTTATATGGACCGTGGGAAGAAACGCTATTGAAAGATCTCAACTGGACGCAGCAAAAACACGTCACTTCTTCCTTTTCATATTGTCATCAAGTTCATGTCGCCGTCTCTCTCTCTTTCTCTCGGCCATCCGTCGCAAAAATCGCCAACCGTCAATTAGTGTTTTTCGCGATTTGTCGAAAGGGGGCGCGCGATTCCAATTCCCGGATTTTCCACGTGCTCGTCGAACGTACAGAAGGGATGATTTCGGCGTGTTACAATTGGCGTTCAATGAATGTGTAGGCGGGAACTAGTCCCTCGGGAACAACACACAGGTGGTCGTTACAAACACAGCGAGTGTTATTCCCGAAACTCCCTTCATCGCTTATCCTCCGCTTTGGATGAAACAATTTTTAAAGCATTTTCCCGCCAAAAGTTAATCAATAACTAATCCAGCTTAATCCAAATTTTCGGAAATTTACTATAACCTTTTTTACAAATATTCTACTACCAATTGTTATCGGACAAAACAGAACATTACGAAATAAATCATCACCATCAAAACTCAAACTACTTATTTCGTGTGTATGTTAGTTACTTGGAAATACTTTGGAAAAAACAAATAACATTGTACTTAAATTTGCCATGTTTTGTTTTGTCTTGAGTCTTAAAATCGTATTACTTACGTCAAAAAAAAATATTCTACTTTTAAAAATAGATTGATTGAAATACCAACAAAAACCGTTCCAGGTCGGGAATAAATAAATTGGATACAAATATTTAAAAAAAAAATAAACCTAATGATCTATAACTAATTTTAAATGTTTTAAAAATGTTCAGCAAATATCAAAATATACTGTAGCTGTTAATTACTGACATTATTCGATAAAATTTAAGAAAAATTCATTAAAATTGCTAAATTAGAAATGCCTATGACGGGCTCCTATTGGCCAACCAATAAAATGACATCATTGTACAGAAATTCCAAAAATTCCGTCGTCGTTTACCAAATATACCAAATATACTAGAACACGAAGAAAGATTATTTAAACGTTATGTTAATAATTTAAACAGGGGGGGAGGGCAAACAATTGATCGCAGGCATTTTAAAAAAAAATCAGGTAAATTTCAAATCTTTTGAGGATGTTTTGGAGATACAATCGGAGTTACAATGGAGAAATAATCGTTATACAATTATAACATCCATAACATTTAAACGATTTAAATCACTTTTTCTTTTGGAAATGTAGCTGGAATTTTGAAAATTTCTGTACAGTTACGTCATTTTCCACATTGCCTTTAAAAAGTTTCGCGAATAAATCGGCCCATAATGAAAATTTAGCGACAACAGAGGAAAATCTACGATATTAAATTTCAATCATAAAAAGGATCGCGAATCAATATTAAAACAATGGAGAAAATGCAATGTTGCCTAATTTTGACGAATCCAAAAGGGAGACATGAGCCGGGAAATGTTTTGAGAAAAAAACATTGCGAAACTTTTTCAGCAATTTTTATCAATTATTTAATATTTTATTATTTCGTAGCCGGGAAGAATTTTCGGTATAAGCTTGGATCAGGAACGTCGAAATTTGAGAACTGTTTCGAATTGTTTAGATATTATTCCTGTACGTATTGTTCACTCGAATGCAATTTTTACGTAAACTTTGACATATGCCAGATATGAAGAAACGACGGTTATTTTCAAATATGCATTTATATTTAATATGTAAAATTAAATTTTCGGTTCAAGTCCATTTTGGTACCCCCACAATCTGGCAACGTTGCATTTTCGACTTTGTTTTTAATTTGATTTGCGATTTTTTGCTGATTTAATTCTAATATGGTATAATTCTCTCTTTAGTGGTTAAATTTTTATAATGGACCGATTTAATTGCGAATTAAATTAAAAACAATGTTGAAAATGCAACGTTGCCAGATTGTGGGTGTGCTAAAATGGAGTTGAACCAATTTTTTTTAATAAAGTTTACTTTTTTATAGGAAAAACACTTGTGAAAAGCTGTGATTAATTATTATTAATGAAAGAAAACTCCAAAACATTTGCGAAATGAAAAATATACTTAGGTAATATTTATTGTCGCATTATTGAACTGTTTAATTTTTATGTTTTGTTATATATATTTGATAAAACATATTTCAAAATAACCGTCGCTTCTTCATTTCTGGCATATGTCAAAATTTACGTACAAATTTCATTGGAGTGAACAATACGTACGAAATAATTACGAAACCATTCGAAACAGTTCTCAAATTTCGACGTTCTTGATTCAAGCTTATATCTTTTTAGTTTTTGTATCAAGAATTTTTATTGTAATCCTGTTTTCTTTACCAAATTTGGTTCAACAAAATGATTTTTGCAATCTGACAACTCTATAAATCTCTTTTTTATTTATCGTGTCATCACGATTGCATTTCTGCAGCCATATTTAATTTAAAATAGAGAGAGATAGAGAGAATGAGAAATTATTGGTATTCTTGGTTGCATATATTAGAGATATTTCATTTTTTTCTATTGCCGTCTTTTTTCCTCTATCTTTTTCTATCAAGATTGCAATATGGCTACTGGAATTCACTAGAAACAATAATGGTTCCATTCGGAACAGTTCTCAAATTTCGACGTTCCTGAACCAAGCTTATACCGAATTTTCAGTCGAAATTTTGGAAAGCCACTTTCAGGAACAATAGCTATCATTTTGGAAATTGATACAAAATGTTTTATCTCAAAAATTTACTCCTTATTACTGCATGATGAAGGTAGTTTTTTGGGTTCAACATAAAATTAGTCGTTTGTTTGTAAATATTTTCAGTAAATTCCCCTCCAGGGGGGGGGGTAAGTGATTTACAATTGTAAATGGCTCGAATCTAATCGATTATGATAAAGCGTTGGATGGAATTTGAGAAATTGTGTTTTCCGGTTGAGTAAATTTTGTGGCCATCACCAACACCTTCGAGTCATTCACCAGAAAATGACACCAACATTGGAGTGCGCACCTGTCCGGCTTGTTCGGTGTCGTAATCTTTGTAATCTGCACGTGAAAATTTGAGTTTGGAAAAAAAATGGTGATGATTGTCGAAGGTGTGGTGCAGGTGAGATTTGGTGACGATTGATGGAAAAATCGAACGATAACAACGGTGTTTGGTATAACAACGAGAAGTGCTCATGCGTGAAACAAGGACCTTTTGTTCGAGTACGCATGAGCGCGTACGCCTGCCGCGTCGGTGCATCCGCAGCCACCTGCTCAACCAAACTAAACCGAATAAACCACCGCCAATTAAAAAATGGTCGACAGCCAAGATATTCGTGAAGACAGCGGACACGATTTTCGTTTATCGCAACCGAACAGCAGCCTCCGTCTTGTCACACGACTTCTCCAGAATGGCTTTAAAGCATTTCATCCCCCAACCCTCGAAAAGGAAATAGCCACCCCGTCGAGTCTGGCCGGTCTGACGTGCTTTTGTTCACCAAACAACAGCGTGGCCACCGCTTGGTCACTCGACTCATTCGAAACTCCAACAGGAATGGTATTAAAATCATCCCTTAACTGTCAAAACAGTGATCCCTTATAATTTCAACTTTAGACATGCAAATTCCGGTCGTTTTCCGGACTCACCGATATCAGACTCACGACAAGCAAAACCTCACTTTCACCCTTCCAAAAAAAAAAAAAAAAGCATAAAAAAATTTTAGGTGGACAAATCTTTTTATATATTAATGAAACAAAAAATATTTTTTAAGTTATACTTCCTTACCGCCGTTATAAAAAGAATAAATGAAGGAGAGTTTAAAAAAAATGATGCTTTGACGCTACAGTATGAAGTTGCTCGCACACGGTTAGCAAGAAACTTTAAGCGCGTAAAATTTGCCTGATTTTTTGGAGCGATTTTAGTAGCACTATAAAACCTAGTCAAGTCGACCGTAATCGTTTTGCGCAATTTGAAAACAACGTTACATCTTCTATAACTATCAGTACAGGAATTCGTAACCTGTAAAATTTGGGTATAAGCTTGGATCAGGAACGTCGAAATTTGAGAATTGTTTTGAATGGTTTCGTAATTATCACTCGAATGCAATTTGTACGTAAATTTTAACATGTCAGAAATGAAGAAGCGACGATTATTTTCAAATATGTATTTATATTGTTATAATATGTAAAATTAAATTTTCTAAATAAAGTTTACTTTGGCTCAAGTCTATTTCAGCACCGGTAAATCGGTCCATAATGAAAATTTAGCCACAAAAGAGAGAACTATACCATATTAGAAATAAATCATCAAAAAAATCGCGAATTAAATTAAAAACATAATGTTTTTCTCTGGGTTTAGTTTAACTAAAGACGTTAGGCTGTATATACATAATATAGAATATATTGAGGTCCAATTTATGTAGTATAATTTAATATAACAATTTATAAAAATCATACTATAAACATAAATTTGAACAGAAGTTCAAACAAAAATATTTGTGACGTATTACCCAGATATGTATTTCGATTGCCAAGCAATCTTCTTCAGTGGTCATCAAATAATTTGGATCACTCCGTAACTGTTTTGTGATGATTCACTTTGTGAACTTCTAAGGACTCGACTTTGTTTTAATTTTCGAATTTGTTTTAATTTAATTCGCGATTAAATCGGTTTATAATAAAAATTTACCCACAAAAGAGAGAATTATACCATGTTCGAATTAAATCATCAAAAGAATCGCGAATTAAATTAAAAACAAAGTCGAAAATGCAATGTTGCCAGAGTGTGGGTGAGCTAAAAAAAACCTGAGCCGAAAATTTAATTTTACATATTACAATATAAATACATATTCGAAAATAACCTTCGCTTCTTTATTTCTGGCATATGTCAAAGTTTACGTAGAAATTGCATTCGAGTGAACAATACGTACCCATTCGGAATAGTTCTCTTCAGTTCTGAAAATCTCGACATTCCTCATCCAAACTTATACCGAAATTTGAATAACATATTTTCGCTTACTTTGAACATGGTAGACCAAATATAGATGTGAATTTATTTAATTCCTAAATTATAAAATCATATTTATACAATTATAAATATAAAATCTCAATTATAGATTTGAATTTATTAAAACGAATATTAGAGTAGTTGCCATTTTTGTTATGGCTTTTGTCCATAGGATTCCACACGTTAAATACGAAACCAGTTTCAATTGTTAGGCAGTATGGAATGCAAGCATTCGTACTTTCAACTGTTAATATGAAATATCATAAAAGCTTAAAGTCCAAAATGTGAACGAGATAATGGCCGATGTAAATATGAAGGTCAGGAATTTGGAACCAGTTTGAGGTATTTATTATTTGTTGTCAATTATAAATACATTAACACCTGTTTGTACTGAATGCATTAGTGACACTTTTGAAGCAATCTTTTTCACACATTTTGGCCTTCAAGCTGTAATTATGTTAATTTCATACCACCCGTTGAGACCAGGCAGAGAATCGTTTGCAATTTCACACCAGCTTGGAATTCAGCTGGTTTTGGTCACAATATTGATCATTATGAATCAAAGTTCGATAATTCGAACATCAATTTCTGCCTACCTGCATTCTTTCGTACGTTTCAATAACAGGTTTATTGATTTTGATAATATTTTGTTTTCAGGTACATCTTACCTCATTTATATTCTCTTGCACTTTGGAATTTTATACCTCACGTTGGTAACAATATTTCGGAATGATCAAGATATATTCTTGTAGAAAATTGAACGATCTACAAAAAAGGTCTCGCACAAGTTTTTGATATATTTATTCCTTCATTCGTAGTATATAGCATAAACTGATTCAAAAAAAAATTATGATTTTTTTTTTCTTAATTATATCGAAAATATAGTTGGGAATGACAAAAATAAAATCAATTAATAAAAAATAAAATCCTGTGAAAGTTTAAGCTCGTAATATTAATATTAAGAGGTGCCGTATCGCAAATTTCGATTTTCCATTTAAGTAACATGGGAACAATATTCTCTTGCACTTTGGAATTTTATAGCTCACGTTGGTAACAATATTTCGGAATGATCAAGATATATTCTTGTAGAAAATTGAACGATCTACAAAAAAGGTCTGTTACAAGTTTTTGATATATTTATTTCTTCAAAAGTTATTCAAGGTTAAAGTTGAACTAAAGAGAAATTTTAATATTTTTTCAATTTTTTGACGCAACCATCAATTTTATGAGAAAATTTAATAGGAAATTTTTGTAGAGCACTTTTTTCCTATAACTTATCTCCATAAAATTTGTTGGTATTTTTCACAGGTCCTAAGTTATTTGCATTAAACTGAAAATTCCCTGAATTATTATATTTTTAACATAAAAATTATTTTTTTTATTTTAATTAAATAACTTAGGACCTGTGAAAAATATCAAAAACTTTTACAGAGATAAGTTATAAAAAAAAAAGTGCTCTACAAAAAATGTCCTATAAAATTTTCTCATATAATTGATGGTTGCGTCAAAAAATTGAAAAAATATTAAAATTTCTCTCAAGTTCAAATTTGACCTCGAATAACTTTTGAAGGAATAAATATACCAAAAACTTGTACAAGACCTTTTTTGTAGATCGTTCAATTTTCTACAAGAATATACCTTGGTCATGCCGAAATATTGTCACCAACGTGAGCTATAAAATTCCAAAGTGCAAGAGAATATTGTTGCCATGTTATTTAAATGGAAAATCGAAATTTGCGATGCGGCACCTCTTAATATTAATATTAAGAGCATCAACTTTCACTGTTTTTTTTGTCATTTTCAACAATATTTTCGATATAATTAAGAAAAAAAAATTCATATTTATTTTTGAATCAGTCTATGCTATATAACTATTATACTTGCTTATAATTATATCATATTTTAATCTCCACAATTGTCATATAACTTATGTTTCATTTCTGGTACTACCGAAAGATGGCAGTGGATTAAAAACTTTTTTTTTAATTACACCAAATAAGTGTAATTTGTCACTGATTTGTATGTATGCATATGCACCCACGTATGCAAGTCGGCTCCTGTGGGAGACATATGTCTGACGTCTCCCTTGAAGTCCCACCCGCCAAGTCCCGAATTACCCGAGCAAGGTGCAACCCTCGAAAACAATCTAAATTTAACATATTTTCGATGTTCCAATTTATTAGCGATCACCCCAAATTAAAAGCTACCCCCGATCACAGCAGGGGATGATTTCAAATGTCATTCCAATAATGATCCAGGGAATAATATAAAGATGTCAAAATCACAGTTCGTGCGGCTATTAGAAAGACGCCAGCCGACTGGTGAGATCAATAGGGGTGTACTTTCGCATTCTCAAGGGATGTTAATATGCTCCTGTAAACGCAAAAACCTCAACTTCCCTTATAGTCCAACTTTTTCCGGTTGCAAAACAAATCTTTAAATATTTAGAGCGTGTCCACCCTCCAACTTACATTCGCCACCCTTATTTACTAAGATAAAATCTCCACGAAACACTAAACGTTCTGGATAATTTCATTCAATAATATTCCACCCCTTCTGTATGTATATATTATTGAGTGTTTAAGGGATGGAAAACAGTGAATTAAATAGAATAATTACTCGGTGAGAATTGACGTGGAAATTTGCGAATTTTCTTTGAATAAATAAGAAGTTTATCTCTCCGGTGTGTGACATATGTCCGTAGTGAAGCCGAGGGGGTGGATGGTGGCCTCTTATTGACATCTTAATGTATCACAAACTGACCTTATTATCAATGCAAACCCCCAAAGACTTGAAATCACTTTTCGCTTTTCTCCTGAATAGAAACAACTTTGACAGATTCTCTAAAATAAACTTTACAACTATTTAATTCGCATATATACTTTTCAATAAAAATATTAAAAACAGTACATAGTACTATTGAAAATAGCTGTATGACAAAACAGAACATATCAAATTTGGCTCATTTAAATACATTTTATTTGTTCCCAAATGATTTTTTTTTTAATTTTGCAAGCTTCGTACTTTGAGTTTTATTTGTGTTGTTCTCTCTATTTCTGATCTGTTTTGTCCAGGTACAGTTTTACTTATTAAATCTCAAAGCTATATTTTTCGTTGTCGAAATTTCCATTTTTTTAAATTAGATGTATTTTATATAATAATGAATATTATTAAATGATTTTATTGAATAGTGTTCAATTTATTAGTGTACAAATTAATGCATCACTGGTGACCGAGTGGTCAAAGTGGTCTCTCCAAAACTAGTAAGTGTTGGGTTCGAATCTTGTATCAAGCAAATTTTCGATATTTCTCGACTTACGGATTTTTACTAACTCTCGAGTCGCTATAGACCTTAGTTGTTATAAACCACAGGTAAATAACAATTGAAAAGCAAAAAATATATCAAGAAGGGAGACTTACATAGAAGTTCAATTCTGTGTAAAAATGTGGACGAAATTCAGGCTAACACGTCAGAAAATTACAGAACTTCTGTTAACCGGCCGCTAGTTGTCGCTGTACAAAAGTAGCTGTGACCAATCGTAATTTTGTACAGCGACATCTGACGCTCGGCTAATAGAAGCTCTGAAATTTACCGATATGTTACCCCAAACTTCGTCCCTATCAATTCTACTTCTACATAAGCTCCCTCCTCTGTTTCGCATATTTTGGATGCAATTAATTTTGCAGTTTGACTTAATTATGCTTCTATGAAAAATAAAATCATTTTTAATTAAAATTATTTAGAGCAGTGGTTCCGACCGGGAGGTTTTACGCCTCTCTCCCTAGTTGATGCAAAATCGAATTGGAGGGAAGTGGAGGGGGGCTTAAGAAGTATTATTATGTTTTTCCTTGTTTTAAGAAATTAGCGTAATTAATAATGGTAAAGGGGCTGACGGGCTGACGGTATATAAGAAATTGGGAAATCTAAGATTTAAAGTAAAGATGGGTTGAAATATTGTCTATAATAACAAAGGAGGATTTTGTTAAAATCTAACATATAAAAGAAAATTATTTAGAAAATGAAAATTGAGTGGTTTTGAATAATAGATAGTAGTTAAAGTTGGAAGTTTCAGTTTCGGCCGTAAAAACTAGATTCGGTCGGACACTAGTAGTAAGTTTTTTACATGTATATATGGATAAACCATGCATATGGCGTCAAAAAGAAATACAAAAAATGTATTTTGGCGTAAGAAGCGCCATCTATGTAGGCACAATTTGTACTAAAAACAATAGCTGATAATTGAGTGCCGATGAGCGCCAGCTAGCACAAATAAGCGTTTGAAATAAGCGCTCGCTTACTTCAGTTGCCCAAACCGGAGAAGAGAGACTTATATACTTAAGTCTGGCTTATTTATCACCTCCAAAGAAGTGTTTTGTATGAGGATAATTGTTCGCTACAGTGTGAGGCCGGCCTTAGGTAATTTAAATTTGTAAATTGATAATTTTTAATAGAAATATTTGCAGATTTATTGGAGAGTGGTTTCGAGATATTTGTGAAAGGGGATGAAGTCTTAATGAATTTTCTCTTAGTGTCACAGTTTCAGATAAGTGAGTGAAGGGGGAGAGGAATGAAAAAGTTTTATATGAAAAAAAGTGTACAAAGAAATCAAAATAGCCTTTTTTTTGGTGTCGTAACTGTTGTGACTTATCACATAGCAGTTACGGAACGGTCCAATACTACTGAATGACTACTGATGAAGTTGGTTGGCAATCGAAATACGTCAGTAAATCATTTGTTTGAACTTTTGTTGAAATGTATGGTTATACTTTTCTTTTGTTAGTTATTTCACATGAATAAGATCACAACATATTTCATATATTGAATAAATAGTGTACAAGGAAGTTATGTGGGAGCCGGTTGTGTTTTTTTTTCCTATCTTTTAAGGATAATATTTGTAAGAGTTTGTAAAAAAAAAAATTGAAGAACGAATTTCCATTGGATATTGTAACTATTACGTTGGTATTATTATGAGAGTTGTTTGAGCAAAATCTCAATCCCGTGGGATAGAAACAAAATCTTACTTGGCAATGAGCCGTCTTTTATAATTTGTTTGATCACCAGGAGCAAGGAATTGAGATGCGCAATGAAAATATGGTGGAATCAGGGTACATGAGGTGGGGGATGGGGGAGAGCATCAAACGGGAAATATAGAACAGATAAAATACGATCCTGTAAATAATCTTTGGAATTAATGTGGGAAATTTATCAATTTTTTGTTGTTGTTGATTTGATGTGGTGCAAAAGTGGAAATAGAAGTAGTTGGAGGAAATGTTTGTTAAAAGAGTGGCTGATGTCGCGACATCTTCAGGCCACAAGAACAACGCGTCGAGGGGTTGCCGGGGGTTGGGAGCGATGTTGAGCCGCACAGAGCTGTGGATGTCCCACGGGAATACCCAAGCAATCTCGGGCTTTTGCTTCCCGAGCGCCAAGACTCAATTAAACTTTAAGATGATATGCATGTGCTGTGAGGCAACCCTTCCCAGTTCTCCCCAACGTTTCTTTCTCACTCTACATTGATCTGATATGCGGCCACCCTTCTTTGTCGGGTGGATATTTTTTGAAATCTCTGATACTGCACTCCGTACCTGTCACAGGATATATGTAATCAAATCGAGATCTAACGGGGGTTGTTTTGCCCACTTTAGCCTTAACGAGTGATTTCGCCTTGATTTCACTGATGGAAAAATGGAAATTCCTCCCGTTTTAATGTTATTGAATGATTTTTATGAACGCCAAACAGGGTGAAATCCGTTCGGGATGGGCAAGGGGTGGAATATTCAACGTGAACCGAGTTTGTCGCTAGATATGTCCCAAAGGGATCGCTTAAGAATTTGCATGACACCCGAGTCCTGGTACACTATGATAGAAATTTCCGAAGAAGACATATTTGCTACACTCTCTCCACCCACCCCATCAACCACCCCATTTCGGTCCCAAAACAACGCAACATTAACAACTAGTTAGAATAACAGAACTGTGCCCCATAGGTCCTACCCGAAATTATCGATCATTGGTTGCAAGTTTATTTTCAAAAATGTCCCTCCACTCTCCCCAACACACTAATATCAGTCAAATTGATCCACAAAAATCACAAGAATAAAAAACAACTTCTAAAAACACTACTGATTGATTATTACTTAAATCTGATAACCAATTGGGCACTTAAAAGAGTCAAGTTACAAAAAAATGTTTTTAATCCACTGCCATAGCATATTTCAGTAGTGCCAAAAATGGTACATCAGTTATTAGTAATAAATTGTTGTCATTGGTTTCAACTGTCATTTCATTTTCATTCAATTGTCATTTTTTGCTATTTGTCAGTTTTGGGATGTAAATATTTTCCAGAAAGTTACTAGTGTTCAAATAATAGATTACATTGGTGGCTTATGTCGCTTTCAGCAACTTCAAAATCTGGCAACGTTGCATTTTCTTCTCTTTTTTATTTAATTCGCGATTTTTATATTAATTCAATGGTATAAGCTTGGATCAGGAACGTCGAAATTTGAAAACTGTTTCGAATGGTTTCGTAATTATTCCTATACGTATTGTTCATTCGAATGCAATATGTACGTAAATTTTGACATGTCAGAAATGAAGTAGCGACTGTTATTTTCAAATATGTATTTATATTGTACTATGCAAAACCTGTAAAATTAAATTTTCTAAATAAAGTTTACTTTGGCTCAAGTCCATTTTAGCACACCCACAATCTGGCAACGTTACATTTTCGACTTTGTTTTAATTTAATTCGCGATTAAATCGGTCCATAATAAAAATTTAACTACCAAAGAGAGAATTATACCATATAAGAATTAAATCATCAAAAAAATCGTGAATTAAATTAAAAACAAAATCGAAAATGCAGCGTTGGAAGATTGTGGGTGTGCTAAAATGAATTTGAAACGAAAATTTAATTTTCCATATTACAATGTAAATACATATTTGACAATAACCGTCACTTCCTCATTTCTGGCATATGTCAAAGTTTACGTAGAAATTGCATTCGAGTGAACAATACGTACCCATTCGGAATAGTTCACTTCAGTTCTGAAAATCTCGACGTTCCTGATCCAAGCTTATACCTCACTTAGTACCACATCAATGAGTAAGGGTTTCACTGTATTTTGTCCGTTGAATAATTTTTTTTCGGGTCAAAAATGTTCCCGAAAATGAATTGGGGAGTGTTGAATACGAGGGCATTGGCAAGGGTGAAAGATAATTATAGTATTGGTTTTAGATGTTTCAGGGTAAATAAACCTCCCACTGGTTTGTAAGTCCCGAATAAATAGAATTAGACGGCTTAACAGGTAGGGGAGGAAATCGATAGCCTTGGACTTCGGGATCGTTTGATGGAGGCCTCTCATCTCGCATTTCATTTGGGACAAAACACCGACATTGCACCCAAAAAGTGTTGTGCACATCCTTTATTTGGCCCCCCCATTGAAAAATGATTACAAATCTTTTATACTGATTAATTATTTTTTAATCGTCGTATAGAAATGGAACGGGAAGTTTGTAGGGGTGCTTTTGACAATTGAGAGACAATTTGAAAAGATTTCTGTTTTTTTTTTTGGGGGTGATATTTGATATTTTGTTTTTAATGAGAAATGAGATTTTTTTTTTTTTTTGAGTACAGGTGTTGATTGGGTGGGTGGGTGTAGGATGGGGTGGCGTGCTAATTACTGGAAAGTATGTTGGAAGTCCTGTGGGAAGTGTGGGATATATGTGTGGCGCGCGATGTAGAAAAGCGAATGTGGCGTCGGGGCGAATGTGGGGTTGTTTTTTCGAGGGTTGGTCCGTCGATGTGTTTGTCGGGCTGATGTACGTCCGTCGGTATTAGCAGTGGTATTATGGGTGTTGTGAGGGCCATTGGAAGTCGCTTTATGGTACTCAAAGGTGCAGGAGCGCCCGGCCTAAGCAATCAAACACAACAGCAGATTGGAGAAAAAACGTTATTAGACGCTGTTCAGATGGTACTCCCGGGATTTTCTAAGATACACCTACCCCACTGTCTTCACCCCCGCACCCCCAAAACTTCCATCTCAACTTTCACCCCCTATTCAGCCACACTCTTCATCAAACTCATACCACCACATCATTCCTGCTCTATATCTATCCACCTATACCTCATCCCTTATTACCGTTTTTTTTTTTATATTTTCCCAACCCCTATATCTCCACCACCTTCGTTCACATTTCACAACGTTTTTTTCCTTCCTCTTTGGTTACCTTTCGTCGAACTTTTAACAAAAATTTTTTACAAATTTTTGACAAAAATTTCAATACAACCCTCACAGAAAATTACTACCCCCTCGACTCCTAATATTTTCGTGATTAGGTACATACTTCATAACAGACTAGAAAACACTATACTTTCATTTATACTTTTCCACAAAACAAATATTACACAGTCTGACACCCTCACCTTCATCTGCGTGAAAATGGTGTATTTATATACTCCTCTGACTGATGAAATTTTAATATTCGGTGTATTCCTTATAGGAAGTAGACATGTGATAAGATTTTTTTTTGAAAATTCCTACCCTAACGGACAAGGGTGGATTAAGGATTTTTTTCTTGGGGGGGGACAATATCTTTTATTTGCAAGTACGTGAAAGGGATCACGAAAAAAATTCGCAATTCCAGCCAGAAATCATCATAATGATAAATAATAAATAATCATATCATCATAATGATAAAAGAAATTTAAAATCCTCTTCCAGAGCAAAAGGCATACGCCAAATCGTGTATGGTGCACTCTGGACTATCCAATATGGTTTAATTATATAGTTAAAATTCAGATATTTCAATAATAAGCTAAAAAGATTCATAATGGTTATACATGATTATGGAAGAACTGAGTTTCGTGCAATTGTACAAATTTCAATTTCGCGGTTGTGTTGTACAGTGCAATAGTGTAATAGTTTTTGGAAAAAGGTTCATTCGGGAATCGAAATAGTGAGATGGGGTTATTTTGACGCGAGTATTTTGATAACTTTCGACTTGACTTTTTTAGTCATAATAAGATCGAATTTATTGAACTTGGCGATATTTTTTAGTTGATATTTGATGTAGTATGATTATATTTTTCGTCAAAGAATAAGAAAATTAAAATCCGTTACGCAGACGAAGTTGCGGGGATCAGCTAGTCAAATATATATAACTGAACATAAAAATTAAACAGTTCAATAAATATTACCTAAGTTTATTTTTCATTACGCAAATGTTTTGGAGTTCCTTTATATTAATAATAATACATTACAGTTTTTCAAAAGTGTTTTTCCCATAAAAAAGTAAACTTTATTTAGAAAATTTGGTTCAAGTCCATTTTAGTACACCCACAATCTGGCAACGTTGCATTTTTGTTAATTTAATTCTAATATGGTAAAATTCTCTCTTTGTCGCTAAGTTTTAATTATGGACCGATTTAATTTCGAATTAAATTACAAACAAAGTCGACAATGCAACGTTGTCAGATTTGCTAACGTTGCCGAAAATTTAATTTACCATATTACAATATAAATACATATTTGAAAAAACCGTCGCTTTTTCATTTCTGGCATATGCCAAATTTACGTACAAATTGCATTCGAGTGAACAATACGTACAGGAATAATTACGAAACAATTCGAAACAGTTCTCAAATTTCGACGTTCCCAATCCAAGTTTATACCCAATTTTTTTTATATAAAGTCTACAGACAATTGGACAATTTTCCCATCAAATATCTTTCCTAGCCAAAAAATAGTGGCCTCGCAAAAAATTCATTGTTCAACCCCTATATTATTGGCAAGTATAGGGGTTGGTCTTAACTTAAAAATTTGTTTATCGAAAACAATTGAAACTATAAATACTATTTCTTAATAAATTTAACCAAATTTTTTTTTAATTAAAATTCAATTAAATTTCCACCAAATATCAATGGTTCAAACCAGGGGTAGTTTTTTTAAATGTTATTTTAATTCCAAATTCAAATGACCCAAATTTAAAAAAAAATGAATTTATCCCATACTACGATGAGACAAAAATTTGAGGTTTTAATAATAAATTTCTAAATATACGTTAAGTGATGAGGGTAGTTTTTTTTGACCTAATTTTTAAAATTTAAAAAAATTTCTGAATTCACTCATTATTTTTTTAGTTAGAAAAAAAATCAGAGATTAGGGGTAGTTTTATTTCTTTTTAAATACTATTTTAATTCCAAATTGAGATGACTCAAATTTAAAAGAAAAATCATCCCTTATTGAGATGAGCCAAAATTTGAGCCTTAAATAATAAATTTCAAAACAAATGGTAAGTGATAAGGGTAGTTTTTTTTTTTTAATGCAATTTCCAATATATAAATGTAGTGGCAATGATGCGGTGCGATGATAATAATAATAACATCAAGGTAGTCCCCGAAGACGGCCGGGTAGATTGAGGGGGTTGAAAGGGGTGAGAGAATTGGCGTGAACGTGAAAGCGGCCGTTCCGATGTGGTTTTGGTAAATATAGGGAACGTGGTGCTGGAGGTGTTGGAGTAGGAGGTCGGCAGAAGGGTTGTTTTGGGGGGTGGTCACAAGAGCGAAATCAAATACATAGTATTGTTGGAACAATGTGGTTAAAACGACTCCTTAGATGACAATAATCGTACCACACAACAGCACTTAAGATTTGTTTGTACACCAAAGTCAACCCTTCTTAACATTCAACCACCACCCCAAAATCATCCCCCACGGCCACCACAGGAACGACCGCAGTTGGACTCATCCGAAAAATGGAAACAGAAAAAAAAATGGACAATACATCCAAAATTTGTCGATTCATCCCTTATTTCCTTTGTATATTAAATTAGTAACATTTTCGTTTTTATCGATTGAATTAAGTTTTTCACGTTACTTACCCCTAAAAAATATCAAACCCCATTTGTTTCGGGAGAGAAGGGGCATCATTTTGGGAATATTGAAAAATACCAAAATTTCTTACTTAATTATTCAATGAAGACATTTCATCCCTCTACCATCAACCCTTGAAAAGTAAGCACTACAAAAGGGATAGGGTATAACGTTAGCGTTGAAAAATCTCTCGCTAATACGTACATTGAAATAGTGTCCCTAATTTCATCTTTTTCATCCCTAATCTGTTTAAAAATTTTTGACAAATGGGGATAAATGATTTTTTTCATGTTAAATGAGTTTTTATTATTAAATTGTAACACCTCAATGGGGTGTGCGGCTTTGGTGGTTGGACGCGTTGTTTTAACGTTGACAGGCGAATGAGACGTAGAATAGTGGGTGGGGGTGGGGGTGCAAAAACGGGAATAGTGTCGGGAGGAAATGTTCGTGGGATTGTAGTTGGGAACAGCGAGTCGATCGCGTCCCATTCCATTCGGGAGCAATTGCGCTGCTGTTATATTACTGTCTAATTCAATGCATTACGGATATGGGGTGTAACTGGTCCCTGGACGCCTATCGCTTCACATGGGCGAATTTTGCGGCGTAGCTTCCTTCCCTACCGATCCAGAACCGACATGCAAAGCCCACAATTTCCCTATATAGTCACAAAACTGCAAACAAAAAATTCTATAAGTTTAATCAAAATATAAGAAAGATGATCACACCATCCCCCTGTATATAGGTACCAACAGGGTACCATATTTGGTACCAAAATCAAAAATTAGTTTTCTAATATAAATTCAATATTTTTGGAATTTTTTTGACAAAAATTTTGCAGGAAAAAATTGTTAATCTTATAGGAAAATTGGAAAAAAAAATATGTAACAAAAAAAATCCGCAGGGGTCTACTGCTTATATGTCACATGTATATGTGATAAGTTATTTTGAAGAGTGGATTTATGGTAAGGATTTTGATGGGTGAGTGTTTAATGTTGACGTTGTTGAAGGGATTGGAGGGATGGGGTGCAATTGTCACACGTAACAGACATATGGGTGGGTGTATTGGGAAATGGGAGAACAATAGCAAGGGATGAAAGGATCAAATCTAGTTTCAAATGAAACGTCACAAAGTTACAATTAAATCAGTTTCGGTGTCGGAAAATCGCGGATACATCTCTCAGTTCCCGATATTCCCGTATTCCATTTACAGGAGACTCACCCCGGGTGACCACTCGTCAAAATCGTCAGAGCCGTCGCGATTCACGGCCACCACAATGGGGGTATCATTAGCATCATCAGCTACATATCATCAACATAATAATCATCATTTCCGCTTTATTCCTGTTGGATCGGATTTGATTGGACGGGACCGGGATTGAACGGGATCGGACGGAATTGAACGGAATTGGACAGTGGACACTACAACATTTTACACTTAACATGTCTGGATTTTCCCCGACACAAAATACATTTGTGTTATCCCGGATTCGTGTACCAATGTTATTATGGAATTTATGTATATCAGTTTAACATCGCTTGTCCATCTGTCTGTCTGTCTGTCTGTCAGTCGGTCACCGCGGTCCATCTGTTCATTCATTTGTTTGTCACTGACACAATCATTCACCCGCTCTCACGTGGAAAAATTCATTACGTTTCAACACTCGCGCACCCCCCACCATTCGCCCATTCCCATTTATTCCAGACGAAACATGCATGCTTCCGAATTATTCAACGAATCAAAATTTTTTACAATAAACATATAATTGGACAATTAACAATCCGTTTTTCTCACATAAATACCCCCACAATAAAAAAAGATACCCACCACCCCCCACACCTTTTTCCTACTCCCCCCATTTATTCAATGAAACAAAACCGATCAATCACCACCAAACAAAAAAAATCTCAATCAACTACTAACATAGATACCTACTACAAAAATTAAATATTTGTTACATTCACCCCAATCAATTTTCTTCCACCCTCTTGTTTGCAAACAAACAAAAAATAACAATGATTTCAAAGTGACTTTTCAAGTTGTCTACGAAAAGAAGGAAGAAGTAAAAGTGGGAACACATAGCAGTTACGGAACGATCCAATACTACTTGCTGACCACTTAAGAAGTCGCTTGGCAATCGAAATACGTAACTGGGTAATAGTAATACGTCAAAAATACATTTATTAGAACTATTGTTGGCCCCCAAATAGGGACCTATATCGAAACTTATGTTAAAATATCGGCTTGATATAAAAACACATTTTATATACTTTTCGCGACCAAATTCCTCTTTGCTCTTGAGATATGGGCAACAATGTCCCCCCGCATGGCTATTTTTTAAAGTTATGTATCTCAAAAAATAATTAAGCTAGAGAAGTGAAACCAACGCGAGGCTTTAGATTATTTTACAGAGTATATCATATATTTTTATGAAATTTTTAGAAAAAAACAAATTATACAAAAAAAACCCAAAAAACAAATGAAATATTTTTTTTTATGTGTTCCCTGTAAATTACAATCACGAAAAAAATATATTTTATGCTTCTACATGAGCACTAATATTAGTAGTATAGAGTCTGCATTTAAGGAAATAAATAAGCATGGTTCCTTTTGTATTAAATCCAGCCCTGGCTCATTCTACAAAAATTCTTGTATAATTTCTATCACAAAAAATCCAATAAAATTTGATTCCTTATTTTTTTTTAGAATTTCCCCGTAAAGAAATGTGCGATTTGTTCAATGTACCAAACCAATAAACTCTATAAAACAAAAGTTGAGAAATTATTAATTAATTACTATTAGGATAAAAATTACGAATATTATAAGTCAAGATTTTAATAAAGATATTGACTTAAATTTAAGGATTTTTCAAAAGTGGAGATAATCGAATTGTGCATTGAACGGTTTATTCGTAAATGTCAGCTTTTGAGAAAAACGCCATCTCTTAATGGTCGTAAAAACTAAAGGAATAAAAAAGCTCAAATGTTTATTACTAAGCTGAACTTTTAGCTCTTATTTTTGGTAGCATAGCTTCGTTAAAAGTAAAATATTTGATATTTTTGTTATGTAGAACTAAAAGGGGTGAAAAATTCATAACTTATGCCATTGATTACAATGAAAAGAAAGCGATTTAGAAATGTAGTTATTGTTGAAGAGTTGATGCTTAATTTGGTCGGTAATCGGTAGCGATATTAATTATTAAGCGACATCAGTTTTAATATATTGAATAATTTGAATAATAATTTGAAAGTTGGATTAGATTGTCACCGATTTTTGAACTTGGTTGGTGAAGTATAAGTTTGTTAAGTGCACCCCTTGGATCATCATGAATATAGGATCTTATCGGTGGTGTTTTTTTTTTTTTAATTCAATTTTAGGCCAAATATGGCGGCATAGTGCGCGGCTTGCTCGGGTGTCATAAGATAATGTTCATGAATTATGAGATTGTTCGGATGAGATGAAAGAAAAGGTGCCGAAAAGTTGCTACGTGCTCGACATAACTAAGTAGTTATCGCCGGTGCGCATCTGGCAACCCCTCGCCGCCACTGACCACTTATTTGCCTTTAATTTTGTGGCCAATCTCTTCGACCATGGACCGGACAACAATAAAAAGGATTAAATTGACCATCGAGTCTTCAGCACAGCGTTTTTATTGTCGCAAACGTCATAAAAATTTCATCAAACGCATAAAAATCTCAACAATATAATCGAGCAATATGCACTTTTTCTTCACTTAAACAATAACTTATTCGATATCAAAATTTCATAATCCTAACTTCTTTCGAAATAAGTTTTTTTCGCTGACTTTCAACAGTTATACCGTGTATACAATATATAGAATATATTGCGCTCCAATTTAAGAAGTATAATTTAATGTAATAATATATACAAATCATACCATAAACAGAAGTTCAAACAAAAATATTTGGGACGTATTGCCTAGATACGTATTTCGATTGGCAAGCAATCTTCCTCAGTGGTCATCAAGTAGTTGGGATCACTCCGTAACTGCTTTGAGATGATTCACAAAATAATCACGGATTGACCTCAATTTATATGCCGTGCCTTTCTCTTTTTGCGATGTGGTTATGGAGGGGGGGGGGTGTTCCCAAATTTCTTATATTATAAGTTATAGAAAAAAAAGTGCTCTACAAAAAATGTTTTATCAAATTTTCTCATAAAATTGATGGTTGCGTCAAAAAACTGAAAAAAATATTAAAATTTCTCTTTAGTTCAACTTTGACCTCGAATAACTTTTGAAGGAATAAATATATCAAAAACTTATAAGACCACCTTTTTTGTAGATCGTTCAATTTTCTACAATAATATATCTTGGTCATTCCGAAATATTGTCACCAACGTGAGCTATAAAATTCCAAAGTGTAAGAGAATATTGTTTCCATGTTATTTAAATGGAAAGTCGAAATTTGCGATGCGGCACCTCTTAATATTAATATTAAAGACTTAAACTTGCATAAGATTTTTTTGTCATTCCCAACAATATTTTCGATATAATTAAGAAAAAAAAATTCACCATTTTTTTTGAATCAGTCTAGTAAAAAATTGAGTAAAAAATAAAAAATGAGATTATAAGTTCCATACTTTTCAAACTACCAACAAAATGAAGTAATATAAGCAAAGTGGTTGGCTTCTTTTTTCCGATTTCGGTAAAAAAAAATAGTTTCTGTGGGACACTAGATAAAACTTGTGACGAGGCAACTTTCCTTACACTTGTGTTAGTTTGGTTGCCTATCCGTGAATTTGATATTTTTCAATTAATAAGGATTATAAATTATTCGGACTCGTAAGAATAATTGATTTTCGAACAATTGAACTTAATAATTTAGTTGCACCCTGTTTAAAAATGTACAGAAGTTAATTATGAAGAAGTACTTGAAAAATTAAATTTTTTATTTGACATTTTTTTCCCTAAATATGTTAAGTGGGGGTGTGCTGGCTTTTCGACGGTGGTGTAAAAGGCAAGTTGGACAAATGAAATATTATTTGTATGTGGAATTGAAGTTGAATGGGACTTCGGCATTGATCTAGCAGGCTGTCATTCAATTTTCCACCCCCAACACATTTCTCGATATCGTCGTTTTGCCTAACTAAATAGTCTAGACATTCATACAAAGTTTACCTTTTAATACTTTCGGGCTTTTCTTTATTCCCGAATTCCCAGATGAATGACATCGGTTCAATTATTAAACGACGTTTTCCTACCCTCTAATTTTAGACGTTTTACCAGAACGGAACCTAATGAATGAATAAGTCATTCCGGTCCGAACCGAATTCCCGTTTTTCAAGTCCCACTCAATGGAGAACATTTGTTCAGCTATCTTTTTTTTTTTGGAAAAATATCGATTTCTTCACCTTCTCATTTTCAATCCAAGATTCATCAAATAAAAATCCTACAAAAATATTTTTGTCGGACATTGATCATTCTACAAAAAAGGCCCCTTACATTTTTAACAATACAAAAGTGTTTGTAGAAATGTTTCGATCAGAAATATAGTGGGTACCAGCACATATCGACAACGAAGGCGGGGAACTACCTCCCCGCAAATTTAGGGATTTTTTATTCCCTTAAAAAGTGTTTTAATTCGATCATGGAAATTAGTAATTGATTTTTGATTTTGGTAGTCTGCCTGTTATTAATGTATTAATAGGGATAAACAATCGTGGAGGTGTGGAATGATTCTATTATTCCAGGAATGTAGAAATAGAGAAGCAGAAGACAACAGGAATTCACGAGACTACACAGGAATACAGGAATAGTTCTACCTGTATTGAGTTGACACTTTCAACAAAGCTCATTTGGGACTTGTATAATACAATGCCCCTTTCTCTTTCTATCTCATTCAAACAACATGTTAAGAGAAATACATATAACATTTCCATTTTAACGTAATTTCCATGAAAATTTCCCGTCGATTTTCATTGATAAAACTTAATTTTAAAAAAAAAAATTAAAAAACTTAATAATGGATAAAGTTGAGATTGAATGTTTCGAAAACTTACCGGAACTGTTATCATTGCTGTCGCTAAATGATGGCGAAGGGCACGGAATATCAATTTCAGGAATATCTGCAAAAAAAAAAAACGCTTTAATTTCCTAAATTAATCATCCGTAAAAGGTATCCAGATTTTTTTTCATAAGTCCCCAATGCCACTGTTGTCCGACAATAGTTTGAGAACTATTTTCAAAAAGAAACATACCAATTTGTATAAATATCGAACGTCTTCATTATTTCTTCTAGTTCAGGGATGGCGAAACTTTTTGAGGTGTGGGTCAAATTTTTTTAGTACTAGTTCATGGGTGACTAATATGCACGGTACCCACTGGCGCCCACTACACAATATAGAGTGCTCACGTTGTATATAACCAAGCTTTTTCATGACCCAACCAGAGAAGAGAAACTTATATAGAAGTTCAATTCTATGTTAAAAGTTTTGGCGTTTGGGAAAACCACGTGATCAGAGCTTCTGAAAACCGGCACCAAGATGGCGCTGTACCAAAATTAGGCTTGGCCGCATCTTAAATTGCAAAGTTCATGCTTAGATAAATGAGGAAATTAAAATTTGAATTTTCACGAATTAAATTAAAAACAACGGCTCATGTGTACTTTAGCACATCCACAATCTGGCAGTGTTGCATTTTCCACTTTGTTTTTAATTTAATTCGCGATTAAATCGGTCCATAATGAAAATTTAGCCACAAAAAAGAGAATTATACCATATTAGAATTAAATCATCAAAAATATCGCGAATTAAATTAAAAAAAAAAAGTCGAAAATGCAACGTTGCCAGATTGTAGGTGTGCTAAAGTACACTTGAGCCAAAGTTTTGGCGTTTGGGAAAACCACGTGATCAGAGCTTCTGAAAACCGGCACCAAGATGGCGCTGTACCAAAATTAGGCTTGGCCGCATCTTAAATTGCAAAGTTCATGCTTAGATAAATGAGGAAATTAAAATTTGAATTTTCACGAATTAAATTAAAAACAACGGCTCATGTGTACTTTAGCACATCCACAATCTGGCAGTGTTGCATTTTCCACTTTGTTTTTAATTTAATTCGCGATTAAATCGGTCCATAATGAAAATTTAGCCACAAAAAAGAGAATTATACCATATTAGAATTAAATCATCAAAAATATCGCGAATTAAATTAAAAAAAAAAAGTCGAAAATGCAACGTTGCCAGATTGTAGGTGTGCTAAAGTACACTTGAGCCAAAGTTTTGGCGTTTGGGAAAACCACGTGATCAGAGCTTCTGAAAATCGGCACCTAGATGGCGCTGCACCAAAATTAGGCTTGGCCGCGTCTTAATTTGCAAAGCTCATGCTTAGATAAATGAGAAAATTTAAATTTGAATTTTCACGAATTAAATTAAAAACAACATAAAAAATGCAACGTTGCCAGATTAGACGGTTCTGAAAGGAACATGAACCGTTTAATCTATAAGCTATCACAAAAACTATAGATCAAAATTGTTGGTGGGGTTTTTAGTGAATTATTATATGGTAGTTGGGGCGCAGGTGTCTTGGCAATCGAAATATATACGAAAAAACAATGGAATAGTTACAAAGTAATACGCTGTTTATACATTGTAGTGAAAACAAATGAATGCAACCAATGCTAAAGTGCAACAAAAAACAAAAGAACTATTTGAAAAACAAGTTTTGTTATCGGTTTCGGTTGTAAAAGGAATATCAGCATTGTTTGGATCCGAATAGGATATTTGGGAATTTTATGTTTAGTGAGTGTTAGCAGGTGGGGGGTGGGGGGTGCGGGGTGGTTGACTAAGTGGGAAGTGAGGGGGAGGTGTGAATTAAAGAAAATTTTGATGAATTTTTGAGTCGGTTGTAACTATATGAAGAAAATTGTGTGTAACATTCACTCATACACATTATACTGTATACTCGTCTGTAATACTAAGAATAAATTATGACGAGTCCTTAGGGATCAGCAGAGCTGGGAGTACGAGGTAGTAAAATAGGTTGGAAATGGTATCGCTGGAAATAGCGTATCTAACGGCGAGTACAACCACCGGGCTCTGGATAACAGAAACAGAGCAGAAGCTCTCAATCCCCATTCCCAAATACCGTCAACAGCGGACACCCGTTATCCCCCGGTAACCGTCCGCACCCACCCCCGCCAACCTCCACCGACACTGACGTTCACTGGTCTAGTAGCGAATATTAAATCTCCAGAGTGTACTATGCGCATGGCGGCAGAAAATTAACAAAATCCCGCGGGAAATTTGGCGATCTCTCAAGCGGCCGTGAGAACTACCCTGTACCAATTCTGTTGCCGCTCCCGTATCCCGTGTATATGTGACTATGGATGGATGTGTGAGTAGACTTTGTAACGTCCGATGCTTTCATTTCTCTTGCTTCCATCACTTCATTAGTATATCTGTTTCATTCCCGTCCGATATTACGGACGATTCTGAATTCGTTTTTTGTTTCTTTCTCGCAAAACTTTTCAAAATTTCCCGCTTCTTATTCCCTTGTACTACTACTATATGTATCAACTACAATTATAATCACGAAAGTTTACAGTTTTCCAGAAACATCCATTTCGATCATGCTTTAATCTATGATTTTCCAAAGAATGTAGGTTTTAGTAATACGTCTTCTTGGTACTGAACCTGGAAAATCCGAAAAAAGTTGAAAATTCACAAAATGGCGCGACTTTGAAAAAAAAGTTAAAAAAACGACCTTTTTTTGGACCTTTCCTCCTCTCCCACTTTGAGGGGGGGGATAGGTGAAGTTTGGCCAATTTCAGAGGTTCAGTACCAAGAAGACGTGTTGAACTATAACACTCTCCATTTTCAAGTCAATCCGTCGGATAGTTTCTGAGACATCTTGTCTCCCAGTTTTAAAAAGTTGATTTCGAGAAAAACGCATTTAAAGTTTTTTTAAGATATTTTTTTATGTTATTATCAATGTATTCAATTTTTATCAGTGAAAATACATTAGTCAGCTATTCAAATCCTTTTAAACCCGTTATTCTTGAATGTTATAAGAAGACATTTATGGAAAAAAAAAATCGATTTTTTTTTTTTTCTGACGGTGATCCACCCTTAAATGGTGTGCAACAAAAAAGGAAACTCATCCGATTATTACATACCACAAATTGGGGATGATACCCCACTGGGTTCCTGTCCTCCACCTGGTTCATCGACGTCATTCTCCATCGACACTGTAACCACAGAAAAAAATCCAATTTCAATATATTTATTCGAAAAATCGGATGTGATTCGAGGGTGAAATTATATGAAATCATGTCTCCCCACAGGAACGCTGAAAGTATCACCAAACACAATAAGCCCGATATTGTAACAGTCTTGAGAAATGATTACTCTCAGTAATCCATCCCGTTCCCGGTTCCGATCGAAGTGGTGCACTCGAAACCACCCACCACCCACCCCCATTACACGTAACAAATCGCTTTTAAACAACCCCGAGAGAACGATCGAATGAAGCCAATGTAAAGAACATAATCTCAACCAGAAAATGTCTTAGCTAAATACGGAATGCTATCACAACATGAACCCGGCTTAATTTCGAGGGTCGTTCCATGTCTGTTTTCCGAGAGGTTTTTTCACCCCCATCCCCCAAATGGATACGGCTGTGCTGGAACGAGACAAATATTTTATCTATATTTATCGAATTGCAGTTAATAAGGGGTGATAAATCGACCAAACCAGCTTACCGAAACTGTCCAGAGGTCACTTTCCATCCCTCCACCCAACATTTACTTAATCTACTTGGGATTTCCGGATAAAGCTCTTCCATTATAGAAATATTAATTAATATAGCGCACAACAAACTAACCCTTTTTAAGCTCATTTATTTCACCCATAAATATTTTGAACAAACGTATTTGCTGTTCCTTCTTTTTCCATTTTTCAATATGAAACTTAAATTAACCAAAATAAGATTTTTTCGCTGACTTTGAACAGTTATACTGTGTATACAAAATATAAGATATATTGCAGTCCAATTTATGTAGTATAATCTGATATAATAAAAATCATACCATAAACATAAATTTGAACAAAAGTTCAAACAAAAATATTTGTACTCAGATACGTATTTCAATTGCCAAGCAATCTTCCTCAGTGGTCATCAAGTAGTTT
Source organism: Sisyra terminalis (assembly GCA_958496175.1). Lineage (NCBI taxonomy): Eukaryota > Metazoa > Arthropoda > Insecta > Neuroptera > Sisyridae > Sisyra > Sisyra terminalis. The sequence goes on from OY292280.1 coordinate 1,107,182, forward strand.
GGATCACTCCGTAACTGCTTTGTGATGATTCACAAAATTTTTCGACACTTTTCGGGTTGCTTACGAAAGATTCGGTGAAAGTAAAGAAATTTGGGAACACCCCCCCCCCCTCCATAACCACATCGCAAAAAGATAAAGGCACGACATATAAATTGAGGTCAATCCGTGATTATTTTGTGAATCATCACAAAGCAGTTACGGAGTGATCCAAACTACTTGATGACCACTGAGGAAGATTGCTTGGCAATCGACATACGTATCTGGGCAATACGTCCCAAATATTTTTGTTTGAACTTCTGTTCAAATTTATGTTTGTGGTATGGTTTTTATAAATTATTATATCAGATTATACTACATAAATTGGACTGCAATATATCTTATATATTGTATACACATTAAATTAACCAATTCAATACCATAAAAAAGAACAACCCTTAGTTTCACATCTCATAACATAAATTGTAAAACATTTAAAACTCATAGCAGAAAAGCTTCATACCAACCCAGCTAATCATCTTGGCATCGAATACCAAAATTAATGCACCTCTGTACAATAATATGTCATGCAGGCGAAGGTAAGTGTATCAGATACTTTAAAACAAAACGATTAAAATTTATTTTTTTTTTTCCACCTATTCCCTTCAAACACGTATTTAGATTGCCAAGCAATCTTCCCCAGAGAATTTCGTAAATGTAATCTAGTGGGACATGGAGCCCCCTCGCCAAACTAATCACATAGCGGGATGAAGGATTTTAATGGGTACCGAGTTCACTATACCTAGCAACGAAGCTAACGATCTAACAAAATGGCCAAAATTGACTATTATAATTTATGAAAAAAATTGAACTCATGTTTCTTTTAGGTCGGTCAAAATCTGGCAACGTGGCATTTTCTACTCTGTTTTTTTTTAATTTTTTTTCGCGATTTTTTCATAATTTCTATTCTAATATGGTGAAATTGTCTCTTCTGTGACGAAATTATCAATATGGGCAGATTCATTCGCGAATTAAATTTAAAACAAAGTACAAAAAGCAACGTTGCCAGCTATTGAGTGACCTATAAGGGACATGAACCAAAATATTTACTTAGCGTCGCTTTCTAACGACCAAAGGCTGTAGCGACTCTAGAATTAATAAAAATCCGTAAGTCGAGAATTATCAAAAATTTGCTCGATACGAGATTCGAACCCAACCCCTACTAGTTTCGGAGAGGCCATCTAAACCACTCGACCACCAGTAAGTTTTTAGATGAGTATTATTTTCATTACATTTTTTTATGGAAATTTTAAAAAATAAATTGATACATTTATTTTTTAGGGAATTTTGGATTTCTGCAAGGGGGACGAGTTTCCCAAGTGTAACAATGTATAACAAGGAAGGGGAGGTCAAAAATCCGAAAAAAAACGAATGTGTTTTATGGCTTATTCCTATATGGTAATTTTGTATAGATCTACGGATAAAAATTTGGCTTAGTGAGCGAAGCGAGCAAGAATGAAGTGCTAATTTCAATAATCACTCATTTCTTACCGCCATTAATCAAAGGATCATTATACCAACTATACATACGAAAACTTTCAAAAAATGTGAAAACTCGAAATCAAATTTTCCATTGGACCACCAAATATTTTCCATTCTTGTTTTCCAAATGAGGATATAAATAAAATTAAATGATTTTTGAAATGTATTCTGTTTGCTTTTGGTGACCGAGTCGTCAAAGTGGCCACTCCGAAACTAACAACTTTTGGCTTTAAATCTCGTAACGAGAAAATTTTTAATATTTCTCAACTTACAAACTTTTATTAACCCTAGAGTGGCTAAAGATCTTTGTAGTTAAAAAGCGACAACAAATAACTAATAAAAAAAATTAGGATTTCGATATTGAAAGGCTTAATGGGGCAAAGAAAAGATTTTTCATTTGTTTCAATTAAGGATATTTTCTTTGGAAAAAATACTAGGAATGGGAAATTTGTAGTTTAACGGCCGCCGGGGGTGGAGTGGTGAAGCGTAATCATTTGGGAATATTTTTCAAAAATGCTAGATGATGTTTTTTTTTGTTTTATGATTTTTGCGTAATAAAGATGGTGATTTTTGCGCGTAAACTTGATGAAGATGAAATAATATAAAGCATGGCTACATATCCCGTGGGATTGTACACAATTCAGTGCGCGCTGCGGCCAATAATGAATCGACATTTCTAATCCCACAGGATCTAAACGACGGACAACTACACGGAGTGCCCATTCCAGAGTGGTGGTGTTTGACATAACCGGATCCAGGGTCTGTATGTCAGTGGCGGCTTGGTACAAAAAATTTTCAAATGGTATACTTTTCAGTTGTGTATTTATACCGTTTAGTAAAAATCAACTAACTATACTTTCCTATCTTTATAAAACGATTTTCATACAATTTCATGTTTTTTTTTTTAATTAAATCATCAAATTACTAAAACAGTACTCGATATTTAGATATCTTTATATATTGTACAAAAAAACACACAAGTATGATACTATTATTCACTATTCAGTTATGATATTCCCTTACCGTTACAATTCCGGTGACATATAAGAGACATATGCAACCTAACTAGACATCAAAGCAGATATGTATGACGGGTTGCCTAAGCTCAAAGGGTAAGTTGCAATGCATTGTTGCGATTAATTTTTATAACGGAAATGATTTGGAATGATCCAATAGATAAATAAAAGCAATAGTTCGTTAAAAGCTCATCCTTTCTTGTAGCTATTGACAAAACCACCCGTGGTCTATGTAAATTCCTATTGAAATAATGATCCGGGATGAAAGTTTTTGAGGTTTTAAGTGGATGGGAATGTTGATGAGTGGTTTATTTGTGTATAGACGCCTAATGGAAGTATTGATGGTATCAAAATATTTGCGTGAGCTTTTTGTAAATGCGAGCCTGGTAGAGAAATTCCTCAGGGATTCCCACCAGTCCGGAGGCGACACGGGGTCTGGTGACGAGCCGGGAACATTGGGGGGTGTGTAGGTGGTTGAGCACGACTCCCATGGGAATGCCGCCGCTGTACTCTTCGATCCTCTCGCGACCTAGGTGCAACATAACCGCTCCCGACTCAATATATGAATTCCATGGCTTCATTACACAGTCATCTTCATCAGCCATTTCTCCAGAATACAGGATGAATTTAAACGAATATTCGGGGGGGAACAAGTGGACGTGGTTTAATTTTTCGTTGAGCCGGTTCTGGAGTGAGCCTATGGGAGTTTTGGAATGGTGGCTCTCAGGTGCTGCACTGCGGGCCGACTAAGAAAACTTTTCAATCCCTTGGGATGTTCAATACAACTACGCTGGCACAAGGGGTTCACTCCATGTATCAACATCGTATTCCCATTTCTGAATCTACCCCCTTACCCAATAACTTTCCCATGTTACGTTGTTCCCGTAACCCTCTAGTGTCAGTCAGCCAAAACGTCACTAACAGTTCGTAATGAACTTTCCACTTAAGTTGGAATGTGTTACAAATTGTTTCATCGAAAATAATTACAGAAATGGAATCAAAAAAATTTCATAAAATGCGATGTGTCCAGGCTTGATCGAACTGCTGCTATTCCCGAGGGATTCAAAGGGCCGTGAGCCGAGCCCACTCGCCTCCCTCGGGATAACGGTCCTAGAGCGCCGCAACTGAAGGTCTATATCTACGCTTCTAAATATACCGAGTGTCTCGGATAAGTACAGACATTTAAATAGCACCAGTCCCGTTATTTCCTTACCAATATTGTTTCTAGTCAATTCCAGTAGCCATATTGCAATCTTGATAGAAAAAGATAGAGGAAGAAAAGACCAAGATTTATAAAATACACAGGTGGCCTCATGGTGGCTACGTGACGTATCCAGAAGAAATTCGAAGAAAATCTTCAGACTGATTCAAATTTTAAAATTCTTCGTATGACGTCATTTTTTTTCTAATGGGGCAACCTGTGTAATTTATAAACCTTGAGAAAAGACGACAATAGAAAAAAAAGATTGAAATCTCTCTAATCTATGCACCCAACAATACCAATAATTTCTCAATCACTCTATCTCTCTCTACTGAAAATTAAATATGGCTGCAGAAATGCAATCCTGATGACACGATAAACATAAAAGGGAAGATTTGTAGAGTTGTCAAATTGCAAAAAACATTTTGTTGAAACCGAATTTGGTAAAGAAAATAGGATTACAAAAAAAAATCTTGATACAAAAATTAAAAAGGTATAAGCTTGGATCAGGAACGTTGAAATTTGAGAACTGTTTCGAATGGTTTCGCAATTGTTCCTGTATGTATTATTCACTCGAATGCAATTTGTACGTAAATTTTGACATATGCCAGAAATGAAGAAGCGACGGTTATTTTCAAATATGTTTTATCAAATATATATAACAAAACATAAAAATTAAACAGTTCAATAATGCGACAATAAATATTACCAAAGTATATTTTTCGCAAATGTTTTGGAGTTTCCTTTCATTAATAATAATTAATCACAGTTTTTCACAAGTGTTTTTCCCATATAAAGTAAACTTTAATTAGAAAATTTGGTTCAAGTCCATTTTAACACACCCACAATCTGGCAACGTTGCATTTTCGACTTTGTTTTTAATTTAATTCGCGATTAAATCGGTCTATAATAAAAACTTAGCCACAAAAGAGAGAAATATACCATATTAGAATTAAATTATAAACGAAGTCAAAAATGCAACGTTGCCAGATTGTGGATGTGCTAAAATGGACTTGAACCGAAATTTCGATAAAGAAACGTGGGTAGTGTTTTGTCGGTGCTTATCCGGGACACCTTGTATATGTATATACGTTCAACTCCTGGATCATCCGACGAAGCTGATAGTCTAGTGAGACAGGGGAGACAACGTTGGGAATTCCCTTGGGAATCTCGTCCTCGGTACACCCCATACTAAAAACGTTCAATGCACAGAACCGTATCATAATTTTCTACGATTTGAATAAATTTCGAGCGTTTCCCTCAACTTGAAAAAAATTAATTAAAAAAGGAAAAGATAGACTATAATCTTTGAAATAGCTAATCTTAGAAGTTATATATTTAACAGAGTAATAAGAAATCGTTTTTGATATATTTATCATTCCAAAAAAAAAAAAAAATTTTTTTGATAGGCTACCGGCTATTTTGGTTATTGTAACGGTGAAAATTTATTTTTAAGTAGTAAAAAGGTATTAGTATTAAGTATTTACCTTTTAATGATCGTGGATTCGCTTGTTTTCTTCGCGACATTGTTGAGGTTATGATGTATGGTGCAACAATTACTTCGGTTTGTTGTTGTTGTCAAAACAAAAGCCACTCACTTTTTCATTTGTTTTTATACTGAATGTTCTGTTAAAAATGGAAAAAAATAATTAATAATGATAACTGTGATTTTCCATTAAGGGTTATATATAAATCACAATAGATGTATTAAAGAAAAAAAAGTTAAAAAAAAAAAATGTAAATGAAAATAATTGGTGAGAAAATAAGGAAAAATTGGTGTGAAAAATTCACTTGAGTGGGAATGGTTGTGTCATTGTTGGCAATTGGTCGGTTACAACATGACGGTTTGAATTTGAATTGCGCGGGTTTTTTTCAGAGACGATTGTTGCACATGGACAGGTGTAGACAATGTCCGGTTTGAACGTCTCTAACAATGAACGTTCAAGTCAAATCTGGCTGTGAACGTCGCGACGCTTTTCTCCGGAAGCACCCCGGATATTCGCGCATACTCACCTAATTTCATCCCTCCACAACAACCCCCACACGAATGAAAACTCTCATACATCTCACAACAATCGACACAAGAAAACACAACACATTTTCCTCCCTTCTTTTTATTCAATCTATCTATTTGACTTAAAAAAATATACAAATTATCAAATTAAAAAATAAGCACACAGGTTCGGATCTAAAAAAATTATAAAATCTGTCGAACATCCCTTCGAAATTATCTTTCAACATTTTCATAAATCCTGAGATTCCCTAACACTGAAGTGTTTCAAAAATGAAGCTTTTCTTCCAAACAATTTTAAAAGTTTCGTGTTGATACAAAAATATTTATACTATGGATGCAGAGATGTATTAAGATAAATGCAGGCCCTTGATTTCCTATACCGACTTGCCCACATGAATGGAAAGCAAAAGGCAACATTTTTCAAAAATTACAAGCCTTTTAGAACACTAAAACCCTTAACAAATATTCATTATGTTCAATTCTATTTTTATTTACAACAGTAGAACATAATCAAAGAACAAATACGAACTCTAGTGGATCCAGAATTTTAGTTTGGAATGAAAATTGACTACGGGTAGGTGCACTAACCAAATGATCGTTTCAAAACTTCTAGTTATCGAATTTAAACTTTGTAACCACGATAACTAAACAAAAATAAGATTTTTTCGCTGACTTTGAACAGTTATACTGTGTATAAAATATATAGACTATATTGCGGTCCAATTTATGTAGTATAATCTGATATAATAATATATAAAAATCATACCATTTGAACAGAGGTTCAAACAAAAATATTTTTGACTTATTGCCCAGATACGTATTTCGATTACCAAGCAATCTTCCTCAGCGGTCATCAAGTAGGATCGCTCCATAACTAATCACATACCAGTTACGGAGTTAATGACTGAAGAAGATTGCCTGGCTATTGAAATACATATCTGGACAATTGTCATGAATACATTATATTTGAACTTTTGTTTAAATTTGTGTTTATAGTTTACTTTTGTTAATCTCTTACATAAATTATTTTTTCATTAATTTGGGAACCCGGAATCCCTCAGTGGTCATCAAGTAGTTTAAATCACTCCGTTACTTCTCTGTGATGATTCACACAATTTCACAATTTAAACTTCGTAACCATACTAAACTTCTTAATGTATAAATTTATTATTGATTCCGAATCTGTAGTTTCGAATATTTGAGAATCTTTTATAATTTTTAAATAATTTATACTTTGTTTTTATTCAAAAACAAAAAAAAAAGATCCTTAAGTCCTCGGAACTACAACAAATTTTTTAATGTATACAAACATTTATAAACCTTGAAATTACTAAAGGTTTAAGTAACTAAAAAGCAATAGTAAATAACTATTAAAATGAAAACAATTAATTTTCTGGTATAAGCTTGGATTAGGAACGTCGAAATTTGAGAACTGTTTCGAATGGTTTCGATATTATTCCTGTACGTATTGTTCACTCGAATGCAATTTGTACGTAAATTTATATGCAGTGTAGTTTATATGCATCTTATCTATAGCAGATATGCGAGTGAAATTTTAATAACTTTTGAACAAATGAATCTATCAAAAAATTATGAGAAAATTTTTGTTAACTTTCACTTCCTACAATAATATGCTTAGAGTTTCTCAGTATGACGCATTGAGTAGTTAAAAAATTAAAAAAAAAAATCCCTGTTAGTCCTATGGAACTTTTAAATAAATGAGTTTAATAAAAATTATATGAGACAATCTTTGTACTCCTACGATAATATGCTTGTAGTTCCTTAATATGACACTTTGGGTAGTTAAAAATTTAAAAAGTCCGTTATTATTCTTTAGAAAAATAAAAAATGCGATGCGCAACATCTTAATGTTGCATGTTATAAGTTACCTGTTTTATACTTAATCTTTCCACAACGATGCTTTTTGGGACTGTCTGGATATTTTCGATACTCTAATTATGTAAAAATGCGTTCTTTTTTCTTTGTAACATATAAAAAAGCAGGAGATGGATAGGAAAATGGATGATAATGAAGGCTGATATGATGTGCAGTTATCTCTTCATTTATATAAGGGCGTGCTACCTTTAGCCACCTTCTCCTAAGACACGAAAAAGTTAAGCGAAACTTCTAAATTTATTTGGAAGATTTTTAACTAATTTACCCTTATATTCTTTATGGTAATGTAATGATTTCGATTTTTTTTAACACCGTTTCTTTTGCGTTGCTGTGGTACGATCCTGGCCTAAAAATGCGAATTCGTGGGTTTTTTTATAAGGCACAATTGAGGGCCACTTGAAGGAAATCCTCGAAATCGATGGAAATAACTCCAGTTTGTGATGTGTCCCGTTGCCGGAATGATTCAGTGAGTCGTTGAACTTGGACGCATACAACTATGAATTCGTCAACTGATATTTGCTTTTGGTCAGCATTTTCTGACTTACTGACTAAGAATGAGATGAATTGCGGTGAAAATCGGAATCCCATTTGGGTAAATGCTGGAAAAGAATACATTTATTAATAAGGGAACAGCACGGAATTCTGAAATTGTCGAGTACCTTGACCAAATTCATTTTCGTCGATCATTCCGGATTGATCCCGGTCGTAACTACGGAATGTCGCTAGCCACTGATTGATATAGTTGTATAGCATTTGGAATTCATTAACGTCAATTGTTCCGTCATTATTTGTATCAAACATGGCAATCATTAAGCGACAAGCTTTTTCCGAGAAATTCCGTCCTTGGCCATTGACAAGAGCTGCTTGTAATTCCTGGCAGTTGATTTTGCCGGAACGGTCGCGGTCTACAGCCGAAAACCATTGCTGAACTTCAGGGGCGACCGCAACGCCTGGACCGCCTGGGCTAGAATAATTCTAAAGAATAAATCATAAATTAATTAAAATAATAATCATTTAATTTTCGATATCTTACTTACACCGTACATTTATTCTTTGGTTTTTAACTTTTAACAAAAATCAAATAATTCCCTAGCTGTCACCCTGTCACCGTACTGATCGTAACTACTTGTTGTAATATCGATAATGCAGAACACCACTTCGACCACTTCAATCAACAGATCGCCACTGTCGCCACCGGTCGCCAACAATACAAGGCACAAAAAACGGTATTTCAAATTAGCAACTGCAATATAAATTCACAATTTCTCCTTTTTTTTTAATTTGCACTCCTGCAACTCCTAATTTTTTATAAAATTGCAGCAGAGATAATAAAAATCATAGAGCTTTCTTCATTGTAGGTTTGAACGGAAAATACCTCAAAAAGTACTTTTAAACATTGCATCCATATTAGGGTGTCCGTTATTTCCCAAATTGATTTTTTTACAGCGATCGCCCCCTGAATTTTTAGTTTAAGATACAAAAAAAATTATCCAATACAATTAAGCTCTTAATTCCTTGATTAAACCGTGCCGGAATCATGTTACTTTTACCATTTAAATACCATGGGATTATTTGACTTTTGACTTTTAATTTTTTTTCTCAGAAAAAAATGAATAAAATGATTTATGATCAAATTATTCTGACGTAAAATTTAACGTTCTACAAAAAAGGTCTTGTATAAATTTTCGATTAAATCACTCCATTAAAAGTTATTCAACATTTACCTTGAATAAATTTGTTTAATTTGTATTTTGTAATTTATTCAATATTTAATTTGTTGACTACAAGTTCTAAGAAATTTCTCATAGATAGCGTCAGGTGAAATGGTAAAAATTCGAATTTTAATTGAATTTTTGTCGATAGTCTCATTAATTAGTATGAAATTCACTTCGTAGGTACAAAATATTAATTAAAGTTTGAAAATTTATCTTGAATAAATTGAATTTCACGACTATAGCGAATTTGGATTTTATGTCACCTGCTTTAATTGTGAAAATATTTTTTTGTTTAATTTTCAATTCAAGCCTTAAAATTAACACAAACAATCACTGGCGCTCTAATGATAATAATTTTTATCTTCTCTTCCAATAATTTTATAGTTAAAAAAAGTAAAAATGAGCAAAAAGGTGAATGATATTAAACTCATTATGTTCCATTGCTTAAATATGAGATATTAAACAACCGGTCGGAAATTTGAAGGGATTATTTCCATTTACGTAAATTAGTTCCTATATAATTAATACTTGATATCCATATTATGAAGTTTGTATTAAAAGAATATAATTTCAAAACGGCGGTGCTTCATTGTGGCCGGTATGGCTTACATGTTTCATATATCTGTGGAAATTTAAGACATTGAAAATGAAGTTGGAAAATTTAAATCGCTAAATGTTTACTTGTTTTCGTTTATTCAAAAAGAATTGGCGTTTATTATTTCCTTGATATTTATATTTTTCAAATTAAAAAGTAGCATTATTACAATTGACAAGTGAATCAATTATCACAACCAGTTACTATGTTTCATCATTTGCCGATAGATGGGAAACGTTAGATCAACATTATTAATCAAATTAAATGATTTCTGTGTTGAAATTTTTTATTCAAATTTATGATAATCATCGGGAAATTCACACCAAAGATCATTACACACAATTACTTTTTTATTTTCAATAGTTGATATGTGCTTAACAATATCTATCATCTCAACAATGTCTCCATATACAATGCACATAGACTTCTAATTGTTACCCAAGTAGGTAGATAAATGACAAATGAAATACCAAAACTCAATGTGATTAAATTTTAATTTAGTACTTTTCCAAATGGAAAAGTATTTATTAAATAATAATTTAAAGAATAAAAAATAATTTAAAAAAGTAAATTTGAAGAACCAAAGGTTGTGATTTTGTGGTCAGGAATAATTAGGAATAGTTTAGTTAATTGAAAAATAAAAGAAAACAGTATATTTAGTTTACCGCTGTTGAGGTATTTTTTTTTTTATTATTTCTTAACAATAAATAGCACTTTAATAACATTTTCATATATATCTATAATTTGTAATTAAAGCTATAATATAGCACAGAAAATTTTCGTTAATTTAATACCATTGTATCTAAAATCTTTTTTTCTAAAAAACTAAATAAAACAATAAGAAATAATTACAAAATTTAATTTCCTGAAGAACGAAAATAGAGTTTTACAATTAATTTTCATTAAATTAGAGATCTTAATAATTAAGAAAAAAAAACAAATGATTTAATTAAAATACTGAAAAATAGGTCAGTTGGCTTTTCATAAACGGTTATAGTTACGTCACAGTACATGTTTTTATGAACTTATAAAATTATGAAGAATTTATTGCAAAAAAGAAATATTTCCGTTTCTAATATTATCTTAATGCATTGTAAGACGCTTGTCTTAAATTTAAATCAGTAAAAATATTTCTGCTAACTTCCTTGTTTTATTTTTTAAACAATTTAGATTTATAGTATACTTTTGAAATTTACATTACATAAATTAGACTACAATATATTGTTTAAATAGTATTACTGTTGAAAGCAGGGCTGTGGAGTCGAAAAAAAAAACACGGCTTCGACTCTGACTCTGATTCCTATATTTACCAACAACACGACTCCAACTCCTCGGTTCAGACTCAAAAAAGCTCAATTTTATCAGGTTGTTTCCTACATTTCCATATAGCCATTTTTTCATGATACAGGGATGAAAATAAAACAAGATCAAACTTTAATAATTATTTATCCACAGCCCTGGTTGAAAGTCAGCGAAAAATTATGTTCGATTCTTTGTCTTACACATAGAATAAATGAATCCCTAAAAAAAAGTCAAAAAGTTATGCCACAAATATATTACTGGACTAAACTATTGAGGCGATGGATTTAGTGAATTACAACTATAAGCCGAGAAAAGTCATAACCAACCAAAATATCTTTTGTAATTATTTTCTTTAAATATTCAGCCTATAATTTGTTTTCTAATTAATTAGTGTTAATTGGCTAATAATTAGTTGAATAAAGACACGCCCATTATCACAGGATTTCTGAAATTAGTAATTTTTCTATAACTATATATATATTTTTTATAAATTTTTCTAATTATTTTTTTTTTATATTTATTGTTCTAATAGGATAGATCGATTTCAGTTTCATTATTGCTGTGAGAGTTTAGATTGCAACAAAATAATTCTCTCAGAACAAAATCGATTTTTCCGCTTTCGATTATTTGAGCAATTTGCCTCATTGTTATTTGAGCGTAGTTCAATTTTACATTTGCAAATAGAGTACGTTTTCAATGATCTTGAATTTGGTGTATTTTCTTAGAGGTTATAATACATAGGTCAATGCCGCCATTTGCCGGCCAAAGATAGAAATTACACACGTTAAAGTGCGATCGGGAAACATTGGTAAATATCAGAAGAATCAATGTTTCTTGGTCGCACTTTATGACGTCAGCATCTGTGGTTATCAAGATTTTATGCTTAGTCGTCCATGTACTATAAAGTCTAAAGGATTTTTCGAATTAATGTAATATGTGACGCAAGATGTAGAAACATTGCTTAATAAATAATTTAATGTGAAGTATCGTTCAAAACAAATGAATTATTTGATTTTGAGAATCCGTTCTCTGGCGTAAAGAAAGTGGACACAAAAAAAAACCAATGATTGAACCAATAAAATAAAAAAAAAAAATGAACTTCCAAGTAAATCACTCCAAATATAAATTTTTAATATTAATTTTAATATTCCTCACTGGTTAACGAAAATGCAGTCCATTTCTATACATTTTTTTTAACAACTTTCTACAAAAAAGGTCTCCCATATTTTTTTTAGTTATCCAATCATTCGAATGATATTAGGAAACTACTTTAAAGAATTAAACGTATTTTTTGTTGAAACACTGAAAGCTTTTACTTTCAATATCATTTAAATAGATGAGTTAATGAACAAAACTATACATACTTTTTTGTAAAGCATTGAATATTCTACAAAAATTTTATTGAAATGAATGTAGTCCAAAATTTTCAATGGTAAAGCCTGTTTTTCAATCAATCACATATAAAGAATATTGGTCAATTTATGATTATTCAAAAACATTTTTTTTTTAAAAAAGTACTAAGATTATTTTCTCAATAGCACTATTTAATTAAAAGTTAACAACAAACTTGATTTCTTCTATCTAAATTATTTTAATATCTTCAACAATAACTAAATTAATCGATGGTAAAAATTACCATTTTATTAGTTCTTTTTAAAATTGTTTGAAATGTATAAACACATATCAATGGTATGGCCTATATAATTGGTAAGTATAAATGTCCCTGTTAAAGAAACGCATTTTAAAATAATTACATTTAAATTGCCTTTAATAACAACTTCTAATGAATTTTTTAAACGTTTAAAATGTCTGTTTTTAACTGGGGTAATATTTATGAGCTTAACCGTGGTCGGACAGAACAGAACATGACAAAACAGAACACTTCACATAGAATTCAAAATATGCATATTGCATTCTTCGAAGTGGAACGACATAAACATGTTCTGTTTTTATCATACCATCGCACTTAAAACATTTGTGCAAATATCATTGATATCTTAGCTCAATGAAATGAGGATTTTTAATGACAAAATTAACTGTATTAACGACAAAACAATGGCATTTCAGATATAAAACTGTTGATATAATCAGGAAAGCAAAATTTTCAATAAAATCGTCATTTTAAGAAAAATACTTGTTAGAACCATTATTCCAATACGCAGTGTTTTTAACCTGCGCATTCGCATCCCTGTGGGTGCAAGAAAAGCCCCTAACAACATAAAATATTCTTTCTTTTTTTTAAATTGCATTTTTCAAAAAAAATATTTTTCTAAACTAAAAAATTAAATGGTTTAAAAGAAACATTGGCATAGAATGATTGGATTGGATGTTGAGTAGCAAATATTATTTCATTAAATTAAAAACTCCGTTGAACAATTCAACGTCCAATTCGATCGCTCTATGCAATTCAACGTTGAAGCAAGTAATGGGTTGTTCAATTGTGGAATGATTAATTTTGATTAACTTCATTAACTTCTACCAGAAGAAAAATTTTAAATTTGAACCGAATATTGTACCAGGTATTGCTAAAGTGTGATACCATTGTTAGCTGTACTTTTATTGAATATACAAATCTTATATTTCCCAGTTAATTTTGTCATACTTTATTATACTATAACAAATGAAAAATATTTAATAATATATATAATTCTCAAAAATAACATTACTCTGTTCATATATTATTAATTTTTTTTTATCTAAAATAAATTTTATTACAAATTAACAATTAATAAAACATTTAAATTGAAACAACTAGTACGTATTAACATTACGGAATTAACGGAAATGTAAATTGCTATAGTAAATTTTTTTTAGTTTAATGAAAAAAAAAATTAAAATAAAATCAAAGTCTGGATAATTTGTCGCACTTGTACTCGTGTCACGTTTTATTATAAAAAGATTTAAGTAGTTGTCCTCATATTTTCTTAACAATATGAAGGATTCATTATAAATAAAATTGGCTAGTTTTAGAAATAAAATTGAGATAAACAACTTCTCTTTGTATATGTTTAAAACTACCACTTATTATCCAAGTGGTTTAATCACAGAGATGTAGTATAGAGGACTCATGTATACTCGATTGAAATGATCGTCACTATGCGCATGATCAGCACAAATAGACAGAAATAAAATCTCCAAAAATTTTAGGCTATGAAGAAAGCATTGGTTATACATCACACCAGCACTCTATAATGCATTTCTATGGGCTTAATTCAATTAATTACGAGAATAATCAGTTAGATTTGGCTTCAAAATCAATAAATGGAAAGTATTGCCAATAATAAAATGCTTTTATTTCTGAAACTAGCTAATTCGATAATCAATAGATAGAAATAACCATAAAGATCTTCTATGCTTGAAAAGTTTACTGTAGACTGCAAGAGTTTGTTTTAATAGAATAATGAAAGATACCAGGATCTAATGGAACAACTGGGATTATTATTCTGGAGGCATCTTGCAAGATAAATTAATAATAATGAAATATTTAAGAAAACATCAATTTCTGCAGGAAGAATCTAAGAAAATACAGTAAGACCCCGCTTAACGCGGGGTATACGAATCAATAAGTTCCAGTACGAAACGAAACAGCACTAAATGAAGTAAGCTCCGGAATAGTACCCCAAAAGTGTGGAAGACGTTTTTCAGCGCTGCGCTTAATAAAAAAGGAACAAAATTTTTCTATCCATATTGGCGTGGTAGTTTTGAATTGAAATGCATTCCATAACTTGATTGTACATTACAGAATTCTAGTAGTACCGCGTAACACTGAAACAGTGTTAAGCAGGGTTTTACTGTATGAGGAAATATGGGGAAACATACGCATATAATTGGGATAAGTTTTCGGAAACTGCTTCCCATATCGTATTTAAATGCTCGGTGTTAACGAAATTCTCTGGAACCACCTGGACTGAGTATTGAAGGGTTAATTTGAAACTTAATGCTTACTGGAAAAATAAATGGTACTAGAACACAATAGTTCTTTTGAGGAAGTCAAATAGAATGAAATGATGGGTAGTGAAAATAGTAGAAATTGGTCTATCTATTTGATGGCAGTTTTGACAGTAGTCTGTTCAATCATAGAGATCTTGATTTCTTATTCTGTACTTGTAAAGACGTAATACATGTTCAGCCTTAATTTTCGCAAAAACCAAAAACAATTAAGTTAAAAGCCTTAAATGCCTTGGATAGGTCGATGAGGAAATTGATTTTTCAATTACTTAATGAGATAATTTGAACTTACTGGGTGGAAAATGTTAAGGCTTCGATTAATCGCCGATGTCGATATCGCTGATTAGGGTGTCCGCATCGGCGATGTCGTTCAGATGAGACGAAACGGGTGAAAGCATGGGATTTTGGTGGGGTGAAAGAAGCGCCGGTGGAGGATAACTATTCGGACTGGACAGCATTGGATCACCTCGGGACTGAAGTGCATGATGGTACTCGTCGTCGATGTCATCCATTTGAGTCACGGCCAAAGTAGGATTCGGTTCTGAGATTGTTCCTAGCTTCTAGAAAAACGGAATTGATAAAGTTCTGGATACGCTTCCATTCTCAACAGGGTTACCTTAGACACATCATGATTCGAGTCTTTGGATCCCAGGTTTGTGTAGGTGAGTACATTATTATTCGTCGACCGATAATCGTTGATTGTTGTAATTATGGTTCCTGATGGCCACGAATCTTCTGCTAGCGGCAAACCATGCGATTTGGCCTGCAACTCCAACTCCTGCACTCGAAGCATCAACTTCCTGTTTTGACTTTCGATTTGCTTCTGCCGTATTTCATTCTGTTTTAAACGTTGCACTTCATTCTTCAAACACTTAATATATTCGACCGAAGACTTCAAAATAGTTCCTTTATTCGGCCGAATATCCCTAACAATTTCATAGTAAGGATCATTATTTTTCGGTAGTAAAGTTCCTAATTCTTTGATTCTATCATTAATGTTAAACCGACGTCGACGTTCAACTAAAACAATGCAAACTTATAAGATTCTTACTAGTAGCGCGTCTCTGGAAACCATACTCATGTTGTGATTGTCTTTTTTTTGGCGATCTTTTGCTAGTGCATGTATTTCTGCATCACTTAAAAGTAGGGGTTCAGGTTTAATTTGGAGATCGGTTCCACAAAGGCTGCCCAACTCGTCTTCCATTCCCTTCATAGTTTCGGATTCTAACGTTGAAAATACGTCACCTAGAAGGTCATCAGCCTGGAAATCAAAGTATAAGGTATCCCATCTGGTAGGTTTTTCGATAAGAATTGATTATACCTCTGAAGCACTAGTGGCGACAGAACTAAGACTCGGAGAAATGGTCTGTGTATCTGGACTGGCATTGGCGAATAGATCAGAGGATTGTGCTGGAAGATTAACGTAGGCCAGAGTGCGGTCCACATCGGAAGTGAGAGTACATGGTGCACTGTGGATAATGGCAGCTTCGACCCGTCCCAAGCCATTATGGTCGGAATTCTGGCCGGATTTCACGTGGTGCTCGTGTCGACGATGCTTTAAACTCGATGGCACTGTCAATGGTGAATAATAGGACGAACTTGATGAAGAACCATTTTGAAATGACTCGGTTATATACTGACGGACTTGGCTCTTTTGTTTCTCAATCACGTGGTACCGTGTCGGATTCTCGAGCACAGTACGCACCTGTAACCAATAAAATTATATCAACTACTGTATTTAAATCATTTTTTAACTAGTGTCCGACCGAACTTTTGGTTTCGGCCTAATTTCGGCTGTTGTCAAGCCGAAACTGAATTCATGAGATAAAAATGTCAAAAAAAAATGTTTAGTATTATCTTTAATTAATTCGATTTCGGCCAAAACTGAGACTGATGCCAAAATTCGGTTTCGGCCGTAAAAACAAGTTTCGGTCGGACACTAGTTTTAACACATCTTTCAGGCATCTACTTAACTATTAAACTCGATTTTCGTACTAAAATTTCGATTTTTTAGATTTTAAACTCATTTTGACTATTCCCATATATCAAAAAGGGTAAATCATAGAATTCTGATTTTTTTTGGGCTTAATTTAACGTTAATTTGTGTTCCTCGAATTTCGGATTGAAATTCGTTAAGCCAAAATTTGAGATTACTCCAATAAAAATGGTGAAATTTGGGAATTTTAAAATTTTCTTAACTGATCTGAAAAGCCAGTCCACATTAAGCGCTTTTTAACAAGCGGTATTTTTTCAATTGTTTTTTAAAGCTTAATAAATTTTTACTAATGATATGCGCAAAATTTTGCATTTGAACTTTGCGCAAGCGCAACCATAGACGTGCGGTAATAATTAAAAAACACACCGAAATGAACGCTTACTTATCTGGAGAATACTTTTGGAAATAAATTGAGTAAAAACGATTACATAAAAAAAAGAATTATTATTTAGTATAAATAAAGGTCATCACGCTATTGAACCATTACTATGCTTATAAATAATAATCATATTTAAAAACTAAAAGTGAAATTTTAACGCCTGAGTTAATAACCATTTACAATAATTAAATGTGTTGTTATAAAAAAAAATAATAAAAAAATATAAGTAATTTTCAAAATCATTTCCTTTTAATTTCATAGCAACAGCCAATATGAAAATTTTAATCCTGACAAAAACGTATAGTACGGATTAAAGGGTTGGAAATCGGTTCAAGTCCCTTTTAGAACAATCAAATCTGGCAGCGTTGCATTTTCTACTTTGTTTTTTATTTTTTTCGCATTTTTTTGTTAATTCAATTCTTATATGATATAATATTCTTTTGTGGCTAAATTTTCATTATGGGCCGCTTTATTCAAACAAATCGAAAATGCAACGTTGCCAGATTTGATTGTTCTAAAAGGGACTTGAGCCAGGAAGTCAATCGAACAACAATGGGGATAAATGAGGGATATAACTATTTTAGTAAAGATTCGGTAGAAATTAGGGGAAACTGGAAAAAAAAGAAAATGGAGAATGAATGAAAGACTATAGAGAACAGGGGGATGATTTTAAAGAAGGTTTAGACCAGTGGTACTTAACTTTGTTAAAGGTACTGACTCCTACCTGTTTCATATACGCATTCACTGAACCCTTTTTAATTAGAAAAATAAAATACAGTTTTTCCACATACATTAAAAACTCGCCGAGCTCGCGAGACTGACTCACCAAACTCTTGGAGTTCGATTGAACCTAAGTTAAGAACCACTGGTTTAGAAGGAAATATTAAAATAGTTTTCACACTCCAATATGAAAACAAGGAGAATTCAGCCTTATATATTCCCTATGGAAAATCCTGGCCTGTTATGGAGATGCGATCAAAAATTAAAGGAAGCAGGAAAAAAGTTAAGATATATAAAAGGATTTTAAAGAAGGATTAGATCAGTAGTTCTTAGCCTTGTTGGAGGTACTGACCCCTACCTGTTTCATATACGTATTAAATAAATAAAATAGTTTTTCCACATTCAATATACAAGTATATATTTATACATAGGTACACAAAGTGTACAGAAGCATTAGGAACCCGCCGAACCCATGGGGTTCGATTGAATCCAGATTAATAACCACTGGTTTAGAAGGAAAGGTTAAAACAGTTGGCACACTCCAAAACGAAAATAAGAAGAATCCGGGAATTGTATGAGGCAAGGGAGGATTCAGGATTTTTTTCTGAGGGGGGGCACAATATCATCTTTCATTTGCAAGAGGGTGAAAGGGATCACGAAAAAAGTCCGCAACTCCAGCCAGAAATAGACTAGAGTTTCACTAATGTTCTTTCTATTACTTTATTCAAATATTTTCACAACTTTAATAACTTGATTTGCTTCTGAGTATGTACTGTTATGGAATCTCCACAGTACACAAAAATACCCTGGAGGGGGGGCACGTACCCCCGTCCCCCTAAATCCGCCATTGGTATCAGGAGATGGACGAATCAAGGTGTTTCAGGAAGAAAAAACTAATGGAGAATGGCCAAAACTTTGAAATATTCGAACCGAAGATGATATTCTGGTGGACTAGGAAACTGGAAACCCTGGGAAACTGGGATATGGATTTCTATGAACTCTGGAGTCGCTAAAAACTGTAGCAGTTATAAAGGTGCTAGGTTCACTTCTAGAAACTTGTGGGATTTCGGGAACGAGAGGTCTGGAGACATCGAGTTGGGATTCTCTAGTAGTAATTGTACTTACTTTCAATACTTGAGGCGGTAGGTCGATCCCAATACTGGAAATGGGAACTTTGACTGGAACTGGGGGCGGACAGGCCTGCTGCGACGCCTGGAAAGCCTTGCGTTCGATTTCCTGCTGTTGTTCGCGCATCAACTGCAGCTTCAGCTGCGTCCTGGACGTAGGCGTAGAGGTTTTGAACGTCGGCGGGCTGTACAAACAAACAAAAAACAAACGTGAAAAACAATTGACACGCTACGCACGCGCATAAGCGAAGCCAAACTATAGTCCTGTATTATTACAATGAAAATATTTACGTTTTATGCCCGATTGTAATGATTGTTACGTCCAGAATTGTCATTTAGTAAATTACCCGATAAATTCCCGGTGAAATAGTGAGGCACACTGAAGACTCGAAGATAATTTGTTCGGTTTATTGTTTGCCCCGATATCGTTTTATCTTGAGGGCCGCTCAAGTGTTCGTTCCAACTAGATAAGTTCAGAGCCGCATTAATTAGAAAATCGTCCCCTATCATTAATGGCTAAATTGGCTAGCTATTTGCGGGTATTAAAGACGATCATGACTATGTATTACGGACAAACTTAATCGAGTTATTTGTGTCAAATGCGTGAGTTTGATTCATAGTTAATGGTGACATTTGAAATTGGACAAATGACCCATAAAAATATTCTTGCGACGGGAAAAAATAATAAGATCTATGCTCTTTTACTAAATTCCCTTTTTCTCTTCCCTAATCCATTATTACCCAACAATTAGCCCTCATTGGACCAGAAAGCTTTGATTAATAACTTTAAGACCGGTTTCACATTTACAAGAGTGAAGTACCGACTATTATACATATGTGCACCTATCTAGGTACCCAGTTTTTATTCTACCTTCATTAATTCAAAATTTCAACTCCATTTATTATATACCAACCTGTAGAGGGGTTTCCACAATATCCGACATTCTTAAAACCAAAATATATACCTGGGAGCTTTCCTGGGCGTTTTTTGACAGTCAATATAGTATAAGGATCCAAGATTTATACTAAAATAAAAAATTTCCCTCCTTTATTCCTCCTAACCAATTCCTATTTTTTTTCAATTGTTACTTCAGTATTCACGGGCCTCTATAAAACATTTACTGTCGATATTCCAACCCTCTTCCCACCCTGCGAAAACCTATGCAAATAATATAATATTACATTTACTCCATGATACCACATCATCTTGATATCATAGCGAAATGGTGCCAGAAGTGATTTATAGAAGCAAACCAATAATCTAGAATAATGTTTATATTCATCACCAAGGATTATCAAAATAAGATTTTTTGCTGACTTTGAACAGTTATACTGTGTATACAATATATAGAATATATTGCGGTCCAATTTATGTAGTATAATTGAATATAATCATATATAAAAATCATACTATAAACATAAAATTTGAAAAAAGTTCGAACAAAAATATTTGTGACGTATTTCGACACGTATTTCGATTGGCAAGCAATCTTCCTCAGTGGTCACCAAGTAGTTTGGATCACTTCGTAACTGTTTTGTGATGATTCACAAAATAATCACGGATTGAATTCCGAGTTCCCAAATTAATGAAAAAATAATTTATGCAAGAGATTAACAAAAGTAAACTATAAACACAAATTTAAACCAAAGCAAAAATATAATGTATTCATGACAATTGTTCAGATATATATTTCAACATTCAGGCAATCTTCTTCAGTCATTAACTCCGTAACTGGTATGTGATGAGTTATGGAGCGATCCAATACTACTTGAAGACCACTGAGGAAGATTGTTTGGCAATTGAAATACGTATCTGGGCAATACGTCACAAATATTTTTGTTTGAACTTCTGTTCAAATTTAATTTTATGATATGATTTTTTTATATTATAATATTAAATTATACTACATAAATTGGACCGTAATATATTCTATATATTGTATACACATCCTAGGACTAGGTTATCAAGGATTTCGTCTTATCAAACACTTGGAAATATTACATAAAATCAAAAAGACGATATGATCACATAAAAAGATGATATCCCATTAAGCCAAATTCCTAATGACTTCAGCGTGTAAATCACCCATTTTTAGCTGGCATCATTCAACAAGGTAATACTTATTTGGGATTCAAGGCAAAGGGAAGACAAATCTGCGTACAAAGTAATTGGATCCAGTAAATCCTATAGGATCCTTTATTATTATTGAAAACCAGTAAAAGGCGTACCGATATTCCCAACACAAACGAACTTAAAATTAGCAAATAAAATCAAGGAACAAATCCTCAGTATGAAAATTCTCTAAAGGTACCGATAGTATAGGATTCTTGTCGAATATTTAAATTTGCAAAGGAAAGAAATTAGAATACTGATCGGCGATTACAGGATACAGGATACAGGAAGCCGTAATATTATCTTCAAATCATTAGGATATATACTAAGGCATTAAAGGCAATGGAAAGACAAACCTACTTACAAAAGTACATAGATCCAGAACCAACTAAAGATGTACTGAGATACCCAACAAAAATCAACTTCAAATAAGAAAATGAAATCCCGAAACAAATCCTTAGTTGGAAAATTCTCCAGAGGTACCTATAGTATAGGATTCTTGAATTTTTAAACTAGCAAAGGAATGAATTCAGAATACTGGTAAGCGGTTAACAGGATACTGTAAAATGATGAAATATCTTCAAATTATAAAGATATATACTGAATCAATTATACAGTAAATGCAGAGAGAAGGAAGAAACTGCCTTTCAGGTCATTTAGCTCCCTGGTGACTTAGTTATCCAGGACGTGGACTGGGAAACATCCCTGAAAATCCAGTTGACTGCTTTGACTTAACTACTTCGACTTAGATTTAACTGAAACTAGAAAAAATGCAAGTCCTTCGAAAGACTATAGCGTAGTGAAGGAAAACTCATAAAAAAGGCTACCGGAAAACAAACAATGCAGGCAATTCTAAGACCAAAATCCCAATTAAAGGGTAAACTAAAGTATGCCTTCTTATTCTATGGATCCAGAATCGGCTATAGGAATCAAATAGCCGAATACTCTGAAAATGAGCAAATCAAATACTAGAACCTTATCAAAAGACACGATGAGAAATTTTGAAAAATTATCCTGTAATTTATTCACCGGGAGCGAAGTCATGGTGGGTACAACTGAGTCGATCCCAGCGCTAATAGTGGTGAACTTTGAAAGAACATAATAAAAGGTTTCTGAACTTAGAAAGAAAGGATATCGAAAGGCTAGTAGCTCTATTACCAGGACACCAAATTGGAGAAAACATCTCCAAGATATAGAAAAGTGCGACAGGACAGAGGAAATCACCTCCCACGTACTATTTGACTGCCCAGCTATGACTTATATATACAGTATAATCTCACTAATCCGGCACCCTTCACCCACGCCTCCCTCGCGTTTTTTATTTTATTCATTACCTATAAATTTTTCACTATAATCCAATAATCCGAACATTCCAATAATCCGGCACCCTCCGGTTTTTAATAGTGCCAGATTACTGAGATTACACTGAAGTTATAAGTTATAATGACTAAATATCGTTCATAATTCAATTGCAACTGAAGAAAAACTGGGACGCAATAGTCCTTGTAGGACGGAGCATAGAGGAACCTTTAGAAAAGGTCCCCAGAATAGAAGAAGAATCCCAATTAAACAAAATTAATAAGCTGACAATATGTATGGAACAGGGCAGGGTTTAGTTAGTTTATCCAACAACCAAGGCTTCTCATTTCACTATTAAAACTCCCTACTACATCAGCGACGGTTCCCGTCACAAAAACCTACCGCAAAACCTCTTTAAACAGTTCCATATCAAATAAAGTGATTATCCTAACCCTAACACCCAAGCTAAACGTCCCATTTAACTATGTATCCAAAGTCTTTCTAATTCCAAGAAAGTATTAGAATACCAGCTGTTTTTTCGCTCCCCATCTTTTATTTTTTAAATAATTTGGAACAGAGTAACTCTGGAAATATACACTCTTGTTTCTTATTCCTGTAATCAGCAAGAAGCTTATAATACAGGAGTGTAATACTGATAAACATTTATATAATAATCTGAACAGAAATTCACAAAGTGGAGGACTGATCACTCGTTCGAAAATTCCCGGTTATAAAGAGGATATCCCGATCGAGTTCCCACATTAAATCGGGGTATCTCCTTTATAACCGGGAATTTTCGAACGAGTGATCAGTCCTCCACTTTGTGAAACGCAATCGTTGAAGAAATGAACAAAAGTTTGAAGTTTTATTGAACAATTAGGTGTCACTTATTTCCTGGAAGGGTGTCAAAGTGGGATTTTCAGTGCTTCATAGTTCTAGCAGTCGGGCTTCTTAAAGGAGTTGAAATAAAAAAAATCTTTTTCGAATACAAGTATAAGTTTGGTGGGTATTCCTGGAAAAATCGGGAATGCTTCAATTTGTAACATTTTCGCTTAAGCCTAAAACGGTGCCTGAAGTATATAATTTGCCTGAAAAAAGTTGCTAAAACAGAGGAAATGCTAATTCGGTTTAAATTTTGGGATTAAGGCATCGGAGTACCTAATATATGTGGATTGGTACGGAAGTATAAGCTTGTGTCAGGAACGTCGAAATTTGAGAACTGTTTCGAATTGTTTAGATATTATTCCTGTACGTATTGTTCACTCGAATGCAATTTCTACGTAAACTTTGACATAGAAATGAAGAAGCGACGGTTATTTTCAAATATTTATTTATATTGTAATAAGTAAAATTAAATTTTTGGCTCAGGTCTATTTTAGCACACCCTCAATTTAGCAACGTTGCATTTTCGACTTTGTTTTTAATTTGATTCACGATTTTTTTGATGATTTAATTCTAATGTGGTATAATTCTCTTTGTGGCTAAATTTTTATTATGGACCGATTTAATCGCGAATTAAATTAAAAACAAAGTCGAAAATGCAACGTTGCCAGATTGTGGGTGTGCTAAAATGGACCTGAGGCGAAAATTTAATTTTACATATTACAATATAAATAAATATTTGAAAAGAACCGTCGCTTCTTCATTTCTGACATATGTCAAAGTTTACGTACAAATTGCATTCGAGTGAACAATACGGGAAGGAATAATTACGAAACCATTGGAAACAGTTCTCTTCAGTTCTGAAAATTTCGAGGTTCCTGATCCAAGCTTATACCGGTTTGATTTTTGTTTTCTTTGAGTATGCGCAGAAGCGCGAAATTATTAAAGCTTCTTCAGGATTACCCGATTGAGTTCGGGGTGCAGGGCAATTCATTTTTTGGCTTAACACAACTTGCTAGGAATAATTGGCACAAATGTTGGAATTTTTTTTTTAAATAATTATCAGGATGTTATGTGGTGGCAGAAAATAAGTGTAGAAATCTTATTGAATTCGAGTTGAATGGAAGAGCTGGTGGGATGAAGATGCAGGGCGATTAGATCGAATTTAATGGGTTTTTTGATTAATTTTTTCAAAATGGATGGAAAAAACATGGACGGATTTCCGTTAGTCATTGTTTTATAATTATATGTAATTAATTATGTAATCAACTAATTAATTCTGATCAATAATTGTGTTTAAACTTGAAAATTTTAAGGCCGAAGATTAAAAATGATTTTTTTGAGCAATGTTGAAAATCAATCTTTTTTTCTCCATTTTTAATGTTATAGTAATTTCGTTGCATCATATTGTTAAGGTTAGAGTAATTATTGTGAATTTGCCGCGACATTGTTGTGTCACGAATGTGTGGCGGAAAGCACGCGACGTTTTCGGTGGAAAAAAAAATCGACTTTTTGTGGTCTGATAGACCGACCCGTAAGTTTCTGGGCTCTGGGAACCAGTGTGCGGCCCTGCTTTTCAGCCAGAACGTTTTTCTTCTGTTTTAATAAGCGAATGCCAGTTTAATGATTTATGACGAATGAAAACAATGGCGACAAGTGTCCTCCATTTGTAACCGACATTTTGGACGAGATGAGATGGGACGGGACGACAACGGGGGGTACGGGAGGCGATCTGTTTGAACAATCATAAAAAAAAATAAAATCGTCACGGACGACTGTTGTGTAACACCAACGTGCAACCATATAATTTATTTGGACATCTCGTCCACCTTTCTACAAAAATTGCCCCCCAAAAATCCCGACAATTCCCCCAAAATAACGACCACCCCAAATCCCCAACTTCAGCGCCGCGAAACTCAACTATACCCAACACCACCCCACCCGCCTAACTCGCCTCAACTCAAAAATCGAGGAAAACTCTTAAAATTAGCTCAAACTAATTTTTTACACAAATATTGACTAAAGTGGAACAAACTTCCTCAACACACATATGGAGAACGTATGAGCCAAACAAAGATGGCATCGAATATAAGATTAGTTCAGATTCAATTATTTGCTTGAAGGTTAAAATTATTGAATTTATGAGATTATAACTATGTATTATCAATGTTAAGAAACGGCACGTTTTTAAATAATTTATGGAAAAAACGTTGAGGAAAAATTGCGTTAAATACATACCTACACACATAAATCGGCCATAAAAACTTCCAAACCATAATTTCTCAATTTTCCTGATCCAATACTCTTTTCGAATCGAACTTACGGGAAAATCAATATTTATTTCCAATTATTTCCTTTCAATTAAACATTTGCATTTTCAAAAATCGTTTCAAAATCCCACCAGATAGCAAGGAAATGAACCTCGCACAAATCAAACAATTTTGTTTCACCCAAAAATCTTTTCTGGATATTTTCTACCACCTTAATTATACGAAATGGATCTAGCAATCCTCTAAATAACTATCGCTTTGAGATTCATAATAAATTTTAGCCTGGCCGATTAAAAGATATTGGAATACAAATAAATTGACACATTAAAATGGTTTCATTGTTATCGTTGCAATGCCATCTGCCGAATTGTAACATAAGCGCCAAAGCTGCAAAAGCTCATTTTATTTACCAACTTTCCAAACCATTTAGTTTTTGTTTTAGAGTTATAATTTTTTTGATCGAACTTTAATATTTTCTGTCATATTTTCATCCCTATTAACCCAAAATTATTAAATATAAACCATTTTTATTTTAAAGAATATCCCAATTATTTCTATTAAAACTAAGATACCACAGATTTATTCATAATTTTTCATGCTATTATTTTATATGGCTTTATAAAATTTTATAAATATTTCTTAAATTTATATTTTGATATTCAACATATTTTATAAATATGCTTAATATTTCATTTAAAGTTTCACCAAAAATTGACAGTTTTGGTATCAGATATCTCCAAAACGGTAAGTTTTAAAAATTGGAAATTAAGATCAATGACAGCTCGCCTTTAAATCCAATAGGAGAATATAATTTTACTAAGTTTTTTGTCTAGTTAACAAAATACAAGCATAGGAAATAACGGGAAAATTATAATCAATATTTATAGAGATTAATCGATATTTAATGACTAAATAAGTACAAAAATTGTATTAGCAACAAAGTGATTTCTTTCCTTTTTACAGGGATGTACCCCCTAGCATGTAATTTCAAATTTTTGGCAAAAATTGGCAAAGGAATATCTTTACATTTACATATTAAAACCAAGGATCTAACAATGGTTATAAAACACATCGATACTGGAATATCGATATTTTTAAAAGTCAAACATCGATGTTAAGAACATTGAAGTATATGAACAATTGTTTTCGATGGTTTTTATAAAAATATATAAAAAATACATCTTTAACAATAAAATACCATAATATTGTGAACCCCGTCAGTTTGTAATCGTCGTTATATTTTAAGTTATATTTAATCGTCGTTTATAAAACGTCGTTAGATTACAATCTACACTACAATTTAGGGATGCAACATTACTCTTAAAAACATCGATATTTCTAAAAATGAAACATTAATGTTGAAAAAATCGTAGTTTATGAACGATTTATCAATTTTTTTACCACCAATTAAATATATTTATAAGAAATATTACTTAAATAACAATATACGATACCGTAAAATTGTAAACTCCATCAATTTATAATCTAATACCGTTGGATTATAGCCTAACCTAGCCAACCGTTTGTTTAAAATCTAACGCGTTATATTATAAACTAACGTAAAAATGTAGCCTCAAAAAAAAGAAGTATAAAACGTAACGTTGCCAGATATAACTATTCTAAAAAGGACTAGAGCCATTTAAATATTTCTAAATTAACTTGATGGTTAAGTGCTAACCAAAGATTAAGAAAAAACGACTGTTTTAATAATCCTTAGGGAATAGGTAACCATATACAAGTTATGTATCGTTTATGTTCACATAATATTACTTTTTATTATAGAACTAGTTATACCTTCAAGGTTTATAAATTACACAGGTTGTCTCATTAGAAAACAAAATGACGTCATACGAAGAATTTTGAAATTTGAATCAGTCTGAAGATATGCACGAATTTCTTCTGAATACGTCATGTAGCGCATGAGACCACCTGTGTATTTTATAAACCTTGCTATACCCTACGCACGTTGCTATGCCACCAACTGTAGACCAAATTTTGACCATAATTTTGACGACCAAAATTGGTCCTACCAAATCAAAAACCTTCGTGAGCTCATGTGCAACAACTTTACTTAAGATCATCATATGATAAAATGCATAGTTTACGAATCATTAAAGGACATACAGACATTCATTTTTATATTATAGAATATAATTCCATAGCTGAAAAGTACGTATTCATTTTAATGGAGTTATGAAATATACCTATCAACTGATAACGTGGTGATCATTCGATAACCTCAATATTCCAACCAAAAATGACAAAAACTTTTAAAGCAGTATTACCAACCAAATACTTGTAAAAAAGTGGCTAATTGTTCTTGTGATAGTTAACCTAACTTTTCGGTTAACTACATATTGTGAAAATGAACCTAAAAGGTGAAAGTTTATAAATTACATAGGTTGCCTAGTTAGAAAGAAAAATGACGTCATTCGAAGTATATAGAAATGTGAATTAGTCGGTATTGAATAAATATAAGTAGGACTTTGATATATTGTTACCAATGCTTTCAGGAGTTAGGAATTTGAATTCCTTCTGGATACGCCATTGGAGCGCTTTGAGGCCTATGAGGCCACCCGTGTATTTTATAAACCATGCAAAAAGGTAACCTCGGTAACCTATTGTCTAGCTAAGTTACAAGGGTGAAAATATTGACAATTATTCACAAGTTGACGAAAAAAAATCATAATTTTTTTTCCGTAAAACCTTCAAAAAATATTCTCAAATTTAATCTTATCAAATAATAAATACAACAAATAATTGGTAAAATATTAAACCAAAATCTATGTACGTGATTTTGTTCAAACTGTACGCATTTCGATCAAATTTTAAGGAAATTTCGGGCTACAATCAGTGGAAATTTAATCGATTTTTTGTTTTGAAACTACAAAAGTATCAGATTTACGCATTAAAAGCAAAACCAAATCCGATAAGAAATCAATGAAATTGGAAACCAATTCGCCGCAACTAAATACAGATGTTTCATGTTTCGGCCTTAAAAATTTCCATTAGGAAACATTTTCGTTGGAAAAATTGCATATTCTTGCCAGTAGTATCTACTTGACAGACATCAATCGAATTTTCACAATAATTTTTTCCATAAAAAAAATACCAATATATCTAATCACTGCCATAACTTGCTGTTGTCTTATCAAATATTTGAGGTTATCTAATTAGAAATTAAAAAAGAAACAAACTAATTATGATTATGCTATAATTTTAATGATAAAAAATTGCCACAGAGGGGTCTAAATTTTCTGACTAAGCAATTTTACGTCAAAACTTAAAAAAAAACTACGATTAATTAATACTTCTCAAAAAGATATACTATCGACTTTGTTTCAAAGATTAAATCAATTAAATTTGTTAAAACTACGCATTTTTTGACAAAAATATGTAACAAACTTTTACATTAGTACAACATTATTACCGAAATAAATTTCCTAAACTTTTCATTATGGTTTCGGCCGAAAATCTGCCGAAACTACAAAGCATTCGTGTGGCTCTCGAAAACGATCGGTATAGCGGAAACTACTAAAGTAGCCAAAACTACAATATCCTAGTCAACAACAATTTACTTGGTAGCCGAATAAAATTGACTTCTGCCACACGAACACTAACAAGTTTCGGCCGAATTTTCAGCCGAAACCTAAAGCAAAAGAGTGGAATTTTCAATACATTTAAGAAATAAAATTTAAGTTAATTAAGAAATCCTGATGATACCAAAGTAAAAGTTTAGTTAGTCAAAACTAAATTCGTTGAAAAAAGTTTGTTTAGTTTTGAGAGGAAAATTATTGCGAACAGGTTAATCAATTTCTTGTAGAAAACATTAACCAAAAAACCGACTTCAATAATTGATGACTATAGGCCAAGGATTCCCAAAGCATTCCAATGACTTATAACGGGAAACTGAATTTCTATAGTCAAAAATATTTTTGTTTAACATTAAAAACAGTATGTATAGCTAACTGGTAGCCGAGTGGTCGAGGTGGCCTCTCCAAAACTGGTAGGTATTGGGTTCGAATCTCGGATCGAGCAAATTGTCGATATTCTCGAATACAGATTTTTCTCGAACCCTAGAGTCACTAAAGATCATAGTAGTTATAAAACGACGGGACGTAACAAATAAAAAAGTATGTATATATAAATATACTGTGCCTAGGCGTCAAAAGCAAATACAAAAAATCTATTGATTATTTGGTAATATAATACTGACACTAGAGCCCTCTACACTGTGTCCTTACGACTTTGCAATAAAACGGTCATTCTTTTGTTCTTTATACTTTATGATCGCTATGTACAATAAAGCCAACAGTAGGGATTTGAAAAGATGGACCTAGAACCGGATATAGGTTGCCGTACAAAAATAATAAAATAAAATTAGTGGAAATTTTCGGTATTCTCGTAGATTAGAACCATTATGTTTCAATTTATTCGCGAATTAACGTAAAAACAAAATGAAAAATGAAAAATGCGACGTTATCAAATATTGACGTCCCTAAAAAGGATATGAGCCGATTTTATTGTATTTGCATGGTGGATAAATATAAAAAAGTAACCATTATAATTGTAAAATAAATTATTACGATGATTAGTAAATGATTTATAATTTATCTCATTATTTGTAGCCCACATTATAGCTATTTTCAAGATTTGAGAATATAAAAAACCGATGTTATGAAGAGCTCTACTTTACCGACTAAAAACAAAATAGAAAATGCAACGTTACCAGACATTAACGTCCCTTAATTGGACAAGAGAAGATTTTATTGTATTTGTTGTAGATTTAGAATGAATTTTCCCGAATAAATTGAGCCAAAATGGGAATATCGGGGAATACCTCGGGAATACAAAATATTCAATTGTTGTAACGAAGGAACTTTTGAGTAAACATAACAATAGACTTCTAAGCTTGCTAATTACTTCTGAACTTCTAGACCTGCTAATAGTACACCGTAATTTGAGAAAGTATCCCCACATTATGGGGATAAAGAGGGAGTTGAGTGTATGTAGGAAATATGGGGATATGAAGGAAATTGACTACCATGCTTTTTTGGCTGATGGCCGCCGTAGGATTCGGAAGAACGCTGAGAAAATCGCAAGGGTAGTTCCTAGAAATCGGAAGAAAACAATAATGGGGATAATCTCTGGATAAGATTCGTAGGAAATGAGCGATTGATCAAAGATGTTCGTTGATAGTTCCGAGTTTCTCAAAAAAATGTTACTGTTAAACATGTTAATTGTACTTATTGGTCAATAATTTCATATGCATACACATCATTTAGAATATCATACGAGTATTGAATATGTAAATGATCTCGGCATATAGATATACTACAGATATGCGTATATACGTAGCCACATCTTTCAAGGTTTATTTTTAAAATATTTTCAAAATTGGCCTACTTTTCAGGGGTTAGTTCGGACTCATAAAATCAATTTGAAATAATTTAAGAAGTGAAAGTTAACACGACTTCTTATAAATACTTATGTATACATTCTACATTACATATGTACCCACTATATATCTATATTAACAGATTGTAATTTTCCTGTCATTATTATTTATTTGAGTTAAATTTTAAAAATTAAAAAAAAAATGTGTACTTGTTTTTTATGAGTTCGTGGCATATGGGCATGCGTAACTAGTTCTTTTTTTTTTTTTGATCGAACCGATAACAATCGATAAGTGATTATTGCTTACCGATTTAATTTATTATTTATAATATATATATGTATATATAATAAAAAAGTCTTGCAACAAATCTAGGCCATGACAAAACTAAGATGAAATAATCAATAATTTGATTGATTAATTTTTTAGAAAATACGTTAAGATTTGAATTTGGCGCGGATTGATTGATTTGTTTGTTGTTTTTTTTTTTAAAGTTTATGCTAATTTTTGGATTAAAAATGGAACGGTTGCGCCCTCTAATTTGTTATTCAAATGTTGTTATTAATTCGAAAAACAAATGAATATTATATAATGAACCAACGTCATAGGAGAACGGGTGGAGTACTAATTTTTGTAATTTTTTTTTTTTGATAATTTTAATTTTTGGATTATCCAATGTCATTGTTGATTTTGGATTTTGTTTGCCAAAGAAATCACTGGATCACCGCTAAACAATAGTGCAAACAATGTTGGAAATTCGAGATGAAAATTAGTTGAAAAGAAAATACCTCCGTCGTCGAATTAATTGACTGGCAGCCGGCATTTTTGGAGGAAATTTCGCCGAAAATCCAAATTACGTGCACATAGTTTTCACTGCAATTGGGCTAAGCTTTTCCGCTCGAAAATTTGGGGCCAAAGCAATTTGGCCGGAAAATTTTTGGAAAATTTGCCGCAATTTCAAATCCACCAAAACGCCACTAAAACACACACATTCCACGCACGGCTCTGATTGGCCCAATTATCATCAAGTTGCACACGCTCGCACAAATCACGCACGCATTAGCATAAACGCGGCAAATTCAAAAATCGTATCCGAAACGCAACAATACAAGTGTGCAAGCCATCTGTTTGCCATTACGTGCACTTTAGTCGGTTCGTAAGTATCTGTCTGCCACTGTTGATATACTCGCTTATTAAATGATACATGAATTCAAAAAGTCTCCCCCTCCCCCGTCCCAAACCCCTCTAGCCTCTGCCGCACCCGCTTAAACCCTCACCTCAACCGATAACACTTTAATTGTAATAATATTTATTTACCTTTTTCAAGAGATTTTTTTCCTTTTTCTTAACGAAAATAATATAATCTGAACAGACCGTTTCGTCCGACCCCTGACGAAAAAAAACGAATTTTCCAATACGGCAAAAAACAGTTGAAACGAAATAACAAAAGCATATCTCGCAAACATTCAAATAACCTCAAACAACAAACGGTCGTTTATGTGTATTTTCATCGTGGAAATTACAAAATTCAAACAAGAGGAGCGTCCAACATGTCCATAAACGGGGGGCACGATACGTCCGAAATGGGCAGAAAATACTTGCGAATTTTCAACACAAAAAAAAAAAAAAAAAACGATCAATATACAAGAAAAAAAATGATCAACCTAAACAGTGAGAAATTTTAACGGGGCCGTAAGAGAAAGGGATATTTTCGCCTTATTTAATTAATATAAATAAAAAAAATCGCTCAATTAAATGCCTCGTAACAGTGGGGGGAGGGGGCGCCGGGGGCGACCGCTTTTATGACCCACACAAAATAATAATAAAATAAAATCGCTTTTAATGTATCACATTTTGATAGAAACGATAATTACAAAACTTGAACTATAAAAAAATGGTAAGTCGAGAAAATCTCAATAAATTTACCCAATTCAACAGAAATTATTTTATGGTTGCCACTTCTGCGCAACTGCAAGCCAAGATATTCATTGAAATAATAAAAGAAAATAGAGCCGTACTCTAGAAAGAGAAACATACTGTTGAGACAACAAATGCTTTTTTCTTTTTTCTTTTTTGTCAAAGTTGATGTACCTAATATTTAAAACTATATATATTATTCTCTACATATATTATACATAAATATACAATACATTATATACAATTCAATACATAAAAGATTATTATTGTAGAGTTTCAGATCCTCGATGATGATAAATTGGTAAAAATATTCAGAGGACTAGGATCAAATAATAATCAGTAATAAACAGTTTTGACTGACTATTATTTGATCCTAGTCCTCTGAATATTTTTACCAATAAAAGATTATGCTCTATTCACGGTCATCCTCTCCCTTTCACACGTTTTTCATGTGAATAATTCCGATAAAATGAAATAGATTCACCTCCACCAATAAAACATCGTTAGCATAGGGATGCAAACGATACATCAATATTTTCATACATCGATATATCGTTCATAAACATCGATACTGAAAACCGGACCATCGATGATGCATCGTTCATCATGAGCGATGTTTTCTGAACGATATTTTGTCAGATACCTCTCTCAATCACAAGCGTAGATTTGTAAGCTCCGTCAGTTTAACGCGTTAGATTATAAACTAACGATAGGTTAGACTAGGTTAGATTGTAATCTAACAACGTTTTTTAAACGACGATTAAATATAACGACGATTACAAACTGACGGGGTTGATAATTTTCCAGTATTTTATTATTAAAGGTATATTTTTTATATATTTTTTAAATGGTGATAAGAAACATCGAAAAAAAAACGATTTATCGTTCATAAAGTTCGATGTTTTTATTAGTAATATTGCATCCCTATACCTGACCACATTTTCTTACACCCTTGCGTTTGCGACTGCAATGGATATTGAGCGGGTTGCATATGTTGATCTACTCTTACAAACGATTCTTTGCGAAAATCGATTTTTTTTTTTACTTAAGAATATTTTCACAATTATCACGACATTTATCCAGTGATATTATTATGAAAGACCCAAAAATCGTTGTCCTTACTTCCAAAGAATATAAATTTCATGCAACCGATTTTTTTTTATTCACTTGCATATATTCATCACAGTAGTAAGACTAATTAGATCTTATACGACTGGAACGCCTAATGAGGTGCAAGAGTTTAAAGCTTAACCACTACTCTAGTAAATAGATCACATTAGATAATATGTCATTTACATAAATAGTAGTGATTACCATAATTACACTTAATATCATTAGAAAAACGATTGTTTAAAAAATAAATCAAATTGGTTTAGAGGTTTCTTTAAAAAAAAAACAATTTGACGTAATTGGTTCCACGTATTCATGGATTTAAAGGATCAAAGGGTTACACTAAAAGGTAGCAGTATTACCCTTCCAAATTTTTTTTTTTTTTTTTGTAACTTTTTCTCACCCTTTAATCAATAAAAATCAATTTTAGTACTCTCGTATAGTATTAAAAACTTTTTATGCTTGTCTTGAATTCTATTTTGTCCAGTTATGGCAAGTGTATGACAAAACAGATCATTCTTGTAGTTGACTTTCATTCGCATGTGTTTCCCTAGCATTTGTGAACTTCGCAAACTTGCGTAATTCAAATTATGATTTATCATGTTCTGTTTTGTCCAATCATTAGTACCATATTTTTTTGGTACTATACTCGTGGTTCACAGTCAGCATTGTCGCTTGAAGCGAAAAATATGAATAGAAGCATTTTTTTACTTTGATATCTTTGAAAAATAAAGAATCGAGAAAAACATATTCGTGAGTTAGTATGACCCACGAATCATAGGTTCGTCACCTTTGATCTACATTTAAACAATAATTACTCATAGCCAGTATGAATATTTTCAATCGTTTTATATTACAGTAACTTATGTCTTCAGCGACTCCAAGGAAACAGAGAAATATTTAAAATTTGCTCGTTACAGGAATTGATTTCTGTAATCTTATCAGTTTTTGTAGAGGCCATCTTGATCACTCGTCCACCAGTTGGCTGATCAAATATTGTCGTTATTCTTAGAATAATATAATTATTAATCTTTGTTTACTTAGATTAGCCCTCCGCGGGGGGCAAATTCTGAATCCGTGTCTGGTGCATAGCCGTAGGGAGTCATTGGATTTTTGGTGGAAACAGTTGGCCTTTCAACATGGAAGTATAAGCATTATAATCATTGTAGTGACAAGAAAAGCTAATTGGTCACATTCTGAAGAGAAAATTATTTTTACGGATTGTTGCAGAAGGATAACGGAAGGCTGCAACCGTAAAGTAAGTATAGAGATAAAGCATGAGAGAACTTCACAAGGAATATACAAGGACGTAGGGGGGGAACAGTTTTCCACGCGGAAAACTTTCCTTCAGGCAGAAAAACTTTCCTTCGAGAAATATAGGATTTCCGGATTCATGAATGATTTCCGGCCGGAAGAAATGGCGTTCTGTGAGCTCTTCTGGATTGTCTAGTATATAAGTCTGGATCATTGAAATTTCGAACATTTTTCTCAACTTTTACAAATAAAAACAGGAATCCCAGAATTACCTGGACAACCTTTGCAGAGTATTTGGGTGAAGTAGTGTTGGAGGATTGTGTATGAATTGGGAAATGAGAACTGAAAAAGGATTTTATTTGAAAGTTGGTTGTATGTTTTTGTATTAGATTGGTATAATTTACGAATTGTCAACTGTTGAATGTTAGAAAGAAGAAGAGATGGTAGATGTATCTTTCTACGCGTGGATATATCTTGTATCCTTCTTTTGTTTTTTTAATAATCAAGAGTTAAGACCCGTTAAAGTATACAAGTGTGAGTTGGAGTTCTTAGAATCGAGAGGGAGAGTGTTTGGTATGGGTAGGGGCTAAGTGGAACAAGAGCAGTAATTTCGGTTAAAAAATATATCAAGCGCGGTTTTTACGGTTTGTTTAAGATCACTGATTGGGAAAAAAGTAAGAATCGATCTGCTTGGATAAGATCCAATTGATGAAGCATGCAAAAATTCAAGCAAGCATTAAAATGAGAAAAATTTCCACAGAGCGACAGGATAGAACCAGATTGATCCAGATTAGAGCCAAATCGTTAACTCACCACTCGGTTGGGGGCACCGATTTCGACTTGAGTTCATAAAACGCCTGGGGTTGCGTATCCATTTCCCCAAAGTGGTATCCATCCAGGTCAAAGTCGACATCGTCCAGTATCGTAAGATCAAATCCCAGATCGATTCCAGACTCGTTCATCTTGTCACTCCGAATCTCACACACAAATCATTCGGGAACGAAAAAAAAAAACTACGTTTTTCCTGGCTGCAATTTCCTCACTCCTCTATCTTTGTCATTTCCCAATTGGCAATTGGCCAGAGAATTCGGTCACGAATTTCAATCAAGGATCAATTACCAAAGAAAATCACAAAAGGTTACGATTTTCAATGAATAAACTCCCAAAAAAATTATCACTTTCCAACCCATTGCATATGATCCCGAAAACTATTCCCCATTCCCGCCTCATACGCGGAAATTAGCGAATTTATTCACCCAAACGTGACACCCACTCGAAAAAATCACCAAAAACCAACCAAGAA
The DNA here is from genome assembly GCA_958496175.1 of Sisyra terminalis. Classification (NCBI taxonomy): domain Eukaryota; kingdom Metazoa; phylum Arthropoda; class Insecta; order Neuroptera; family Sisyridae; genus Sisyra; species Sisyra terminalis. The sequence continues at coordinate 1,144,152 of OY292280.1, forward strand.
CTCATTCACTTACGATAGTTTCCTTCTATCCCGATTTTTCGACAATTGCCTTTCTTTTTCTTCCCAAATAAAAAAAAACTATCTTATCCTACCGCACTGGTTGCCTACTAGTGTGACTAATGCAAGGATGCGCATTTTTTACGAAACAAATGACAATACAAAACAAAACAAGGAAATCAATCAGAAATTCCCGAGGGAACCGTACGAACGTTCCGCATATATTATCACACATTATAAAATTTTTTCACATATTTTTTCTTCATTAAAACAAATTATAAAGCATCTCGATTGTAATGCGCATGTGACTTAAATTCTTTCTTAACTTTTAAGTCATATGTTCATATCTACACAAACTGTAACACTTCGTAACAAACAAAGATGGCATTGCATTAGTTTTGATATGTCCATCTTTCTTGCAACTATCGTGTGATTTGGGTTTTCACATTTGTTTTATCGCATTAATTATTCATAAATATCTCTGTCCCATGTGTATGCATTCGATTTTCGCCTATTTTAATTAAATCATCCAAATCTATTGACTTATTATTGGGAATTGATAAATGATTCAAAACTTTAAAATATAACTAATCTTAGATTTTTAATGCATACCATAATAGGAACAAGAGTCTGGTCTGGATGATTGTTCTGTTTGTTATCAAAAGGGGCGTTGGAAAAATGTTAATTAAAAATCTTCGATTGCAAGGTTCTGATAACAAAGTTCCGAATTGTTCTCTATTTTACTTTAAACGATTTGAAATTTTGCTTAATTGTCATTTGTTTTTAGTACGCGGGCATTTCTATCAAATGAAAATAAAGCGCAGTAGTTCCGAATTGATTCCAATGTTACTTCGATTGTTGTCTGACTGTCATTTGTTTTCAATTTTTGATCATTGTCATCAAATAAAAAGAGCCCTCTATAGATAAACCAATAAAATTTGAACTTTCGAATTTATTATTACTAATCAATGAATCAAAAAAATATTGGTTGATGAAAAAATATCTACTACTACAAAATTTCAATAACAAAGCTCCAAATAGTTCCAAATTTTATACCTCCCACCCCTGAGATTTGCTATTATAACCGTCATTTGTTTTAAGTATTTGATTATTGCTATCAAACAAAAACAAAACACTCACGTATTTGTTTAGCTACTATAGTACCATTAGAGAAGTTTATCAGATTTTTTTTATAGGTTATTGATACTTATAGAGTGATTGTTGCGACCAATTTCATAATAACTGATAAGAAATAACTATTTGTATATTTATTGATTAATGTTGGCTTGTATTTATGAATGCTGGAGCAGTGATTCAATAAAATATTAAAAAAATGACCTCTCAAAGTACAATACAATTAATCAAGCACATAAATGAAACCATTAAAGTAATTTATAGTTTGAAAAAATATTAATGTGGGTACAAGAAAAAACTATTGTGAATTATATATAATAAAAGTACAATAATTCATATGAAACCCAATTAATTCACTTTATTGATTCATCAATACAAAAAATAAGGGTAAATTAACCATCCAGTTCTGCATTATAAAAAAAAATATTTTTTCTTAAAAATTTTAGCGGATACTAACAACTTCATTTGAATGGCATATAAATATGTTTGCATGTCTACAATAGCCATAATGGCAGCAACTAAAAACCACTAAACTCTTATATTTATTTAATAAAACTTAACTAGGGAATACAAAACCATATTTTTTTTATTAAGGACGACTTTGATAAAGTATTTTAGTTACTTTAAAGTATCTAAGATACTGTATCTTAGTTCCATTATTTTTTGGCAAAAAGTATCTTAAATAATTTTTAATGAAACTTCTTCTTGTAACATAAAAGGTATCTTAGAAACCGAAAAGTAATTTAGATACGGAGAAATAAGATAAAGATTTTTATTTATTTTTTTTAGTTCTATAAGTTTCAATCTATACCTCTTGTAATAATCTTCTATCGTTTAGAAGTGTATTTTTTTGGGAGATTAAACATATATACTCTCATTTGTCGTAAGTTAATATGATAAGAAATACACTATATGTTTACCTCATAACATTACCTAATTCCAAGAGTCATAAAATCTCTTTGCCTAATACATTACGAAACTTTATACATACATAATATACAAAGTAACTAAAAAACCATCATTTTAGTATCTTTAAAAGTAACTAGATTCTCAAAGTAACTTTTCTTGTATCTAGTTGCTTTCCAATAGTATCTTTGACAACTCTGATGATGAACACCAATAAGTGTGCATGACGTCATAATTGAGTAAGCGAATATATAACAACAACGATACTAATGAGGTGGAGGTGTGGGGAGGGGATTACTAAATCACGAGTTTGATATCATACCGAATAAATTTCATTCGAATAAATTTTGTCTCATGTGTACTTTAGCACATCCACAATCTGGCAATATTGCATTTTCGACTTTGTTTATAATTTAATTCGCGATTAAATCGGTCCATACTGAAAATTTAGTCACAAAAGAGAAAATTATACCATATTAGAATTGAATAAACAAAAATATCGCGAATTAAATTAAAAACAAAGTCGTAAATGCAACGTTGTCAGATTGTGGGTGTGTTAAAGTACACTTGAGCCAAATTTTTATTATGAACTGATTTAATCGCGAATTAAATTGAAAACAAAGTCGAAAATGCTACGTTGCCAGATTGTGGGTGTGCTAAAATGGACTTGAACCAAAATTGTTTCTTTTTTTTTGGTAAAATATAGATTTTAGTGGCAAAAAATGCGTAACTTAAAAAACGGAAAAAAAATGGATTCCAAAATTTGTAAAACACCAAAAATGGTCGAATGGTTATCTTTGGTTGAGTAAATATGGAAGTAGTAAATATTAAAAAAAGAAGGTATTGTTATAATTTCACTTGTTTGTTTGGTGCTTTAAGATGATTAGTAGGATTAGTAGGAACCTTGAACCACTAAATTATTTGAGCTCATTTTTTGAGAAAAACGTTTCAAGCAATAGTTATTACGTATTAAGTTATGCGTTATGGATGAGAATTTCGGTTGGATAGAACTAATGGCGGAGTTGGATGTGATGGTCAAATAATCAGTTTTCTCACCGATTTTTCTTATGAAAATTAATATATAATTAGACTAGTATGTAATTAAAAGAGGATTTACGAGTGTTATGGGTGATGGTAGAGGGGGGGGAGGGCGGTAATCAATGGTCGTTATGGTTGATTCGTGAAGACTTTTTGGTTTTTGTTGGGAAAATTTTCTTGGAATAGGATCGCATTTTCTAATGTTTGGCATTGATTGGTTTTTTTTTCATCGAAATGTCCTATAAAAGTTCCACTTGTTTTCCATTTCCACAAACGAAATGCTTTGCGAGGTGACCTCAATTCTGTAAAAGTTATAATAGTTTCTTTCGACATTACATCATTGTGAATTGTTAATACGATTAGAAATAAAGAAAGTCGCGGACAGTTGGAGTTTCGGTGCAGAGTATTATGGTCAAGAGTATGGAGCGGCCGCATTGTCATGGAAAATGCGCTGGATATTTGGGACATCCGTTTTCGAGGGATCCGCTTTTTCGGATTTGGGTTTTATTTTTTTTTTTTTTTTTTTTGAGGAGCGTTCGATTGTTGGCCAAAAGTAGAAGGAGAGTATGTTGCTTGTATGTGTGTAACCATATATTTCAATTGGGCTCTCCTACTTGCTGCTATACTTCATTTTGGCCAAGGTCTACATCAAAACACACCCAGCGACTAGCGGCCGAGAATTTGTAATGAACCCTCAAAGAACTGAAAAAGAAGTTCATTGATTTCGATTTCGAAATAACCCTGATTTTCAGTCCCAGTACCAATCTCAAGTCAAGGCAATTACAAAGCAAAATATCAATATTCACACATACCTCCCCCCCTACGGTTCTATTTACAAAATATTTTCCTCCATCAAAAATTTCAGCCCTACTAACATTTAATTTCACCTAAAAACGTTTACTCTCAACTTCGTCAGCCTCACTTACTAAAAAGCCCAAAAATTTAATACAGCACAAATAAAAAATGGTGCAAAATTCTGTATAAGCTTGGATCAGGAACGTCGAAATTCGAGAACCATCTCTAATGGCTTCGATATTATTCCTGTCCGTATAATAGTTCCGATATAATAGTTGAATTAAACAAAACAAGTCGCGAAATAAATATAAAAAAAACAAATGAGAAACTACAGCGTTGACCCTAAAAGCGATTTGTGACCCTAAAAGGGACCTACGCTGAAAATGCAATTGTTAGTAAATGATTTTGGTAAAATATTTGTGGAGATTTTTTTTTGTCACCAACTGATGAGTACCTAAGTGAAGCAATTTTTGGCTCATGTCCCTTTTAGAAAATAGTAAACTATTAATTCTGCCTACCGGTGGTCATTGATCATACAATGCTGCCAGATTTGATGGTGCTAAAAGGGGACTTGAGCTGTACATTTTTCTCTTTTGTAGCTAAATTTTCATTACGAGTTGATTTATTCGCAAATAGAATAAAATACTAAGTAGAATATGCAACGTTGCCAGATTTGACGGTTCTAAAAAGAGATATGAGCTCAATGTTTTAGCAAATTTTGTGCTTCATTTTTCATTTTTTTAGTTTGTATGGCTTTTCATAGATGGGGTTTTCCTCAAATCCGACATCTTTGACGCTAAAGATTTCCTAAGAGTGACACTATAAAAATTCTGAAATTTGGGAAAACTAAAATTAATTTTAGTCCTTTTATTTAGTTAGGGTTTTCAGAATGTGATTAAGTTGGATCTTTTAGTCTTACTTTGATTTTTCTTTTATTCGCGATTTTGACCACTCGGCCACTGGTAGGCAGAATTAATAGTTTACTATTTTTTTTATGGAGCCACAGTAATAAAGCGACGGATAAATGTTTCTGTGGTAACTATTTATAGATACCAAATTTTTTAAAATTGGTTGGATTTTTCCATCAGTGCCATCTATCCTTAACGAAGTTCCTTAAGTAGCGCTAGGATATTCATTTTAAGGTTTATAGCCCAAAAAAAGGGAATAATTTTCAAGAAGGATGAATTAATTTGTTTTTTAGAGAGCTGTGATTTTTAAATTTTGCGTCGTTCTGTTATCCCCCTTGTTTTAATGAGGCTTTATCATTGTTGATTAGAAACAATTGCGTTTTAAATCTATTTTCTGGGAATTGATGTGAAAATCCGGATGATCCGGATGCAGTTGATAGTTGTCTTATGAAAAAAATTGTCCGTAAAATAAATTTGCTCCGAGCGTAGGTTTGATACGTTGGATAAACGATTTTTTATGTTTGATTAATTAGCATTTATCGTTTTATCTTGAAAACATTTTCCGGAGTTGATTTGAATATTATTCGATTGAATTCGAATGCAAATGACTTCTTTTGTTACTGTGAAAAAGAAATCGCAACTAATTGGTAACACTGAAATAGTCTGCAACCCGCATTGCATGAATGCTACACGTATAATCTATACGTTCTAATATTTAAGCGGAAAACTAAAACTGAAATTCTGGAAACATTTGCCAAACTGGACCCCTTAACAACATGGGTTCTCCAATCGTCATACTTCTATTTCCAAAATAATATCCGAAGAATATTAATACTATTATTGTAGAGTTTCAGATCCTCGATGATGATAAATTGGTAAAAATATTCAGGTTCTCGAAATCGAACTACAAATAGTATTAATATTAGTAAAAATATTCAGAGGACTAGGATCAAAAAATAATCAGTCTGTTTGATAATGAAATAATAATCAGTTTGACTGATTATTATTTGATCCTAGTCCTCTGAATATTTTTACCAATATTAATACTATTTGTAGTTCGGTTTCGGGAACTGGATAGAAATTGAAACCAAATTTCTATTCTTTATTAATATTTTGATATTAAACGCCTACACCCCATGAAATTCAATTCAAAACTTTGCATTTGGGCAAATATTTCAAAGATATCAATTATTATTAAAAAATTTCATAAAACCTTTTAAAGCCCATTTTAAACAGGGAAGAGTTTTATGTTGAAAAAAAAATCACAAAATTAGTTCAGTAATCCATTTATTTCTTTATTCTTTCATTGTCAATAGATTAATATATAGTACATTTCTTTGATAAAACGTAGACTTCAAATTTTGAAAAATTTCTATTAAACTTTTCATTTAACTAAGGACGAAACTGTTTCAATTGTTAATATCCAAATGAATTTTTGACACTGGGAAAAAAAAACTATACTCCAACTTTCAAATAGTCAAATCTTGACTTTTATAAATACGGAATACGTTTCTTCTGGATGGCCTCATGAAATTAGGCATATTAATTCAAGATATTTGTGATCATATTATATTTTGATGGCACCATCCAGAAGAAACGTATTTCTCCAATAATAATTATCAAAAAAAAAAAACACAATTTTTAGATTCACACAGATATCCTAGGAGATATTATACTTGTATTTGGAAAATGTTATACTTATAATGGTGTGGAGTATTGTTTTTTCTTTGGTTAGAAAATTGAAACAATTTCGTAGGGAAAAATCGCTGAAATTAACAAAATCGGTAAGTAAATTTATCTAATGATTTGTTTTAATTTGCTACTTTCGGAAACAAATTAATCATTACAGCAAAAGAGGTACTTAACGAGACAAAAATCGCCAAGTGGGATGATAACATAGCTGAATTCAATCATAAACTAAAATAAATCAATCTTTATGTATAGAATGAATTAAAAGCCATCTTTTTGGAGTAAAAATAAAAAATAAAATCCCTTAAGTGCAATAATCTACAAATAGATCGAAGTTCATTTTTATAGTAGATAGTGGTTGCTTAGTAGAAAATCTGTAATAAGAACCTCACCCACCACTTTCTCAAAGTTCTGAAACCAAAATTCTGAACAGTTTCGGAGATCAAACATAGAGATGTAATATAGAAGGCTCATGTTAGACCTGGTAATTGATTCGGAGATTCTATCTCTTTCAACAAATCAGTCGAAATAGTTGTTTCACTTAGCATGATCAATTTAGGAAAACAGAGATAGAACCTCCGAATTTCGATGTAAAATATAGGGTTATGAAAAAAGCATTGGCTATATACAATATGAGCACTCTTTTCTGTTTCTCTATGAGATTACGGTATACTTTTTTTGTAATATACAAATATAAGGGATGTTATCTTTCATGTTTTCACTTAAAAAAAATAAAATAAAATGGCTTTTATCGTACTTAACAGAATGGGACACAAAGATTTTCCAAATCTGGGGGGGTGACTGTCTGGATTTAAGGGGAAATCTGGACTCTTCCAGTGGAAGAGTCCAGTGGAACATTCCACTGGTGAGCATTGAGATTTAAACATCGAAGAATTCTAAAAAAGGGACACATTTCTTGTGGAATTCAAATCGAATATCGATTTTGTAATAGAATTCTATTTACCAAGTATTCCAGAAATGTGGTTCAAATAACTTCTCTGTTTTCGCAATGCGGACAACACAAAAAAATGTAGTTTTTTTAGAAAATTGGTAAAGGAATGGCAGGAAAAATTGTAGTACAATATCGATAAATTAGAACCACCTCAAGTCATGATGGGTACTGAAATCAGTAATGACCAACCAACTCCCACTACAACCCACACAGTGACTATGCCAGATATGGAAAATATGCTCCGCTTTGTATATATATTTTTTTTAAAAAAATCTAAATTTTATAGTTCATTCTAGAAAGACATAAATCTATTTTTTTACTATCATATTTATATTTTAAATATAAATACATATTTGCTTTTCTTTTGGTTTTGGGAACTTTTCAATATTTTTTTTTTCAATTCTTTATCATTTTTTCTCAGCTCTCGCGATAAACTACTCACAATATTAAAGATGATTGTGTATAAAATATATAGAATATATTGCGGTCCAATTTATGTAGTATAACTTAATATAATAATATATTAAAATCATACCATAAACATAAATTTCAACAGAAGTTCAAACAATAATATTTGTGACGTATTGCCCAGATACGTATTTCGATTGCCAAGTAATCTTCTTCAGTGATCATCAAATAGTTTGGATCACTCCGTAACTGCTTATTGCTATCCGTAATTGCTATTCAAGGTGAATCATCACAAAGCAGTTACGGAGTGATCCAAACTATTTGATGACCACTGAGGAAGATTGCGTGGCAATCGAAATACATATCTGGGCAATACGACACGAATATTTTTGTTTGAACTTCTGTTCAAATTTATGTTTTTGATATGATTTTTATATATTATTATTTTAAATTATAGTACATAAATTGAACCGCAATATATTCTATATATTATATACAAAGTATAACTGTTCAAAGTCAGCGAAAAAATCTTATTTTGATTAAAGACGACATTTTTTTCCAATGTTTAATTTTTAATATATTTCCCCCATTTTCTTACACAATTGATTCTTTGGCTTTGTTTACACGTTAAAGTGAAAGTTGTAAGTAGCAAATATTTTAATTGTTCGATTTAATTAGTTAAAGACAATTGAATGTAAAATTTGATATTTATTTTTCAACAGAAAAGTTTTTAGAGGGTCAAGCCGGATCAATATGGCGAGTTGGTCCCCGAATGGGCACCATAGTCGATACTTTAATATAGTTTTTAGTATAGGTTCCCATTTGGGGACCAACTCCTCATATTGATCGGACTCAACCCTTTCATTGATTTGTTTGGCTATTCTGATCAAAGAATGTTTCAATAGATTAAATTTTATTTTAATTCAAGAAATATTTTGATTCCATTTGTTTTAACGATCGAAATCAGTTCACATTTATTGTAAGGGATGTTGAAACCCTCATTTAACTCTTAAAAGAGTTTAAATTAACGTGTAAACCAGAAAATGTCAATTAATGAACGTAAAATGCCCAACTTTCTAGGATCAAAATGGCGGAAATTCTAACCCTTATCCTCTGAATATATAAATTCCATCAGGAAAGCGCCTTTCAAAAACCATGTGCGTACTTCCGAGTGCTATTTTTGCATATCAAGAAATTCTTCACACGCGCTCAAAACAAAATCAAAAAATTACCCCAAAGACCGGTCAAGTAAAAAACGTTTTTTTTTTCGTTAAAATTTCTAGAAAATTACAGCTGTGTTCATATTTCAGCAAATTGTTTTAGGATAAATGTTAAACAATTCTAAAAAGAAGGAGGTAGATTTATGTATAAAAACGATTCAATATATTTAATGTAGATGCCAGTACAAAATTCTCTATCCTCCAAACCGAAAAAGACAGTTTATTTATTATTTTTTCTGGTTCAAGTCCATTTTAGCACACCCACAATCTGGCAACGTTGCATTTTCGATTTTTTTTAATTATTTTATTCGCGATATTTTTGTTAATTCAATTCTAATATAGTATAATTCTCTCTTTTTATTATGGACCGATTTAATCGCGAATTAAATTAAAAACAAACTCGAAAATGCAACGTTGCCAGATTGTGGGTGTGCTAAAATGGACTTGAGCCTTTTTTCTTGAGAATTATACGCGAATATTCGATTTATTATTTATTTACTTTTTCAATTTTGAAAATCTATGTCGTTATATACAAACTAATTTCGAGAAAATAATATGTTCGGCTGTTGCCGGAACTCAGTTCGTACGCACAAAATATTAAACAATTGTAAATCGAACTTGGTCGGAAAGAGTCGTGTCAATTCCTTTATGATCGGACATACTCGAGAAAAATCGAATCCACCGATTTCACCCGATTAAATAATTCATACAATTTTTCCTAATTAAACAACATTCATATAATTTCTATTAAATAGAATCTATGCAAATTTTTTTACCAAGGAGAACCAGCTCCTTCATTAAATTATACATTTTGTTATTTTTTTTTTGTTTTGTTTTAGTTTGCTTTTGTTTTTTTTTTTGTGTTTTCCTTCATTGCTCCAATCCAACAATTAGCACGTCAATTAGAATAAGCAATGAAGAAAAATGCAATAAAATTCTTTGGACGTTCCAATTTAAGTACTCATTAATACCAGAAGATGGAAATGATCTCCAATTAAATGGCAGTCTGAAAAAAAAATTATACTTATTAGTTTCAATTATCTGCTTATGAGTACCATGGGCACCATAATGTATGCTGACCATAATGAAGCTATTCTTTTGGCTCAAGTGTACTTTAGCACACCCACAATCTGGCAACGTTGCATTTTAGACTTTGTTTTTAATTTAATTCGCGATATTTTTGTTTATTCAATTCTAATATGGTATAATTCTCATTTTTGTGACTAAATTTTCATTATGGACCGATTTAATCACGAATTAAATTAAAAACCAAAGTAATGCAACATTGCCAGATTGTGGGTGTGCTTAAGTACACATGAGCCATTCTTTTTACTTTTTTGTAGAATCATGAAAAATTCGTGACTCGTGTATATCAAAGCGACGTCAAAACCTGGCAACGATGCATTTTCCATTTTGTCTTTAATTTATTTTGCAAATGAAATGGACCATCATGAAAATTTAGTGACAAAAGAGCAAATTATTTCATATACCATGAGCGAATAGAATGAATATAGAATCGAATCAGCAAAAAATCGTGAATGAAATTAAAAACCATGTAGAAAATGCAACGTTGCCTGATTTGACGGTTCTAAAAGAAACATGAGCCAAAATATTTTTTTTGCTAAGAATTGTATATCTATATTCCCAAATTGGGCTACTAGGTGATGTAGGTGGAATAAAAATTTACGATTAACAATCTACAGTTTTCTCCTCAGTGGGTTAAAATATGCCCCCCCCCCTCAATGGATACTGAACAAAGGGATTGTATGATTAGAGTGAACCTGGTTAAAAATATAATAAATGCTATCGGGTACCAATGTTTACAAATTACACAAGTTGCCCCATTACAAAAAGAAATGACGTCATACGAAGAATTTTGAAATTTGAATCATTCTGAAGATATGTACGAATTTCTTCTGGATACGTCATGTAGCGCATGAGGCCACCTGTGTATTTTATAAACCTTGGCATATACTGGGATGTTGGTATCTATTGTCTTTATTTTACTCTATCAGGAGTTGTCAATTTATTTCATGCAGGAGAAGTCGAAGGTCGAGCTGGGAGGAGTTATTATTGGCAGCAAAATACAAATTCATCCTTTTTCACCCTTTAAAATGATCATTAGTGGCAATTTAAATCATCCCTTGATCGGGTACCCCCTTTCTTTTCTTTAATTTTTAAATCAGCGCTCTCTTGTGACCGTTCTTAGAACTATTCTACTATGCATTGATCTGTATATATGACAGTGACGAATTTTTTTGTTCAGATTTTATTGCCTAATTGATCAAGGGAGTTAAGTTTCAAGAAAAAAAATTTAATACATATTTCTAACACAGGTACTGCTACGTTTTACTTAGTTCATTCCAAATTTGTGCCTTTGTAGACGGCGCTGGCGGTCGTATCTAGCGCGGCTAATCGTTTACTGTACTGGACGCTTTCTATTTATACAGATCAGTGTTCATATGTTAACTAAGAGAGTAGAAAATATATTTTGTACAAATATACTGTGGAAGGGATACGAGCACTTCGGAAAATTTTGGGAAAATGGCGCTCATGAAGTACGATCACTATAGTCAAATAATCTCAGTGGTACTGAAAGGGGTGCTAAAGAGATAACAGTGGTCACACAAATTGACTAGAAGTATGGAAGGAAGAGGGGTTTTCAGAAAACACTGGGAACTTGTAGGAGACATAAGAAAATGTTTGTAGGTACCTGGTTAGTTTAAAGACCACGGAAGGATTTTACGATGTCAAAGTAGATATGTTCCAATTGCTGCGTTATCGATGCCTCGTCTCGTGGACATGTTGGTTTCGTGGGCACATTGTTGATAATCTCCTCGACAAGGAAGCTGGTCACCTTCGGATAGCAGATGGCGTGACTGGGCCTGGGAACCAGGCGTCAGCATATCGACCCTGGTACTGATGGAACCATCACTAGAATTAATTTGATACGACTATTTTGGGACAGGGTGCATATAGTTGGGAAATACCTGAGGTCATGAATGCGAGGACGGCGTCCTTGTCGCTTGGAAAGTGCAGCAGCATTGCCACGACAGGTGCAATCACAATGCATCACACATAGTGCAATCGACGTTGTCAGTGTAATGATAAATGGAACAGCAAAATAGTGTAGGATTATGGAAATATGTTCGTCCTGATTATAGTGAGGTAAAACAACAGTTCGATTTTCGCGTGAATAGTAGCAAGGGAACTCAGAACCTTCAATGCCGTAGGTGCTCGTGAAATTACTGCAATGGATCATTGGAGGATAGCCACATCCTTTGATGTTAACCAATAGAACCGCTTCCTCGATCGGAGTGATTGTAGAACCAGTTTCATTTTCGGCATGGTCTAGGTGCCAGCTTAGATTATCGTTAGGAGGTTGGGTGTAGAGTACATCCGGGTCGTAGGTAACGAAGATGTGAGTACAACGATACACATCGCTGGTGCATCCTTCCCGACAGGAATTCCACGAGCAGTTTAGCAAACCAGTTAGATCTTCCCGTCGGGATGTCGTACACGTAACAGGTTCGGTGATAAAATCAGCGGCTAATGTAGACAAGGCTGGATCAACGTATAGGGGAACCAGAAACAAAAGGGAGGAACCTGATGTTACCGAAAACAGTACCAGAATCGTGGTGGTATAGAACCAAGCTCGTTCCCGTAATGACCGAACCACAGGTTTTGCAACCCTTTTTGGTTGGGCTAGGGCAGCCAATTGTCGTTTACGAAGCTCACCCTGTTCGTCCAGAAGCAACTCAGAACTACTGCTTCGCATCCCGACTTCCAATTCAATCCCTATGCCCAAAAGAAAAAACAATTATAAAATACTATTTATTTTTTTTTGATAGAAAATCTTACCTGGGTCAATTTTGCTCAAATTAGGGAGATCATATTCACCTGTTACACTTTCCACGTTGAAATTTTCATGGAAAGATTTCCCATTTTTTTGTAACACTTGGAATCATTTCGAAGTATTTCAGCTGCGATTAAGAACACTTATGGAGTTGGGGGGGTTGTAAATGTGTTACGGTAACATACGAAAATGCGATTTTCCCTAAAAAGTTTTCACACAGAAAATTACAACGTGAACGGGTGCATTTTCGGGGAAATTTTCACGTAATGCACTTGATATTCAACATGGAAATGGGGAGGAAAGCACGTAGAAAAGCTCGTACGAGCTTTGTGACAATATTTGTTTTTCTTTACACCCGGTCAATAAATTATAAATTAGGGTCAATTCATTTTCCCATTTTCCCCTAGAACATACCCCATATGGTGGCTTGATCCCATTTAATAATGCAACAATGTGTTTCGTTACCGTTTAAGGGGTAACTAGCCAGTGGCAAGCATTAGGGAAAAGCATTTTCATCGGACACATTTATTTGTCAAAACTCGGAAAACTTGGAAAATTTGTCGATAACGCTTTGTTTACAAAATAATTAAAAGGAGCGAAAAGCACACGCCGACGCAATACCAACATAAATTTGCCACCACTCTTCGGTGCGGGAAAAATCAATTTTCCTGTGTTTTCGCGTGGCCTTAATTCAACGAGCAGTGTGCACAAATCACAATTAAAATTTCGAATTTTTATCACCGATTATTTATGTGGGAAACGTTAATTTTTCTTTTACTTTGCACACGAGTGTGGAAAAGAAAGCTTCGCTTTTTACGATTTCGTGTTGCGAATAATCTTTCGTATCAGTCAAGTGGGCTGATCGATAAATTTCAATTGTCTCCAAACTTGAAACTAGGACAATTTCCTTCCCGGCTCATTCCAACAGGAATACATAGACAGCGCGCAACAAATCTTAATGTATTATTAAACGAGCAATAGTCGCATATATAGCTACTTACCCAAGCACGGGTATTCTACAAACCGGTTTCAATAAAATTTGACATTTTCCCAGTCGGAAAATCTATCAATCAACATTTATTTCAATTAACCCTTTATTAAAAATTCCTCAAATTTTTCCATTAAATATGAGTCCATTTTCCACAGTATGGAATTTCAATTAAGAATTATTTTTTCAAATCTAGGCGCACAACAGAGAGAATTATACCATATTAGAATTAAATCATCAAAAAAATCGTGAATTAAATTAAAAACAAAGTCGAAAATGCAACGTTGCCAGATTGTGGGTGTGCTAAAGTACACTTGAGTCCTTAGTGCTACTTCTAGTCCCTGTTTATCAGATGTCTTTCTGGAATAAATTTAAGCAGGAAGAATACTGAATTTTCATGGATGCTGCTCAACTTCCTCAGCTTATGCCCAAATGTTTCTGGAAGCTAAAATGGTTACGAATAGGACTAAAAAAGCAATTTCCTCTCTCCCCGTACATTTCCTGGATGGACTTAACTCAGTATTTATCTCTAGTTCGAGGATATATTATCATATTATATTAATCAACGGTTATGGGTCATTCCACTCAAAATTGAGCACCCAAAAATTAAAAAGGTTATGACTCAGAAAAGAAAAATTGGTATAAGCTTGGATGACTTGGATCAGGAACGTCGAAATTTTCAGAACTGAAAAGAACTATTTCGAATGGTTTCGATATTATTCCTGTACAAACAGAGAAACAGTTCTCAAATTTCGACGTTCCTGATCCAAGCTTAAACCAAATGTAAAATAAAAAAAAAATGGTTTACTGGTGGCTGAGTGGTCAAGATGACCGCTTCAAAACCGATAGATGTTGGATTCGATCCTCGTTTCGAACAATTTTTTTATATTTCTCGAATACGGATTTTTAATAACCCTAGAGTCGTTAAATACCTTAGTAATTGTAATACGAAGGGACATAACAAATAAAAATGGCTGAAAAATTATAATGTATTTTTCTGGAAACATTTTTTTCTAAATCGGTTCCAACTCTAAAGCGAAAACGATTCAATACATCAACTAAATTTTGGTGGATTCTTTGAAAAAAAAAAACAAGTATTTTGGTGAACATACCACCAAAATTGAATAACTTTTATCATTCCTGTTAAAAATGTCAAATCTGGCAACGTTGTATTTTCTACTTACTGTTGAATAAATAGGCTTATACTGAAATTTTGACACAAAAAAGAAAACTATTCTAAATAAGAATTTAATCAACAAAAAATCGCGAATAGAGTAAAAACAAAGTGGAAAATGCAACGTTGCCAGATTGGACGAGTCTAGAAGGGACATGAGCCAAAAAATCATTGTATTTAAAATGCCTCTTATAATTTTAAACTTTATCTAATGGTTTTATCAATGTAGATTTTTTGCTATGTTTGAATAGTTATACAGTTTAAACAATAAATAAAATATATTGTGGTCGTATTTTATGTAATCCAATTTACAAAAGAAAATTATAAGTATGAATTTGAAGAAAAACTCAGACAGTTATATTTCTGATGTATTGCTCAGATACCTACTTCGATTACCAAGCAATTTTCCTCAGTGATCATCAAGTAATATTGAGTCGCTCTGAAGTAAAGTATTGCCAAAAGCCACAAGGTGTGAATCATCACATAGAAATTACGGAGCGATTCAATATTACTTAATAACCACCGAGAAAAATTGCCGTACAATCGAAATACGTCAGAAATATATTTGTTTGACCTTTTGTTCAAATTTCTGCTTGAAGTTTACTTTAGTAAATTGTATTACATAAATAAGATCACAATTTGTTTTATATATTGTATGAATAGATCTTTAATAGGTTTTTTGAATAATGAAATTCCTTTAAAATCCTTGTTACCCCTTCGAAATGGTGGAAATGCAACTGTAATACAGTAATATTGATTGAACGCTAAGAAATCATGAGGCAGAGATATTTGTTGTCTTCGTTTTACTCTATCAGGAGTTGTCAATGTGCTTTTTTGAATGTGAAACTAGATGGAGTTCTTTATGGCGGCAAAATACAACAAAATACAATGCAAACTTAATTAACATTCATTTTATGAATTGAAAATTTTCTAACTGTACAAGTCCTGTTGCTAAGTTTATTTGAAATATTTTCGAATAATTGAATTTTAAAGCTAATCGAAGTTATTCATTATTATTATTATTTATTTAATTTCACCTCCTTGGAAAGGCTGGACGGTTCATGTGTACTTTAGCACACCCACAATCTGGCAACGTTGCATTTTCGACTTTGTTTTTAATTTAATTCGCGATTAAATCGGTCCATAATGAAAATTTAGTCATAAAAGAGAAAATTACACCATATTAGATTATATCAAAATAGAAAATGCAACGTTGCCAGATATTATTCGACTTAAAAGGGACTGGAGCCCAAACTTTCGTTCGATTTTTCCCGGTTTAAGGTTCACAACCCCTTTAATATATCGCGCGACTAAAAGGGTTGAGTGAAAAGCAAATTAAAAACAAAACTGTAATTTAAATTTGTATATTTTTTTTTTGTAAATTTTTAAAGTATAATACAAATAACTACAAGTACAAATGTTAAAATTTATATAATTTTTTTTAAATAAATTAATTTGGGTTCAAATGAGACACGTTTGCCGTGCGTTTTTTTTAATCACCCGAAATTAATAAGTCTTTTTCCAGGACCGGATTTAATACTGTCGATGCCTATCGGCTATATCGTTATAGAAACCAGTTTTTTTAAATGATAACAAACAACTGGTCAACTGAAACAGTTGAAGTCTAATTGGAACCTAGTTTGTAAATCCGGTCCTGTGTTTTTCACATTGTAAAATGTTTGTGTTGGACACAAAAATATAAAAGGGCTCATTTTGCTTGAGATAATGTTGCTTTTAATTGTAATATATACTTTTATACAGAAATCCTTAAATGTAATCAACTACACTTGATTAATATTAATGTTTTAACAAAAAAAATGTTTCAACCATTGTTAGTAAAAAATATATAAATATAATAAAGTCATTATGCGGTTTGACAGACCTATGTGCATATTAGAGGTGCGTAGGTCCATATTGATATGTTTATATACTTCCATCATTTGGAAAAAACGAAATTATATTCGAATATTTTTCTAATATCAGAAGGCCTTTTTTGAATTATTCTGCGCTGTAGCCAATCATTGGACCCATCGATCGTTTTTTTTTTAATTCTGGATTTATGGTTCTTGAACCTCTTTCCTATTGCGCAGATCCACGTTGAAAAAAAAAACATATCCTGGATTCCAGAATGCAATGAATCCTGGATGAGGCATTTTGAAATCAATGCCTTTAATAACTTTAAACGATTTTATACTGTTTACACTGTTTATATAATTTACAAAAGTAAACAATAAACATAAAAGGTCTAGAGGGATCCACATGGCGAGTTGGCCCCCAAATAGAAATCTATATCGAAACTTATATCAAAATATTGGCTTGATATACAAACACATTTTATATACTTTTCGCGACCAAATTCCTCTTTGATCTTGAGATATGGGTTAAAATGTCCCCCCGCATGGCTATTTTTCATAGTTATATATCTCAAAAACTAATTAAGCTAGAGAAGACAAACCAACGCGAGGCTTTAGATTATTTTACAGAGTATATCATATATATTTTTGAAATTTTTAGAAAAAAAAAATATACAAAAAAAATCCAAAAAACAAATGAAATAATTGTTTTTTATGTGTTCTCTGAAAATGACAATCACGAAAAAAATATATTTTATGCTTCTACATGAGCAATATAATTCATAAAAATTGCGTCAAAAAATAGTTGGTGCAACACCTTGAAAAAAAATAAAATGTGATTTACGCCTAATAGTATATTTGGGTTTTATTTTTTTTTCGAAGTGTTGCACCATATTTTTTTCACAAAGCTTCAATAAAAAATAGGTCACATAAAGGAGCAAAACATATATTATTTTCATAATTGTAGGTCACAGGAAACACAAAAAAAAATATTTTATTAGTTTTTCTATATTTATTCTCAACAGTCGAAATAATTATCCCAAAAGAAAAGAAAAACCAACTAGTGTTCAATTTTTATTAAAATAAGAAAAAAAAAATATTGTCACTGTTATAATTTATTACAACTGGAGTACTATGCGTCTCCAATTAATTCTGGGTACCTACATATTGACGGCATCTGAATTACTTGGTTTTCTTCGTTTAGCTAAGGATATTATTCACTGGGTCATACCAAAATTTTTACAGGTTCTACCAAAAGAGGGCGAAGAAATGAACTATCAAATAATATTTTAAAACAATGTGTAAAATAAGCACCTAATATCATTCGGGTAGAAGTAAAATCAAGACATATGTATAAATAGCAAAGACGGTCGTATATACAATGATTATATTTCGAATGGCAAAGATTGCAACAGTATTTTCCGTTATTCCTGTAATTCTCCAATAGAAACTTTACAGTGGGACATTATTCTAATGAACAGCAT
The DNA here is from genome assembly GCA_958496175.1 of Sisyra terminalis. Lineage (NCBI taxonomy): Eukaryota > Metazoa > Arthropoda > Insecta > Neuroptera > Sisyridae > Sisyra > Sisyra terminalis. The sequence continues at coordinate 1,162,554 of OY292280.1, forward strand.
TTATTTGTTATTTTTCATATGAACAATAATTATCCAGAATTCTGCGTCCTACGAGATACTAACTAAATTATTTTAGGTTCATAGTATTCCAGAAAAGTAGCCATGCGGGAGGACATTTTTGCCCATATCTCAAGATCAAAGAGGAATTTGGTCGCGAAAAGTATATAAAATTATTTGTATATCAAGCCGATATTTTAACATACGTTTCGATATAGGTTCCAATTTGGGGGCCAACTCGCCAAGTGGATCCCGCTAGACCCTTTGATCAAAATTTTGTGGCCTACTCATCTCTATTAGGTATAGGCAACACGCATTAGACGTACAACAACGTTCTCCTTCTAACCCTAGCTTTAATATCAAGGAGTAAAATTTAAGATAAGAGATTATTGGTTTTGATAATTATTCGACAATGTAATCTTTGTAGTTTTTCATAGATTTCAGCTGCTTTTTGATCTGTTTGATTAAATCGAGCGGTTGAACAAGAATCGAGATTTCCAATCCGATTGCATTGAGTCGATCGCGAACCTCATTGTCTTTGGAGAAAAGATTTAGGGGACGTCCATTAATTTCGGTGAGTACCCAGTTGGTAAACGCCAGATTGTTATGGGTGGGTGTGCGTTGCGACAACCCATGCTTTGCTACCAAACTATTTGGAATCACTTCTTTTATCTCGGCCGTGTTCTGTTCCTGAACTATTCCTAGAGATTGGCCCTCCACTTCACGCTGTATAGCGAAAACACGTCCATATGGAACTCGACGAATTATTACTGGAATCTACAAAAAAAAGATTGCAGTCAAATAACGAGAAATATCTAATCTTGTCATCATCAGTGATTCTCAAACAATGCGTTCCACTAAGCCACCACAACGTTCATTCATCCATTTTAGTGGCGAACATATGATTCATGACGTCATTGTTTTCGCTCATACAACTACACACAACGTTTACAATGACTCTTTTGAATAGCTGATGAGAAATTGGCCCATAATGCTCACAAACTAGTGGAAAATAAAAAATATTCGCCGTGAGTTGTGGTCGTTTAGTGGAACGTAAAAAAAACCAAAGAGGGCTCTACCGCCTCTAAAGAGCTCTTGAACATTCTAAGGGGATAGCAGTGAAAAATATAATAATTTCAATTTTTCCTTTAGAAAATTCAATTAAGTCTTATTGGGTCAAAAGAGGGAAGAAGTACATGCAATTTTTTCCCCATAAAGGAGCTAAATGTATAATGTGTCAAGATGTGGCGCCGCCATAAGTGTGGCTGGAGTACTAATCTATATTATCATACATAATTAGTACTCCAGACACACTTGGTGTGGCGCCACATTTCCAATCATGCATTGCATGATTGGAATACTTTTTTGTATATTATCTTACAAACAGGGTTCGTCTTCTTTTGTTTTAATAATTGAAGCAAATAAAAATCGAAATTGGAGGAACATTTTTAGGAAACAAATTTTAACCGAGGATGAGTAGTTGATCGTTTTTTTCAATTATTGCACTTACAAAACGAGAATTTGCTGTTTTTTGTAGAAGTTTATAAGCATCGGCTGCTCGATTGACTCGAATTCCGTCAACAGCTTGAATTTGATCACCGATATGCAATAGAATGTATAATCGTGGATTTTCATTTTGTTTCCAGCCAGCCACCCTGAAAATTATAAATGCTGCAATGTAGACACTTAACGACCACAGAAAGTGATGTCATATGGTATGATCAGTAATGTTACGTAATATTCATGTGGGATTGAATCAGGTACTCATGACATTACAGTGTAATCTCACTAATCCGGGGCTATTAAAAACCGGAGGGTGCCGGATTATTGGAATGTTTGGATTACTGGATTATAGTGAAAAAGTCATAGGTAATGAATAAAATAAAGTATTTCATAGAAGAAATAAATGTATGCACAAGTATAGAGGGACGAAGGGTGCCGGATTATTGGACGTGCCGATCTATCGAAGTGGCGGATTAGTGAGATTATACTGTACTAAAATTACTTTAACGTGTAACTGGTAATACTTACCAAACTGCTCCAAATGCATCAACTAAAGCAATTGCATTGTTGCAGTCATTGGGACTTAGTTGGATCCGAACTCCACATGGATGCATTATTTCCTTCTGCAATCTCAAAACTTGTTGTTCCCGTAAAGTAAGGGTTGCTTCTCGCATCATATTCCTCGGCAATCCCCACACTTCATCATTAAACCGTTCATAATTCGAGGATGAATGCACTTCGTCATTTCTTTCGGTTCTCAAATTTCGGGAAGTTGTCGGAATGGTATTATCGCGAATTTCCAATCGAGATATATTCGGTGTTTCTGAAGTGCTAGGTGATGAACCATTTCGAGAACTATCTACAACTAAATTGGAATGCCCTGAACGATTAGTTGTATCCTTATTGGCTACATTTGATATCACATTGGGGGAATCTCGACTTTGAGTATTTTCATTCGATTTGATATCCTGGACGTAAACGATGCCGTAATGGGTGCATGAAGTGGAATCACCTGCGACACAGTGTTGACAGGAATCGATTGTTATAGAAGTTGCTACTGGTCGCTCTTCATCGTTTGGTTCTGGATATCTTGGACGATTAGAAATTTGACTATTAGATTCTGTACTGATCGCTGGAACTGGAATAACTGGACGGGTTTCAGTACGAATTGCCTCGGTAGTTTCGGCCACCTGAATTACTGTTACATAAGGCTCGGATACAACACTGGGTGGATTTGGCAGTAAATTTCTTCTAAGAGCATTTCTCTGACTACTAAGCTCGGTCGAAACGTCACTTTCTCGAATATCACAGTTAGTTGAAGAACCTTCTTCTTCATTGGATGAATCTACAAAAAGACGAAGACATCAAAAAGTGATTATAGTCCAATTTTCGGATAAGTACTTCTTGGGTTTGAGAGTTCAGTTCCTGGAGGAATAACAGTTGGAACAGTCGGAGGAGGCGGCAGAGGTGATGTAGGGTCCCGTGTTGGTAAAAGAGGCGTTGATTTCAACTGTGGTAGAGCTGTGTACATGTTTTTGCACGGGGACAGTATATGCATTTCAGTTAATTTCGTTCGCATCGTATCCACCCAATCCACCATTGCCTCCCGAGTGGGAGCAAGCAACCGAAGTACCTCCGAAGAGATCGTAATTGCAAACTCATACTCATTAAATTCCGAACAAATGGTCGGTGATATGTGATGTACATTGTTCAGATTTGTAAACCAAGTAGGACGGTGCAGAAGCGACATCTTTCCATCAGTATAGGCCTCCAAATACGCTTCGGTGTCATCATGAATGCAGAATACGATCCAGTAACGTTCCGGTTTGGGCATAGACCAAAACACACCCTTAACAAAAGAACATTCCCAAAAAAAACAATATTAATAATAGTTCTTACATCTACTTAAAAATTAATGCTGGATACATAGTTAAATGAAGAGGCTACGAAACACCTATCCTAATATCTACACTATACTTGGCTACACCTTACAAAGTTCTGAATATTTCGGCTATTCCAGAAAACCACCAAATCATCCATAAAAAAGTTCCTTTTTGACCTCCCTCCTTCTTTTTGTTGGCCGATACTACCAAGTTAAAAATCCCCCCCTCGTGAAAATTCAAACTTTTGAAAACTCCTCTCCAATTGACTTTGAAAACTTCATCTTTTTTGCGTCTTTTTTTTCAAATTGGATATTTGTTTTCCAAAGATCCTCTCCATCTTCCACTATACTAAATTATCGGATCCCCCTCCCATAAAAAACGTCATTTCTGGAGCAGTAATGGCGAACCTATGACCCGTGGGTCAGACCAGAGACAAGAGACATAGAGAAGTTCAATTCAATGTTAAAAGTTTTAGCGTTTGGGAAGGCCACGTGATCAGAGCTTCTAGGAACCGGCACTTAAATGGCGCTGTACCAAAATTAGGTTTGACCATGCTTTATTTAGGAAAGAATTTATATTTGAAATTAATTAAGAAAAAATTAACATTTATTGGAGATAAACTATAACGTAATTGCATTCTAAATTCTCACTAGTATTTTGTAGTTCTATAGTCCAAATAAATGCTTTTAAGAAGAGCGGGGGCTAGGCTTCACCTCAATCTAGTGCAAAGTGATACTTTACATGACAATGCCATCTATCGGTTTATTTTAGAAACGCTTAACCATATTTTTGGCTTTTATTTGAATTGAAGTTCTATATAAATCTCTCTTCTCTGAGTCAGACACTCACCCACGCATTTTTTTAACTGACTCTTAATGTCTAGGCAACCATTTGCTTGTTATGTTTGTAGCAAGAGACTTCCATAACACTTGTATCGCCCCCTCTATGTTTCACCTTGTGAAACACTAATGGGCACCATGCATATTATTAAGATAATATAAAAGAAGGGGCTCATGTGTACTTTAGCACACCCACAATCTGGCAATGTTGCATTGTAAAAATGGCCTTGAGCCAAAAAATGTGTCATAATACAGCGCCGTCATAAGTGTGTCTAGAATACTAACTAACCGAAACTATGTACTTTTATGCTAACTGTCAAAATTAGTAATCTGGACACACTTGTGGCGGCGCCACATCTTGACACATTTCCCATCATTCGTTACAGGATTGAATACCTTCATTTATTTTATCTTAATGCACATTAGTGACCCACGGGCTACTACTAAAACAAATGAACATTCTTTGACCCACGCCTCAAAAAGGTTTGTCATCCTTTTTCTAGAAATGTCTCGAAAATGCAACGTTGCCAGATTTGACTGTTGTAAAAGCGACTAGAGTCGAAACAATACTAGAACACAATAGTCTTTCAAGGAACAAGCCCCAGAAATAAGAAGAAGAAATTAAAAAAATATTATCCATTTAGTAATAGTGTACCACGCAAACGAACTTGTGTGTAACAACTATTAATAAGTTCTATGACATTTAATAATACTTTACAGTTGGAAGATAGTAAAAAACATCTAATTTTGTAAGTATTTAGTTCATTTTATTCAAAGAAACAACTTTTGTTTTATAAGGCGCGAAAATTCAAATTTCACTATGAAACTGATCCATATGGATTTTAGTGCTGGTGATGTCTTTGTTCACATTTCCACAGTAGAAGAATTTGAAGAATGATGGTGAAAGGGTTTCGTTTTTGTATTAATTTAACGAGCATGGTATTGTTAGGGGATGAAATTACTTACAGGAGTTACTGGCGATTTGTCGCAATTCTGCGATATGACTTTGTTCAACCAGGCATTTTTGTAAATTTCCCGAAACAGGTGGTTAGAAAATTGTCGTTGAGGATCACTAGTGCTGTCGGCCATTTATAGCAGAAATTTTCCGGAACAACCATCAAGTGTCGCTATCCTTACCTACCAAATTTCAAACAAATGAGTACAAGATACCACTATACCAGAATTGTGCAACTTACTTCAATTGTTTAAACATTCAACAAATTAGAAATGTGCAAAAAAAATTGAGCAAATCAAGAAGTCGTCATCACCCCCCCTAATCCGTTTCGACTCAACACTATCTTACTATTAACTATTCGAATTTATTATCCTACTAATACATTTCACTATTAAATATTCAATAATGTTTATTGTTTCAATTACATTAAATATATTTTCTAATTAATTTTCTCGTCAAACTCACAATAAAATGGCTAAAGCATGCGCTTTATAATTCCTCCTACTAAATGAGATTGGAGTATACAAGGCGAGTTTACTGGCTTGTAACCGACGAATTCACTAGCATGGCAGTTCACTCGCTTTCTGCACGTGCCATAAGGTATCGAGGTAGAAAATGCGGCTCATATTCCTTTAAAGTCGGTCAAAACCTGGCAACGTTGCATTTTCAACTTTGTATTTAATTTGATTCGTGAATAAATCGGTCCATAATGAAAATTTGGCCATAAAAGAAAAAAGTATACTATATTAGAAATGAATTAACAAAAAAATCATGAATAGAACAAAAAACCAAGTAGAAAATGCAACGTTGCAAGATTTGACGGTTCTAAAGGGCACATGAGCCGAAAATATAATACAAGTAGCTTTTTGAAGCACCAAAACCTTGCAACGTCTCATTTTTTGATGCTTCTGCAAACTACTTGTACCAAAAATACATCTGTTTATCGATATGTGTGAGCCGTGTTAGCTATTTCAAATAATTTCGGTTAAAAAAGGCATAAAAATTCCATTAGAATCAATTAAAAGTCGTTTAAAATTATTAAACGCATTTTAAACATAATGTGTATACAACATATAGAATATATTGTGGTCCAATTTATGTAGTATAATTTAATATAATAATATATAAAAATCATACCATAAACATAAATTTGAACAGAAGTTCAAACAAAAATATTTGTGACATACTGCCCAGATACGTATTTTGATTGCCAAGCAATCTTCCTCAGTGGTCATCAAGTAGTTTAGATCACTCCGTAACGGCTTTGTGATGATTAATTTTTTGATTTGACATAATGATTTCAAATCCCTTTTTTCAACAGAGATGTCAACCTCTTTCGATACTTCTGAAACTATTATATAGTTTTCTTCTTTTTCGAAGTAGTTATAATTTTTTAATGAAAATGACATTTATTTTCAAGTAGTCATAACTTTACCTGAAGACGAACTCCTGGTTACTAATCCCCACGACTACTGCTCGCTTCGCTCCCCAAGGTATAACTTTATAGTATCAATTGGAAGCTATTTCTTTAAAATTCACTATTCAATAACGAACTCTCATATATTATGCTAATAGCAGACATTTTCTTTATTTGCGCGAGTAAACTGGCTCCATATATTCAGCGTTTAATAAGCTCAATTAATTATTTATAAATGAGGTGAAATTATTCAGGGAAAAGAGTTCTCCTATGTTTACTTAAATAAACGGAATTATTTACACTTACCAAAGAAACAGAATGGAAGTTTTAAAGTGGCAAAATTGGCCTTACATAATTTATAAATAGTTCCTATTAAACAATTAAATAAATAAAAAATATATAGATTTTAAGTTCCATCCATTTTATCATTTAAAATGCATTTTTGCTGACAATATTCTAAAACATATTTAAGCAAGCAACCTTATTAATCAACAAAATTAATTAGTTCAATGCCGAAGACCTACTAAATTCAATTGAAGATAAATTACGTCACACATCGTCCAAGGTCTTATGCTCAATTTACATGGAAATCTCAATTGACATAGGCCACCGCGAAAATTTGATCATTTGGAAACTTTTAAATATATGCAGAATGTAAATAAGATACCTGTTCCTTTAAAGGACATGAGTGGCAACGTTCCATTGCTACTTTACTTTGCGAAAAAATCGACTAAAAATGAAAATTTAGCCACTAAAAAGTAAATTTTAGGGCTCATGTGTACTTTAGCACATCCACAATCTGGCAATGTTACCTTTTCGACTTTGTTTTTAATGTAATTCGCGATTAAAACGGTCCATAATAAAAATTTAGCCACAACAGAGAGAATTATACCATATTAGAATTAAATCAGCAAAAATATCGCGAATTAAATTTTAAAAAAAGTCGAAAATGCAACGTTGCCAGATTGTGGGTGTGCTAAAGTACACATGAACCCAACCGTTTATCGTTTTGATCGATTTTAATTAATATTAATGTGTTTTTAGTTATTATTTTACCGTCGCTTTGTATCTAGTAAGGTCTCTAACGACTCTAGGGTTAATAAAAATCCATAATCGAGAATTACTGAAAATATGCTTTGATACAAGGATTGAACCCAAAACCTACCAGTTTTGGAGCGGTCACCTCGACCACTCGGCCACCAGTAGGCAAATATCAATAATGAAAAATACTATTTTGCTGCCATTAAAAATAATTTGGGACCATTCATAAAAATGTGAATTTTTCATTAAATTTTATGTTTAAACTCGATTTCCATACCGAATTTAGCCTTAGGCCAATTGATTTTATCTAAAAAAAATATATTAAATTGATTTTTTTCACTTAATTATTACAAATGGACGTCGAAATAATTATATAATATTTATATAAATATTTTTTGATATCAAAATTGAATTTCATGATTTTACCGACTTTCCGGACGGAAAGTCGAAAAAAATATTGACTGTTGAAACTTACGTGAAAAAATCAGCAATGGGAAGATTAGTGGTAGGGGTAATCCAAATTAAAAAGAAACAAAAGCGGAGAAACAATATTTTATTTACAAATAATATAAAAATCAAATCTAATCAACAATTTCACTGCAACTTAGTCAAAATATAAACATGATCAAACGCTATGACAAAACAGAACATAGACAAAACAGAAAATATCATATTTGTATTGTCAAAGTTCAATTTCACTTGTGCTTTTTCCAGTATATCGCTCATACTTTTATTAGTAAGTTTCGAAGTATACGACATAAGTACTTCGAGTTCTGTTTTATCCAGTGACAGATCAAATCAGGTCTATTTTATTTGAATAATTATATAGAAGTACAGGCCCACCACACGTTTAACCGAAGAATAAATTGGGAGAACTTGATGGTTCCTAAAGACCAACTGTGCAATTTCTATTTGTTTTGTGAATACTACAAGTTTCGAGAAGTTTCGTTTAGTACTAAGAAGCGCAAATTGTTTGTAGTTCTTTGATGAAATCATCGATTTCGGTTTTCGTTAACAAAGCATTCACCGAGAGACGAATGCTGGGTCGATTTTTTCGAATTTCAATATCTTCCAGATAATTGGATAGGGTCAATGCATATCCTTTATTTTCACACTAAAAACGAATAAAAACGATGGTGAACTATAGAAATCACAAGTGTCGACCATTAAGCTTACTTTCTTCACAATTGCGTTGAGAAATTCCTTGGCCTCGGAATCGTTTTTATTGTGGGCATATAAATGCTTAATGGGAGACAAGGGATAACTATTTTCTTCGATTTCGGGTATTTGTTGAAGTTTGTCGTGAAAGTATTGACAATTTTCAGCAAGGTTGTTCAATATTTTCGGTTCATTTTCAATTAAATTTATCGCATCAATCGCTGTCTGCGTCAAACAGGGTGGACAAGACGCCGAAAAACAATAACCTAAAAGAAATGCAAATACAAAAGTTCCCATAAAAACTAAAACTGAACTAAAAATCTCGCACACATTACGTATTTCGATTGCTAAGCAATCATCATTAGTGATCATTAAGCAGAATTGAATCTTTCCACAACTAATACGACTTGTGACTACTTAACTAAACATGCTTGGCAATCGAAATACGTAATTCTTCTACACATAAATCTTATTGGGACACAAGATTTAGTTTTATCACACGGCACTAACCTAGTCCAGACAAACGTTGGTGTTCAATAATAAAATGAGATCCAACGCAAAAGCCACCAACAGAACCAATCGCTGTTTCTAAACTACCCATGATCAAATCAATTTCCCTTCTCTAAAATTAAAGAATTATTAATCATAATAAAAAAAAAATCCCGTTCCCCCTTTTTTATTTATTTACATCAACATTGAAATGTTCGGTGATCCCGCGACCCGTTTTCCCCAAAACTCCAAACGATATCGTTTCATCCAGAAACATTCGTAATTTATATTTGGCGCGCAATTTGACTAATTCGGGCAACGGGCAAATTTCTCCAGTATTCATATATATTCCTTCCACCAGTAAAAATAGCCTCGTTTTCCTCGCTTTTTTGATATTCTTGAAAAAGAAATATAAAATTAATAACTTTGAATTAAGGGAAGAACAAGTTGAAGCATCGAAGAATACAGGAAGAAGAAGAAAAATTATAATTCTGGAGCAAGGAGTAAAGGAATTTTCACCTCTGAACTTCGTTTTTGTTGTTCGATTAATAATCGTTCTAGATCTTCCATATCATTATGTTTGTAAAAATATACAGTGCTACGAGAAGCATCCAAACCCTTTTGTGCTGGAAAACTTAACATTTCATCCCTGAAAAAATAAACCAATAAAAAACATAGAATTTACAAAACCAATAGGTTTTCTTACGTAAATATTATATCGTTTCGCTTACAGTAGGCAGGAATTGCCGAAGATATTGTACAAAATGAATAAGAATAAACAACGGCCTCTTCCGCCCCCATAAATTCCGCTAAACGACTCTCCAAATCCAAATGAACATCGAGTGTCCCGTAAAACCCACGTGGCCCACAGGAACCTACCCCATACTTTTTTATTGTTCGTATCGCACTTTCCTGTATATCCCTGTTCTCCATCACCCCTAAATAATTGTGCGTTCCAAGGTTCAAACATCGGATATTCTGGAAGCCAAACCCACATTATACATAAAACAAAAGACGGTTTAAGTTCCATTTAGAACAATCAAATCTGGCAACGTTGCATTTTCTACTATGTTTTTAATTTAATTTCAAAATAAATGGGCCTCAATAAAAATTTAGTGACAAATGAGTAAATTATACTATATTCTCTATTAAAAAAAGAAATTTAAAGGTATTTTACAATCATTACATTTAAAATGCCATCAGTAACTTTAAACGACTTCCAATGGGTTTTTAAACATTTAAAATACCTTTTTTAAAAGGGTTATTATTGAATTAACAGAAAAATCGCGCATTAAATTAAAGGCTCAAGCCCCTTTTAGAACTAAGTAACATTGCCAAATTTGACGGTTCTAAAAGGATCATGAGCCAAATAATCACAAAGTATAAGGCTACCAACTCTCCAGTTTTAGTCCGGAGATTCCAGAAAAATAAGGTTTTCTCCAGACTCCAGTTTACAAAAATAATCTCCGGATTTTTTTAGGGTTACCAACTTCCCCATTTTAAACCGGAAACTCCAGAAAAATGTAATTTTTTCTTGACTCCAGTTTACAAAAACGATTTTCCACATTTTTCAATGTTAATAAAAAGCAAAATTTTCCACTGTTATCAAGCGATAACAATTGATTTTATAGTCAAAAAAAATATATTTATTATATTTCGAATATAGAATGAAGCAGTAAAGCTTGTGAACAATATCATTTAGAATACTTGCTAAATTTTTAAGACTGTTTTTTATTGAATACAACTCTCCGGATTTACTTATGCGTTCTCCGGATTTTCTATAATTTAAAATTGGTAACCCTAACTAAGTAGAAAATGCAATGTTGTCAGATATTGATGTCCTTGGAAGATTTGAACCAAAGGATTAATATATGGGTTGTTTAAAGGTCGCCATTTGTCAGCCACATATGGGAGTAGTGATAGTAACGTCATACAGTAACGACTCCGCTTGATATTTTTTGAATGATACTAAAGTTCCTTTTTTAAGGGATTTTTGGCTCAAGTGTACTTTAGATTTAATTCTTATATGGTATAATGCTCTCTTTTGTGGCTAAATTTTCATTATGGACCGATTTAATCGGGAATTAAATTTAAAAAAATAGCCGAAAATGCAACGTTGTCAGATTGTGGGTGTGCTAAAGTACACATGAGCCGGATTTTTACTTCAGAACTCTAATAAATTGGAAGATATATGTGTTCTATACGAAATTAATATAGCCATGGCTATCGAAGGGAACCGAATTAATGGAAAAAATTGTAATATTTGTCACCGTTTTTATCACATTTATATCCCGTTTACATCACTTGTGATCCTAGTGTGATATCACTTTATTCCACTTTATGCACATCAAAGATCTGTGGAAGACCTACTTACATTAACAGTCATATATTTCCCCAGTGTATCAGAAACTATTCGGGGAGATAATTTTTCGTGGTGGTCTGGAACATCCGTTATTAACGGTTCCGGTTTCCAGGCATTAAGCAGTCGTTTCCGTTCCTGAAACAGAAAATCGGTAATGAAAAATTAGGGGCTGAACGGGAAAAATGGGTTCCTACCTCTGCGGAAATCATTCGTTTTCGCATTGGACGCTTCATTAAGTACCAAATGGCAAACAAGCCGACGGCAATCTCCAAAATGGTAACAAGTGAGGCCTAAGTATAAGGAGTAATATTGAATGAGAAATATAATCAGATATAACACAAGATTGATATAACCTCCGTCAATTTGGTGATTATGAAACTGGATGGATCCATTTTGTTCGGATGATGTGCTAAGGGTTGATGCGAAACTAAGAAGACAATTTTTTTTTGGGCTAATTTGCACTGGTATGTCTTTACGTGTGCGATTCGAACGGAAGACCAATGTCAATTGAAATCGAACACGTTTACCGATCCGCCCACAAAACCCCTTAATTACAATTTTATTGCCCAAATTCTTTCTAAATTCCTGCAAAAAATCCGGCCAGAGAACAAACAACGACGTTAAACAACCCTCTTCATTTCTAACCCCATTGAAATGTTTCCCCTCCTATGTCCTTGAAAGAATGCGTTACAGACTGAACAAAAATATACCACTGATCTTTTAATTGTTGTCCTTTAACTACAAAACATTTTTCTTCAACGGAATTATCCTTCTAGTTGGCCCAACTCTTGTGGGAACCCTTAGTAGTATTGATCGATGCAATTACACCCCAGAAACACCACTTTAATCGCATAAATCAACCCAAAAACAACCCTATCAAGAACTAGTCAAATCCAAAAAAATAACTAAAAAATTTCATGAAAATGCCAAACTGTTTTGGTAAATATTTATTGGAAAATCTTCTCTTCATTTCCCTTGATGTAACAACAAATTTTGTAGTTACAAATAATAATAAAAATCATTTAATTACATCGTATTTTCAAGGTGAACTTGCCAATTAAATTTCATATTCCATTAATTTGTGTTAACGAAAGAATTTTTAACAATTTTTGCCTTGAGGCAAATTTCCCCCTTTCATTAAACCGGAATAGTTCATTCCCCTTTTTAGTTCATCCTCGTTTTTTCCCAAATCATTCCGGGATTCCTTCTAAATAAAATGATAACCCAATCTTTTGTTCGTACATAACTTTTTTTTTTTCCTTTGATCTGGGGGCCTCTCATGAGAGTTCCTCTGCGCTGGGTCCTAAAAGGACTATTGCGCCCTTGTTCGTACATAACTCAAAAACCACTGATCCAATTTTTGTTCTATTTTACCCCTTAAAAGGGTAACATTTGTAAAATATACGCCAATGATTATATAAGCTTACATCATCGATGGTGGATCCAAGCTTTATAAAGAGAACAAATGGGCTAACAAAAAAGTAGACTCCCCTGTTCAAAAAGGCATTATGAAATCATTACATTTAAAATACCTTTAATAACTAAACGACTTCTAATGGGTTTTTTAACATTTAAAATGCCTTTAATTACTTGTTTTAAACATGGTCTACTTCTAATATAATATAACTATTGATATTTTCAATTTTATCGAGATTGGAGTTCAATCTTAAAATATCATCACTTTAGAGTGTTATTAGCCTAATCTATAAATCCGGCTCTAGTATGCATGTGTGTTGTTTGCTTAATGAGTAAAATGGTAAGTGGAAGATGCATGTGAGCAAAAAAGATCAATTTTAAAGTCGTTAGAAAAATCAAATAACATTAATTAGTATCGACACACTTGTGTCACATATACGAAGTCGTGGGTATTGGCTATGTATTCTCAAAAATTCTTCCTTGAATTTAAAACAGAAACAATTTTCAAAAAGAAAAATAGTGAAAATTACCTGGAATGTGAACGAAAATACTAAATTATTTGAATTTATTTAAACATAAAAACCCCTGTTAAAGAAAGCCATTACATTTAAAAAATGAATCATCACAAAGCAGTTACGGAGTGATCCAAACTACTTGATGACCACTGAGGAAGATTTCTTGGCAATCGAAATACGTATCTGGGCAATACGTCCCAAATATTTTTGTTTGAAGTTCTGTTCAAATTTATGTTTATGATATGATTTTTATATATTATTATATTAAATTATACTACATAAATTGGACTGCAATATATTCTATATATTATATACACAGTATAACTTTTCAAAGTCAGCGAAAAAAATCTTATTTTAACTTTTAATGGTTTTTTTAAACATTTAAATTGCCTTTTTTTTAACAGGGATACGAATTGACAAAGCGAAAAATTGAATAATTCATTTAATCTTTATCGCTCCATCTTTCAATTTTGAATAGATTGAACCACAAGAACAAAATCGCGGGTAAATATTTAGATGCACTAAAATTGCTGTTACTAACAAAATCAATTTTCTTCTAATATTTCGGTACCACATTCCTCTTATATTATTATAAAATACTTACATAGGAGTAGCTCCCCCTTGAATGGGGTCCAGTTATTACCTTTTAAACGGTATGCATTTGTTTTGCATCCACTTCTGGCCATGTATATACTGAGGCTAATAACAGGCGTAGCCTTATTATCCTTATTTCTGAAATAACAATTCAGACATCCTTTTTTTTATTCTACTAACATTTCAATTCCTAGCTTCAAAGCTGAAACTCATTTTTTTATTCTGTTCAATGTATTTTGGAGACGTCATAGAAAAGTTGAAATATTGTCCAAGTTGAAGTATTATCCAAAATTGTATGTCTTTTAAGTTAATAGAAACATAAATTATAAATATAGGGAATTTTTGTTTGTAAGAATAAAAAGAACAGATTTGATCTAAATATTGAGTATCGCAAATATTCAATTCAAAATTATATTTTATTTGTAGATTTTAGATGTTTAAAAAAATCGATTTTTGCAATAATTATATGTTTTGGCGGCGCACAGTCATGCGCATTAATCAACTTTATATATATTTCTTACACAAAAATTGTCCTTTTTTGTTTTCTATGTTCTTATATTTTCACATACAAAAACTCGTCTTTTTTGACCAATTACAGATAATTTACTTAAACGGGTCATATCTTTTCTGAATTGAAAATGCATGTGAATTTTTTTATAAACATTTGAGAAAATATAAATGTAGATTTTATTTCTCTTATAAACATTTACGAAATATGATAAAACAAAGCCACATAATGGAAATTGTTCAATATTATAATCAGACTTGTTTCATGGCGTTTTTAAATTTTTCCATTGATTTCGGGAACGGCTTTGAACAAGTCTGCCACCAGTCCATGATCGGCCACTTGGAAAATTGGCGCTTCCGGATCCTTATTGATCGCGACAATTGTTTTACTATCTTTCATTCCCGCTAGATGTTGAATCGCTCCAGATATTCCCACAGCAATATATAAATCCTAAATCAGAACTATATTACTTAATATTTTATTTTAATATATGATACATTCCAAATGAAATCGATCATTTTTCGACTTATTTCCCTTTTAGAACCATCAAATCTGACAACATTGCATTTTCTATTATTCTTTATCTAATCTAATATAGTGTAATTATATCTTTAGTGGCTTACTTTTCATTATAGGTCGATTTATTCGCGAATTACAAACAAACCAGAAAATGCAACGTTGCCAAATTTTACGGTTCTAAAAGAGACAGAAGTCCATTTTTCAACCCTTTTCACTATTCCCTTTAGTTAACAATAGAGGCTGAGTTCATTTGGGATATCGCTTATGTAAAATGGTATTACCGGAGCAACAATCTTTCCAGTTTGTCCTACTTGAAGATCATTGGCAACGAATCCTGCGTCAACAGCGGCACGGGAAGCTCCAACTGCAGCGTTCAGTTTATCCGCCATTTCGTATAACATTTTAAAGTTGTCACCAGATTTCATGCCTCGACCGCCACTGACAACAACTTTAGCACTGGTCAATTCTGGGCGATCCGATTTGCTAAGTTCTTGCCCTACAAATTTAGTTAAATCTGTTTTATAGTCTTTAGATGGCGCTGCTTCTGTTTTGGCATTTCCTCCTTCGAGCGGTTCTGGAGCGAATGCAGTTCCTCGGACTGATACAATCTTGATCGGATCTTGAGCTTGTAACGTTTGAATTGCGTTTCCTATGAGAAAAGATATGTTTTTATTCAAGTATGAATAACTTTCGTCGCCATTTTATCACATTTTTGGAAATAAGTTTTAATTTATTAATTTACGGTTTAAGAACATAACTAACAAAACGCTTTTTGAAGTTATACTTGTTTAGTGATCTTAAATAAAACAAAAAATAATCACACTGAATTTTTAATAAAATGTAACGCCGTTGCCACAGCAGGAAGTTCAACTCGCAAATGGTTAGCGAGAAACTTCAAGCGAACGTGAAAGAAGTGACGTATTGCCCAGATACGTATTTCGATTGCCAAGCAACCATCCTTAGTGGTCATCAAGTCGTATTGAATCGCTGGATAGTTTATTTTTTTGTAAATTATATCACATACATAAGAGTACGATACATTTTATATATTGTAAAAGCAGTATAACTGTTAAGAGTTACCAAAATAGTCTAATATGATACATTTTCTGTATTTGGTAAGGATTATTCAAGATTCTCATCATCTGTTTACTGATGATTATGTAATCGAAATTTCGAAAACAATATTAAATAGTTACCAGCATAAATTGTGCGCACAAATGTATCGGGTGATTTGATTCCAATTATATCAGAAATAGGGGAAACGTCCAATTTGGCTGCGACTCGGGGTAAAAGAGCTTTGCCAAAAGCAGTCGCACCAGCGACAATATGTGTGAAATTAAACTGTTTTTGAGTATCCACCACCAAGGAAGTCAAACTTTCAGCTGTAAAGCCATTGAATGCATCACTATCAGCCACTAAAACTCGTGAGACCACTTTGGACTTAGCCAAAGCTTCTGCAACCTAAAAAAAAAAACACTTTGCTTAGCTTCAAAATGCCAATTGCCTAAATATACTTACAGGACCACATTTAGTTCCGGCCACCAAAACGGAAACATCTCCTCCTATTTGCTTAGCAGCTCCTAATGCATTTTGCGTAATTGCAGTTACTGAACTGTTATTGTGCTCAGCAATAACCAACGTGCTTTGCAATCGCACTAAACTATACTAAATTTAACCAAAATAGTTTCATTAAAATTTAAGAATAACAAATTGTTTTTCATTGCATTATTTACCTTTCCAGTTCTCGATAGGTTTTTCGTTACGGTAGTAAACATTTTACACCAAATAAAGCCAAAAATATTTTCTATTCGAGATTAACTAATAAATAAGAGACGCAATCTTTAAAATGTACGTATATCCGAATATTTCAGACCAAATTCCAAAGGTTATCTTATTTGAAATCGTCTTGATGACATATTCAAGATGATATAATCAGAAACTGTGAAGAACTAGTTCCTAGTGTATTTGGCTTAGTATTCTAAGAAATCGGAACTGTTCTCGAACTTTAAAAATCATTAACGCGATCCCCGCTGCCCGCAAACGTCATCAACCAGAGAAGAGAGACTTATATCTCTCTCTATATATTCTCTTCTCTGTCATAAACGTCATTATCGTAAATGACGTAAGATATACGATGCATACTACACCTACGTCATCTGAGTGAGACGACAATACATTGAAAAGATATGACGAAGAAAGTATGTCGTTTCCGTATTTATTTTCAAATCTCATTAATCTACGAAATTCAAATATGAAATTGAAGAAAACTATTACCAAAATGAAAATTCTTGCTTTTATTATTCAATGTGATCAATGTTTTAATTCAAATTTATCACCTTAAAGGACCTAGATCCTGATGGCCGATTTATATATATTTATAAAAAAAAATTATCACCGAATATGATTTCAGAGTATAATTTCAATTATGTATACTAGCGGCCGACAAATCAACCGTTATATACTGATTTGCGTATAAAAATTATTAAAATTTCCGATTTTTTGGATTCAAATATTTTTATTTTTCTCCACTTCTTTTATTTTCTGATTTCCGCCTAATTTAGAATCACTTAAAATCGGAATAGCAATATTTTCCTTTCAACTGATATATTCCTTTTGCAAATGCCTGTAATTACTTTTTTGAACATTTTTAACAGTAGATTGCATTCTAACAAAGTTGATAAATGATAAAAAACCAGATATGCAGGTATTAAAAAAGGGCCAAAACATAAATATGGCCGGTGATCAGATATGCTACGAAATGCTACGCATCAGTTGCATATTTATTTCCCATGATGAAAAACAAAGACAACAAATATCTCTATCTCATGATTTATTAGCGTTCAATCAATATTACAGTGGAATTCCCCCGTTTTGAAGTTGTAGCGAAAAGGCATTTAAAGGCTTAAATGTAATGTTTTCAAAATTCCTTTTTGTAACAGGAATTCACTTGTATATCTAAATATTTTTTTTAGATTATTTTAAGGGAAGAATGGGAATCTAAAGGATTAGAAGGATTAGGATATATCTAAAGAATTAGGATTAGAATATCTAAAGGATTAGGATATATTTTTTTGTTAAAATAATCTCAACATATATTCAATTACTTTGTTACTATAATTATAACTACATACAACAAAAAAACAGTATTTTTTCACACATTAATACACATATATATTACACATATAATATATATTTAAAGTTCTAATCTATGTTAAAAATGTTGACCAGTAAACAACGTTCAATATAAAAAACGAAAATGGAAAGAAAAATCGGGAAAATTTATCAATATAAACAGCAGTTTCTCGTCCGTTACAAAATGTGTCGTATTGTGGTAAGCCCAGAGATGGCCTAGGTTCCATATCCTGGAATATATAGTTTATTCTAGTAGTTTTTGTTTTTCCAATAAATTTTCCCAAACCTTATATTCGTCCAAGTCGGATCGGATATCATCATCTGAGTACCCTTTCATGGCCTTGGTAGCGACCGGACCCATGTAGTTATTGACCACTGCAAATTCCATCAGGGATAAAAACACAAAAACGGAACAACTAGACATCCAAACATCGATCGCTTTTACATACGAAACGGGTGGCAATGATTGCTGCGATTGCGTATTTTGAGTCGCTAGAACCATAGTAACTTGTATTAAATGTGGGTATTATGAAAAAAAAAAAACGAGAATAAACACAATTTATCATTAGTGTTTCAATCCGGACTAAAGAGCCGGAACTTGGAGCCTACATTTTTACATTATTAAGTACATAGAGTCATGCTTCCACAGATGCTGACGTCATATAGTGCAATCAAGAAACAGCGTTTTTTGATCTGTCAACTAATATTAATTTATGTACACATTCGGAAAATATCTTGTAGAATCATCTCTATATGATGCCACTATCATTACTTCTATGTTTAACCAATAAACCTTCGACCTTTGAGTAGTTCCTGGATTGTATGGTAAGCCTTGATTTCCTAAGTATTCTCGTAAAAGAATGTAAAAATTAAAATTTCTTTGTGAGCCACTTATACCAGGCACACTCAAAAGTGTTATAGGGTAAACTTCTGCCAAACTCTTCTCCGTATCTCCACGGATATGTGTATCTACCATACTTTGGGAAACACTGGTCTTAGAGTAAAATTAATCGAAATCCTTTTCAAAAGTACACCCCAATTAAGAAAAACCTGGTACCTAATGTTAGTAATGAGGTAACACCAAGAGTAACTCGAGCAGGAATAGCTTCCGGTTTAATCCAAAAAGATATCCAAGACATGACGACTATTAAGGCCGATGGAATATATGTGTGAAACAAATGGTAACCGAGTCGACGTCGTAGATTAAATACAATAGCCAGACATGTAAAATTGCCTGTTGAAAATAAATTATATTTAAGTAGACTGTGATTTTTTAGTTAAGCAGGGCCCATAACCTGTTGAGTATTCGATAGTACAATCGGATGTGTAATTGTTGGAGATATCAAGTTGTGGCAGTTCTATGTCTGGATTGACAACCAACGGATCGGTCATGTTCCATAAAAACACCAAATCGTGATCCGTATGTGATACTAAAAGCAAATCTTGAAAATCTTCAACCAAAATTGATTAAATAAGCATAGCTACTTTAAATTTCCGACTAGTAAATAGAAGTTCACTACTTCACTAACTACTTCATAGTAGTTAGAATACTACACAAACCCTAGAACTTGAGAGTAAGAAGAGATACTTCTCTATATTCCCACCTAAAGAATTGAAGTTCTTAGTTTCTAGTTTTATTGATTAAATTACTACAGATAAATATACTACAGATAGTATTCACGGTTACGAGAATGGTATTATTGAAATATAACTACATACAACTTTCGATCATCATAGAACATATTTGTGTATCGTGCGGATAAGATTCGAATTTCATTGCGCAAGAAAGAACCAACGTCAACCTAAAAACATACTTTGATTAGTAAGTGGGCAAATAATCTACGGATAACATATACTTGGACATGTAGAGTAAGGTTTTGTCGTGATACAGCCACAGATAGTGGTTTGGAATGCTCATCTCATGAAATGTGACCTTTTTGGCATTCTTAAAAAAGCAATCCGGACGCCAAATACTATGCAACCAGTCCACATCCAAAATCCTGTATTCCTCGCTCATGTTCTCCGGAAGTCGAAGTCGAGGATCTCTCCAGCTTTGTGCGAGGAAAATATCGGTCACGTACGTCTGCAAATTTCAACAGTTTCAGTAAAAGAATTTCCGAACTTCATTGCAACAATTAGTTGTATCTAAACTCCAAATTTCATCAAAATCGGTTCAGTCATTTTCGAGTTAAAATAAGACATACAAAATGAGGATATCTTCTTGATCTTGAGTGAAAGAAAATGAGGATATCTTGAATGAAAATTCATTCAAAAGTTAGGTCAATTAAAGCGTGACAAACTGGAATTTGTATATAAGTGTAGATATTGTTTTCCAATTGAAAAACTTAACTGGAATCTGGCAATTTTATTGATTCTACTTTATACATTCAGATGTTAAAAGTCAATTCATAATTATCGTTAAATACTTCACGAAAAGTGGGGAATAATGTTTTGTTGCGGGTGTGGGTAAAAGGACAAAATTTTCCTTGAAAAGAAAGATTCCTACCCCTAATATATCTATAGCTATGAGAAACGGGGTACTGTGGATTCTGGTGGATAAAATTAATGGAAAAGATTTCCTTTTGGGAGTTTCTTATTATTATTATTTTTAAATCCTTAGATAAGTGGATAACAAGGGATTTTAATTAGAGGAAATTTATTCAAAGAAGACTTGCTTTCTGAAAAGGTTTTATGTTAATTATTTTCTAGTGTCAGCAAAAATTTAATGCTATTAACGAAAAATTAAATCACGATGGCTGCGTCCTACTAAGTGGTAATTTCACCGTTGCATCATCTCAAAATGCATGTAGCAATGTGTGAGAAGTTTAAGGGATATTCCTGACGTAGGGGTTGTATTTAGCAATGGTGAAGAATAGAAACTATAAAGGAGTACATTAGTATGGTTATTTTGGAAGAAAGAATAAGAACTATTAGTAGTAAGTTGATTCGGGAGTCAATTTTAAAAAAAAAAAAAAACCGTTTTATAGCAAAAAAATAGAAACTCTAGGGTTTCTAAAAATCCGTAAACTGAGTATTACTGGAGGTTTTGACAGTATAGAAGAAGAGTAAGAAAACCACTAAAATGAGTGGATGATACCAGGAAAATGAACGACCCCTAATGATAGAGAGACTAGCAGGAAAGCCAAACATTAATAAACATTAAAAAATAGGGGAGACTTTCGTTTAGAAGTGCACGAAAAAGGGTAACAGAAGAAGAAATCGAACAATACTGAAGATCTGATTGTTATGAGGGTCGAATTTAGTACCTACCAATTACGGAAATTCGGGAAAAAATAATCACAATTTTTCTTTTGTTCGCTAGATTCTGAATTCTTTTTTTTTTCGTAAGACTTTCCAATTAAGACCAATTTCTAACCCAATACTGATTATCTGAGTTGAAGATCAAGTTTAAGGTAAGTGCTTCGAAACTTCTGGCGAAATATTTAATATTTCTCGGTTTGCCGATTCTTGTATATCCTAGATTCGCTAAAGATCTCAGTAGGTGCTCTATTATTAGGTGGTACATCAAAATTAACTGTTACACATGGCGCCTTTTATGGACCTTCTGAATTACAGTAGATTGAATGATCTTAAGAATGACTTGAATTTTGTAATTTTAATATTTTTCGATGAGACCAAAATTTTGATTACTTACCATTGATTCCTCATTGATAGAATCCAAGGAGAGGACCGTAACATGAAAATAAACAATAGTTGGTTGGCCCTGTAATTTCGGTGCCCGATTTTTGTCATAGTGCTTGGTACGAATGGGTAATATATCCCTTAGCGATAAACTAGTTTCCTGATACTCAACTTGATGGCGGCCCGTATCATTTCTATTCGAGCAAAAGAAAAACAATTAAAAATGCAAATACTTTGACAAAATGGCTGACGTACACAAAATGGCACTTGGTCGCACAAATGCGATCGAGAAACACTACCGAACAGAACACAATCACCAAAAAATTGAACATTTGAAACGCGCGATTTTTGCCGAAAATCCAACGGAAAATTAGTGAAAATCTATGCCCGTTTTGTCAGGTCGGCTTTGCAATAATTTACTCATTGTTTTTAAGCGATAATGAGACGAGGTTTTCGGGAGGAAATCAGAGTTGTTCAGAGGGAAATTTAAATGATTTCGTGAACTTTATCTTATATCTAATAATAAATTGTTGAAGAAGCGACAGAATCTCCCTTATTGTGGTTGAGTAAGCATTATTTTCAACCAGATATCCCCAACAAGTCCCAAATTCGCTTGGTTATCCTGTCGAAGAAAATTCCGCTTGTCAATTATGACTTTTTCCAATTTCAACCACTATAAAAATATTATACTTACTAGTTTAAGCCCAAAACATTTTAATTTCTAATCACATTATCCCACTTTCCCTTCGGATCCTGCATAAAATGTTGACATAGTCTGGTTGAAGGGGATTTTTTCTTTCATTCCCCGTGCATGCATTTATAATATTTAATTGGATTTTCTTTCGATATTGACCGCTTACCTGGCTTCTATCAATATTCAATATAAAATAACTTGAAATAAAAAAGAAAATTGTTTAATAGAGATATTATACAGCTTCTCATTGTTTTAAGTTCCATTTTCCAATCCTAAGACTACTTTTATTCCATTTTAAAATTACCGTTGAAAACATTATTTAATATTTAAATATTTTCAATTCCGCAGTCCATTTCTTTACATATACAAAGTAACTATACACAGTTACCTATACAATTTTTTTTTCGTTATTTACCGTCGTTTTATAACTACTAAGGTCTTTAGAGACTCTAGGGTTAATAAAAATCCATAATCGAAAAAAAATAGAAAACTTGCTCGATACAAAGATCAAATCTAACACCTACCAGTTTTGGAACGGTCACCTAGACTACTCGGTCACCAGTAGGATTACCTAAATAAATTTTTACATACAACCTTAAAGAATACCCTAGAGACCGTTTTTGGTGGCAACGTTGCATTTGCTACTTTGTTTTATATACTAGTCGCGATGTAGAAATATAAGTATATAAGTTTCGGTTTTGATTTTGGTTTCGGCCGAAACTGATGCCGAAATTCGGTTTCGGCAGTAAAAGCTAGTTTCGGTCGGACATTAATGGACTTAAATCAACTCTTCATATTTAATATAATATTCCCAATTTAGGTTTCGCATGTACTAATGCTTCTGTTAGAAACCATTGCTTTAGATCATGGGTCGGCAATCTGCGGCCCGCAAGATTCTCGCCGCAACGCACATGACGGACGATATTATACACAATCGAGTGAAAGGAAGCGAGAAAAGGAGCGAAGGGATCTTATTGATTTTATTAACTGTAATAAATGTCGTTAAAATTATACACTAAGCGTTTTATTTTTAAAACTAAAATATTTGTACATAAATATTGTAGGTATACCTACTACAAGTGCGGCCCGCACTGACCCCCATGAAAAATATTTGGCCCTCTTACAACAAAAGGTTGCCAACCCATGCATTAGATAATTAAAAGTTCTTCCGTTTTGTACTTAAGTCTTTCGGAATCAAACTACAGCAGAGAAAGCTTTGCATCTCAAATATTAAAAGCTATTTTTGCAGCAAATTAATCGCTAAAGAAAATAATTATTTGGCTCTAGTTGTTTGTAGGTCGGTCAATATCTGGCAACTTTGTTTTTATTCTAGT
The DNA here is from genome assembly GCA_958496175.1 of Sisyra terminalis. Taxonomy (NCBI): domain Eukaryota; kingdom Metazoa; phylum Arthropoda; class Insecta; order Neuroptera; family Sisyridae; genus Sisyra; species Sisyra terminalis. Next base: position 1,186,552 of record OY292280.1, read on the forward strand.
CGCGATTTTTTTGTTAACTTTCCAATATGGTAAAATTTTTTCGTTGGTAGCTAAATTTTTATTATGAATGGGATTATTAGTGAATTTAATTAAAAAACAATGTAGAAAATGCAACATTGCCAGATTTGACTGTTCTAAAAGGAACTAGAGCCAAAAAATGTAAACGTTGAACATTTTTAATGCTTCCGTTTTCAAAGCGAAATGAAACAATTTGTAGATAATTGTAATGTTATATGATTTTATAATGAAAACGACATATGAATCTAACGATAAATTTATAGGAAATGCTTGCAATTCTTTGGATTAATATTAAACTGGTAAATTTCAATGCAAATCGGGAGATTTCATAAGGATTGTAGTTATGATAGTCCTTTGAAAACTTAGATGGAGCTTTTTTCAACATGTGGAACATGACGCATGCCTTATTGTCCTTATTCAATTGTTGATCTATCGCCATCTACGTTTTCTTATCGCAACTAACATCGTTATCATATTCGTGAAATAATTAACCAAACGAAGAAAAAAATATAAAATTATTATTGAACAAGTTGAGATTTGATATTAAAATTGAATAAAATCATTGTTAATTTGGACGAATTTGCATTGGGGTCGGTTAATACTTATGGGGGTAGTTTCAAGTGTGTGATCAATTGAAAACGATAACGTAAGCATTAAGTGGGAAGCATTTGGAGTCGAAATTGAACAATTCCCGGTTCTAATTGCATTTGGCTAATTGCCTATTGATTCATTGATTTGGGTCATTGGTTCCAAGTAATTTTTGGATGATTCATCGTTTCGAGGTTATCACCTGAGCTTTATGGAATAACTGACGTAATTTGTATTTACGACCATACGGAAAGGTATGCGATAAATGGAGGATATTCCCGGAAAATTATTCCTAATCGATTCTTTTTTTTTTGCAGGATAATGAGTTACACGTTGATAATGTGCTTATTGTTCATTAGAAGTCCCAAATACGATTTAAATCAGACCTTATCCATGCACCGATTAGCCACGTTATTGTAAAAGGGGATAAGAAGTTCGAATTGATTTCTTAGGGGTTTCCTGAGTAAATTTGTTTTTAGTAATAGTTGAAGAAGGCCAAGGGTATATATTTATGTTAGAATATACTGTAATATGTGTTTAAACGAGAATCACCGAAAATCAAATATATTGATTGGAAGTGTGTTGGATATTGGTTACAAATCAGCGATCGGTTACTGTAGCGAGGATCTAGTGACCTTCGAAAATCCGGGAGACGGCAACAATTTGTTGTGGTGGGGTCGGTTAACCCGTTGGCGTATTATGACCGAGTTGGAGATTGCTTCGGGACGTCCTCGTATTGGATGGAGAAAAATCAACGATCCTGGTGACTGACAAGTGCTGAATACGATTCACCATGCTCCCAATCCAATACGCTCCAAATGATCCCTTATTACACTAACCAATCAAATTAAGCGCGCCCAATTCAAATATCAGTTTAGTGCGCGGAAGAAAAAGAAACGGAAAAAACGGCCAACAATGAACATTTTATTGTCCAATTACCAATCGAGCAAATCCTAGCGAACTGAATCATCGACAGACTTTCAATCATTCATTCGGGTTTAGTGCGGCTTACTCGAATAGACTTAGAAAAAGAAAAATAAAATAAAATAAAATAAATAAAATCGTGTGTGATTTGGACAATTGGAAAAACTGTTCTAAAATTTTAGACGATTTTAATTTAAGAGCCTAGTGCAGTGCAATGAATAGCAAAATTCCAACGACCACTAACCGATTCGGAATTCTATCATTCCCAAAACACAATCACGATGAGGCAAAAACACCCACTTTGCAAAATGAACAACGCATTGAACTTCTCAAAGGTAATAATGACCCAAACAATTTTATGGTAATTGAATTTTGACAGCTTACTGATAGACGAGTCCAAAAGGTGGAACTTATATATACTGATGTACGCCCGTGAGAAACTATACTTCTTTGATATAATAAAAAGATATTTTCAATCCACTGTTGTAGCCGCTTCCTTTTGTAGTGCCTGAACTGGTACACATTATGCTAACCAAAACATGATACAATTTGCTTTTAATATGAAAATACATAATAAGCAAACGTATGTTGGGCCAAAGACAAATAATATAAAGTTGTAAACACATCCATGACCCAAATTTGAACTTTCTTGTCATTAGTTTCAACTGTCATTACGATTTCATTCAATTGCTAATTTTTATCATTTATCAGTTGTGCAAGGTTGAGCTGTGGATATTTCACGGAAAGTTACTGATTTTCAAATAGAAGATTAAATTGGCTAACATTTATACTATATGTATACACAGTTGAATGTTTGTACTTTCTATATAATATGTGTACACATTTGGCTACTAATAAAAAATATATATTACATATTATATGAGTTAACCGTTTATCAATTCAGCATGGGTCACATGCTCGACAAATACTTATCAAAAACATTTACCATATAAAAGTAGATTTTTGCAATAAAATATGTATCAATATTATGTATAAGCGATCCTTAATAGCAACGTCCTAAATTATATTAATACAATTGTAATTGTATATTTTATTTATTCATTTATATATATGTATTGAAATTGATTTTTACTCAAATATAGAAAAACATAATGATATATAAAATATCAATCGACTTTCTTTACATTATTTCAAATATTGGATTGAATTATTTCCAAAAAAATATCTTTCTTTTAAATGCGTTTTAATTGTTATAATAATAAGCAAACGTAAGTAATATGTATGCATATATGTAGAAAAAGACAGAAAACAAACATTGTAAGCACATACGTGCGAGTGAAATACAATTATTGTCTCAAATTTGAACGGGATGATCGTTGCTATGGTTTCAACAGTCATTTCGATTTCATTCAATCAATTGCCAATTTTTACCATTTGTTATGTATGTCAGTATTGGTCGGTGAATATTTCACGGGAAGTTACTAGTTATGTATTAATATGGAGATATAAGCTTGGATCAGGTACGTCGAAATTTGAGAACTGTACGTATTGTTCACTCGAATGCAATTTGTACGTAAATTTTGACATATGCCAGAAATGAAGAAGCGACGGTTATTTTCAAATATGTATTATCAAATATATATGACAGAACCTAAAAATTAAACAGTTCAATAATACGATAATAAATATAATGTAAGTATATTTTGCATTTCGCAAATGCTTTGGAATTTCCTTTCATTAATAATAATTAATCAAAGTTTTTCAGTGTTTTTCCCATAAAAAAGTAAAATTTATTTAGAAAATTTGGTGTAAGTCCATTTTAGCGCACCCGCAATTGGGCAACGTTGCATTGTCGACTTTGTTATCAATTTAATTCGCGATTAAATCTGTTCATAATAAGAGTTTAACCACAAAAGAGAGAATTATACTATATTAGAGTTGAATTATCAAAAAATCGCGAATAGAATGAAAAGCAAAGTTGAAAATGCAACGTTGCCAAATTTTGACCAACATAACAGAGACTTGAGCCAAATATATATATTAAATATACCTTAAACAATAACATACCGTAACATTGTGAACTCCGTCAGCTTATAATCGTCGTTATACTTAAACATCGTTTGACTACAATCTAACGTAGTCTAACCTACCGTTAGTTTATAATCTAACAAAACTTATCAACTCTATGATAATGACTAAGAGAGGCATTTGTTTATGCGTATAATTATGAATCACGGACGGAACGTATGATGGCACTATGATAAAATGCCGTTCATAAACAATCGATCATGAAAATCGATATTTTAGGTTTCTACATCGATGTTTATAAACGATATTTAGATAAACCGTTTGCATCTCTAAACGCCAATCGAACCAGTAGTTCTCCACTTATTGAATCATTAACAGACAAATAAACAAAATTGAATATTATAATAAAGAAAAATCAATTATTTCCTCTTCGAAATGCTTCAAAATGAATACCACAGTTTGGTATTTTACTGATATTTTAGCGATTATTGGTATTTTTAGTATCTTTCTGTTTAAAAAATTTCATTTTAAAATATCTTCCAATGAAGAATTCAAGGTTTTTCTTTTGATCATTAATTAACTCAATTTTTTGATAAACATTTGATTTAAAATTATTTGTAGTTATTTTTTTTATGTAATATATAAAATTTGAACAAAATCGCAAACAAATATATTTTTGGCGTGTTGCCCGTATTGGCAATCGAAGTACGTATCTAGGCAATACGTCAAAAAAACATTTGTTTGAGCTTTTGTTCAAATTTATGTTATATGGTTTACGTAAATTATATTACATAGATAAGACCATAATATATTTTGTATAACCGTATAGTATAACTGTTCAAAGTCAACGAAAAAATTTAATCTGATATCTTTTTATAACGCACTGCCGATTGTTCTATGCACGATAGAATATTTCTGTATTGATATATAAAATTTTTGTTAAAAATTCCTCGACATATATTTGTATCATAACAACCTTCTTTATGGACTATTTCATCCTTTTAAAGGATTCACCCATAATTAGTGTTTTATTAATTTCGTTTCATTTTTTTTTTTATTAAGTTGGGTTATCCATCCTGGATAACCCAACTAGATGGATAACCCATGCTAGGCCCCTACTTTACTTAGTTAAGATCAAGCAGCTGGGCGAACCTCAGCACTCCTTTTCAGTTTCAGGGTTTGTTATCCCCAGTTCGCCATTTTTCCATTTATTGAGCACCACATTCCCATAGAACTTGGGAACCTGCATTTTGGGTTTTCTACTTATAATCGCATTGCATGCAGATGTTTCTTCATTCCCCAGTGGCCGGTTATTAGACTCGTTACCAATTTAATTTAACCAACTTTCTTGTAAAACAAAGTGTTTCATTAGTTAGTTTTTGCGATGGTTTTCCCATAATTCTTTTACTGTGCTTTTGTCCAGTAGTGTTCTGTTTTATGCAATGGTTTTTGTAAACCCATTCCTTGATGGTATTTTTCACTGTTAATCTTGTAACTCCAAGTATAGGCTGTGGGCCTGTGAAGAGTGATTGGGATTTTTTCTGGGCAAGGGCGTCAGCCTTTTCATTACTTTTGATACCCTTATGGCCTGGTACCTATCCTAAGTTTACCTTGTTTTTGGTAGCCAGGTTTGTGAGAGGTTCCTTGCATTCCCAGGTTAATTTAGAGGGCATCTTTGGTTTTCTCAGTGCTTTCAATACGGCCTGGTTTTAAAATTAAAATGTTAATTACCATAGTTGGGGAATTAATATAAAGAAGTTTAAGCTTTGGCTCCTTCGGAGCCAATTGGTTTCAGCTCCGGTTTTCAATTAGTTAGCGATTTTTTTTAGAAATAGAAAGCTACTATCGAATAAGTATTAATTAAAATGTTAAATTTGATAGTGTTGTATTCAACACATGATTTTTAGAAACAAAATGCACTATCAATGTTGATGGCTCAAATTCCAACCCCTTGCCTCCGAATTCGACTTCGGCTCCTCAACTTTGTAGACCACTATATTATTTGATACATTAATTGGATAAATTCTTTACATTCATTTGGAATGTAATTGACAAAATTATCTTAAAAAAAATTTTTTTTGATACATTTTTTCCAAAATGAATCAATTTATATTTTCTTTTTTTATCAAATTATCAGATGAGTATCGAATTAAAATTGATACTTCCTTTATCCTCGATAATATCAGTTTACAATAGAGTATAGGCTTTGACAATAGATGATATTGGAATGTAGTTTTTTTTATTTTAGAAAATTTTTAAAATATAATTCCATAAAATTGGATTAGTTCACTTCTAAACGCGAACGCGTAAACATCTCTTCGGTGAAAATTGATTAAAAAGTGGCTATTTGAAGTTTTGTTCGGGAAAATTTTCGTGAACAACTATGGAAAATTCGAAGGAAAATATTTTAGAAATGTCCGATACAGGTATACTGATAAAATACTTCACTTTTCGAAGCAGCAAACTTAACATTACTTTATTTTTCTTTTATGTTTGTTTATCTTATCAGAATTTCATTAAATATTTTGAAATTCTCAAATTTTATTATATCCCTTTTAAACTGCCTTGTAATATATCAATCGTTTTTTTACAACAGTATTAGTTCAAATATAAGCTATAGTTTTTTCTTAAATTGGTTCATTTCCACAACTTCGCCTGCATGACATCATATTAGAACCGTTAGAATCTACATACCAAGGTTGCCTAAAAGCCTTATTAGCATAATACTCGTTTTGGTGTACATTTAAAATAATAGAGGGCGTTAAAATCCTGTTTGGTTGTAACCCTTTTGGCTTGTTTCGTTTTTGTTTTTTTCAAATATCTCTAAAACTAGTAACTAAACGACAAAAATACCTACGAAACAAATTGCTGGAAAAACTTATTTTCCTATTATCAACCGTTTCGGAGATAAGGCATTGTAAAAGTTCATGACTTAGGTATACATCGTTACTTTTATTGGCACTATGATGAAATATATCGAATGATTTTTATTAAAAAAATGTTTTTCAATAATGGGAATAACAAGGTAACATTGTTTTTGAACTATCAACCCCTAACATCTACTATCTTAGTTTAAAGTGCCAAGACCAAAAATGGGTGCTCCCACGCTTTTCATGAATATTTTGAAAACCTTAACGAAATACTTATAAATCAAACTTATAAAATTTATAAAAAATTTAACCACTTATTACCGAATGTTTCAAAGATATGTTTCCGTAGGTTTCCGTTTCCTTTTTAATTGAAGTATCCTACAAAACAAAAACATAAACTAAAACTATGATGTCACAATTTGTATACTCCCTCTCCTCGTTTCGAAAAATTTATCCATGGTCACTAACTGTCGAATTACGGAAAGTGAAACTTGTTCCATATTTCTGGGAACCTAGAAACTGAGAAAATAGGTACCCATTAGGTGTAGGTAAAGGTTCCAACCGAATAATGCAAATGAGTTCTTTTGGTTTAAAATTTTTTAGTAAATTTTTGAATTTTAATAGAAGTAGCAAACTGCTTTTCTTTGTTGATGTGCGACAATTTGGATGGGAATTTTCTTCAATCAATTAAATTAAATCGCTTTGAACTTTTGAACTTAATTGGTGGGGTACAGTTCCATCGCGTTCATGATTGTTTCTCGAGTAAAACATTAACTGTTTTATGAACAATCATGAGGCATCCATTATTCCAAAACAATATTATATCTTCAAATTTAGTCTAAGAAATATCATTCTAGTATGGATTATTTATTTGTAGAGTCTCAATCCCGTTCGGCACACAATTCCAAAACGGATTACATCAACTTTGGCCATGAAGACCAAATGAAAATCGATGGATACGCCGAAGATCCTTTCAAACGGATAGTTACCATCTTCTTTATGGTTCTTACTCTTGGAGTGGTTCGACTCTTCTTCCATTGGTATCCACATCTTTACATGAAATCCGTTAACCGACGAGTACCACTTCGAGATGCCCAACGTCTCTTAATCACAGTAAGTGCTTCTAAAAAATATCACTATTCCTTTCTAAATTGTCCAAAATTTGGTCGATTCAGGAAAAGTATCAAGACAAACATACCAGCTATCATGTGAAAGAATTGAAAATTTTAACACCGCAACAACTCAATGATTTGGAGAACAAATACAGTGAAAACAGTTCGGAACATATCAACAAGAACCAAAATATTTCTCTCGAAGTTCCCATCTCACTATCTCTTCATTTTGGAGGTATTTAAACTTACGATTATAATTGGTCACCTAGAAATAAAACACTATTTAACAACCTTAAGTTTTTACATTAATAGTCGAGGAAAGGATAACAGAGATGTGTATGAGCAGAGTTGTCAAAGATACTTTTGGAAAGTATCTAGATACTAGATACGTTTCGTTAGTATCCATAGTTACTTTAGGTATTTAGTTATTTTTAAGAAAAAGGAAGTTAAATACTTGTCTTAAGTTACTTATGAAGATACTCTTTTAGTTACTTTGTGAACTAGGGCAGCCATAATGGAAATGGTTAAAAAATTGTTTATATCCCTTTCAGAACGGTCAAATCTGGCAACGTTGCATTTTGGTATCAGTATGGTATCATTTTCTCTTTTGTGGCTCAATTTTCATTATGGGTTACTTTTTTCACGAATTTAATTAGAAACAAAATAGAAAATGCAACGTTGCCAGCTTTGACGGCTTTAAAAAGGACATAAGGCAAAAGAACCTAATCTTAGGTCACTAATACTAGTTTTGTAATGGTTCAAGAATTGGACATATATATAATTTATAATATAATTCGACAGGTGGTCAATTTAAGCATGCTACCGACATTCGAATGTTTTCCTGTAAAAAAGTAACATACATTTGGGATAATGAATCTGGAAAGTTTGTTAAGTTGAAAGGATTGGATGTGGACATAACCAGCGATGTTTTCCATGATTCGAAACCCTTATCGGAACAAGAACAACGCAGCCGGTAAAAAGACCCAAAAATGTTTATACTTTTGGTTTAATAAATGAATTTTTCTAGTCGTCTCATTTATGGTTTCAATTCCATCAACGTACCAGAACAAAGTGTACTCTCGTTGCTTTTTCTTGAGGTTCTCAACCCATTTTACATTTTCCAAGCTGCTAGTTTTGTACTTTGGTTTTCCGATAGTTACTATGCATATGCAGCGGCGATTTTGATTCTAAGTGTTTTTGGAATTATCATGTCAATTGTTCAAACGAGACGAGTATGTTTTTAAACCGGTTAGGGCATTAAAATCTTCTATATTTCTCCAATAAGCCGCCATACTGTTTGTCATGCGCATAAATAACGAACGCACATTTTTGCGGTTCCTTTCCATGATAAAACTAATCTGGAATTCAAAAAAAAATACTAATGGGAGCCAATCTTAAAGAAACGAAATTCACATTAAAATTTTCTAGTTAATATGGTACTCTGGGTAATCTGGTACTTGCAAAAAGTTGTAAATAGCGATTTGCCAGAAAATCAACGCTGTTCCCCTTAATCTGATTAGTAATGTAAGTAATGTAGTTAGTAATTTCGAAAACGTTTGCAATAATGATGAAATTGATCAGAAACTTATGAAATTAAATAGAACCTATCCAATTTGAAGGTGGTTTTAACAAATGTGGAAGATTTCAATGCCTTAAATCTTAAAGTCGTTCAACAATTAACTCCATTTTTGCTTTAGAATCAACAAAATTTGAAAAGTACAGTTCATAGTTCTGATATAACGACAGTGTTGCGTTCCGTTAAGACCAATGCTGAGGAAGTAATTATTTCGAAAACTTTGTCTACCGAAAAACTGGTTCCTGGTGATATAATGGAGATTCCTGCCCACGGATGTGTAATGCATTGTGATGCTGTTTTACTAACTGGAAATTGCATACTAAACGAAGCGATGCTTACAGGTAAACGAACCCCTTGGTCCACTTAAAACTTATTATAAATTTGAAGAACTTCGGAGTTATCAAAAACCATAATACTTAGTTCAAAAGTGAATAGAACCAAAAATCTGGTTTTGATGACTATTTTTTTTAGGAGAAAGTGTTCCAGTTACGAAAACTCCAATTCCGAATTTAGCCAATGTTGCATATGATTCCAAGGAGCACTCCCGCCATACCTTATACTGCGGAACCAGAATTATTCAGACTCGTTATTTGGGGGATGAGAAAGTTTTGGCAATTGTTATCAGAACCGGATTTTCAACTGCCAAAGGTCTGACAATTGATTGGTTTATCAATTGAAAAAAATGTTGGAAATTTTGTATTTTCAGGGGGTTTGGTTCGAAGTATTTTGTATCCTCCTCCAGTTGATTTCCGGTTTGAAAAAGATAGCTACCGATTCATTGGGTTGTTGGCTGTTATTGCTGGGGGTGGTTTTATTTTTACGATTGTTTCAAAAGCGATGCGAGGAATTTCTGCGACCGCTATTTTGGTACAAGCGTTGGACTTAATTACAATTGTGGTTCCCCCAGCTCTTCCTGCTGCTATGACAGTAGGACGAATGTATGCACAGAGGCGTTTGCAGAAGAAAAACATTTTTTGCATTTCTCCCAGAACCATCAATGTGGCTGGATCAATCGATTGTGTATGCTTCGATAAGGTTTGATCCATAATTTGTTTTCTAGAAAAACCCAATTTCAATTACCACTCTGTTCTTAGACTGGCACTTTGACGGAAGATGGATTAGACATGCTGTACGTGGTTCCCATCGTCCATAAATATTTTCAGATCCCAATACGGGAAATTTCTAAAATGGTCTACGATAAATTCATGTTTGGTATTGTAACATGTCATTCGATTACGCTTATTGATGGAAAGATGCGAGGAGATCCCCTTGACTTGAAAGTAAAAACAAAGTTTAATAAAATAATAAAAATGAATAGATAAGAAAGATTATTTTTCGTTTAGATGTTCGAAAGCACTGAATGGACTTTGGAAGAGCCAAACATAGCTGACAATAGTAAATTTGATATGATTTTCCCGACTGTAGTCAAACCTCCTGTTTATCGACGTCATGAATGCATCAGTATTCCCAATGAAGGCACCCAGAAACAAAATGGAAAAAAGAAACTACTGAACGTTAGTCTGGAAATTGGAATATTGCGGGAATTTCCTTTCAGTAGCACTTTGCAGCGAATGTCGGTAATTGTGCGTCGTTTAGGGGCATCTAACTATGAATGTTTCTGCAAAGGTAATCCACTCTTGTTTTATTTAAACCAATCACTTGAATCTAATTATTTATTGCCAGGTTCACCGGAAATGGTTCTAACTCTAGTCAAACCCGAAACAGTTCCTGATAACTTCTCCGAAGTTCTCGAATCCTATACTCAGCAAGGTTACCGTGTGCTGGCTTTAGCATACAAAGAATTAAGCAAAATGTCCTATCCGAAAATTCAGCGCGTAAGTCGTGAACTAATTGAAACTGATTTGGAATTGCTAGGACTCATAGTCATGGAAAATCGCTTAAAGCCGGAAACCGCCCCAGTTATTAACTTGTTAAATGAAGCGAAAATTCGTACAATTATGATCACAGGTAAATGACTGATTAGTATCTTTTTGAACTCCAGAGGTGCGAGATTGTTACAGTGCCATAAAACGTTATTTAAACCATACTTATTAAGATGAAGAACCTCACTTACCAATTAAACAACATATTCTTTTAGGAAAATGAATGTTCTACAAAAAAGGTCTGATTAGAAATTTTCGTCAGACCAACCATTTCCTTATAATTGATTCGTTTTTACGACTTGATTTTATTGCTTTGGAATTTTGTAACTAAATAATGAATTCAGAGCAAAAAATAAAGCCATTTTTCATTCAATTATTAATCCCTAATTATTCTGTTTTAGGAGACAATTTATTAACAGCGCTTAGTGTGGCTAGAGAATGTGATATTATAACCAATGACCAAACAATCTTAACCATTAATACTTACATACCAGACGATAATTCATCCTCGCCCGAGTTATATTTCGTAGTTAATAACTCCTCGAACGGCTTTAGTAGCAAATCTGGTGAAAACAAAAATCATACTATTCTTAACATTGGCTGTGAAGATTATAGCATTTTAAGCAACGATGTGGACAGTTCTAGTGTAGTTAGCTTGGACACAACCGAATCATGTACTATTAATACAGAAGTGACCGGTATGGATAGAGTAAGACATTTTTTTCGTTGATCAATTTTAATATTCCTGTTTTTTTCATTGGTAGCATCTGGTCAGTATGAAATTCCGAATAAGGTGTTTGAGGGATCGTTCACATCGTCTTCATATCGTTTTGCAATCACGGGAAAAACGTGGACTATCTTAAGGAAACACTTTCCGGAAGTAATTCCGAAAGTCGTTACTCGTGGGGTTGTATTTGCTAGAATGAGTCCTGATCAGAAGCAAATGTTGGTGCAAGAGTTGCAGTCTTTGGGCTATTATGTCGGTAAGTGGTGGATTAGTGGATCACTTGAAAATTTTCACAAATCCTTAAGCATTGAATAAAAAACATTCTCCTTAATTTTTGTTACCTGGTAGCATTTTGACATACCTCCATAACTTCTTTAAGGTCAGTCCAATTCAGTCGGTCCAGCACTGGTTGCTTGATTATTTTTAATTCTGATTTTTTTTTGCTGTCACCCCTACATGTTGGTAGTTCAATTCATAATTATTTTAATTTTATTGTTTTTAGTTTTCATGCGGTGGCCATATTAGTTTTACTAGGCGCAGACATTTTCGCACTTTTAAGGGTTTCCGGAAACTTGATTATCTCAGGCCCTATTTGTCTTATCAAAACGAAACAAAAAACAGTGTGTTCATAAAAATATAAGCTATAAGGTTGTAACAAGACGTTTTCCCCTAATTGTAATTCTAAGAGGTGAAATTTCAGCCTAAATTTTTAGCTCTCATTTGTAAAAACTCCAATTTTCACGGAAAGATTGTGAAGGAAGGGAATGAGTCTACACGTTAAAACATTTTTGACAAACAATTAGGTGCTAGTTGTATCCAAAAACAAAATTTGAAGTCTGAGACTTTAAGCTTTAAGACTTTTTCAAGCTCTGAAAGTATTACAATATTAACAACATTTTAACAATATTATTATAAACTGACCTCAACAATGTTTGAATAATATAATAATATTGTTATAATGTTGTTAATATTGTAATTTGTAATACTTTCAGAGCTTGAAAAAGTCTTAATTATAAAGACGAAACGTCGCAAATCAATGATTGTTTAAATTAATTTAACTATATTCCAATTACCAGTGACCCTGATATTATTATTGTTATTTATACTGGAATTGAACCTTACATAAAATGAATAAAATTAAAATAATGATGATTTTGAACTACTTATATGTTGGGGTAATAGCACACACAAAATTTTTTTTTTTTTTAAACGGTCGAGCAACAATTTCATTTATTTTTGGACCACTATATTTGGACTGGCCCCTTAATGTTTTCATAATGTTTCAAGGGTAGAATTGGGAAACAATCGGTAGACTCGTCATTGTGTGACGTCACTATCATTGCTCTTATGTGTGACCGAGAAATGGCGGGATTTGGGTAGTCGATTTATTGTATATTTTAAGTACTAATTTAGTTGGTTTTTTTAAGCTATGGTTGGAGATGGAGCCAATGATGTGGGAGCACTTCGTACTGCCCATTGTGGGATATCATTGTCGGATACAGAAGCAAGTGTCGCATCTCCGTTCACCTCAAAAACCGCAAACATCACGGCAATTACAAATGTAATTAGCCAGGGTCGCGCGGCTCTTGTTACTTCGTTTTCGATTTTTAAATACATGGCGGCATATTCAATCACTCAGTTCATATCCGTGATGCTTTTATACAGTATTGATTCGAATCTAACCGATGTTGAATTTTTATATATAGATCTCTTTATAATTACAACGTTTGCGTATTATTTTGGAAAAACCGAGGCCTACACAAAACGCTTAGTTCCTGAAAGACCGCTGAATAGTTTAATTGGATTTACACCGGTTTTGAGTTTGGTTATACAGTTGGTTTTGGTTGGGGTGTTTCAAATTGTTGCGTTTTATCATTTGTTGCGGCAACCATGGTATCATCCGCAGGTGAATCCATCACATGATGCCGCAACGGGATGTTGGGAAAATTATACGATTTTCACGGTTTCGAGTTTCCAGTATATTATTTTGGCTGTGGTTTATTCGAAAGGGAAGCCACATCGAAAGCCAATGTGGACAAATCGAGGCTTTGTGATAAGCGCGATTGGACTGGGTCTGTTTTCGATTTACTTAACATTGGGGCCGTGTCCATTTTTATCAAACTTTTTCGAATTGGTGCTTCCACCGAACCACTGGAACAACAGCATCAGTGCCACTGAACTAAATGTGTCGCTAGCTCTTAACGAAACGAATATCTTTGACTTTGTGCCTTCACAAATTTTTACTGAAAACATCACTTTGGAAACAAATCAAACCGAAAACACACAATTTGCATTTGACCATGTAGATTTTAGATTTGTACTCTTAGGCTACGCCTTACTCAATTTTCTACTTGCCTTGTTTTTCGAGTCGTTCATAGTTGACTATCTCATAGCGAAAATTTTGCGACTGAAATTCCACAATGTTAAGACGTCGAAGAAGCGCTTTCTGCAAATTGACGATGAGCTCAAACGCGATGGTACATGGCCCCAAATCAATGAAACATACAGTGGAGGATTCCAATCACCAAATGCCCAACCCGACTCCCTCACGTCCGGATTTAGTCTCGTTGTTGAACAAACTTCATTCTTCAGCGACGAAAATAAAGTTCTCGACTGTTTTGTGGAAAACGGACGCACTAAAACCCGAATCATGGAGGGTAGCTCCACTGAATGCAAAACCCCAAACCGATTTATCAACCAAACCAAATCGATTCCCACTAATGAAGTTACTAAATCAATGTTTGAATTAAACACATTCAACAGTTGATTTTTGAAAACCGTTCGTTTCCTCTTAAAAACTGAAACCTAATATATTTTTTAAATATTTCTTACCAAATAACTGAACAAAATGCAGTACGTTTGGCACTTCTGCGCAGGCTTTTGTGCAAGAGAGACAACTGATATGGTAAAAAAACAAAACTAATCATCTAATGACAATACTACCAAATACTACTTCCTTTATCTGAAAACTATTAATTAAATCGGGCGAGCCTAAACGTACAATCGCTATATTCCAACTCAGTCATATTTAAACTCATATCTCTTTTAGAACCATCCAATCTGGCAAAGTTTTTTATTCTATTTGCGATTCTTTTGTTAATTCGATTCTAATATGGTATAATTTTCTCTTTTGTCGCAATATTTACCTTATGGGCTGATTTGTTTGCGAATTAAGTTAAAAACAAAATAGAAAATGCAACGTTGCCAAACTTGACGGTTTTAAAAAAGAAATGAACCCATTCTCGTAATATCCGGAATTCAAAAAACAATTGAGTGCTCGAACTATAACATATTTGGCTTATGTACTTTTTAGGAACGTCAATATTGGGCAACCTTGCATTCTATCCTTTGTATTATGTTCGCGATTTTTTGTTAATTCTATAATTTTATCGTTTGTCGCTAAATTTTCATTATAGCCCTATTCGGAAATTTAATTTCAACAATTGGAGAAAATGCAATGTTCAGATGTGCAATGTGCAGATATAGAAGTCCCTAAAAGAGACATGAGTCACATATTTCATATGTCTCCTTGTGTTTATTTTATATTAGGTTATTCTTACAAATCTGTCAATTTATAAAAGAACAATCGAAAATTCTTTTTAAATCAATGCTTTCAAGTGCCAAACGTGCTTTCAATCATAGAGATGTAGTATAGAGTGTTTATGTGTATAACAAATGCTTTCTTTATGGAACAACGATCACTTCAAATTTTGGGGATTTTATCTCTAATGACTCTAATATCTCTATGTCTAAAAGTACTTTAGTTACTTTAAAGTATCACAGTTATACTACACCTATTTGTTTTTAATTTGAACAAGAAAAGAAATATTCAAAAAGCAACTGACCTCAGATGTTTCCTCTAAAATTATCGCTGGTTCTCGATCTATATGTTATCGTTATTCATTACAGAGATATTCTGAAATTTCTTCGAAATTTCGTGACTCTTGAAAAAATCAATGTATTAGTTAAAAAAAAACAATTTATTAGTTAAAAAAATTACCTAAGTTTTTTTTCAAGTTATCTAAATAATTTCACAAAACTTTAAAATTGTTAATATTAAATTATACTTTTATTTAGTAAGTTGGTCTTTAAAATTTTACTTAAAATTCCTTAAAAAAAGTGATTAATTTACTTAGTGTTCGTAAAGGGTATAACAGACTAACTAAAACAATTTTTACGTTTAAAATCAATCAAACGTGGCATTTATGTTCTAAATGATCGCTTTATAACTACTAAGGTCTTTGGCGACTCTAGGGTTAATAAAAATTTGTAATCGAGAAATATTGAAAATTTGCTCGATACGAGGATTGAATCCAAAACCTGCCGATTTTGGAGTGGTCACCTTGACCACTCGGCCACCAGTAGGCTCTTGCTGAAATTATTTAAAATCCAGCTTAAAATCTTTCGACTCCATAGCTCCCTAACCTTGATTTCAGTTCTTAAATTTTGAAGATTTTTCATCAATGTTTTACTGGGGATCCTCTACTTCGTGTTAGTAGAAATTGCTTCTTATTTACTCTGTTATACCTTTTATTAACTTTCGTTTCCATTGAGGAAACTATCCCAATTCCAAAAGTAATATAATTTTAAAATTTAGCTTCAAAAGTCAGCACTTTCGTGCTATTAAAGCTTCTGGTTTGGGTTTGAACTATTTAGAAATGATTAAATATTATATTGATAATACTTAAAGAAAATATTTTAAAATTATTGAATTAGGTGGCTTTACGGCTTTTTAATTATAATATTTTACGCTTATGTCCAAAACAATTTTGGTAGCTATTTAAAAAAGAACTTATTTAATAAAAGAGTCCAATCAAATTGGTGTTTATCAAATATTTACGCTCAAAATTTAAAGATTTATTCGCGAATTATATTGATGGGTCTATGATTCGATTTAGCTTAACTTTTTCATTCGGCAATAAGATAATTGCTCAATACTTAATTAGCATTTCTGATGTTTTATTACATTGTCAACTAATTTGAATGGACATAGTATATGCCATATAGCGACGTAAATGTTGCATGGGTTGCATATACGATCAAACCTGTTGTGCTCCCATTTTGATAGTGTATGACCCTGTGCAATAATTTGGAACTATCGCTATTGTTGCAGTCGATATTGGATGAGTCACGATTGTGATAATCCTATGCGAAACATACCCTTATAATTTCCCGAATCCCAGTATTAAACTCCAGAAAGTTTGTCAGTATTTATGTTGTCATAAGATTTAATGTCGCAAAACAAAAATCAATGGAATTATATTAATACCCGGATATCCTCCGAATATCTTAGCCGAATAATCGGTCAAATACTCGCAAATAAACGCAAATAAATGTGATTAAAATACTGTTTATTCGAGTGGACGATTTTGGCCCAACAAATGTCCAGAACCACTGAAACTATTATGTATTATAATATAAAATGTATTAATATTCATTATGGAAAATATGTAGCGATTAAGATAATAATTTATAACAAATATTTAAAAGGAATCTATATATATTGTATTTATTAGGGCCAAGGAACATAGAAAGTTTTATAAAATTTGAATGGAAAAATTGTTAGTAAATTACTGATTTAATCATAACGCCTTTACTGTACTTTCATTGGAAATAAAAATTAAATGAATGAAGTATGTTGTGTGGTTTTTTTTTTTTTGTAAGTGGGAAAGTTGAACCCTTTTTTTTTTGGTAAAATGCAGGAAAAAGAATGAATTTTGGTCTGGAAAGTCCAGGAATTTGGGATGCAGAAAAGCTGGACAACTTCTATTCAAAGATTCATATATGTTTACATTTAATAAAACAGTTTAGTGAGATCTCTAACCTTTTACTCTTTCAACCTCCATATTACAATCAAGGATCCAACCGAAATTTCGATTTTATTGTTATATTGTAGTTTAATTTACAAAAGAAAACTATAAACATAAATTTGAATAAAAGTTCAAACAAATGAATTACTGACGTATTGCTCAGATACGTTTTTCGATTGTCAATCAGTGGTTATCAAGTAGTATTGGATGGCCCCCCACAACTAAATCGTAAAAAAATTGGATCGAACCGTGATTACATTGTGACTGATCACAGAGCATTCCAATACTACTTGATGACCACTGACTAGCAATCGAAATACGTATCTGGGCAATACGTCAGTAATTCATTTGTTTAAAGTTTAGTTTTTGAATTATATTCAACTCCGATTCCAGACTCGGTTTCAATTGTTATAACTTATGATTTTATTCTCTGGCCATAAGTTTATTATAGGTAAGACGGATATGATCGATAACGGTAAAAAAAAAAACGTTTATTCATGTAACTATATTCAATTCTCCGATTCCGCTGAAATATATATTTTTACTCCGATTCGCCAATTTCGCAACAGTTGTGAACATACTTGTCCTTTTCTTTGAAATTGTTAGTTTCCTTATCAAATGAAATCATTTGGAAAAAAAACGTAATTTAGCTCATAAATATTTAACGATAGTTGAAGTTCTACGAACTCCAATTTTGGTAATGTGATCTAGAATCTGTCGCCTAATTGAGTGTATATAAAATTTCTTGGAAATTCAATCCTTTTAAGACCTAGTTTGAAATCGTTGGGCGTAACTTATTCAAAATCACTAGAGAGTAACTAGATTTTGAAAACAAAATATATAATCTAAAAATTAGTGAAAAAGTCAAAAAATTGTTGGATAAAAAGTTTCAAAAGGAGCATTTTGGAAAAACGATGAATACATTGAATATTTAAGTATGCCTACACATAAAGATAAAAAAAAGAAGGTCGCGTTTAGGAGTTCAAATGTTTTATCGATTGTCATTTGTTTTTCTTTCTGGACGTAGTATATACAGGTTTTAATCGTCTTTTGTTAAAAGTTGAAAAGAAATTGTTGTAATCTGAGATGTTTGATTCTAGATGAACTTCTTTTCAACTCAAAATATATCTCCGACATTCGTTTGTTACCCAACAAAGAAATGAATAGCGTTTCCATGTTGACCCGAGAAAAACAAAAGTTTCCGGTGTGTTGATTCGCATGCGCACGTTGATTTGTTGAGAAAAATCTTTCCCTTTTTGCATTAATTTTTCATTTGAAACTATTCGAAATTACTTAAATGTCTCATTGATAATTCAGCTAAATATTTGGCATAAAATCAGCTACAAAAATTGTAGGTTGTGAAGTTAACGTCAAATATAAATTAGTGAATCATTCAGTAAACATAGACTTTAA
This sequence comes from Sisyra terminalis, assembly GCA_958496175.1. Classification (NCBI taxonomy): domain Eukaryota; kingdom Metazoa; phylum Arthropoda; class Insecta; order Neuroptera; family Sisyridae; genus Sisyra; species Sisyra terminalis. The sequence goes on from OY292280.1 coordinate 1,205,462, forward strand.
ACATTTAAACACCTAATTTACAAAGATATATTTGTTTTACTGGGTTTGGTTTGATAAACATTGAATAGTAATTCGATTGAAAAGTTACACCAACAATGTCATACCCCCCACAACCAGGATATCCTCCGACAAATTTCAATGGTAAGTTCTTCAGTATTTCTTCCGGAAAATCTTAGATAACTATTTTTTTAAAGGACAAGCTCCAAACTATGCTCCCCAACAACCAGGGGGTTATCCAGCATATGGTTATCCTCCAGGACAAGCGCCACCTGCTGGATTTGCTGCGATGCCACCCACATACCAACCACCGGCAAATGCACCAGGACTTTATGCCAACCAACCGAATGCTTACGCACAAGGTTATGCTCCACAACAACCTTACAATCCAGGACCTATTGTCAACCAACCAGGACCAAACGGTCAGTCAACAATCCAAAAACCGGTTCAAAAAAAATACAACACTTACTACAATCTACGATAATGAACAGAAATTGGAACAATTTACAGATCAACTAAATAATGTCTTTAGTCATTGATATGTATAAATGGATAGACCATGCATATGGCATCAAATAGAAATAAGAAAAATCTAATTTAAGGAAATATAAAAGAAGATATTCTAATCCTGCAATACATGATGTGCTAAGATGTGGCGCCGCCACAAGTGTGTCGAGAATATTAACTTTGACAGTTAGGATAAAAGTATATAGTTTCGGTTAGTTAGTATACTACCCACACTTGTGGCGGTGCTACATGTTGTTACATTTCCATCATGCATTGTATGATTCGGATACCTTCTTTTATATTTCTTTAGCCAAGTGTAATCTAATATATAAACAGGTATTCCAATTCTGCAACATGTATCATAATGTGGCGCCACCACAAGTGTGGGTAGTATACTAATTTACCGAGCGATGTGCTTTTATGTTATCTGTCAAAGTTAGTACTATAGACACATTTGTGGCGGCGCCACATCTTGACATACTTCCCATCATTAGGGCGGGCCAAAAAACTTTTTTTAAATTTTTTCCATAGATTCTATGAAAATATCGATTGATTTAAACGAATAACTGTTTGGTAAGAACGAAAACTAATCCTTGTAGGAAGTTTAATGTTACTTGCTTCAGTTGTTTATTCAAGAGAAAAGAGTTTAGTATACAATAAGAATCTACTATATCTTCCAACGCTTCCAAACCAGGCACTGTTGCGTTTTGCTTAGTTCACTTTAAATTTGTGCCTATGTAGACGGCGCTGGCAATTGGTTCTTGTCATTTACTATCCATTTATACAGATCAGTGTTTATAGTTCAAGAACACAATACTGAAATATTTTATATATTTCAAATATTTTCATATATTTTCAAATATTTCATAATAGATAATATAGATGCCAAAATATCTGTAGAAGAAAAAGTTTCAAATTTACAAACATTAAGGAGCCACGGTATTGCCTTCGACAAAATAAACCAGGGTACCACAAATTTTTTTTTCCACTATTACATCGTATATTTAAACCTTCAAAGATTCAGCTTGAATAATACTAGAAAGTGCAAATTTTTAGGATAAAATAAAGTTACCGAACTTTTCATATATTCTAAGTTTACCCGAAATAATTCGATTTTGTCACTCATTCATTAAAACCTTTAGGGTTACATTTAGGCTCCGGTTTGCTCCGAAGTTAATGCTTTAGCCTCGACTCCGGCTTCGCTAAAATCAATATTTTAGCTCCAGCTCCTTCAAAATTTTCTGGCTTCATGACTTTGAACTCCTCAGCCTTGGTTTGAGGAAATAGGGCTTGGAACTTGGCTCCTTTGGAGGTCTGATAAGTTTTTAAAATATGATAGCGTTTTGGCAAACTATTAGTTGTATCTACTATGAGTGTTAGCAAAGAAAATTGTTAGTAGTACCTTAAGTTATCATAATTTCTATGAAACTCTTGTGAATAATAACTTTTATTGTTCAGCTGGTTGGATGAGTATTCCGCAAGGACTGACCAATTGTCCTCCAGGCTTGGAATACTTAACGATGATCGACCAACTATTGATTCACCAAAAAGTTGAATTATTAGAAGCGTTTGTTGGATTCGAAACAAACAATAAATTCACAATCAAAAACAATATTGGCCAAAAAGTGTACTACGCCATTGAGGATACCGATTGTTGCACACGAAATTGCTGCGGTCCTTCTCGACCGTTCGAAATGAAAATTTTTGACAATTTTTCCAACGAAGTGATCCATTTGCACCGTCCATTGGCTTGCGACAAATGCTGTTTTCCATGCTGTTTACAGTCGATCGAGGTGTTTGCTCCTCCCGGAAACCTAGTGGGAACCGTTCAACAAGAATGGAGCATTTTCTGTCCGTCATTTACGATTCGCAATGCATCGAATGATGTCGTCTTAAAAATCGAAGGACCGTTTTGTACATTTTCAATTTGTGGCGACGTCGAATTCAAAGTAATTTATACAAATATTCTTTTGAGGTACCCTAATAGCATTTGTTGGTTACTGCTTCATTTTAGTATCAGTTTCACTGGTAACAATGCTATGTTTATACGTAAATCAGCTTTTTTTGGATTCCCTTTGTACAAACTCTAATAGCTCCCCGATTACGGATAATTCCTGAATTTTCAATGAACGCAAATGTTTAATGTTAACATTAAATTTTTTTTCAATTTGTTCAGGTATTGTCTGCCGATGGTAACACAAAAGTTGGCAAAATTTCAAAACAATGGGCTGGATTGGTACGGGAAATGTTCACCGATAGCGACTACTTTGGAATCACATTTCCAATGGATTTAGATGTAAAATTGAAAGCTGTAATGCTCGGCGCGTGTTTCCTGATCGTAAGGACCTTTTCTATGCGTATGTGTTTTGTTTTACTAACATTGTTTTTTCGATTAGGATGCCATGTTTTTTGAAAAATCTGGCAATAACGAAGGCGACCGTCCTGGCATGTTTTAAACCGATCTATGCCTTGGTAAGATTCATCCGAAGCTCCATTCCATGAAGATTAAAGCCAGGAGAACGAACGCGATAGGCACTTTGTTAGATCTCGCGTCCTCAAAAATTCCGACATGGCTTAGTTGTTTTTTCGGCCACTACCAGCGCATTGTCGAAAAGACATTTGACGTACTGAATTGTTATTGATTGTTCCTTTTTTTTATTGTTATTCAAACTAAAGCCAAAGCTATCAAAATATTACATTAATATTTTTTTCATACATCAACATAACATAAATTCAATATTATTAAATTATGGTTATATTTAAAAAAATACTTCTATTAAAACTATTAATCCCTTGTGAATAATACGAACATGATAAGCGCTTATAAACTTAGTATACAAAGGTAATACAAATTAAGGTATTCCAATTCTGTAATATATATGAAGGGAAATGTATTAAGACGTGGCGCCGCCACAAGTATGTCAAAAGTACTAACCACCCGAATCTATATACTTTTATGCTAACTGTCAGTTAGTACTCTAGACACACTTGTGGTGGCGCCACACTTTAACACATTTCCCATCATGCATTGCAGGATTTGAATACTTTGTTTTATCTTACGGTATACTGCTAACACTAGAGCCCTCTGCATTATGTCTTTATTTCGTGAACGACTTTGCAATGCAGCGTTCGTTCTTCTGTCGTTTATACTTCATGCTCCATTCACTCTTATACTAATTACTTAAAACTAATTACTTACATTTTAGATCTTTGCTGTGCCCTTAATTTGTCGGCTGCTCCCTTAACACAAATGCCTTAAATTAGCAGTTGACTAATTTTGTACTTACTAAGTACCAAACGCTTTTCAAATACAAATTTATATTTTTCAATATTTACCAAAATACCAACCAAGTCTTCTCACATTTTTATAAGTATTCATATACATTTATTTATATATAATAACTATATTATTTTTTTTCAGAATTTCATATTTTATGAAGATATATAATATTTTATGAAGATATTTGTGTTACGGTCAAAGTAATAAATTCAATTTGTATTAACAATTACTGGTAAGTATCCATAATTACAATTTGCCAGTGGTAAATAATGAAAAATTAATCATTTTACTGGTTATTATAAATGTCATTGTGACATATTTGATAAAAGTTATTCTTTTTTATTATATAACAAACATGAAATATTATAGTTTCTTTGAAAAAATCGTCCAAATTTATTGTTTCTTTTTTAAATTTGCGTCAACTACAAATATGTAAGACTTGTAATAGTAACCGGTCAATTTGGTGGCCAAAAATGTAACTATTCTATTGCATAAAACATTTTGAGTGGCTATATTTTGGGCCACTAGATCGCGTTTCGTCAAGTAACACTTACTAAGGCAATATTTAAAAAAGTATTCCAATTCTGCAGTGTATGATGGGTAATGTGTAAATATGTAGCGCCGCCATAAGTGTATCGAGAGTATTAACTTTAACTGTTAGCATAAAAGTACGTAATTTCTGTTAGTATTATATACACACTTGTGGTGGCGCCACATCTTGACACATTTTTCATAATGCATTACAGAATTGGAATACCTTCAAATATATTACCTTAACACTTACTAATAGTAAAATTATCACTTTAACCATTTATAACTACCAGTAGTTGTTAATACTCGTGAATTAATAACACTAACCGTAACATTTTATTGAGTTTCTTTTATATATATATATTTTATTGAAGTTGTGCTTTTAAATTATTGTTTTTTTAAATGTGGCAGCTAAAATTTCAACGAACCAGTGGAAACGAATTTATATTTATTGTAGTTACTATATCAAATTAGGAATGAAGGAAATCTCGAGTTAACGATTTATAGTACACCAATTTTTATGTAATATTACAATTTTGGACCATACATTACCTAGATTATTCAAAATTCACCATTTTGTGGCCAGTGATAGTGATGATTTTACTTGGATATTTCTCCCACACTATATTTTCTATACTAATGAATACTTTATGTTTTGTATGGTTTAAGAGTACAACTGTTTTATATAACAGAAATATATGCAGGAAAGTTTATGTCAGTTAATTGCATTGTTTATATAGTTTTAACTATATTTCAGAAAAATGAGTTTTGGTTGCAAATAATTGACGGAAAGCTTACCAATTACGAATTTATTTGTCCTAGCGAAATACTAGTCGTACTTTGTTACCAAATATCTAGATTTTCTATATTACAATCCTAATATTGTTATTCTTGGTAAGAAATTGTTTGGAATTGAATGGATGAGGACATTACGATCATATGGTAATTAGTGTGGTAATCATACCTCTAACGTATACTTCAACTTACGTTACCTTCCAGAAGTGCCATTCTTCCTTGTACATTTGTTATTCGTTAGGGTCGGGAGACCTACACGTATTTCCATGGCCCTACCAACTATAGTTCTTTAAAATTTTTATGATATATATCCAATCCTTCCATAAAATTCACTTTAGTATCTTCCATAGTTCTTTTCTTGGTAAATATATACTATTACTTATATACAGAACTGAGGAGTTGGATTAAATTATTTTAGGTTCAACTCTGAGGTCATTTCTCGATTCTAACTCCGGCCTGAATTATATGGCATTGTAGCTTGTATTGACTAAATGTATGAGGTTCCAAAGAAAAAAAAATATTCACTGTTTTGTATTCAATATGAAGAATCTGGACCCAATATAAATTTTGATAACTCCTGCTCCCCAGCTCTGCCTCCATATAATTTTTTTTCGGTTATAATTTTAGCACACCCAAAATCTGGCTACGTTGCTCTTTCGACTTTTTTTTTAATTTAATTCGCGATTTTTTTGATGATTTAATTCTAATATGGTATAATTATCTTTTTTGTGGCTAAATTGTTATTATGGACCTATTTAATCGCGAATGAAATTAAAAACAAAGTCGAATGAACTTGAGTCTTTTTTTCTTCTAAATTCATAATATCTTCATACTACCTTCTGAACTCTTTATATGAAATTATTTGATCAGTAGTTACTAAATTAGGGTACCTATTATCTATGGAAAACTGGAAAATATATACGGGAGTAATATATGATCGTAATGCCTCGCATAATTTAGTTGAAATCTGGATTTTAAAACAAAAAACGTGTGAAATTTGATTACAAATTAAGTAAATACTCCACAAATACTTTATACTATTATGATTATACTATATACACTTGTGGTCACAACATTCTGCACAAATATCCAATATTTACACTGTTTTGAATTATTATTATTAGAATCTCAGTTTTATAAGATTGCCGTTATTTTATCTTTTGTGAAAAGCGGCAGATATATTTTTCCATTTTGGATAAAAAATCGGCTCACCTCCCTTTCAGGGACGTCAATATCTGGCAACGTTGCATTTTCTCCTTTGTTTTTAATTAATTTTGCGATTTTTTTGTTAATTCAATTCTAATCGTGTAATTTTCTCTTTTATAAATTTTCACTTTGATCCGATTCTCGAATATAGTAGAAAATGCAACGTTGCCAGATATTGACGTCTTTAAAAGTAAAAGAGACATGCGCCAAAATATCCAATCGGAAATTATGTTTTTATTTTATGTGTTTAACTGTCGATTTTTATACTTGTAGTTATCCTGTGGTTAAATTTTTATTTCCGATTAACTCAAGTTTGAAAGTCTTGAAATAAGTTTTAAATTTATATTCTTCCTATAAACTATATATAATATTATTTTTTGGGTTTCCATATTGAAATAGAATAAAAACATTCAATGATAACGACCAATATTTAGCAATTTAATTTATCAGTTAGATAAATAGATATATTCAGTTCATTATAATAAATGCAGCTAAAGGTATGCAAATAGCCACAGGGTAATTACATCATTATTTTGTTAAAAATATCTAACGAATAAAATAACTCGAGTTTAATTCTAACGTTAAAAAACAAGCGTTAGACTTGATCAAAATTTGAATACTCATTTTATTTCAGAGAAATTTTCAAAAGTGCTGCATTTTGAAATTTGTATAACTTAAATGGCACGTTACATTTTTGGTATTTATGTTATGTATTTTATATTTTAAAATATCTTCTATAAGAAATCTTTGTAATTGTAAGTATTTTCAACTTTCATAAACTGTCTTTTTGAATATTTGAATAAAAAAAAAATATTGAGAAAATTCGTTCAAACAATCCTCAAATCCATTCCTTTTTTCATTAAACCTTTTTTGTAGAGCATTTAAATACCTACAAGAATATATTATGTGTCATTCTTTCAGTGTAATGGTTGAAAATTTTCAGAAAAGAATGTGCGTTGTTAAAGGCATGTGTAAGAAATGTAAAATTTTTAAAGAAATTAAAAACTCTGCCAAAAAGGTCTTCTAGCATTTTTTGATAAATATACTTTTCTCATAGTTACGAAAGGTTCCAGTTGAGGTCACAATTCAATTCCGTTCTTTTTTATTCGATTAAAAAATTTAATGTTTTATATCACAAAAAATATAAGACAAGAGGATGAATAGGGCTCATGTGTACTTAAGCACACCCACAATCTGGCAATGTTGCATTTTCGACTTTGTTTTTAATTTAATTCGTAATTAAATCGGTCCATAATGAAAATTTAGCCACAAAAGAGAGAATTATACCATATTAGAATTAAATCAGCAAAAATATCGCGAATTAAATTAAAAACAAAGTCAAAAATGCAACATTGGCAGATTGTGGGTGTACTAAAGTACACTTGAGCCATGAATAGTATGCCATAGCGGGACTTTCTATAAACTCTACAACAACTAGCATGGTATCATGTACCCTAAAAAGGAATCGATGCAGTAGTAACACTCAATTAATTAGACCATTTTTGTAGAGCATTTAATTTCCTGCAAGAATATATGTTGTTTTATTCTGTTTTTTTTTTTTTGGATTAAAAAATGTATAATTGGGATAACAGTTAATAAATGGCGTTTTAGTTGTTGAAAAAAATTAATGTTATTAAAGGCATTTTAAATGTTATGGTTTCAAAATTGCTTCATCTCTATAGGTGCATATTTTTGTATAAAATTTTGTATGTAAATATGTATATATTACATCCTGGTAATAAATAAAAAATGCCTTTTTTTAATAGGGAAACCTTTGGGGAAACCATTAAGGGCTCAAAAGTTCACAATATTTTTGTCTTCTCCACACAAATAATATTTTTGTAAAGAAATATTTAATTTTTTTGATAGAAATTGTACTTGTTTTATTTTATATTTATTTACCAGTGGAAGCTAGCTATTCTTCACTGCGAAATCTATCATTGTGGGTGGTCTAGCACGTATTGGCCATTTTGTTTTCTCTAAAAATAAAATGGCATCTTTTGATATTTTGATCTAACTCAAGGTTTATAAAATACACTGATGGCTACGAGATGGATACGTGACGTATCCAGAAGAAATTCGTACATATCTTCAGACTGATCAATTTCAAAATTCTTCGTATGACGTCATTTTTTTTTCTAATGGAGCAACCTGTGTAATTTACAAATCTTGGATCTAACTAGCCAAGGACATACCACATAGACAATTTACAAATCTATTTTTGTAGGTGGTCAAATATCTACAAAAAAGGTGTCAATAATTTTTGATTAAAACGTTCTTATCTTCTCCAATAATAACTTTTAGAAACTGGATTTTTTAAAATATATTTTTCATTGTATGATCAATTATTATAAAATAGTTGAACAGAATTGAATAATGTTGGATGTATGCATGGGTAATGAGGGTGCTCTTCACGTTTTCCGATTACCGTTGAATATTTTTATCGATTATTGGAAGTCAATTGTTGAGTATTGATTTATTGGATTGGTGACGTGAAAGCTGTTAGTTTTGATAAAGAGACGAGTGGAGGAAAAGAAGCTGGTAATGGAGCGAATAAGTGGTCGAGTGATTAGAATTTGGAAAAGAACTTTAATCGCTTGGTGATCGCAGATCGAACCAGTCGCACCTCTGCCTTCAACTCCCAACTCCAAAATCCCCAACTGCCTCTCTGGCCAATTCAAACCCCAAAACAATCAATCCCAACTATTTTCCAACAACTGCCATTGTTGAACAAATTGGTTCAAGTGCGCGGAAAAATCGATCAGCCCACCATGGAAAATCGGAGTAAGTAAACACAATTCTCCACACTTTTGCCAACCAAACCAATCATCACAAGAGATAAATCATCGGACAATAAAACTAAGACATTTACTGTCGTTTGTCCATAATTATCATTTCTTCAAACATATTTCATGACAAATATAATTAAGCGCCAACTAATTAACAATCATTTTCCACATTTGTTTTGCTAATTATTTCCAATGTACACTAATTATCGTATCAATATTGGAACGATCACTTTACAATAATTACAAGGATCGTCCACAAAAGGGATTAATACAATAAATAGATAATTTTATTTTATTTAAAAAAAAATCGTAAAACTATACCGTTATACCATTTTTCAACTACTACCTCATATATTTCCCACTTACTTGCAAATTTCTTTTAAATATAAAAAGATATCCATTAAAATTTAAATACTTCCCTTGTTAAAAAGAAGCATTTGTAAATCATTACATTTAAAATGCTGTTAATAACTTTAAATGACTTCTAAACGGGTTTTTGAACATTTCAATGCCTTTTTAACAAGGATATTATCATTTAAAACAAACAATGCATAGAATCTACAAGCATTTTTTGTAGAGCATCAAACATCCCACAAAACTTCTCTTATAATATCTATACTCTATTTTGGTTTCCCAATAATTGGTAGTTAATAGATATGGTAGAATAATCTAAATGATTAATTGTTTAATAAGTAATAGTTGAAGAAATGAAAATTATCGAATTTGAACTTAAAAGAGCCCATTTGGTCTTAATGAACATCTAATACACTTAGATATATATTGCAAATGTTTTTAGTACCAACTTAGCTTTGCTACCCTGTGAAACTCGAAGAGCATACAATACCGAATTTAAATACCTTCAGGTTTTTGACCTAATAATTTCAATATAGATTTCGGAATAGAAAATATTTTTTATATTTGATTAGTTAATAAGTCACATTAATAATAAAATATCTTTTGTACCACTTTGAAATAGCATATAAGTAGATAATATCTACTATAATAAAACCGATAATAAAATCTATAATCTATAATCTATAAATCTATAATAAAACCGATAAAATCGGCCCATAATAAAAATTTAGCCACAACAGAGAGAATTATACCACATTAGAATCGAATTAACAAATATATCGCGAATTAAATTAAAAACAAAGTCGAAAATGCAACGTTGCCAGATTGTGGGTGTGCTAAAGTACACATGAGCCAAAAACTTAATTACTTTCCGGTACACCTAATATTTACCATTGAATTTTATACATTTCCACATGTTTTAATCTATTTCATAGCGTAGATTTAATTATTTTTTTATTTCGGTACAACATCAATAATACAACTTGACAAATATATTAATAAACAATAACGTAATTAAGATTCAATTTATTTTAAAACCCCTAAGAATTGAGAATATGTACTAACTGTTTAAGTTTTAAAAATTAATCTTAAGTGAATTTATATTTTGCCGCCATTAATGACTTCACCCAGCTCTACCTTCAAAGAAGTACATTAAAATATCTTTATAGAGTATAACAAAGATAACATATACCTCTATCCCATGATTTCTTAGCGTTCAATCAATACTATGGTTGCATTTCCGCCATTTTGAAGTGGTAGCGAAAAGGCATTTAAAGGTAATTAAATGTTTAAAAAACACATTAGAAGTTGTTTAAAGTTATTAAAAGCATTTTAAGTATATAATTTCAAAATACTTTTTTTAACTGAGATACTTAAAACACTCTTCTCTTCCCTCTCTGGTCAGGGGATTTCTAAAACGATTTACATAAATCTTTTAAATTCCCATTAAAAACTATTTTTGTAATATTGGGACATAATTACTTGTTGATTTTTATTGGAAAAACAATAAACGGTAACCTTGATCATAAATTTTTGGTTAACTATTGATTTTATAGGTCAATCAATTGATAAGGTGAAATTTACATAATTTTTTTATATGTTGATACGAAACATGTTAATGGTTTTTTTTGTGCATAAAAATTTGATGTAAAATTGTACTTTTTAAATTATGCTATTAATTATTGTGAAACCTAGTTTACATTAAAAAGAAACCAGAGAAAAAAAAATGAAAATTTTTAAGAGTACTTTTTTGTAGAACGTTTGAATTGTTACAAACATCCCTGTTAAAAGGTATTTAAATACATTTTAAATGTTCAAAAAACCCATTAGAAGTCGTTTAAAGTTGTTAAAGCCATTTTAAATGTAATGAATTCAAAATGCCTTTTTGTAACAGGGATACTTTTGTAGATCCTTTGTATAGAAGAATCAAAAAATAGTAGCAATTCAATTTTACTGTATTTAACATTTATTTATTTATATTTTCTTTAGAATGAAAGGTAAATACCTAGGCTGGCTGCTATTTAAAAGTGAATATTTATCAGTCCTAAGTTTGTTTTTAATTATTATGGTTTCGAGGATTAAAATATTATTATTATTATACTTTATAATTATTTATATTAGTTATATGATCGCTTGAAGAAATAGTAATAAACTGCGAAATATAATAATTAAATTGTGGGCAATAAGGACGAAGCTTCTTGTGGAATATTATTTATTTTATCCCCAACGTTTCGTCAGTTATTCCTAACTTCTTCAGGGCTCTTTAATGAAAATACATAACATTTCAAAAATAGCAACAACTATTGTCAAAATTATAAATAAATAAATTACAATACATACGTCTTAGACTTATAATTAATAATTATAATCTTCATAATAAGACGTATGAATTGTAATTTATTTATTTATAATTCTGACAATAGTTGTCGCTATTTTTTAATGTTATGTATTTTCATTATAAAACCCTGAAGAAGTTAGGAATAACTGACGAAACGTTGGCGAAAAAATAAATAATATTCCACAAGAAGCTTCGTCCTTATTGCCCACAATTTAATTATTATATTTAAAAAGACAAGGACTTTAAAAAACTGCGAAATATTACATAAAGTAAAAAAGTAGTGTTATTTATTTAAATTATAGACGATCTTCAAATCCTCAGAACCATAAGAATTGATGAAATATATTTCTTATATAATACACAATATTATATTCAGTAGGCAAACATTGATTTTTATCGTCGGCTTATAACTACCAAGGTCCTTAGCGAATCTAGGGTTAATAAAATTCCGTAAACGAAAAAATCGAAAATTTGCTCGAATCGAGGATCGAACCTAACACTTACCGATGTTGGAGCGGTCACCTTGGCCACTCGGCCACCAGTAAGCCAAATATGTTGAGTTTCAGTTTTTTTATTTATTTTGTAATTAAGTTATCTTTACTCTTTAATGGATTTATGTGGTATTTATAAAATATTGTTAAGCTAAAATTTATGAAGCTATTTAATGGTTATAGTACTTTTTATACAAGCAGTCATAATAGTTAAATTTCTACAATTGAAAAAGGGGCTCAAGTCTCTTTTAGAACAGCCAAATTTGGCGACATTGTATTTTCGACTTTGTTTTTTTATTCTTTTCCCGATTTTTCAGTTAATTCAATTCTAATATGGTGTAATTGTCTCATTTATGGCTAAATTTTCATTATGAACCAATTTATTCGCGAATTAAATTAAAAAGAAAATCGAAAATGCAACGTTGTCAGATTTGACTGTTCTAAAAAGGACTTGAGTCAAAAAAGCGTTAGTGTACTCTGACGTAACAGTTGAACAAACACGATCGTTTTTAAGTTTGACAAAATATCAAACAATTCATACGTCAATCTGAAAAAGCATTTCTGCCCATTGAAAATACATGGCAATAAATTTTCACCAAATAAACAATTGAATGCTGTTGCGTTGCGCAGAAGTCTATATTTGATATGGAATAATCGATTTTGTCTAATGCAATCGCGTAGGTAAATTGATAAATCAATCGTTCGATCAACAATAGATTTGTATTCCGTTAAGGAATAATAAACTAATTTTCATGTGAGGTCAAGATTTATTGCCTGATGACTCGTCACAAGTGCATCAAGCAAATGATTATTAGTTCAATTTATAAGCTAATTTTTTTATGAACTAATTGAAATTCAAACTTAGTCTCTCTCTTTTTAATGAAACTAACTATAATTTCTTTATACTTCCTACTGGTGGTATATGATTTTCATTTGTCACCTCAGAACTAGGTCTCACTAGAATATTTCGACTTAAGAAAATAACATTTTTGTTTATTTATAGAAGAGAACATATTTGTATATAATTTTGTGCCTAATTATTCAATGTTAATACCACAATCCGAAGAAAACGTTTGCAGTCCGATGTTTTAAGATCAAATCTGTAGAAGTAGCAACTTTAAGGCTTAAGTCTTTAGTATCTAAGCGTAACCAACGGATCCCACATATATGATCTATATGTAATACGTCTTCCTAATTAGAATTTCCTAGAGAAATTTTCCTATTCTCTTAAATAATTTTTCTTTAATAGATCTTGGTAATCCAATACTAGGTAATGAACGATTCCAAAAAGTATAAAACGATTTTGCTATTTTAACTGTACCACTGCAGATTTGATCCCGAGACATCGAACTACAAAAAGTATTTTCCGGGTTGCATTACTAAAATAATTCCAGCAGGGAATTGGCTCTTTAATTTCGGTTGATATTGATTTATGTAAACTATAGACATTCTTGGAAATAAGTATTGATGTTTTCATGCAATTTATGTTAATTGCTAATCAAATTAAATGAACAATATAAATGGCTTGTGAATAAATTTTGTCTTTCTCGTCATCTGTTCATTGGGTGTCGTTTATCAACAGCATTGAAATATTTACATTTCGCTGATGTTAATTAAATTTAGAAAATTTCTGATGGTATTGATTGACAGTGTTTGTTCGATTAATTATTATCGGCATATAAGTATTAGATCAAATGACAACACAACGTTTTTTTCTCATTTACTATTTATATAAATCGATCATTGAAAATGACTAAACGTTTTTAGAGTTTAGTAGCAAAATTTGAACCATTTTAATTTCGGTATATCCCAATTTTACAGTCCTTTATTACATATAAAGTATTAGCACTATTATTTCATAAATGATATAAAGTTATATTGAATTATAGTTTCGTAAGGCCTCGAATTCAAGATGAGACCAATCCTCCTAAAAAAAAGCATTTAGACGCATTAAAAATCATTACATTTAAAATGTCATTCTCCTGTCACTTCAAAATGGCCGAAATGCAACCGTAATATTGATTGAACGCTAAGAAATCGTGAAATAGAGATATATGTGGTCTTTGTTAATTTTATCAGGTGCTGTCAATTTGCTTTTTGGAAAACAGAGCTGGATGGAGTCATTTATATCGGTAAAATACAAAATCAATTTGCATCATTTTTATAAAGTAAAAATTCATTAAGTGTACACGGCCTGTTGCAAAATTTATATAAACTATTTTCAAGTAATTTAATTCTAAAACTAATCGAACTAATCCGAATTAAAAAGGGATGATTTTAATTGCCCCTAATGATCTTTTTAAAGGGTGAAAAAGGATGAATTTGTATTTTGCTGCCAATACTAACTCATCCTAGCTCGACCTTCGACTTCTCCTGCAGGAAATAAATTGACAACTCCTGATAGAGTAAAACAAAGACAATATATACCAATATCCCAGTATATGCCAAGGTTTATAAAATACACAGGTGGCCTCATGCGCCATCTGTGACATATCTTCAGACTGATTCAAATTTCAAAATTCTTCGTATGACGTCATTTTTTTGGCTCAAGTGTACTTTAGCACACCCACAATCTGGCAACATTGCATTTTCGACTTTGTTTTTAATTTAATTCGCAATATTTTTGATGATTTAATTCTAACATGGTATAATTCTATCTTTTGTGACTAAATTATCATTATGGACCGATTTAATCGCGAATTAAATTAAAAACAAAGTCGAAAATGTAATGTTGCCAGATTGTGAGTGTGCTAAAGTACACTTGAGCCATTTTTTTTTCTAATAAAGCAACCTGTATAATTTATAAACCTTGAGTATATGCTAATTTTATAAGTTGCATTTCCACCATTTTAAGTGGTAAGGGAAAGACAATTTTATGTTCACAAAAAGTAATTGGACACCATTTGGAATTATTACAGGCATTTTAAATGTAATTAATCCAAATTGTATTTTTTGAACAGGGATCCCAAGTAAATGAAAGGCGTTTATCAAAAATTAAATAAATTTATGCCACGAAATTGTTGTCGCCACCTGATGAGTTTTGAAAAGAACATAATAGAATAGATATCTATTTTTTTATCTTAAAAAAAATAAGTATATATTCTCAATTCGTAGATGTTCTGAAATTAATAGAATCTTAATCACGTTTATAGTTTTATTGGCTCAAGTGTACTTTAGCACACCCACAATCTGGCAATGTTGCATTTTCGACTTTGTTTTTAATTAATTCGCGATATTTTTGTTAATTCCATTCTAATATGGTATAGTTCTCTCTTTTGTGGCTAAATTTTCATTATGGACCGATTTAATCGCGAATTAAATTAAAAACAAAGTCGAAAATGCAACAATGCTAGATTGTGGGTGTGCTAAAGTACACATGAGCTGTTTTATTTTTAATGTTGTAGCAAAATAAAAAGACTTAAATATACACTATGCAATAGAATAGAATATGTGGAAACGTATAGAAGTCAATGGTAAAAAATACGCTACTGATGTGTAACGTTTCGTAGCATGCCTGATCGCCGGCTATATTGTCTCTGTTCTTTTTTTACATGGATATCACCTTTTCTATCGATCTTATTAGAATGCAATCTATTGCTAAAAGTGTTCAAGAAAGTTATTAAACGCATTTAAAAGCTTTTTGTTTTAGGGAAGCAAATCTCGTCTCTTCTCATATATACCTTGTAAATTTAAATTTTGTTTGTTTTTTGTAAATGTTTTAGAATTTTTCGAGAATACTACGCTATTGTCGAAGAACACGACTGAAGAAGTCGAAATTGGAGGTGAACAAGAATCGATAGCTCTTCTGGTATTTTTGATTATCGGAGGTGTACTTTTGGTGATTGGTTTATTCGCTATGGCCGTTTTTATCGATTGCCGCCAAATGTAAGCACTAATCACCAGCCAATGAAGCACCAATCTAAATAAATGAGTAAAATTTAGAAAGTTATTTCGCAGAAAACGTGATTTAGAAATGAGGCGCAATCCTTTGACGCCATTTTTGGCCAAGGAAGACAACACACCGATTGTGGATGAGGCAACACTTCCATCCGAAACTACACCACCGATGGCGAATTTCCAAATTTTCGAGAACGACACCGGAGCCCGAAATGTTTTTTTATAAATTTGATGAACTTGGCTTTGGAATATCGAGCAGACCTTCGCACCAAACCAACAAGTGTGCAACCGTAACAATTACTAACCGTGTGCTCTATTAACAAAGAAGTTTCCTAAAAACGAAATCATTAGCTCCACTACCACAAAGCGGCGAAGGTAATGGAGAAACCGCATGGCTCATAGCTCGTAAAGCGAGCAGTGGAGGCTAATTCTTAACTATTAATTTACTGAAAACTTCTTTTTATCTAAACACTGTGTGCATTTACTAACTGCTTTATTTTCAAAATAAATAATATAATATATTAGACCAGTGGTTCTTAATCTGGATTCGATCGAACGCCAGGAGCTCGGTGAGTCAGTCTCACGGGTTCGGTTTTTGTTCATTTTGTCTATTTTATCAACCTTATAATGAATATTTACTGATATTGTGAATTTGAAATAATCATATTTTATTTTTTCAATTACGAAAGGCTTCGGTAATGGCACATGTGAAACTGGTAGGGGTCAGTACCACCAACAAGATTAAGAACCACTGTATTAGACTTAAAACAAATTTTGATCTCCGCTGATTTTTCAAAGTTAGTTGCAATTGTAGTTCCAAAAATGTATTCCTGTTAAAATCATAAAAAAAATATATATATTTTCCTAAAGTATTATCTATTGTATATTTAAGTATGTATACATATTTATTATAAATATTTAAGTTGTAAAATTAAATGTTGAAAAAGATTAAGAAACCCTTTTTCTTTATTCTAATGTATTTCAGAAAATGCTTTAAATAAAAACCGTAAAAAGCCAGAAAGAAACATAAGGAATCAATCATAAAGGGCCATCTTACCAGACGATCTCTAAGCTACCTTGGGAATCCAAAATATTCCTCATCCAGTTGGCAACATCCAACGAGGTAACACTTGTTTGGGTACCGGGAAACTCTGCGGAGACAGGCGAACTTGCAAAGGTAGGTTGCAGAATACCATTTGTGGGTCCAGAACCTGCTACAGGACTACCGATATGTATCGAATGAACAAATAAAATCCTGGAATAGCTATGCAGGAGGCAAGTTCTCAAAGATCATGATAAAAAAACCTCTGAAAGAATATAACTAAAGATTTCTAAATCTAAAAAGGAATGGCATGAAAATGCTGGTAGGTCTATTAACAGGACATAAAAGTTAAGAAATCATCTCCAAGCAAAAGGGAAGAATAGAGTTAAATGCTTGCAGGAAATGAGACAACCTCCCACGTACTATTTTGGTGCCCAGCCTTAAAAACATTTGGCCCTCCTGGATATGAACTGGGAAACATACACAAAGATCCAATTGACTACAGAGGTTTATATCAGAAATAGACCTGACCAATTGGAACTAGAAATAAAGCTGGGGAGCAATAGTTCTTACAGGACGTAGCGCGGAGGAAGACTGAAGGAGAATGCTACGGATCCCATGGACGGCTAAAAAACTAATGTCTCAGTCTTGAACGAAGTTAAGCCAATGGTACAAGGACGACCTGAAAGGAAAAGAAAACGAGGGCGATCAGGACGAACGACAGGCAAAGGAGCGTAATCGCTGGAGAAGGACCATCCAGCCAAGGTTTATAAAATGCACAGGTGGCCTCATGGTGGCTACGTGACGTATCCAGAAGAAATTCGTACATATCTTCAGACTGATCAATTTCAAAATTCTTCGTATGACGTCATTTTTTTTTTCTAATGGAGCAACCTGTGTAATTTACAAACCTTGCCATCCAGCAGGTTCTGAGAAACCTGGAACTCCCCGTGTGACATCTATTTTTTAATCGCCATACATCGGCAGTGATGTTAGTTAAGAAGATATCCAAATATATAAAATACCAATTAGAATACTTATCATACTTATATTAATTTAACGATTCTGATTAATTCTGGGGCTTCTGGGGATTCTGGGCCTTCTGGCTCTTCTGGTCCGTAGCGCGTGTTCTGGTCAATGATCGTTCGAACTGGTTCGAACAGTTCACAATTGTTGTGGGATTGAGGAATCAATTGAGGAATTGTGCGGAATCGTAACTTTGTTACATTGCGATTGCGCCGAATGGTTCGGGACAATGAATATAATTTGTGACAGAATACCAACACAATGATAGTTTGAAGACGATTGTATTAGAAGACTTATTTTTGTTGACAATTCGAGGTTTTTTGGTTTTTTGCATTCTAAAATTCAGTGAATTTTCGCATTTTACTTTCGATGTGAGTTAATGATGTGCTGTGGTGCATTCAAGTTGGCCAAACATTACGAAAATCGAGTCGAAAGGGATCTTTTTTACAATTTAAATACCTACGCAATATATTTTTACTATTTTTGTATTAAATTATCATTCATAATGGCCTCCAATTTGTTTTTGATTGCCTCATATCAATACTTATTTGTTGTGGAAAAGTTCTTTTCGAATCGTCATTTGACAGTTGCATTGGTTCGATTTCGGTGATTTCAATGAATTTTTTTCAATTTTAGACGGATTATGAAGATTCCAATGTGTAATTCAACGAGATTTTACCACGACTTGATTGTTTATGATGATTTAAATCATTCAAATAATGGAAGTTCCCATAGCGATCATGACCTCAGCTCCCCCATTATGGATGGCGACTTTTCCGAATACATGTGGATGGAAAATGAGGAGCAATTCGATCGTGAAGTAAGCATTTTCTTTTTTCATCGAAAAAACCCTCAATGACCTCAACTTCTTTAACTCATAATAAGTGGCCAACGAAGGCCACAATCAGGCACGTACTTACCTTGTCACCTCCAGTATGACCTTAGCCTTAACTAACTGCACAGGGTAACAAGGTACACATTTCTATAAGTTTCATACTATTATTAACACACACCAACACTTCTTTATCTATAATAATATTTAGCCCGTTGAATTTATTTTTTCACCAAGCCTAGCAAGTTGCGTTGAGCCTTGATGTATAGTTGACCGAAAGTGAGGAGAGGTTTGTATTCCACTAGAAAATGTTTGCCATTCAAGGAAAACACGCAAGTCGGGGAATTTCTAATTCCAGATTGTTGTGATATTTACCTCAATAACCCTTAATACACTATATATAGGCTCTTCAAAATTTCTGCCTATACAGTTAGGAGTATTAAGATACCGTTTAACCCTTATGATAGCAGGGTATATGGCGATCAGATATCTGAAGTTTTATTAAGCCATGGAAAACGACATCAAATTAGTCTCTTGTCAAGAAAAGCAGCGAATTTTAATCCGAAAATAGACGGACGACTTGGAAAATTTCGAGTCAATAAAGATGGTCACTATATATGTCACCCAATCTCTGGAAGATATTTTTTTTTTAAATAGAATGGCGGTTTATTTAAGGTCGAAACATGTTTTTAAAATATTAAATATCTAAAATCAATTTAGATTTTTTTCCGTCGACTTTGAAGAGTTGTACTGTTTATGCAATGTATGAAACTCATCACATAACAGGTACAAGCGAGCCACTACACTTGATGACCACAGAGGAAAGCTGCTTGGCAATCGGAATACGTGTTACGTAAAAAAATACATTGGTTTGATCTTTCGTTTAAATTCATGTTTATAACTTACTTTTGTAAATTATATTAAACTAGTAGAATCCGGCAGATGTCCTTTCAACCTATACTATAATGGCTGTAAATAAATAACTTGAATTTAAAAATATGTTCTTTAAACATTAAAAAAAATCTTCCCATAGTAACCCACAGCATTCCTTCTTGTACCTATTATAGCTTACCTTGAAGATATATATTTTTCAGTTGTTTTGAGAAAAATTGCTATACCTCTGAAAAATCGATCGTAGATAGTAATATATATTTAATTAATAAACCAACGATGATTTTTTTTTCTAAAGTTACTTTATGATAAGAGTTTTACGGTCTATCCAAAATGATTCGCTGATATTTTATCTCCCGTTGCTTTATAATAGTCTAATATTCTAAAATTTTATTTTCGTGGCTATTTTTGAATAAATACTCAATTAGTGGAATTTGATTAAATCTACGACCACTTGGGGGTAGGAATGCAAAGGATACATCGATATATCGTTCATAAACATCGATGTTTTTTTGAGCAGTGTGGTATCCTCACTCGGGAGTCACTAATTACCACGAAAATATTACTGAGGATTTTTTTTTTCTTTGTAGGTAATGGCGAAACTGGAAGAGGAAGAATTAATTGAACAGTGTATGGAAGCGATGTTGGAAGACGAATACCAACAAAACACAGTAAGAGTTCCTAATGGAGACAGCAATTCTACAGTGACAAACAATTCGTCAAATAATGAGTAGGTTTTTGTTTTTATTTTTAAATGCTTTTCTTAGACTTTTTGCTTAAACCATACCATTCATAAGTATATGGAATCATTGAAATTTTGATGGTCATAGATCGATGCTTCTTAACTGGAATTGCTCAAGAAGCCCATAACAATATAAATTAGTTTTTTTTTTTATTATAAATTTCGCAAAAGTGAAGACCTATTTCCGATTTGAAGGGGTGCAGCTCACTTAAAAGGTTCAGAAACATTGTCGTAGATGATTTCATATAGTATGGTCGAAAAATATCGAATTTAAATAGCTAACAAATTATTAGCTACTGTTAACGTGGAATATGACGTCATCATAGGTGTCACTGTGACGTCATTGTCATTGCATTTATGTGTGGCCAGAAAAATAAAGTTCATGTTTTGTATGGTTGTAAGCGGCTTAATACTGTTTTTTTTTAAATATTTTACAATTTATCAAGTGGGTATTTTTCCAGGGTGGATGTTATCTGTGAAAATTTGGATAAGGTCACAATGTCCAGTTTACGCGTAGATGAAAGTACTTTAAATCCTTTAGCAGCTGAATTCGTTCCGGCCACAACCAAGACGACCACATCCAAAACTGACATATAGTTTACCCATCGATACCAACAGGAACGATCAATTATTGATCAGCAAAACTGATCAAGGTTTTATCCTCAAAAACACTTCTCTCGAATTCATATTTTTGTGCTTTACATTTTCAAAATGTAAATCATAAAAATGACACTTCGGTTCAAATGATAAATAAAATACTTAAATTTATAAAAAAAAAATGTATGAATATTTAACGCTTGGTCGGTTGGTTAAGTCGCTTTCCAAATTATAAGATTGTAAGCAAATATTTTCAATGGGATATATTCAATGGTTTGGCTTTATTACACAAAAAACCGAAAAATTACAACCAAAAAAATATGTGTATTGAAGACATAGTTTTAGATAATAATTTAAATTATATCATAGATAAAATTTTCTAAAGCATAATTTTCGACAAATATATCCAAAGCCTGGCTTTGGCGGTGCTAAATATTGATCTGGAACAATCATTGCAGTTCTAATCCTCATGGAAAAGAAATTTGAAATAATCAAAAGCAAGAGCGGATCTAGGATTTTTTTCTGAGAGGGGCACAAAGGGCAGACGGGCAAAAAAACCAATAGTAACTGTTAGAAATAAACTTGAAGTATCATACTTCAATATTTATTTTCTGTTCAAATACACAAAAATACTGTCTGTAGAGGGGACACGTGCCCCCCTCCCTGAATCCGCTCTTGACCAAAAGGTTCTACTTGTGTATACCGCAGCTTTTTCAGGAAAAAGCGGTAAGTACTCTACGTTTTTATCTGAAACATTTATTGGAGTTGATTTCCATGAAAAAGACTTCAAAAATTATATATACCCAAATTAAATAGGCTGAAACCAATGGGTAAATTTCCGAGAAAAATAAAAGAAAGTCGTTTCATTTGGAATGCCTCATATATTATTTTTGTTATACGTACACCCAAACTCAATCAGCCTTTTTATAAAAATATAAAAAAAAAATATTTTTCCATTAACGTATGTTTCACAAGAGTGCTAACCACCCTTTTATAAAAAATATAATGACTCAGCCTTTTTACAAAAAGGCGAAGATTATGAAAAGATTGTAACAATATAACTTTAGCTATGAATTGGCTTAAAATGCGTTAGAAAATTTTATTACAAGTTTATGAAATTAAATCTATGTACCACTTTCTGAGTATTTCAAGTAATAGGTGGTCGTTTAAAAATAAGTTTTTCATTCGTTGGTCTGAGCTAAGGAGCTGGATGGAGTTGGTTAAGGCTCCAAGGAGCCAATATGTATGTATAAGGGTACAATTTTCATGCTGACGTTTGACGCTGATTTCCAGCGTCAAATTTGGTCATGTGGTACAATTTCGACCAAAGCGCCATCTAGATAACAAGCAATGTCAAGCGACACTGGTAAAATAAGTTAGCGTCAAACAATTAACTATAATCGATAGTAGAATTATCGATCTTTGCTATTCCTTAACCTTTTTGCAGCAATTGTCTTAATTATTTGGAAACTGTTTCTTTATATTGGTTTTTATTGAGTTGTCGGTGTCAATTAAATAACACTAGCGTTAATACTGAAATATTTATTCAGATGGCGCATTGGTCGAAATCATACAATATGACCAAATTTAAGCTGGAAATCAGCGTCAAGCGTCAGCATGAAATCGCACCTTAATGTGTATTGTTTCCAGTTTCCATTAATCAATTAACGTTCTCTCTGTAACATTCGTCCTATTTTAAATGTTACGTAACTAAATATACTTTTCGTATATAAATGTCTGTTGGTAGATGGCCACAGATTGAATTTATTTACGATGAAAACGCGGCAATTATGAATATTAGGGTGTCCGTTATTTCCCAAATTGATTTTTTTACAGCGATCGCCCCCTGAATTTTTAGTTTAAGATATAAAAAAAAAAATATCCAATACAATTAAGCTCGTAATTTTTTGATTAAACCGTGCCGGAATCATGTTACTTTTACCATTTAAATAACATGGGATTATTTGATTTTTTACTTTTTTTTTTCTCAGAAACAAGTAAATAATAAGATTTAAGATTAAATTATTCTGACGTAAAATTTAACGCTCTACAAAAAAAGTCTTATACATTTTCGATTAAATCACTCCATTAAAAGTTCTTCAACATTTAACTTGTGCCAATATATATAATGCAATATTTTCAACTTTTTACTTTTTTTAACTATAAAATTATTGGAAGAGAAGATAAAAATTATTATCATTAGAGCGCCAGTGATTATTTGTGTTAATTTTATGGCTTGAATTGAAAATTAAACAAAAAAAAAAAATTTTTGACAGTTAAAACAGGTGACATAAGATCCGAATTCGCTATAGTCGTGAAATTCAATTTATTCAAGATAAATTTTCAAACTTTAATCCATATTTTGTACCTACGAAGTGAATTTCATACTAATTAATGAGACTATCGATAAAATTTCAATTAAAATTCGAAATTTTACCATTTCGCCCGACGCCATCTATGAGAAATTTCTTAGAACTTGTAGTCAACAAATTAAATGTTGAATAAATTACAAAATACAAATTAATTCGAGTTAAATGTTGAATAACTTTTAATGGAGTGATTTAATCGAAAATTTATAAGAGACCTTTTTTGCAGAGCGTTAAATTTTACGTCAGAATAACTTAATCTTAAATCTTTTCGTCCATTTGTTTCTGAGAAAAAAATATTAAAAGTCAAATAATCGCATGTTCTTTAAATGGTAAAAGTAACATGATTCCGGCACGGTTTAATCAAGAAACTAAGAGCTTAATTGTATTGGATAATTTTTTTTGTATCCTAAACTAAAAATTCAGGGGGCGATCGCTGTAAAAAAATCAACTTGGGAAATAACGGACACCCTAATAAATATGGCAATATCTGTTTTAATTGTACATATCTTTAACGTAACAAATAGCAATAAAACGATCTACTACTCCTGCCGAACGTTATGTTACATATCTAAATAAGATAACCTACCCCTTCTAGTGTTACCTATTTTTCAACGACCCCTAATTGACAAAAAAGTAATTTTAAGAGTTATATAATAATTGAAATTAGTTATTGTGATTAAAATTATTAAAAGTTTAAAAAAAGAATAAAAAAACAAAAGGCTCAATAAAAATATTCTTATATAGATTTGCTGTTTCTAATTCAAAAAAAAAGGATAAAAATTGTTGAAAATAACTTTCTGAAAAAAAAAAGCAATAGAATAGATATTTGCGGTAATTGATGAAGAAAACCAACCAACTAAGTGTTAAAAGCCTCCCTAAAATTGATTAAGAAATCTACAAATACTCAAAATGCATCCCCAATATAAAGGGTTGTTTTCAGCTTTTAAAACCAATCTTGATGTTATCAACAGATAATATAAATTTTATACAGAAAAAAATTATGATTCTTCAAGATTTGTTTTAAATCGCTCCAGTGCCATTGATTTTGTCACGCGATTAAGGAAAACAACCAATATGATTCTATTATAAAATTCGAAACCATATTTTCAAAGTTGATATTAGTAAATTTTATTTAGTAAATATTTATATGGAACGAATGTTTCAGAGAAAGAAATACGCATCAGAACGACTTTTTTTTTAAATATATTTCATGCAAATTGTTTACAATATGTATATTTATATATGGATAATGATTTATTTAATGACATCAAATAAAATGTACGATTTTTTCTTCAAAACTATTGTTTTTCCTTAATAATCCAACAGAGCTATGTTACTCATCACATATCAGTTACGGAGAGATTAATACTACTTGATGACCACTGAGGAAGATTGCTTGGTAATCGAAATAAGTATCTAAGAGCAACCGTAATCCATTTTGTTTAAACTATTTTTGGCTTAAGTCCATTTTAGCACACCCACAATCTAACAACGTTGCATTTTCGACTTTGTTTTTAATTGAATTCGCAATATTTTTGATGATTTAATTCTAATACGGTATAATTCTGTCTTTTGTGGCTAAATTTTCATTATGGACCGATTTAATCACGAATAAAATTAAAAACAAAGTCGAAAATGTAACGTTGCCAGATTGTGGGTGTGCTAAAATAGACTTGAACCAAAAGGAAAAAGATATTGTAGAAGGGCCCAAGAAAAAAGGAAGAAGATTAATTGAAGTTTTGGACATAGGAAAAAGAGGAATGACGAACATCGTTGGGGAGGATTATTGCAGTTGTTTTTAGGTAGAAGGTAGAAAAATTACAAATTTTAATTAGAATAAATAAAAGAGGAAATGATTTTTTAATATTGGGAATACATTAAAGCAAAAGTAGTTTGTCACGTATATGACAACGAAATGACAGTTACGAAAACATAACCTATAAACGTCAAAATGTAATGTCAGTGTATGCCAGCAATGATAGGCGAAATGTAAAGATAAGCCAAAAGTAATAGTGAGCAATGTGTGAAATTGGCCAAAAAGCGTATTACGTTCCATTAAATTTTTTATCAATTCGTTAAAATGATGGAATGTAACAAATTGTTGTCGGGCATTGTAGTAGTGAATGCAATTCTGATCATATGTTTTGTACACTATTTCCAACATGTGTTACATCGACAAATCACGGAATTACGACCCCCGATCGAGTACCCTTTGGAACACTACCTCAGTCATATAGTAGCCCCCGAAAATGAACAATGCACCAGCAGTGAACCACTACATTGCGAATCCGAGGATAAATTCCAACAGTACGAGGCGCTCGGCTCACTTTCCAGTGCCATACAAATGAAGTTGCGTGGCAAAATCGAAAAAGCTTACAAATTGTTTCGACATGCTTTAGCTCTTGCCCCGAAACATCCTGATGTCCTAACATACTATGGCGAATTTCTAGAAGAACGCAAAAATATTATATACGCCGACCAACTATACTTTAAGGTATATTCCTCTCACAAATTAATTCCCATTGTAAGTGTCGTTTAATTTTAGGCCTTAATAGCTGCACCCCATCACCAACAAGCTCTTCAAAACCGTCTACGAACCGCATCCATCGTTGACAACCTCGATCAAAAAAAACTTACAGAAATCGACAAAAAACGGGACTTACTTCTTTCAATTCCCGATTCAAACTCAGCCCTACGTCGAGCCAAAAAGGAAGCCTACTTTCTCCACATTTATCATACTGTAATAATTTATTTAAAGTTCTCCTTATAAGAAAGGCACCCGATTAAATTAGTATGAGCCGAAGTCGGAATTAAAGTCAAACATTGGTTCCGGAGCCGGAGCGGAAACCTACACTAATTTTGTCCAACTCAGTCTTGGTATATATGATACGCCGAATTTGAGAAATCACGTATTACCTGTAATCGGCAAAAGAAGTGCCTAATTCGTGAAAAACACCTTTGTCTAATACACGAACTAGGCAAAAATATTATTTATTCTCAACTGACTTTATATTAAATTATATTACATAAATTGGACTGCAATATATTCTATATATTGTATACACAGTACCCTTTTTAGGTTCCCAAAAGTTAGCCCTCCAAATTTTGATTTTCCACAATTTTTTTTTTTTTTGAAAATCATCTTAACACATTTCCCATGATGCATTGCAAGATTGGAATACCTTCTTATATATTATCTTAACAATGTTGACCCCAAATCTCGCCATCTACCGGCAAACGACGAAACATAGCTACTGTTTGTGATCATTAAATTCATTTTCACTTGTAATAACAATACATTTTAATTTAAGAAATATTCTTTTCAAATTCTTTTCGAACAAAGGCTATAGGCCGGTTTGTATGGTACAAGTACCTCCGCGGCCTTTTCGATTCAAACTCAGGGGATCGTTTTGATGCTCAATAAAAAAAAATTAGCCAAATTTTCAGCTTTTTATCGCAAGCGGTTTTCGAGTAATTCGAAAAAAAAAAACATTTTTCGATTTTTTTTTTAGTAGTAAAATTTAAAATGAATAACCTAAGATTTTTTTTTCTCCTTCTTAGGAGTAAAAGGCATGAAAAAATATTTTTTTTATTATTTTCAGATGGAATGTCGATTTTTAAGGACCGAAACAAAACTAAAATTAATTTTTTGAGTGCGTTTTTGAAAAGTGTCCACCGCCAAATTTTCTCAAAAAACGTCTTTAGTATTCTTCTATGCTCAGTAATTTTTTCAAATTTTTTGATTTGGTGGAACAATA